>JAWXYG010000011.1:38913207-40113207 GCA_034222035.1 Acacia crassicarpa
CAAAGTTATCAGTGATGGGCCAAGATCTCGTAAATCTAATTAATTTCTAGTTGACAGCCTCTAAGGAAATAATATTTTCAATAATTAGTGATTTTGCCAAAAAGGGGAAAAAAATAAACAAACATTTATAGTTAGTGATTCTATATGAGTTCATTTTGAGATTTCACAGCTTAGTTTGAGGAATGAATATGAATCGTTTCCACTTTCCAGCATGGATGGATGAATATCAAACTGGGTTTTTGGGGGAAAGACTTGGTCAGGATGAGTGATTTGATTATGAATTGATATGCAGACAATCTCAGTAACACGATGAATTGGCAATCAATTTTGCTTTATTTCATTCTATTATGATGAACTGGATGTGTCTGCGTATCATTGTTTGTATGTCTCATTTCCCTGCATCTATCTTTTCATTGTCTTATTTGGCTGCGGTGATATCCTCATGGTAAGTTTGTTGTACTGCTGATAGTTATTAAAGGTTTTACCTGCATGCAGGTTTTGTTGGCCACAGGAGGTGGACATTTAGTATATCTGGAAATTGGAGATGGCATATTGACAGAAATAAAGCATGCCCAGCTGGATAATGAGATATCATGCCTTGACATAAATCCCATTGGAGAGAACCCCAATTACAGTCATCTAGCAGTAGTTGGAATGTGGACCGACATAAGTGTCAAAATCTTTTCTCTCCCAGACCTCAACCTCATCACTCAGGAACATTTAGGAGGAGAGATAATACCTCGATCTGTACTTCTTTGCACCTTTGAAGGGGTAGGCTTTCCTTGAGCTTGCTTCTATGCTGATTTGTTCCTGCTGCTGTTTTATTATGCACATTTTGAATTTTTTGGTCCTGTTCTTTGCAACTTCAGAGGGGTAGGCTTGTTTTGAGCTATTTTCTATGCTGTTAAGTTCCTGATTCTTTTATATATATATATATATATATATATATATATATATAGATTCACATCTTGAGATACCTAGCTACGTTTTTGCACCTTTGAAGGGCTGGTTTTCCTTGAGCTCAATTCTATGCTGTTTATGTCCTGCTTCTGATTTAGTTAATTGACATTTTGAGACTGTTTATTTGACTCTACTTCACACGTTTGATGGGGTTGGCTCAAGCTAACTTCTATGCTTGTTAATCCTGCTTCTGCTTTAGGTTTGTACATTTTGAGATGTTTAGCTCTATGCTTTTTTGCCTATTTGAAGGGGTAGGCTTGCATTGAGCTAATTTCCGATCGTGTTTTTTGTTGCTCTGCTTTATTTTTTCACATTCTTAGATGTTATAATTCAGAATGCTGATGTTCAGTGTTCGACTTTCATAATTAATGGATTTTTGAAATTTTTAATCTTTATGCAAGTGAGTTACTGTGGGAGATATACTAAACTAGCGGCATTAATGTTTAAATTATAAATGTGAATATATTTTTTATGGGGTGAGGTAGTTTCCCTTCAATTACTGAACTTTGTTTTGTCCCTCAGCATGGAGTGAGTTGGCATTTTACATCTGACCAATCATTGTTTGGGAGAAGGAACGTGCTGTTTTGGTTTCTTTCAATCATAAAAATGAGATAATGAATGGGATGATTATGGTAATGAATCAGTCATTAACTGAGTAGAACCTACTTTTAGGGGCCCTGACAATTGATGTGCCTTCTGCTAACCTTCAGTTGGTTATGTTACCTACTCCTTTCTGTTGAGTGAATTGACTTGTTTTGAGCAAAGTTTTCCAGCCTCTCAATAGTTTCCCTTTGTTAGCTGCTTTTACATCTTCTTTCTGTTCTCTTCAGCTGTTGCAGTTGAGTTTGCATCCATTCCTTTGCATGTGATTGTACTCTCTCTATTTCACTTTATCTTTAGTGTTGGTTTTGACCAGTTTAATAGTAGTTTCCTAGTTCTGTGTTTTTAATCTTCTCTCTTCATTTCATTGTTCAGATATCTTATTTGCTATGTGCCCTTGGTGATGGTCATCTTATAAACTTTCTGTTGAATACAAGTACTGGTGAGTTGGCAGATAGGAAAAAGGTGTCTCTTGGAACGCAGCCCATCACCTTGCGCACTTTTTCATCCAAGAGTGCTACTCATGTTTTTGCTGCATCTGATCGGCCAACTGTGATTTATAGCAGTAACAAAAAGTTACTGTATAGCAATGTAAATCTGAAAGAAGTTAGTCACATGTGCCCTTTCAACTCTGCTGCATTTCCGGACAGGTATATGGATCCTTCATGCATGAAACATGTCCAAAATCAGATTGCTAATACCGTTGATCTTCTGTCATTTTCTATTTTATTGCAAGGTTCTTACGAGTTGAGTGTGCCGTGCTTGTGTTCATATTTTGATCAACAGTCTTGCAATTGCAAAAGAGGGTGAACTCACCATTGGCACCATTGATGACATTCAGAAACTTCATATTCGCTCTATCCCATTGGGAGAGCACGCACGGCGTATTTGCCATCAAGAGCAGTCCAGGACTTTTGGTATTATTTGTTTGAAATACAACCAAACAAGTACTGAAGAATCTGAAATGCACTTTGTGCGCTTGCTGGATGATCAGACTTTTGAATGTGTATCAAGTTGCCAACTCGACGCCTTTGAACATGCTTGCTCTATAATCAGCTGCTCCTTCTCAGATGATAATAATGTTTATTACTGTGTTGGAACTGCATATGTATTGCCAGAGGAAAGTGAACCAACAAAGGTCAGTTACTAAGTTGTAAAATAGTTGTTTTTTGACACATTTGTAACATAGCTGTTACTTCTTTTGTTCCGTAAAGACACTAATATCATTCTTTCTTTGCATATTGTCACAAATAATCTAGGGAAGAATTCTAGTTTTTATTGTTGAAGATGGAAAGCTACAACTTATTGCTGAGAAGGAAACAAAAGGAGCTGTTTACTCTTTGAATGCATTTAATGGTAAATTGCTTGCTGCCATTAATCAAAAAATTCAGCTGTACAAGTGGATGCTCCGGGATGATGGTACCCGGGAGTTGCAGTCTGAATGTGGACATCATGGACACATCCTTGCACTTTATGTGCAAACTAGGGGGGATTTCATTATCGTTGGTGATTTGATGAAGTCGATCTCGTTACTAATTTACAAGGTAAGCTTCTTTGCATAACCTAAAAAATTGTCATGTAATTGTCACAATTGGAATGTAAAGTAAAAATTACAAGCGAGAGAGTGTGTTTGAGCTTGTGTCTAAATCAATATTTGTAGTTAAGTTAATGTAACTCGTGGGGTTTTTCTTTTTGGGGGTTATTATGAGTATCTACTCCTAGTAGCATGGACGCACTGCCTACATTCCATCCAACTTATCTCATCTTTCTATTATGGGATCAAAGCTTATAAAGCCACAACCTTCTAATATTTATAACTGGTTTGGTTGTGTTACTCTTCCTTGCCAAGTTTTCTGGGATGGATGTTTTATTTCCCTGTAGCGTTTCTTAATTTATACGAGTACTTGATTTTTCTGACGGGTATGCTTCCATTGTCAGCATGAAGAAGGCGCTATTGAGGAGAGAGCTCGTGATTACAATGCAAATTGGATGTCTGCTGTTGAAATCCTAGATGATGACATATACCTTGGAGCGGAAAACTATTACAATCTTTTCACTGTTCGGAAAAACAGTGAAGGGGCTACTGATGAAGAACGAGGTCGACTTGAAGTTGTTGGTGAGTATCACCTTGGGGAATTTGTCAACCGGTTCCGGCATGGTTCCCTTGTCATGCGGTTACCAGATTCTGAGGTGGGACAGATCCCAACTGTTATTTTTGGCACCATCAATGGTGTGATTGGTGTTATTGCTTCGCTTCCTCATGAGCAGTACGTCTTCCTGGAGAAGCTTCAGTCGAACTTACGGAAGGTGATTAAAGGTGTTGGAGGACTGAGTCATGAGCAATGGAGATCATTCAATAGTGAGAAAAGACAAGTTGATGCCAGAAACTTCCTTGATGGAGATCTAATTGAGTCTTTTCTTGATCTGAACCGAAGTAAGATGGATGAGATTTCCAAGGCAATGAGTGTTTCAGTAGAAGAGCTGTGCAAGAGAGTAGAAGAACTGACTAGATTGCACTGAACTCAGCCTTGGTTCTGTAATTTTACTTTTGAATTACATTCCTGTGGTGTAACAGGCAGCTTACTCTTTCTCCGTTCTCTAGAAAAAGGATGGCCTGGTGCGCAAGACTCTCCCTACCTGGTGGGGTCTATGAAGGCAGCCTTTTTCTCCTTTCTTTTATTGTTTTAAATTACATGTTCTCCTTTAATCTTTTATTTTTGGTGTAGCATTGTAGGGACACTGGAAGGAAAGGCTTGATTTATAGGATCTCAAATGGGTGTATAAAATGTATTTTATTGCATTCGTCCCTTGATTCTTGTACAGTACTTTGCTGCATTATTTTTCAGCTTTTACTGTCATCCTTTCATTTAATCTTTTTTCCTTTGGTATAACATTTCATCTTTGCTTTCATTCTTTTGGTGAGGCATAGGGGTTTGTATTGCCATGCCCTTTTTGTGTCCTGTTTGTGCAACTGCTCGGTTTTGCTTTGGGGCGTCAGGCATTATTATGTTTTCGAAAGATGATTTTTTAGTAGGCATTTTGGCTTGCAAGTTGTTACTGTTTGTTCACATAAAAAATATACACTACTTCCTCCTATACCAATATAAGAGCTAGTTGTGGTTCAATTTGATTCCAAGGAGAATTAGATCCACAGAGAATAATATTTATTGGGAAGAACTATAAAAGTTGTAATTATTTAAAAGGACTAATTATCAAAATATAAATTTAAAAATACTAAATTACCTTTGAAAGTGATTTAATTTCTTTCTCATCAAAATTACTACTGCCGTAATCATCATTTTTTAACCTTAACTAATATCTATATAATTATATAATTATATCATTTAATTATTCTCTTAAGGTAGATCTTGGCCCTTTAACCATTTAATATCATTAAGTTTTTTTTTTCTCCTTGATTTACATAATTTTATATAAATTAGGAAAAAAGAAAAGCTCTATTAAAGGAACTTTATCAACCAAAATAAAAAATTAAATGCATTTCATATCTTATCATTATATAATTTAATTATTATTAGTAACATAGATATTGGCCCTTTAACCCTTTCATATCATTAAGTTTTTTTTTCTTGATTTCTGTGTAAATCAAGGGGAAAATAGAAAGGGATAAGGGTTTTAAGTGTGATGGAAATTTTCGTTCAGGAGCATTGGTAAGACGGAAGTTTTTTTTTTTTTTTTTACCAAAAATACCACGGAAGTTCACAAAACGTAGCAATTTTGCCTCTTCATTAATTTTGACCGTTAAGTTTAACTGAGTGTATATGTGGCATGCCACCTCATCAATCAAAAGTATCATTTTTTGCCTTGGAAGTTTTCACTGAGGAACAATTTTACCCTAGAAGTTTACAAAACGTAGCAATTTTGCCCTTTTGTCCTCCAATATTAAATTTGACTATTAAATCAGTTAAAGACCACACATGTCATGCTTTGAAAAGGTTGAACTTGGAGTCAAAGAATGAGATCCTTGAGATGTTGAGCTCAAGGTGGCCACAATTTATGAAGTCGAACTGGTCAAAGGGACTGAAAGGTCTGTCACAAAACTTAAAAAACATCACTTATGATCTAAGCAAATGAAACACAAAACGAGAAATGAATTGTTCCAAAAATTGGTTTAATAAAAAAAATCAATAGTGATAATATTTACGTTTGTATAGATTGATCATTTGCTTCGATCATAAGTGATGCTTCCTCTAGGTTTTGCAACAAACCTTTCAGTCTTTTTAATCAGTTCGGCTTCACAAATTCTGGCCGCCTTGAGCTCAACATCTCAAAGATCTCCTTCTTTGAAACCAAGTTCAACCTTTTCAAGGCATGACATATGTGGTCTTTGACTGATTTAATAATCAAATTTAATATTGGAGGATAGAAAGGCAAAATTACTACGTTTTGTACACTTCTGGGGCAAAATTGCTACTTAGTGAAAACTTCCAGGGCAAAATTGCTCCTTAACTACTTGATTGATGAGGTGGCATGCCACGTTTGATGAGGTGGCATGCTGTGTATGCACTCAGTTAAACTTAACGGTTAAAATT
This sequence comes from Acacia crassicarpa, assembly GCA_034222035.1. Taxonomy (NCBI): domain Eukaryota; kingdom Viridiplantae; phylum Streptophyta; class Magnoliopsida; order Fabales; family Fabaceae; genus Acacia; species Acacia crassicarpa. Next base: position 38,919,318 of record JAWXYG010000011.1, read on the forward strand.
AATAGAGGGACAAAATTGCTACGTTTTGTGAACTTCTGTGGCATTTTTGATCCAAAAAAGTCTTCTATCTTACTAGTGCCCTTGAGCGAAAACTTCCATGACATTTAAGACCCTTATCCCAAAATAGAAAGCTCTATCAAAGAAACTTTACCAACCAAAATAAAAAATTAAACACATTTTTTATCTTACTAGAATTAGCTGTGTAGGCTCAAATAACAAAAATAAAACATTATTTATTATATCAAAATTGAAATATTTTAAAGTGTTAATGTCTGTTGATACTAAAAAGCACACTCGTGCTGGACATAACCCTATTAATTATATATATATATATAACATTTATTTAATATTTATAATTAATTATAAAAAATTTGAGTTTTTCCTAAAATTATATATATTTTCACTTAAAGTTTGCGTCAATTTTAAAAATAAAATTATAATTTTGACAAAATTGAAAGATGTTTGTGTTATTTTTTCTATAAATATCTATGATGAGAGAGATTGTGTTTAATTTAATTAAATTTAGAAATTCATATTATTTTCAAACATTAAATGTGAGAGAAAATGTAGGAGGTTTAATTAGGGACAATTTCCTATTTTTAAATTTTTGTTTTATTAATTAGTCCTTCTAAATAATTATAACTTTTACGATCCTTCTCAATAAATATTATCAGCTATAGGTTCTTGATTTTAATTTTCCCTTGATTCTAAATATATAGCCCATTCTATGTACTTTGTTCCAAATTTGTAATGTTTTTTTGTTAAGAGCTCGTATTGATTGTACATATTAAATGGTTTTCATATATGAAAACTAGTCTATATTTATTACAATAATTAACTTGACTAATTACTTTTATATTTGTAAATTATTTAACTGTGGTTATTATTTATTTTCATTATATTGTAATAATATAATTCTTTCAATATATTTTAATCAAACTAATGAATATATCAATTATTTCATGCATTGAATATATCAATTTTTACTTCTATGTAACTGATAACTTTGATTTTATAAAGATGATTTGTTTTTATTTTAATTCGTAAATAATCGATCATTAGTAAAGTATTACTAATAAATTAACGAATAAGATGTCACACGGTGCGGGGTTGAATTTACTTGGAGTGCAAGACTAACTTTTATTTTTGTCAAACTTACAAGTTGAATTATTAAATCTATTGTTTTTTACTTACCAAATTTATTGTCTTCAACCAGCTTACTCTTTTCGTGCATGTTTGGGTATTCTTAAAAAAAAGCATTTTTGTACTTAAAAACTTTGGTTTTATAAAAGAGTGGCCAAACGGCTAATAAATTTGCAGAAACACTTTTTGATGCCAAATCACGGTTTCAACCATTAAAAGTTGAAACCATGGTTTCAAAAAAGCCAATTTTTTCCAACTTTTTCTAGTCTTTAAGTCATTATTATGGGTGTCATAAATACACAACCACAAATACCCTCCTCTTATCCTTCCGTCTTTCCTTCCCCACTTCAAATTACTGTAATTTTATAAATAACTAATAATTATTACAATTAATTATGATTTTGGCCCAAATATTAAATTATGTTTAATATTGAAAAATTATATAACAATTAACAACTTGAGAATTGCATCTGGAGAGTTTTTGGTACTCAGTGTTAAATTCCCTACTATCTATTATTTTCTTAGTTAATTGATTGACGTTTTAAAATTTACTATAATTCACAAATAAAAAATATACATACAATTTCAACAAATTATATTTTTATTATTTGAAAATATAAGTGAGCTGGATACTGGAACTTATTAAGGTTCGAGCATGAAAGAACCGGCTGTCACCCAAGAGAGGGGGGGGGGGGGGATGAATTGGGTGTTAGATAAAAACTTTAGTTACTTTGAAAATCTTTTTGTAACTTACTGAAATCAGTTTATAAAGCAATAATCAGTCATTCAAATATATGTATGCACATTCAAACATATATGTTGGAAATGTAAGAGATAAGGGAAGAGAATGTGCAAACTAATTTATACTGGTTTGGCCCAATCCTTGACCTACATCCAGTCCCCAAACACCGCTTGAGATTTTCAATCCATTATCTTCTTTCAACTCGATTACACGTTCTGTACTTGAGGTAATTCTCTCACTAGTATTCACTCTCCCTTACAAACTGTAATCACCACTCGATTACACGTTCTGTACTTGAGGTAATTCTCTCACTAGTATTCACTCTCCCTTACAAACTGTAATCACCACACCGCTTGATTACTCACTCTGTACTCGAAGTAATCCTCTCACTAGGATTTACTCCCCCTTACAAGTTGTAATCAACACAATGTGTTTCCTACTCAAGATCACCCAATTTTGAGTAACTCTCAGATAGATAGAATGATTACAATAAATCTTCTCTCTCAGAAGTGAATGAATAAATACTGAAGAACAATACAAATCACTTTACTCTCTAAGTTATCTAAACATGTAAAACAGAGAGTAAATGATGTAAATAACAGAGTATCAGCATGTTGGAAGTGTAAGCTTGTGTCTTTGCATTTTTTTGTTTGAATCTATCCTCTTTTATATGTAGAGATTAATATATGACCGTTGTAGACTTCAATATAACCGTTGCCTTCATTAGACAAGGTTTAGGTTAAGCTTTAGTCTTTTTCTCTCTCTAATCTCTGCTTAATCCAGCTGAGCAGAAGTTCAGAGTTGACTTCTTGAGAATAAATCTGTTGGTATGGCAGCTGCTGAATGTGGAAAACAGTCTTTAATTCTTTGTAGACGTGTGTAGAAGGATTACCCAAAAGTATACAACTTTTCTGCGTCTTGCTTTAAAGGTGCTGACGTCACTTTTGCTTTTGCTTTAAACCTTCAATAAACATTCTCTAATTCATCTGAAACTCACTAACAAAGTGGTTAAACATAGTTAGGAATATTAAAGAATAATACTGGAAAGTATTAAGATCAAACAAGAGTGATTTCCAAAATTGCAGAATTTGAAATTCTGAATCAGCGCAGAAACCTCGAGGTTTGTTCTCCAAACCTCAAGTTTTGGACTGCGCTTGTAAAGTTGATTTATGTCCAAAACATCAAAACTTGAGGTTTCTAACCAAAACTGGAGGTTTTCAAAACTTCAAGATGTTCAGTGCTCTCGAGTTGACAAAACCTCGAGGTTTCTCACCAAACCTCGAGTTTTCATTCAAATATGAAAGTTTTGAAAAATTGCGCTAAAAGCAAAACCTGGAGGTTTCCTTGAAACCTCGAGTCTTTCAAATCAGTGAAAAGTTGTTTGCTCTCTGTTTGCCAAAACCTCGAGTTTTCTCACAAAAACTCGAGTTTTGTTCAAATATGAAAACTTTGAAATTTTTGCGCCAAGGCAGAAACCTTGAGGTTTTCAAACAAAACTGGAGGTTTTGAAAAGTTAGAAAACATAGATGCTCTCTGTCTGGGCAAAACTCGAGGTTTGTCCCCAAACCTCGAGTTTTCACTTGTGAAAACTTTGAGAAAATTCTGTCAAACTCAAAATTGGAGGTTTTTCACAAAGCTGGAGGTTTTGAAACATTGGTTAAAATCTAAGTTTTCTCTGCCAGTCAAAACCTCGAGGTTTCTTACCAAACCTCGAGTTTTCACAAAACTTGTGGAAACTGGAATTTTCAAGTCAAAACCAAACCTTGAGGTTTTAATTAAAAACTGGAGGTTTTCAAATGTTCAAAACTTGAGAGACTCTCTGTAAGACAAAACCTCGAGGTTTTACCAGAAACCTCGATTTTTGCATTTTTCCAGAAAATGCTAAGAAGTTTCTGTGTGTTGAAAACTGTTCTGTTCTAAGAACACAGATGAATTGGACTTTGACTAGGTGTCAAGCTTAGGGCCTACGTACCCTTTGAGGGGATCAAAGTCCATGTAGTTCGCAGTAAACTTTATGGCGTGAGGCCAGAGGGGGGTGGTGCGTGTGCTTTGTGTGACAGAAAGTAAATAGAGCATGAGTTAGAACGTGTGCACCTGGTTGGTTTCCTTCTATATTTATAGAGGCGTCTGAGGCGAGTATCTCGGTCTGGCGCGATACTCGGGGTGACAAGATCCGGGTCCGAGATATTATGGGCGAATATCTCGGGGTGTCAGTTAGGATAGATCCCATCTTGGTAGGATCCTATCAACATATCAGCTATACTTATATCAGCTATGCTTTCCAGCTATGTTGGGCCGTGGCATGGATATGGGCTGTTGGGCCGGTCCGTAACAGTTGCCCCCCAGCTCGGTTGTCCAGAATTCTGGGCGGCTGAGATGTTCGTGTGCCTTGGCCTCTCCCTAGGTCCGGGGCCTTTGTCTTGACCGGGCCAGCTTGCGGCTACCGTGGCCTTCAAAGTGAGTTTGGATCCGGGGTCTGGCTTCTTCCGCCTTTGGAAGGCTTAACCGTCACTGGCGTGCCGAGGACGCCATGTGACCGGGAGGCCTACGGCGTCTGCCAAAGACCTCGGTAAGGGACGTTTTGCCTCCTGCTCGTTAGCATTTGAGCTGTCGTTCGGGATTCTTTCTTCACGCGTCATAATTGCGGTTTTACACCTGTCATGTTCTGAATGGTGGTCTCCTGCAAACGTCGCGCCTGTTCGCGTCTCGATGTTCGTGCGCATTTAATGCGCTTATGTCACGTGGTTCCAATCCGTCGTGTCTATTTGGAAAGGACCCCTTTGCCCTCGACGTTTCGCTACTCTACCTCAGCGGTTTAAGTGGCTTTTTCTCTTTCTTCCTCTTCACTTTTCCTGCTCGTGAAGTTTTACTCAAGTTTTTCTCTGGTTTCTCTCTGAGTTCAGAGAATCGTCTTCTTCATCTGAAACTTTGCCGTTCTTGATTTCCAGTCATCCAAGTTTCCCTCATTTCATTCATACAGGTATTCCGTTCATTTCCTTTTACATTTGTTCAATATTACTCTGTATTCTGCCGTTTATTTTTCTAAGACTTATCGCCTGCGTTACTGTTCTTTCCACTTTTCTGGGTTACTTGGCGAACTTTCTGGGTTTCTCCCTCAGTGTCTTACTTCCACACTCTCACAGATTTTCATCTTCTGACTTAAACCCCTTAGTTCTTAGGCTCCTTATTTCCTCATATGGCTAGAGATAGGAACCTTGCTAGACCAAGTAACATGGCTAGAGGTAGAAATTTTCCTAGGCCAAGAGCAGTATTGTTGGCGCCTTTGCGCTGAGGCGGCGTTAGTCATCCGAGGCAGGTTGGGCCCCGTCTTGTTGCCGCTAGGGCTTCGATGCCTCCTCCCGTTCGGCCCGCGGTAGGTGCTACTGCCTTCGCGCTGCCCGTTGAGGCTGGGGTAGGCACCTTAATCACCTCCGGATCTCCAGCTTTGATAGCCCAACCTCTTAACTTCTACGAAGGTCCTCGGCCCAATGTCTCGAATCCTCTGCCAGAAGGGTACTACGGCCCTTGTTGGGATTGCCTGGCTGAGAGCTCTCATCTTATAGCTCGTGGTGACGATGCCGGGGCGTCTTCAATGCTTGGGTCCTGTCGGCACCGGTCTTCAGCGGGTCCTCCCTCTAGTGCCCTCATTCGTCCGAGTCCGTTGTCATTTTCTCCTGAGCTTGTTGTTGTACCAGGTATTTCCGCTCTTTACTAATGCTGGTTTTTATTTGCCTATAGGTTTAATGGCTCCCAAATCTTGTTCTTCCAAGCAGCAGTCCGAGGCCGAGGGTTCAGACTCTTCTAGTCCGCTTGAAGCCTTGTGTCGGCGATATAGTTGGGTGTCCCACGAGGTGCTCAAGACTCGGTCGCTTATGTCGGATGTCGACATTGCCCGGTTGATCGCCCAATCGAAGATTCCGGCCATGCCTGGGTGTGTCATCAGGTGTTCGACGGCCGATGAGCCCATCTGCGCAACGCGGGAAGTGGGCCGCCCGAACTTTTTCTTTTTCTATTGAGATTGCCTGACCCGGGTACAAGTTTCTTTGCCTTTCACCCCCTTCCAGATGGAGGCTCTGCTGTATCTCCGGCTTGCCCCGTCTCAGCTCCATCCGAACGGGTGGGCTTATTTTGTTGCTTTCGAGCAGCTCTGCCGTTCCTTCCCCGTCCCAATTTTGTGTACCACCAACCTTTTCTTCTATTATTTCGGCCCCTTCACTCCCAGTTCACCCAAGGAGGGTGACAAGTTGAAAGGATTGGTATCCCTCCGTATCAACTCGGACCGCAAGCTGATGATGCCTTTTTTGGACTCCTTTAAGCGCTTCAAGGGGGCATTTTTCAAGGTTGAGGCCGAGTTTGGGAAACAGCCTTGGTTCTTGGAAGGTCCTGAGGGCGCTAATGTGGGCTGGCGTTTTCCTCTGTACTAGATGGAGAGCCATTATGAGGCTAAGGCTGCCTCTTTCCAGATTCTACGCAAGGATCTCTGGCCGGAGTCGGTCTCTGCCCTTCCTCGGTTAGAGGCCTACGTGGCGGAACATGGTGTGAACCCCGCCGGCTTCTTCATAACTGGGGAGGGTTCTAAGCCGCTTCCTCCTGCTTGTAGGGTTCTCTCTTTAATTGGCATATTGTTATTGATGTGGATTTTACATTTCTTTTTCTGACTTGTTTTATTTCTGTTCTTCCAGCTCGCGATATGAACGCCCTTCCGCTCTATCTCCGGAAGGCGAATCCTGCCGCTGCCTCCCCGAGTAGACAGACAAGGAAGCGAGATGCTCTTGAGGGTGCTGACGCTCCCGCGGCTGATGTGGCGAAGAAGGCCAAGGCCTCAGTCGGCCAGGGATCTTCTCCTGCTGTCATCGTCGAGCCTTCCCCAGTGGTAGGGTCCCAGGCTTTGTAGGGAAAGGAGGCCGTGGTTGAGTCCTCGACTTCGAAGGGGAAGGAGGCCGTGATTGCTGTTGAGGAGGACGAGGCTTGTAGTCTTCCCTGAGGCACCATCGGGCTCGCTGTCTGCTCCTCCTTCATCCCCGCTTCTGACTCCTCCTCCTCCGCCGCCGTCGGGTCCGTCTTCGATCTTCCCCCGCGGCTTTTTATGGGAGAAGGGGGTGGTTCTGGAGGTGGATGTTGCTTTCCTCCCTCCCCGGCACTTCCTGGATAACCGGCTGACGTCCCCGCCAGCTATGGACGAGATTCACGTGGCCCAGACGCATTTGTGCCGGTCTGTTGGTTTTCTTCAGGCCCTGGTTCTGGTGAGGGAGAAGTACGTCAAGGCTGACGCTGACTGCAAGAGGCTGAGGGCGTCCGAGGAGGAATTGAAGAAAGCCTTGGCTACGACAGAGGCTAAGGCTGAATTTGCTGAGGAGTTGGATAAGGCTTTGGCCGTGGCAGAGGCTAGAGCCAGGTCTGCTGAGGAGGAGCGGGATGCGGCCAGGGCTGAGCGGGATGCCGCCAAGGCCGCGGCGGTGAAGGCTGATCAAGAGCTCCGGCTTTCTCGGGAGTCGGCTGAGAAGTTGGCCGAGGAATGCTCCCGGGCTCAAAAGGGGTTCTTCGAGAGTCTGGCTGCTGTTAAAGTTCTTCAGCAGCAGCGGGCTTCCGTGATAGAGGATTATGAGGCGACCAAAGTGGCCCTTTCCTCGGAGCAAACCACATACTAGGAGGCGTCCGAGGCGTTGCTGCAGACTGCCAGGGAGTGCTTCGAGCAGGCCTTGGCTCAGATCCGGTTTTTCAACCCTGGCGTGGAGCTTAACGTGGAAGGTTATGACTACCGCGCCTTTGTACAGGACAGGAATCTTATCCCCTACCAATCTCCTGTCGCCGAGGGTCTTGCTGATGGAGCCGAGGAAGGAGGTCTTGAAGCCGGGTCGTCCAGCTAGCCTTGGACCTTTGTATTTTCTCTTCTGGGGCGTCTGTGCCTTTGTTATTTTTTGAACAATTCTGGCCCTTGGGCCATTTATGTATATACTTTAGACAATGAATGATTTACTTTTTTATCATCCTTTTGCCTATGTTTAAATTTCTAAACTTAGTTTAGATATTTGTCGACTGTAATGGATACGAGCCGTTTTTACTCTACCACACTTGCGTGTGGGAGGTTGGGGCAGGGTTTTATGTTTGTACCTCAAGGGTCTTTAACTTTGAACCGCACTACCTCGGTCCAACTTTTGCTAGTCGAATTATTTTTAACCGGCGTAAGGGCCAAACTACCTCATGTTCAACCGAGGCTTCGTTTGCCTTGGGTCAAACATTTTGACCTGATCAGGGTCTGTATGATAGTCCGCTTGCTTAGCCGGGCGAGCGTTGACGCGTCAATTTCGCGAAAGGCCACGTATGACGCCTTTGCCAATCTCTAACCAATGCCTGTCGGAGTACAACGGCCGGTTTCGTACATCTAGATGTTTTTGGTTTTCAGCAGAGGGTACACGACCTTGGAGCCGTTTATTCGTGCCAGGCTTATCGGCCTCGGCTTTTGAATTTTTGACCAGCTTTATTGCCTCGGTTTCATGCTTAAGCGAGTATTTGTGCACATTAATGAATCTCCTCAGTGGGATCCATTATTGATAAAAAATAGCCTTAAAGAGCGTAACAAACAAACGTAAGTCGAAAGAAAAACAACTTAAGCATTTAAAACTTAAAAGAAAAACCGAGTTGTTATGCTGGGCCGGGCTGAGATCTAGCTATAGTAAATCTTTAATTTGTCGGCCTTCCAAGTTCTCTTGACCGGCTTTCGTGCCAGGGTTTCGAGGATGTATGCCCCTCTGTCAAGCTTCTCTTTGATCCTGTAGGGGCCTTCCCAGTTTGCCGCAAGCTTTCCGTCCCGGGCATTTTTATTGCCTATGTCGGCCCGTCAGAGTACTAGGTTCCCCCGGTTGAAGGACCGTGGCCGAACCTTTCTATTGTACTTTGCCGCGAGTAGTTGCTTGGCGGCTAATTCTCAGCAATGAGCCGTGACTCAGATTTCATTGATGAGGTCTAAATCCGCTTTTAGGACGTCGTCGTTTGACTCCTGCCCTTCCTGAGTCGAAGACTGCACGCTCGTCCTGTACCCCCAAAGAACGCTGTGGAGTTGCTCGGTCCAGCTGGTGTCGGCCTGTAGCATGCGCTTCTTTAGCCCGTCCAGGATGATCTTGTTGGCGGACTCGGCTTGTCCATTGGATTGTGGGTGTTCCACGAATGAGAAGTGCTGCTTAATGTCCAGGTCGGACATTAGGGCCTGGAATCTATGGTCCATGAACTGGGTCCCATTGTCCGTGACGACCTCGGCAGGTATTCCGAAGCGGGAGATAATGTTGTGGCGAAAGAATTTCATCACTCTGGCCGAGGTTATCGTGGCGAGCGGCTCTGCTTCGATCCATTTGGTGAAGTAGTCGACGACGACGATGAGCCATCTGCACTGCCCTTGTGCCGGTCTGAATGGTCTGAGGATGTCCATGCCCTATTTGTAAAAGGGCCAGGAGGCCGGCATGCCTTTCAACTTTGTAGGCGACGGGCATATGATCCTGGCGTGCTTTTGGCAACTATCACACTTCTTGGCTGTTTCCATGGCGTCATGCTTCATGGTAGGCCAATAATAGCCGGCGCGTAGTGCCTTTGTAGCGAGAGCCTTGCCCCCCATGTGGTGGCCGTTGCTTCCTTCGTGTAGTTTGGCCAGCACGTACCTGGCTTCGGACTCGCCTAGACATCGCATCATTGGGCAATGTAGTCCCTTTCTGTAGAGTTGATCATCGACCATGGCGTAGATAGCGGCCTCCCTGATCAACTTTTTGGCCTCGGTTGGGTCAGTAGGGATAATTCCCCTCTCTAAGTAGTCCTCTATTGGCTTCCTCCAATCAATGCCTGCCGAGATGGTCATGATGCAGCTGGGTTCAGTCAGATTCTGCTAGATCACGGTCCTGTGATTGTCCGGTCCCTTAGTGCTTGCCAGGTTTAAGAGGATGTCGGCTCTTGTATTCTCCTCTCTCGGGATATGGGTGACGATCACTTCATCGAACTCGGCCATGATCTCCTTGGCGCAGTTCAGGTATTTCGCCATAAGAGGTTCCTTCGCTTGGTAGTTGCCGTCGATCTGCGCAGCAATGAGCTACGAGTCGGTTAAAACCTTTACTCGATGTGCCCCATTATCCCTTGCTTGGAGTAGTCCAGCCAAAAGGGCTTCGTACTCGGCCTGGTTGTTTGAGGTCGGGAACTTTAGTTGGAGGGAGTGCTCGGTGGCGACCCCCTGTGGGCTTTCAACAATGACTCCTGCACCGCTGCCCTTAGCATTAAAAGACCTGTCTACGTAGACCTTCCAGGTTCCGTCGCTTGTTATTGCCGGGGTCAATTCCCTGATGAAGTCCGCTAGAGCCTGTGATTTGATCGCCTGACGGGCTTCGAAAGTGATGTCGAACTCTGACAGCTCAATGGCCCAGTTGGTCATTCTTCCCGCTAAGTCTGGCTTGTGAAGGATCTACCGAATCGGTTGGCTGGTGCGTACCACTATCCAATGTCCTTGAAAATATGGCTAGAGCCGTCTTGCCGAGGTGAGTAGGGCGAAGGCCACTATCTCTAGCTTCTGGTACCAGAGCTCAGAGCTCTGTAGGGCTTTGCTTACGAAGTAGATGGGCGTCTGTCCGGACTTGGTTTCTCTCACTAAGGCAGCGCTCAAAGCTTCATCGCCGATTGAGAGGTACAGGAACAAGGTCTCCCTCGGATCCGGTTTTGTGAGTACCGGGGGGTTGCCAGACATCGCGTTATTTCTTCGAAGGCCACGTCGTAGTCCGGATTCCAGCCGCCGCGAGTCTCTTTCTTTAATAACTTGAAGAAAGGCAGGGCTTTCTCTGCTGACTTGGGTAAAAATCTTGTTAGGGCGGCTAGGCGGCCAGTCAATTGCTGCACCTCCTTCTTGGTCCTTGGGGGTTGCATTTCTAGGACGGCCTTACATTTTTCCGGGTTGGCCTCAATTCCTCGGTTGGTCAACATGAAGCCCAAGAATTTTCCAGCCGGCACTCCAAAAGCACATTTGGCTGGGTTCAACCTGATTCGATGCCTTCTTAATTTTTCAAACGTCTGTTCTAGGTCTCGGATGTGATCTTCTGGTAGCTTCAACTTTACGATCATGTCATCTACGTAGACTTCTATGTTACGGCCGATCTGGTCTTTGAAAATCCGGTTCATCATTCTCTGGTAGGTGGCCCCGGCATTTTTCAAGCCAAAAGGCATGACGTTGTAGTAGTAGTTTGCTTTGTCCGTCATGAACGCGGTTTTTTCCTGGTCATCCGGATGCATGGCGATTTGGTTATACCCGGAGTAGGCGTCCATGAAGGAGAGGAGTTGGTACCCGGCCGAGTTGTCCACGAGCTGGTCGATGTTCGGCATTGGGTAGGAGTCCTTTGGGTAGGCCTTGTTCAGATTGGTGTAGTCGACACACACTCTCCATTTGCCGTTGGGTTTGAGCACCATGACTACGTTTGAGAGCCAAGTTGTGTATTGTACTTCTCGAATGAACCCAGCTGCTAGGAGCTCTTCCACGTGGCTCTCGAGGGCTTTTTGTCTGTTGTCGGCGATGTTCCTCTTCTTTTGTGCTACCGGTCTGTGCTACCGGTCTGATTCTGCCTTAGGAAACGGATCATTTGCATTTTTAGGTCATCCTTCATATCTCTGCCGATTTTGGCGGTCTTGGATGGGTCCGTCCCTAGCGTTACTTCCTCTAGTTCTCCTTACAGCTCGGGTCTTGGGTTCTCTGGCTCTCGGAGGTCGAGCTCTACCATGTTAATCAGCTGCTGGGGGTGCCTATCATCGTCTACCTCGGCCATCGTCTCCTTGGGTCCGAGCTGAGGTGGAGATGAGGGTCCTCCTTCCTCGACCCGGAGGGCTTCGAAGTAGCACTGCCGTGACTCCTTTTGGTCTCCAGATATCACGACCAGCTGATTTTTGTCATTAATCATCTTCATCTTATGGTGTTTGGTGGATACCAGTATGTCCCAGTTATGAATAGTTGGTCGGCCGAGAATGATGTTGTATGGAGAGCGGAAGTCGCCCACTATGAACCTGACGCGCTCTGACTTGAATGCTTCTTTCGTTCCAAGGGTTAACCGAAGATCAATATAACCCTTTGGGAAGGATTGCTCGCCGTTGAATCCGACCAGGGTGGTCTTGCACGACTTGAGATCCCCTTTGTCGAGGTGCATCCTTTTATAGGCGTCCCAGCTTATGATGTCGGCCGAACTTCCTGCATCTACGAAGATTCTCTTGACACGACAATTCACCAAGGTTCCAGTGATCACCAGTCCATCCAGGTGGCCGGGGATGACGTCCCTTAGTTCTTCGTTGGTGAATGTCAAGGGGGCGGCTTCGGTTTGGCGGGACCGTCCTTGAACTTGGGGATATCTCTGACGGTTAGGACCTCGCGGAGATATTTCTTGCGTTGACTTACCATGTCCCCGTCCCCTCCAAATCCTCCGTTAACGACGTTGTACTGGAAGTCGATGTCGGGAAACTCGTCGTCAGAGGCGGTCTTCTGCTTCTTTCCCAGCTTTCGTGCGTCCTTGGGCAGACTTCTAGTGCGGCCGCGGTAATTGCGTTTGCCGCTCGTCCTTCCCTGGGTCTTGATGACATATTGATGCAGCTTTCCTTCCTTTACGAATTTTTCAATGGCGTTGCGGAGGTCATAGCATTCGTCGGTGGTATGTCCATGGCAGTCGTGGAACGTACAGAACTTTGTAGGTCCGTGTTGGAGCGGCCTCTAAGCGGCCTCGGCATGTCTACTTGCCGCATCTCGGCCTGGGCTACCTCTTTCCATACCTGCGACCGAGGGGCATTCAAGGGGGTGTAGCTATCGTACTTGGCCTTGTGGTCGGCTCGGTTGGGTTTGGCTCGGCTTTCCCTGTTCCGCCTTCTGGGTTCGGTCTTCTGTTTGCTGGCCCGCTCTCCTGAGTCAGGTGAGGCATTTCTCGCTCGCTCGGGTTCCTCGGCATTGGCAGCCTCCATTTGCTCCACTTCTAGGTACTTCTTCGCCTGGGTGTAGAACTCAGTCAACGTGTAAACCGGGTTTTTGCATAAGTTCCGGGCTAGTTGTGATGATGGGTCTAGCCCGTTGACCAGACAGTGTACGTGGATGTCCTCGAATAGCGATCGCGCTTGCATTGCCACGTCACGGAACCGATCTAGATATTTCTGGAGCGCCTCACCCTTCTTCTGCCTCACTTTACTCAGCATGAATTCGGGTTTCGGCTGCTTTTTACTGGTGGCGAAATGCAACTCGAACTTTCGTCCAAGGTCTTCAAAACTTCGGACGGAGTTGTCCGGGAGTGAACTCAGCCACTTGTGTGCCGGCCCAGTCAGAGTGGCCGCGAAGAGGCGCTGGATGACTGGGCCATCAATTGACCGGACCTACATGAGTTTTTCAAAAACTTCGAGATGGTTGTGAGGATCCTGAGTTCCGTCGTACTTCAGCAGGTCGGCTAGGTCAAAGTGTTTCGGGTAACGGGCCGTCGCCGCTGCCCTCGAGAACGGGGACCTACCGGACTCCGTCAGGTACTTCATTCGATATTCCCGAGGTGATCCATGGCGAGGTGATCTATGGGTCCGGGGAGTCCTGTCTTCCACATGGCGCTCTTCTTGGTCTCGGCCTCCTCTCCAGCCTTGGCCATTGTGGTCCGTGTTACCATCTCGGCCTTCCGGGTTGTCACGATTTTCTTGAGGCGGTAGGTTCCCTCGTTCTGCGCTCGTTCTTCCGTCCGGTCTGCTGGTGTTTCCCCGCCTCGTTCTCGATCGCAAGCTGCTCGACGAGCTGCTGATGTCCGCGTCGGCTCGGCCTCTTCCTGTACGAGGTTCTCTCCGGTTTTCTTGTTGGTGATGGCTTTGGAGCTCCTCCCTTATCATTTGTGCAAAGGTGCGGAAGTCTGCTTGTCGTTGCAGGTGGTCCCGCTTCTCCTTGTCCTCGAACCTTTGGAGTAATGACTCCTACGTCCTCCGAAGGATGCGGACGTCGGCTTCTATCGCCAGAGCGTCCTGGGTCAGAACCTCCTTACGTGTCTCCAACAGCGGCTTATCATCTGCGGGAGGGGAAGTTGCTGTGTCAATAACATGTCCCTCCGGGGTGTTTTCTCGTCGTAGATGGATTTGCGGCTGGCTCGACTCGGCTGGAGCTTGGTCTAGTTGGGGGCCTCCGTCAGCCTGCGGTGGTGGATTCCTGCTGTGGCTTCTGGTGTTCGCCATTGATGGTCACGGGGATGGAAATTTACCTTTCCCCACAGTCGGCACCAATGTTCTGTTCTAAGAATACAGATGAATTGGACTTGACTAGGTGTCAAGCCTAGAGCCTACGTACCCTTTGAGGGGATCAAAGTCCACGTAGTTCGCAGTAAACTTTATGGCGTGAGGCCAGAGGGGGGTGGTGTGTGTGCTCTGTGTGACAGAAAGTAAATAGAGCATGAGTTAGAACGTGTGCACCTGATTGGTTTCCTTCATATTTATAGAGGCGTTTGAGGCGAGTATCTCGGTCTGACGCGATACTCGGGGTGACAAGATCCGGGTTCGAGATATTAGGGGCAAATATCTCGGGGTGTCGGTTAGGATAGATCCCATCTTGGTAGGATCTTGTCAACATATCAGCTATACTCATATCGGCTATGCTTTCCAGCTATGTTGGGCCGTGACATGGATATGGGCCGTTGAGCCAATCCGTAACAAAAACCTTGAGTTTTCTCTGAAAACTTTAGTTTTGACTTAGTTCAGTAATCTTGAAATTGTCTCTGTAAGGCCAAACCTCGAGGTTTCTGTGCAAACCTCGAGTTTTGCTTTGATAGTGAGTTTTTCAACTTTTGAAAGGAAAAATCTCATATCTTGTTTACAATTGTTAGTAATTATCAAAACACATAGAGAACTAACAAAGGATGCCTCCAAATTCAAAAATCTTTTATAAATATATTTATAAAATGAGTTATCTTTTTTAACATAATTACTATTTAAAAATGATTAAGTCTCTGCTGTTTATTAATACACGTATTTTGAGCTATTTTTTCATATTATAAAATTTACTAATATTTTAATTTTGGAGATAAATTTGTTTATTTTTTTTTATTTAAGATCAAATTTGATGTTAAAAATCTTTAAAACAGAATTCTATCCTTCATATGAAATTATCACGTTAACTAATTTTTTGGTAAATTGACCATGGAAAAGTGATACTGATAAGGCAAAATAACTTTTTTTTTTCCCATAAAATCTATTATGTAAAATCTCTTTTATCACGTTTTCTCCGAAACTATTATCTAAAAGCTTCAAAACACCCTCATACTGGCTCCAAATTCGGATGAACTCAGAGTGTCACACTGAGTTTATGGTTTACATATTTTTATATTACAAACTCGTGTTAACTCGTTAAACTCGTATTAGCCTTTTGAATTTGATCACGTGTTTAGTGACCTAATATATAAATTTTATAAAAAATTCTTTGAATAAGATAAATATGGATGTTGAAGGATTTAATTATAATTATTTGGATTTGAAATATATTTAAATTAAATAGTTTTATTTTTTTTACAATTATTTAACTATGTACATTCAATAGTTATTTATTGATAAAAGTAAATTTTTACAAGATTTCAATTCATGTTTAATCTGATTTATGCCTTTATAATGAGTTTGCTCTAACTCATGAGACAACTTTTCTCACTTCTATTATTCCTGCGTTACAGTAATATTTATCTGTAATAATTATTTTCAATAATATTTAATCCATCTGTAATGCATCTTTTCTATTTTCTTCCACTCTTTCCTCTCTAAATTTTGTTTTATACTTTTATTTATATTATGATTAACCGTCAGACTTTCTCTAACGAAAACGTAACTAAATTATTATTATTATTATTATAAAGGAAATATTATTTCTGCTTTTAAAGCAGATAAATTTTTCTGCTTTTTAATAAAACGACGTCGCCTCATTCTTTTCGCCGCAACACTCTTTCTTTTAATCTCTTTAGGGTTTGACGCCGCAACACTCTTTTTATTCATTTCGCCGCAAGAGTCACACTGGAATGATAAAAACCAAATTAAACCTGCTCTGCGTTGGTTTCTCTGTGCACGATTAAAGCTGCTCTGTTGGTTTCTCCATTCACGATGGAATTCAGTTTTGGCATCCACGATTAAAGCTGCTTTGTTTTTTGTTTTTTATTTTTGATTTTTGTTTGTTGCCATAAATCCTATGCCTCTGATTTAAAGCTCAGTTTATAATTTTGTTTTGGGTTTTGGGGTGTTCATGTTATATTCAAAATCCATATGCCAGTAGCCTTTTCCTAAAGAGATTAAAAGAAAGAGTGTTGAGGCGAAAAGAATGAGGCGACGTGTTTTATTAAAAAGCAGAAAAATCTATCTGCTTTAAAAGCAGAAATAATATTCCCTAAAAAATAATACACTCTCTAGTCTTAAATATAAAACAAAGTTGATTTTTTTTTTAGAGATTAATGAAACTAATTGAATTATTTTAAAGTATTTATATTTTTTATTTTAAATTATTTTACCTAACTTATAAACTAGGGTTAAGGTGTAAAAATACACAGGTACTTTTCTCTAAAGAGCGTCCAGTAGCAAGTGTTTTTTTAGATATAAAAGTGACTATATGGTTATAAATTAAGTGCAAAAATACCGTTTGATCGTTAATTTTAACTTTTTTTGCTGATTGGATGATGACGTGACATTTCAAAGGTGTAAAAATACACATGTGCCATGTCAAAAAGAGCGTCGAACACCAATTTTTTTTAATTTAATAATTTTATTTTAATTACTACTGGGTACTGACTGGTATTAAAAAGATACTTTGAGAATACTGCCTGATACAGAAAAAATATTTCATGATCTAAAAAATTATTTTAGAATCTAAAAAAAAAAAGCTAAAGTATATTTTTAGTATCAGTTAGTACTTTGAAATATTTTTTTAGTATCAGTCAGTATCCTTTTAATACCAGTCAATAGCTTGAAATATTTTTTCAAGATCCTAAAATAATTTTTCAAGATTATGAAGTATTTTTTTTGTACCAGTCAGTATCTTGAAAGTATTTTTTCTGAATTTTTTTTTTCAGTATCAGTCAGTATCCTTTTAGTAATGGTCAATACCTGAAATATTTTTTCAAGATCCTAAAATAAATTTTTAAGATTATGAAGTATTTTTCTGTACCAGTTAGTATCTTGAAAGTACTTTTAAGTACCAGTCAGTACCCTGAAATATTTTTTCAGTATCAGTCTGTATCCTTTTAGTACCGTTAATACCTGAAATATTTTTTCAAGATCCTAAAATAATTTTTTCAAGATTATGAAGTACTTTTTCTATACCGGTCATTATTCTAAAAATACCTTTTAGTACCAATCAGTATCCTGAAATATTTGTTTTTCAGTATCCAGTCCAAATCCTTTTAGTATCGGTCAATACCAGAAATATTTTTTCAAGATTCTAAAATAATTTTTCAAGATTATGAAGTATTTTTTCTATACCAGTCAGTATCTTGAAAGTGTTTTTTTGTACCAATCAGTATCTTGAAAGTACTTTTTAGTATCAGTCAGTACTTGAAATATTTTTTCAGTATTAGTCCGTATCCTTTTAGTACCGTCAATACTTGAAATATTTTTTCAAGATCCTAAAATAATTTTTCAAGATTATGAAGTATTTGTTTTGTACCAGTCAGTATCTAAAAGTACTTTTTAGTACCATCCAGTACCCTGAAATATTTTTTTCAGTATCAGTCAGTATCTTTTTGATACCGGTAAATACCTAAAATATTTTTTCATGATCCTAAAATAATTTTAATTGAAGTAAAATTATTAAATTTTAAAAAAATAATTTGGTGTTGGGCGCTCTTCTTGATAAAGCACATATGTATTTTTGAACTTTTGAAATGCCACATCATCGTTCAGTTAGTAAAAAAAGTTAAACTTAACGGTCAAATTCAAATTTAACGGTCAAATGGTATTTTTGCACCTAATTTGTAACCACGTGTGCACTTTTGCACCTAAAAAAAGCACTTGCTGCAGGGCGCTCCTCAGAGAAAAGCACATGTGTATTTTTGCACCTTAATCCTATAAACTAATATATAATTTAAGAATACACAACATATGATATGATCAAGTAAGTTAATATTTAACTTCTTTAATCTCTAAAAAAATCAATTGTGTTCTATATTTAGAACCAAAGGTAGTTTAAATTTGTTCAAGAAGATAATTGAATATCAATTGCTTATTTTGACGTGAGCGGATTTCTTGTTGTCCTTGAGGATGTAGATTTCATTCATGTTGAATGTATTGAAAATTATTTTACAAGATCGTGAGGTAATAACTAAATATTTAAACTTACAAGTCACTTGGACCTCTAGGCTGTTTAATAGGAGGGGAGGGGAGGGAGGAAAAATAAAAATTTCATGAGTTGAATTTGAAGAAATTGAAGAAGTAGAGTTATAAAGTTTTAATAAAGAGAAAAGATAATATGAGAAATTAATTAAAACCCTTTAACTCTACGTTTTTAATTTTTAAAAATTTAACTTATACAAATTTTCCATCCCTTCCCTTCATATCAAACAAACCATTATATTTTCAAACATGTCACTAGACTTGAAATTTGAAAGTCTTTTTTGTATTGTTTTTTCTGGCCTTGAAGTCTTTTTGTATTTAAAAATTAGTAAAGCATTTTCTATAGAGGAAAATATTGTTTGCCTTTTTAAGTTAGCACATTATCTATCTATTCTAATTTCTTATATAAAATGGTTTTTATTAATTCATGGTGTGTTTATTTAATTTTTTTTTTAAAAAATGTGATTTTCATATAGTTTAGCAGTGTTATTAGAACCGGAATGGATCAGCTGGTTTGGGGGTAAAAAACTAGCCAACTAGTGGTCCAACCGGTCTGGTCAGCTGGTTGGATTGGTTTGACTGGTTCAACCTTTTTAAAATTGAAAGAATAAAAATAATTCATTTCTTTTTAAAATTTTATTCAAAATTTCATATAAATAACCCTGAAATTTTTACGTACTCACCTTTCTAGCCATGAGTTAGCTTCATTTTGACTTCGATCTGACTCACTAACTTTCATTCAATACCTCGACCAGTTCAACTATCAATACGGGTTTAATAAACTTGTAGTTCAGAGATTTTTAGTGTAACAAAATATATTTTGGAAAATGTAATTATTAATTTAGAAATATATTTCAAGAATATTTATCAGGAGATCCAAAAAAGGAAGTGTAATAACTAGAAATTCTACCATGAGTAACTAAATAAGTTCTATTACAAGACATGTATTTTAAGGTGCTAGACAGCCCATAAAAAAATAGGACGTTGCAATAAGATACTTAAGAATACTAGGGAAGTCCATTCTATCCCCGCCAACAACAGAAAGAAAGATTAAGGTGACTATTCATTCTCTTTAATTATTCATGTGTATTCCATGTTTAACTTTTGTGGCGTTTTATAGATTATCTTCTATTATTAAGATCATGTTCCTGTTTTGAATTTTATAAAATTAAACTTAAATTGGATAGTAGAGTAAATTAAGTACACTATTGTATCATAGTTTTCCACATATGTGTTTCAGGAAGAAATGCTTATATATTGATGCCTCTGTCTCTACTGAATAACTATTTTTCTTCAACTGAAAAATTCCTAAGTTATTTTGTTCGAAGGGGGATGGTAGCGTAAGATCAAGCATCTGTCTCTACTGAATAACTATTTTTCTTCAACTGAAAAATTCCTAAGTTATTTTGGTCGAAGGGAGATGGTAGCGTAAGATCAAACATCTGTCTCTACTGAATAACTATTTTTCTTCAACCGAAAAATTCCTAAGTTATTTTGGTCGAAGGGGGATGGTAGCGTAAGATCAAGCAGCATGAGAAACTTCTCTACTGACGGGATGTGTCTTCATCAACATCCAAAATGATACCGTTAAGATTAGCATGGCAATTATGGAAAGATACCACATATAAAATTATTATATTGGATATATTCTGGTTGCAACTAGATAGATTTTATTCAACTTAGAATCTAGTTTTTGACATTTTATTGTTTTAAACATAGATCACTAAGTCATTTTGATGGTTACGTTTCTATTCTTATGTTATGTTGGATGTTACTCTTTTAACTTTTTTATGATTTCTCTTTAAATTTTTCCAACTAACTCTAAATTTTGGTCATGGAGGTTCAACTTATATAACAAATTGTTTGATAATTTGTCACAAATTTAAAATGCCACTTGTAACCGTAGGATAAGATTATATTTATGTAATTATAGGTTATATTTTTATGAAAATGCCACTTGTAACTATGGGATAAGATTATATTTCTGTAATTATAATTATATTTTATGATTATTAGGAGGAGGTTTAATATGTTTAGATATTTTTTATAAGTGATTTTGAAATTTTTTGATTATATTTTAATTCCATCTATTAAAATTAATTATACATATATAAAAAATGTATGAACTTTAAAAAAATGTTTGATTATATTAATAATAAATATTTTTTAATAAATGCCATAAATATTTAAATGTATTTTATATTCATTATTATAAAATAATTAAAAAAATTCGATTAAATAATGTGCAAATTAAAACAATATTATTTGAACTACTATGATAATATTTGGATATATAGAGAATTTTGAATAGAGCTGATGGTAAATTCAAGAAATTCTTATACATCAATGTTCATTGATAACATATAACATTGTTTTATATAAGCACATCAATCAATGTTCGTTGGCAAAAAGCAAAGACACATCGATTTTCATTAATTCCCTTTAGAAGAACGGAGAACTGATTTCTTTATCTTGCATTTTGGATCAACGTTAACGAAATGAAACAAGTGAAATTCTCCAACCATCTCTTGGGAAGGTTTTTGATGAAATAGTCGAATGAATCCTCCCATCATATTCTTATATTTACATAATAGCTTACTTGGACAAAAATATATGTTGCGATTATATAGAATATAAATAATACAATTTGTTTTAAAAATTATATTGTACGTATAGATTTATACTTATTTTTATATAATATCTTTACTGGACAAAAATATTTGTTGCATTTATACATGACATATGCAAATTTAAATACTTTTATTTTGAAAAATCGTACAGTGTTTTTTTTAAAAAATAAAAAAACTTATATTGTATGTATAGATAAATATTTGTTTGTTTTATAAAAAAACATATAAAACAAATAAACTAACTTTTTATATAAAAAAATTATTTAATACAGTTGAAATAATAAAAAATGGGCTGCAACCTTCAATTTTCCTTGTTTTTATTATATGAGGGTGTTATAGTCTTTTAATAACATTCAAAACTTCTTAATCAGTCATCTTGGCCTCAATAATAATTTATAAAAAGAGTGTTGGTTCTCGGAGTTTTGATAATAACAAGACTTAATCAATTAAAGCTTTTGTTGAAAAGAATTTGTGTTCTTGAATCAGTAAATGTTAATTAAGTGCTGATGAGATAATTCCAGTCTATTGTACTTCGAATCTTCAGGACATGGTTGTTCTAATGGGGAAGGTATTGTGATGAACCCAAATGTAACTGATCCAAATATGAAGGGATCGGGACTAGAAGGCCCAAATGATAAAGGTTTGATGGATCAAGAGGACCGAATAAGTAAAAGTATGAGGATAAAACGAAAAAGTGGAAGCTAAGAGACCTAGAAGGATTGTCTGATGCATAAAAGTTGGAACTGGCAAAGGGGTCGGACACATTCTCACTAAAAAGGAAGGGATTCGATCCTGGAGTTGGTTAAGGTGCTGAGGGAGGCATCCTAGGGTAGGCATATGTACTTTTAGTCTTGAATTCTTTGTGGAGTAGGCTCCAAGCACTTTGCTCTTGGACTTAAATGAGCCCAACACATTTCTTAAAATTTTTGTATATATAAAAAAAAGGGACAAAGTTGGTTACAAAAAGGGGTGGAAGTTATTAACTCTTATTTTGTCAGACTATATATATATTTTGCATTTCTCTCCATTATTTTCTATCTATGTATTCTTCATTTCTTTGAGATCATTACATGTGTATTTGTTGTATAACAGAATTAGAGTTCACATAGGTATTTTAGTTTTGTGTAGGTCAGTGAGTTAATTGGATTCTAGGTATGCTCAAAATCCTCTCTCTCTCTCACACACACACTCACAACACCAAAAAAAAAAAAAAAAAGAGAAGTGTTTTTTATTACATTACTCCCATTTTAGGCTATAAGACGGTGGTAAAATTATTGTTGTCCAATTCAATGAGTTCATATCATTTTTGCATTTTTAACTTACAAAATCATGTTGATTTGCTCTTAAATTCATGCTAGTTGTAAGTTAGATTAAACTTGGGAGTTTCACCTACCAAATTTATTATTTTTATGTTTATAGTTTATAAAAAATTGTGTGAACTATTAAACTTGCACTAACATTTGGCTTTGATCATATTCATTGATAATTAATGAATTATGACTGTTGAATTGTTGATGGAATTAATTTCAATTGTTTGTACTCAAAATATTTTTAAGTTAAATTTTTGTCATTTTATATTTTAATTATTTAATTATACAGTTTTAATATATATATTTATTAATAAAAGCAAATTTTTAGAAGTTTATGATTAAAATTTGTGATTCAAGTGTACATGCTTGTCACGTAAGTTTAACAACCTTTAATAAAATGTGCAAAGAATGACAAAATATATCTGGATAGACAATAAATGCTATTTATAAACAATGAATTGATACATTGAATAGCTGCCTCTTAAAATATTAAATACCTCTTAAAATACAGTCATAAATATATACGTTATATTCATGAACTTTATATGTTCATGGACCAAAATAACATTACTTTCCAAAATACATATTTTCGTTGTAAGAATATTTCAATAATATTGTATGAACTCTTTGACACATCTAACCACGATATTTATGACAGACAACTATACACATTATTTCCTTTCCACACATAAAATTTTAATTATCTCTCTCATTATTTTTCCTTTTTATTACACACATGGCAGCAGTGACAAAGCAATATGGCTGCCTATTTATACCCATTGTTGTCAAACTCGCGAGTTGACTTTTCAAGTTTACCGTTTTTAAGCTTCTAGCTTACAAAAACGAGTCGAATCAGTGGTAAACTCGTGCTAGTTGTAAACTCGGTTAAACTCACGAGTTTACCGTTTTTACGTTTCTAGCTTACAAGACCGTGTTAACTTACTCATAAACTCATGTTAACTTTTTTTGATTTGATCATGCTTAGCAGCTTTATATATAAATTTTATAAAAATTTCTTTATTAAATATGATAAATGATAAATGTTGACGGATATAATTTTAATTATTTGAATTTAAGATATATTTAAATCAAATTGTTGTCAGTTTTATATTTTAATTATTTAATTATACGCTAGTAATACCTATTTAATAATAAAAGTAAACTCTTATGAGTTTACGATTTGAATTCACGATACGAGTTTACGTCTCTGTCACGAGTTTACTTAAACTCGTGAGTTTGACAACCTTGTTTATACCCCTTTCATGCACTCTCAATCCTCATCCAACTCTCTCTCTCACAACGACCTTCTTAGCCTTCTTCTTCTTCTGTGTTGTTACTTCAACACCATGGTGGTTCCATCTGGCTCTTCAATGAGCCAATTCATTGTCCCAAACTCATGCATGCCCAGCAACACACCAAGTTTGCTCAATGAAATTCCAGAAATTGACCTCTCTGATCCTCAGGCCAAGACCCTCATTGTCAAAGCCAGCCAAGAGTTTGGCTTCTTCAAGCTCAACAACCATGGGATCTCAGTGGACCTTATCGCCGACATCAAAGCTGAGGCTCTCAATTTCTTCGCTCTTCCTCAGGATCACAAAGAGAGAGCAGGCCCTCCCAACCCCTTTGGCTATGGCAGCAAGAATATCGGCTCCAATGGCGATGCTGGTTGGATTGAGTATCTTCTTCTCAACCTCAACCCTGAAGTCGTGTCTCCCAAATCTCTCTCCATTTTCCAAGAAACCCCAAAAACTTTCCGGTAGACACAGATTTCCCTGTTTCTTTCTCTCTTCATCACTTCCGGATTATCTCTTTTTTGAAAATTTTCCGTGGAAGTTTTCACGAGGAAGAATGTTCTCCTAAAGTTTTTTTTAGGTTCAATGTTACCTTGAAAGTTTTAAAACGTTGATCTTTAAAAAATTGACGCCAAGTATAAATTTTTTAACGATAAAGGGCAACCTTTCTCAATTTTAATATTTTAGAGGCAATATTGAATCTAAAAAAACTTCTAAGATAACATTATTCCTCAGGGAAAATTTTCAAGGCAAATTTGCTCCTAAACCATTTTTTGAATGAAACCTCACAAATTGTGAATTTTTCAGGTGTGCTGTGGAGGAATACATATCTGCAATGAAGAAACTGAGCTGTCAAGTGCTAGAATTAATGGCGGAAGGGCTGGGGATAGAAGAGAAGAACACGTTCAGCAAGCTTCTTAGAGATGAAAGAAGTGACTGTGTCTTCAGGCTGAACTATTATCCGCCATGCGAGGACGTTGAAGAACAACTGATAGGTTTTGGAGAACACACTGACCCACAGATGATCTCTATTTTGAGATCAAACAACACTTGTGGTCTTCAAATCTGCCTCAAAGATGGCACATGGGTTTCAGTCCCACCAGATAACACTTCGTTCTTCGTCAATGTGGGGGACACCCTCCAGGTATCTACTTAGTGTTAGCTAACTCTCCCTACTTTTTCATTCTCTTCTAGTGATGGTTTATGTGACTCATGTGTGTGTATTTATATATAAAGATGATGACGGATGGGAGGTTTAAGAGCGTGAAGCACAGGGTGGTACAAGAAACGGGCAAGTCGAGATTGTCGATGATATATTTTGCAGGAATAGCTTTGAATGAAAAGATAAGGCCTTTGCCTTGTCTTATGACCAACCAAGAACAGAGCTTGTACAAGGAAGTCACATGGTTTGAGTTCAAGGATACCGCTTTCAAAAACAGGCTTTCCTATAATAGAATTGATCTCTTCCTCAAATCTCCACCCTCCCATATTAATTAACCTCTTTCTCTATATATTAGAGAGAGAGAGATAGTTTGAGTGAATGTGTTAGTGCATTGCACTACTTATGGGTGTGAGGAATAGGGAGTTGGTTACTATCTTTGGCGTCGTTTTAATTGTTATCTTTATTATATCTTTTAATTTCTTTCTCTCAGTGAATGATAAGTGTAATGGCGACCATATCTTTCTATGTGATGAATGCAACTCGCTGTAGCGTTATTATTATATTATTGCTATGTCTTTATTAATTGGTATTTAATTTGATACATACAATTAGTGTTGTTTTAGTGTTTCTACTTTCAACTTTTCCCCCCAACAAAAACAAAGTGGTATTATTTGGCTTGAAATAGAAAATTTGGGATTTGGGATTTTATAGGTATTTTCTTGCCTTTTTTCCTATTTTTAAAACAAGATAAAAAAAAAATTGTGAGATTTGAATGACTCATTTCCAAAAATACATTTTATTTCCCACTCTCGCATCCATCTCATTTCAACTTTTTGAAGCATGATTTTAGAAAATTTAAGTTCTTACGCGCTTTATTAAACACTCCACTAATTTCTTTCATCTATAAAAGCAAGTAAATAAACCTTTATTTATAGTAAGCTAAAATACACATTTAGTCCTTTAAGTTTTACATGAGAAATATTTTTGATCACTTAACTTTATAAAGTATACTTTATGTCCTATATTTCTAACGTCGTTAATGATATTAACAAAAAATATTGATGCAGCACCATCACTACTAGTAGTGCAGTGGTATTGGGATTAATTTCCCCTCTTCCGGTCCTGGGTTCGATCCCCCTCCCCTATCGTCTTGTATAAAAAAAAAAATGTTGATGCAGCAAACTCAATGGATGATTGTGCATCTGAGAAAGCATATTTAAATTTGATTTTTTTAATATATTATATTTAGATTATTAAACTAAAATAAATTGACAAATCACTCCAAATGAAATCGATGTTTTGATATTTAGATTATTAAACTAAATTCTTTGGTACAATTGAGGTTTTGATTGTGACAGCCTAATTTTCAAGATTTGGAAATTAGAAATATTATAAGGAAGTAATTATGAAAAATTTAGCCTGAATTCATTTTAAAATTAACATTTGAAATTTAAGGTGTATTTTCCCGAAAATTAAGGAAAAATAGTTGGGGAATAATATTTGGCCTAAATATTTTGAGACAATAACTTATGTGGAAAATAACATTTTGGTCTCAAGGAACATACAAAATATCAAAAAAGTCTCAACTCAAAATCACATATAAAAAAAAGTCTCTAGGGCTTTTTTGATATTATTTGTATTGACAATAGGAAGTGCTCTATTGACAATAAAATTTAAAAACCTGGTCATTTAAAAAAAACAACTTTATTCACAACAGGAAGTGCTATATTTACAACAAAATTTAAATACCTGAATTTTGTTTCAAACTCGGGTCCTTAAGTGTACAGAGGCTATTCATAACAGAAAATGCTAGATTCACAACAGGAAATGTTATATTCAGAACAAAATTTAAAACCTGTCATTCACAATAGAAAAATTTATATTCACAACAGGAAGTGCTATATTCACAACAAAATTTAAACACCTAGATTTTGTTTCAATACAAAGAATATAAAAAAAGTTTATAGGGACTTTTTTGATATGCGATTTTGGGTTTGGAATTTCTTGATATTTTGTATGTTCCTTGGGACTTGAGTGTTATTTTCTCTATCTTATGGCTTAAATAAATTAATTGAGGAAGAAAAATCCTTAAATGGAAATAAGGATTAATCTCTATCACTTATTTAATGTTTGCAACTAAGTTGGGAAAGGACTAGATTGCAAACAAAAGCTGAAGACGAAATATCACCTAAGAGGGGGGTGACTTGGATGATTAAGAAATCTTTGCAACTAGAGCCGAAAATCAAATTGACAAGGTAAGGATAGAAGAATAATGGACACAGAGAATTTATTTTGGTTCGGTCCAATCTCTTAACCTACGTCAGTCCCCAGATAGTTTGGGATTTCCACTATCACTTTCACGATTACACACTCTGTTTCTCGAAGTAATGCTCTAACTAACTCTCCCTTACAAGTTGTAATTGTTTCACCTACACTCAAGGTCCCTCTACCTTGAGATTCTACAAATAATCAATCAAAGAAATAACTCTCTTACAGAGTGAATTTATAATCACCAAAGTACAAAGAATATCCAAAGATATATCGCTAGGTAAAACTGAGCAGAGAGCAATAAATGAATATTAGCGTTGGTAGTTTTGGTAGGATGCTCCGCATTGAATGCTCTTCGTATTTATAGTCATCACCATTAATAATGACCGTTAAGAGACTTCATCGTTTCATTAGACACAGAAGGCTTCTGTTAAACATATACCATCGTTATTTGAAGATTTGAGGATATGTCACTTTCGGATTGCTATGGACAATCTTCATATGACATGCCTTTGGTTAACAGCTGACTAAGCAGGTACTGCTATCCCTTTCGCCAGAATGAGTTTTTGCGGCAGTGATCATTTGACTTGCTCTTAATTCAATTTCGTGTGCGAGCTCTATTTTTTGCAACGTAATTAATGTTTTGATATGTTTGTTGCTTTTTGATGAATTGCACGAAATCTGTTTGCTAACAATATGAAACTCACTTAGTAAAAATTATTAATAGCATTGTAGATAATAGTGAGTAATATTGAAATGAAATCAGATATTAATTATATATATTAGAATTCACAAACACAAAGAAGATGAAGTGAATGAGTCTTTGTAGCAGGCTTGCTTGAGTAAGACATTGATATGCTCGAGCAATATTCAAATATATTGAATTATACACAAGCCTACTCGAGTAGGCATTTGCCTCTGTTCGAGTACCATGCTCGAGCAAGTTCTTGTGTCCTCGAGTAATCTCTGTGAGTGAAGCAAATGATATTTTAAGGATCATGTGCTCAAGTAAGAAATTGTCTGTGCTCAAGTACTATTCTAGAGTAGGCCGATGTCTATTGATCAAAATTTACACATTGTAGTAATTTCTAACAACAACTCTATTTTGTAAAGGGGATGTGGTAGTAAGAAATTGTCTGTGCTCAAGTGGTATGCTGAGAGAGTAAAAGGGATGTCACTCTGTCCCTCATGCTTAAAGTATTCATTTTGATTTATTTAGAGATTTTATTCAGAATTTAGAAGAAAAAAACATGGGATGTTATAATAAACCTGAAGAGAAAAATTGAGAAATTTGTTAGTTGTAATTAGTTTTGATGATGTCTTATATTGATGACATTATCTAGAGCAAAAAGTTTATATCATATACATTGACTAACTACCTTGTTTATTATAGGTTAGTCCAAATCAAATTTTAGAGAATGATCAAGAATTAAGTTTGAAGAAAGAAGAACTTGTTAAATATCATGAGAATATCAATATCCAAGTCTCCATGATCAAACAGAAGTTGAAACGGCTCAATTTGGAGTTAAAACAAGCAAGTTCAAGCCTCCAAAAGAATACTGGCTTGTTGGAGGGCATTTATGTAATTTCAGCGCTTTGAGTTTGAAGAAAGAAGAATCAGTTGATTATCATGAAAATATCAATATTCAAGTTTCTGTGATCAAATAGAAGTTGGAACGGGTCAATTCGGAGTTAAAATGAGCAAGTTCCAGCTTCCGGAAGAATACTAGTTTGTTTTAGGGTCAAAATGCAATTTCAGCACTTTTCCAAGTGCCTTGCTCAAGCATAAATATTTCCATGCTCAAGCAACATGTTTCCAGGCCATTTTTCGCCCAAACAGTACCTTGCTCGAGCAAGGACAGAAGCATACTCGAGCAAGGCATACTTTCAGCCAAAATCAGACCTTACTCAAGCAAAAACGAGAAGTATGCTCATGTCCAGCCTCCTTTGTTCAGCTCTGTTTCTGGCGACCTTCGGTAATTCGACAATATCTCCCAAACCAAGAATCGGATTGACACGAAACCAGCGGAAAATGGAAATAGACACCCAACACGTACTTCTGACAAAACTTCATGCCCAAAGGAGTTCATATTAATTATCTATGAATTTTACAAGTTGGAACAAGTATCACCGTTACTGTCCAGACCAAGCTTCGGTATTTTGAGCATATCTTACAAACGGATAATCGAATTGAGATGAAACCAGCGCCATTTGAAACTAGACTCAAATACCTTTCCGAAAACATCGAGAACACAGAAAAAGAAGATCAATTGAGGAAGTTATGATGTTTTGAAGTTGACAGTCTGTTCTGAATATATCAAAAACGCTGGATAAGAACAGCCTCCATTCATATGATGTTAATGGATGCAATGAAACTAGTTTGGAGCTGATTCTTATTGAATTGGAAAGAATATTTGAAGAGCTTTCTGAGATGGAATGATTTGCTATATTTGGGTTTACACCGAAGACGTTATGCTCACTGGAAATTGATGTCAACGTAATTGCTTCTTGAAAGTCTGAAATTTGCAAATGATAATGGTAGCTGGAAGCTTGACTCACAGAGATGGCCATTCAAGTAGAGTACTTAGTGCCCGAGCATCATTGATCTCAGAGCAAAGAAGTATAATTCTGGGAAGCATGCTCAAGCAGACTATGTGGCTTGCTCAAGCAACATGGGAAGTCATGCTCAAGCACAAGGGAAGGCTTACTCAAGCAACATTGTTGAAATAGCTCTTCTTGCCTCTGTTTGGATCTTGCCCGAGCACGCTCTTAAGGCTTACTTGAGCACCATGCTCGAGCAGAAGAAAAATGTGCCCAAGCAACATCGATCGACTCTTCATTTCCTATCTTTGCAAGACACTTGCCCGAGCATGAAAAAGACTTCCTCGAGCACCATGCTCGAGCAGAAGAAAAATGTGCCCAAGCAACATCGATCGACTCTTCATTTCCTATCTTTGCAAGACACTTGCCCGAGCATGAAAAAGACTTCCTCGAGCACTATGCTCAAGCAGATGAAAAAGGTTGCCCAAGCAACCACGTATCTGAACCTATTTTGCTCTCGGTCTCAGGGTTGCCCGAGCACGATATCTGATCTTGCTCGAGCATCAGCGATGATTCTAAGAGTTGCTTGCCCAAGCAAGCCTGGACTCTTGCTCGAGCATTGGGCAACCATAAATTGAACAGATGCATCTTTTTGTTCTTGCTCGAGCACACATATGATCTTGCTCGAGCAAAGTCATCTCTGGTTTCAAAATCATCGTCTCCGAAAATTCTAATTCATCGTATATGATTTCGTTTCTACATCTTACTACTCATTACTATTCCTAATTGCTTTTAATCAGTTTGCTAATGAGTTTCAGATGATTAGATCATGGATTAACAACAAATTAGCATAAAGCAATTTGTGTGTCAGAAGCATTAAATGCTACGTCAGAAAACAGATGAAAGCCTCTATGACTAACGGATAGTTTGAATCCTTACAACGGCTATTATTACAACAATCAAGGCAGAGCATTAACGAAGTCATCGATTAAAGTTGGATTAGAGCTCAACGGATAAAAAGCAACAAGAGTTTCAACGGATACTTCCGACAGCCTCCAACGTTCGAATACTCGCAACAGTCGAAACACAATGACATATAAATTGCGAAGCCTTCAAACTGAAAGGATTGATGACGATTGATGAATGAATTGACGAAGCCAACGAAATGATTTTACTACTCCACCGTCGATAGTTCAATCCCTCATACACTCTCTGTTTCTCAATGTCTATATAGTATACTGTAAAGAGTGAGGTGATCGGTTATTGTACTTCAGTGTGTATCATTATCTACTCTTAGAGAGAGTCAATTTCCCTTTATATCATTCATTGTAAGAATCTCAAGTCAGGTGACTTAGAGATTGGGAAAAACAGAGTACAACTTGTAAGGGGGAGTGTGTCCTAGGTTAAGGAGCATCTTTCGTTTACAGAGTGTGTATCTGTTGTAAACAATTACAACTTGTAAGGGGGAGTGAGTCCTAGAGTGAGGAGCATCCTTCGTTTACAGAGGGTGTAATTGTTTTTGAGTGATAGTGGAAAATCCCAGAGGTACTGGGGACTGGACGTAGGTCAATGATTCTGGACCGAACCAGTATAAATCACAGTTTGCATATTCTCTTCCCTTATCTTTTATATTTCTAGTATATGCTTATTTGAATATCTAATTGTCGATTTAGAAGTTGCGAAAAGATTTTCAAAATTCCTAAAGTTTTATCTGACACCCAATTCACCCCCCCTCTTGGGTGATAGCCAGGTCTTTCAAAATTATCTATATGAAATTGGTTCGTTCAACTTGTTAAAAAATAAAGAGTTAATGTGCATTTAGCACTGTGAATTGTTTTTTAAGGTGCACCTAGTACCCATAAAATATTTTTTGGTGCACTAAATACTCTGAAGTATTTTTTTTAGGTGCTTTCATTACACTAAAGTATTAGATTAAAAATTTTATTGGAAGTTTCTTAAGAATATATGTTTGGAGATGTTTTCTTGGTAAAGAAATCATAAGTTATCGCCATATTGTTGGTTAGTTTTACCTCTTACATGACTTTCATGCAAAGTTTCATGAGATTGAAAACAAAAATTTTGTTTAATCGTTGCGGAATCTTGTAACTGCTTACTATCCTCATGAATTATTAACTTTAACTCATTACATTAAGTAGTTATTGATTATTAATTTGTAACTCTTTACAGTGCTCATGAAAATTCATAACAATTTATAATATTTATGAGCTTCAGGATTTCTCGTTAAAACAATTATTGGGGATTAGGATAACTTGATAACATAACTATTGGAGATTAGGATTACTTTAGATCACTTGAAGACCTCAATATTGTTGATGTTCTCTAACGTTGATCCACACGGCTATCCCCCGATTGCAACGAAAACTCTTTCTCTTGAAACCTCCTGCTCCTTGAATGCTTGCTAGGCGAAGATAAGGATGAGGTTTGGTTTCCTTGGGTTTTTCTTTTTTTAAGAAGATGGTGGTTTCTTGGGATTAGGTTAAAGATAGGAGGAACAAGATCATTAGAACATTGCCTTTATTGGATGACACCCTTTCCTTCTAAACCTTTGGTAATGATCAAAATTTAGAGAGCACAAGCCATCTTATTTTTCTCTTAGAAAAAACGTGCAAGAAAAAAGCACACAAAAAAACAACAGTTTATAAGAGTCTAACTTTAATTTAAGTTCTTACAAGAAAGCCCTATCTAAGCTTGAATTGGTAAATCCAAATCACAATAAATTAGATTCATTATTGATCGATTGATTGAATTTAAGATGATGAATCACATTCATATCTTCATTGATTGATTGAATCAATCATTTAAGATAATGGATTACATTTATTTCTTGATTGATTGATTGAGTCAACCATTTAAGATGATGGATCACATTCATCTCTTAAACAAAAATTCAAAATCATTTTTAATTCAATCCTCATTTATTATTTTTCCAATCTTCATTTAATCATTATTGGATCTTCATATATATATATATATATATATATATATATATATATATATATATATATATATTAGATAATTATGAATTATCTTTTATAACATAATCTTTTGAATTCAAATTCAAATTTAAATTTCAAACTTAAATTTAAAATTCGAATTCCAAATTCAACTTAACTTAAGACCCCGTTAGATCTTCCTACAAAATTTGGCCCTTTTGTGGAGAAACTGATTTCCCACTCAGGACCATACGTCATTTTCCTCCTAATTGGCACATTTACTCTTGATAAAGCCCAATAACAATTATTGGCTTAAGTTTGCTAATTTTAAGCAATCGGAAACAACCTTTGTATGGGACCCATTAGGCCCAATTAGTCACTGACATAAATAAACTAGAACCAATTAAAACTCCTTTAACGGGCACAATTTATTTAATGACCTCATAAGACACTAGTAATGCTCTAGAGCCCCAGAACTAATTGAGTGGATCAAATGATCTACCTTTCATATTTGGATACGGTGCAGGCATCATCCCTCATATCATCATTTACATTTATTCGAGAGTAAAGATAGAGTATCATTTGTCATAATTGACTAAATGTAGCTAATTCACAAGACTAGAAATCTTCTTATATTAACTTTATACGGATCATGACTCTTCATGATCACTTGCTGTGCGCACAGACTCCCGAGTTAATTAGAAGCTATCCAAGCTCTACTGGTCTTGTGAATAACTAATCCCTTGTAGGAGATTGTGAGTCCTCTCAGCATGTCCATCAATACTCATGTATTCGAGTTCCACCAAGAGTACACTGGTCTCCCCATTTTCAGGTGGATAGAGTTGTACAGTCAAAGTATAACTCTAGGACGTAGCGTTCGATGACATCCTTAAGTCCAAGACGATCTATACTATGAAATGATGAGAGAATTTACATATCCAACGATACTCTCTACAATGAATCTTTGTGAAGTCTCTAGATGGGTCTATTTGGTACTATCTGTTCTCTAACAGATCGACTCATGACATCAGCTAAGACATCTCCATGCTTGTATTCCATGAGGTCTCTATGTTGTATCCCTATACAAGTAGATGATGTCATACTAGTCTTATTGAGATCATCAATGCCCTTTCTTGGTGATTTAAGACTAGGAACAAGTTTTTAGGTAATAGACATACAGTATTCTCGTGCCTTCATGATCATGATCTCTATCATTAATCCTCGAGATCAACACATATTTTATTCCTAGGGCTTTTATCTTCAAACACGCATTTATTTTAAAATAAAGACAAGACATAAATATGATAAAGATAAAATATACTCATTTATTAATAATGAAACACTATAATGTAGAAATGGTGCTGATCTATCCTTACAGATTGTCTCTAGGACACCTAAATATTGACACATACATCATCGTCTGCTTCATCGAGCTTGGCCGGGAAGAACAATCTCTTTGAAGAAGGCTAGCGTTTAGATCCTTAGTGCCCTCTGGCTTTGCTTCTAGAATTCCTGGGATGGATCATTTCATGTGCTCAGAGTTCTACGTCATGTGCATTGAGTATATGAATTTTGGGTATTTTCTCCGGCCAGAAGTATTTTATAAAAGGCCAACAACTTCGTACATTGAACGTGGGAAATTACAAAAGAAAGAAAGCCATATATTGAAGTTATAATTTGACCTACAAGAAAAAACCATTTCACCAAATCTTATTTAATTCAATTTTAAATTAGGTCAACTCTTGAGATTGTGCGCGTGCGGATGTAATATGATAGTTTGGTCTGATTTTGTTGGTTTGCTTGATTGTGAAGAACAAATGATGAACCTCTTCACTTAATTGGGATCATTTTTCTTTATTTATGCATAGCAATCATCACTAATACAAAAAATAATATCTTTTACACAGAAACGACTGAGAAATACTTCCTCTGGTTCTTAATATAAAAACCAATTGTTTTTTTTTAGAGATTAAGTAAGCTAAATAAACTACTTAATCATAGTATATGATGTGTATCATTAAATAATATGTCAGCTTATAAATTAAATAAATTAGTTTGGAAGAAAAAAATAAATATATATAAATTTTGATGTAATTTAATTAACTTCTTTAATTTTATTAAAAAAAGTCAACGGGCTCTTAAATTAAGGGCAAATATAGTATTACGAATGGCCCTATTGTAAAGTACAATATCCTTCAAGACATCACTGTAATGCCATTCAAGAATCAAGACAAGCTACACCACAAATCACAGAATTAATCACGACCTCATCAAATCCCAAACCTAGAGCCATCTCATTCCTCATAACAAAAGCCGTACACATGAAGTAAGGTAGTAGTTGCATCAGAGGAGCAACTAAACAAATCATAACCTCCTTTTCCCAGTGTTTCTTAGAACCAAAAAGAAAAAAAAGGACCCTTGTAACAGCTAAGACTATGAGCCCGTTATTTGAAAATTAAAAGTGAGATGCAGACGAAATAATACAGCAAGTGGCATCCTCACGTGTGTTTGGATTCACGTTTTGAGCCTAAAAACGTACTATCAACATATAAAAGCTAGGTAGGATCCATTGAAGCATGTTTGGCAGAACAATACAGTAATCTGAGTTTTGGTCCAATAGTGCACTTAAAGAAAGCAGGTTTTTAGCATATTACTGCTGCAGAGAGAGAGAGAGAGAGGAACATGTGGGGCTTTACTTAGTTAAAAAAGAAAAAATTATTCTAAAAGACACAATATCTAACTTATAATATTTGCGAAAAATACCCCAAGAAGGAAAAAATTAACTAACAAATTTTAATGACCAGAGTCCACCCTAAACACAATTGATGATCCATCATTAATATTCAATTATGCTCTAAAAATCTGCAAAAAATAAAATAATGTTCAATAACCATATGTACAAATGTCAATCCAAATATATTAAATCACATTACACCATTTAACTTTTATCCAAATTTAAGTTTGCAAAAGTCAAACAAAATAAAAATAACTTTTACCACCGTAATCGAAGACATTGTATTAGTATGTTTATCCAATCAAATCTTAAGAAATGTACCACACTAAGCCAAGAGTCAACTTTGTATGGAGGCGAAGCAATTAATACTTGTTGAAAGATCCATGGTGTGCTGATAACAATTTTTCCATCCTTTGCACTTGGACTGAAATCTGCTAGGCATAAGAATATTTTGAAAACATATAAAATAATATTGTGGGAAGAAGATATTTGTTGTTTATAAAGTGGGAAACAAGAAATTGAAGGGTTTGGATTCTTTAAGAATCCTTTTTCATATTATCTTCTCATAATATTATCTCCAACCTCATATTTAAAAAACATAGATGGTTTATATTTAACTTTTTCACAAAACTATTTTTTTAAACATAAATAAATAAATGTAAACTATCAAAACATGATCCATACAAGTCATAACTGCAATAGCAAAAATTTTCAAAAATTAATTTATAAAATATTATAATAATATTTTTAGAAATCACTAAGTATGAACAATTCATTTTTTGATCTACAGGTATGGACGGGGTTTTGAGAAGAAAAAGAGAAAAAAGATTTTGAGAGAATCTTCTCCCGAAATTGAATGGATGAAGTATATGCACCAAAAGGTAAGAGTAAAAAGCGACAATGCCACGAAAAGGGAGACTGAACAAGTACATGAAAAAGATCAAGAGATTTGGTTCTGTGGACTTCACCCAAAAAAAAAAAAAAAAAACTCTTGAAGCATCGTTAAAATTTCAATGGGAAAAATCAATTCAATATTTCTCCATTCTTTGCAGACTCAATTTTTCACTTATAATATTAACAATTGTCAGGAAAAAAATTTGGTTAGTATTTTGTGTTGTAGTTTTTTGAATATCAAATGTTATCTATTTAAAAATAAATGGTGAGATATAATTAAAATAATGTAAGGATTTGGTATCACTAAAGCATTGTCGAGCATAGAAAATCTTTGTCATCATTGCCATATACTATTTCACATTTTTGTAAGAAAGCAAGCGCTTCTCTAAGAAAATGAAGTGATATCATCAGGTAATGGAGAATAAATAAAATGCTAGGAAAAATGACACTAAAGAGCGAGTAAAAAAAAAAGATAACTGGCACAAATGCACAATGAGGAAACAAAGAAGAAGCAGTTGCGGTAATACAATCTAATTCTAAGTCGTGCTAGATTACTTTTCATTAGAAATCCTAAAAAAATACAAATTTCAAAGTAATGATTAAGATTTAGGAATGTCTATGTAGACAACATAGGAGAAAAAACACTAAACAACCCGAAAATTGAAACAGGAAAAATACAACATGCTAGAAGCATTTGGTACATATTAGGAGAATAAAAACAGTCAGATAATCTATATTGTGATGCACTAATTTTCCCCCAACATCCTTGAACATAGAAAATTTGCAGAGTAATGATCAAGATTTAGAATCAGCCTTTTCATTGTGAATATTGGCAACAGGTACAAGACTTTCTACATAAGTAGAAGTAATTGAGTGAGAATAGCCTCTTCTGCAGGTAGCAAATTTCTTCAATTCAAGGGTGTTGAGATTCAATATGTATAGAGCAGTTTCATCTTCTGGTATATTATCAACTTTGCAAACAATTTCATCTAACCAAATACAGCATGGAACCATATATGAGAAGGTGCTAACCGTATATATATTACTCCAACTCCATCTCTCCCCGGATGCACCTATGTTCTCTTCCATCACCCACAAATCAATCCTAGAAGATTCGTAATGTCCAATCACATCAAGAGAAAGTATAGCAAGTTTGCCCTTGTATACAGTAAGCTTATCCCAAAAACCAAAGTCTAGTAAATCAGGCAATGATATCAATGAAAACTCTTCCATTGCTATGTCAAATGAAATTATTACCCAATCATAATTTTCCTCTCCCCCACCAATTACCAAATTATTCTCTCCCTCAAGTGAGAAGCATCCAGACCAAAAAATAGCTCCATTAGCAGTGACAGGCGGACAAGGACTAAACTCCACAACCCCAAAGTTCCCAACTTTTATTTCCTTCCAAGACCTTTTGCTTAATGAATATACTTCTACCAGATTATTAAGCAGAGTTGCACCAGATATCACTATCTTGTAATCATTGACAATTGGACTGAACCCAAATCCTACCCTGAACTCACCATTAATATTATTAATAGGTTGGGGAACCTCGCTAACCTCTCTAGTGGCAGGGTTACACAAAAGAAGTGAAGGAAGAGACGATGTTTCAGTGTAGATTTGAACACAAAGCACGCCATTGCTAGAACCGACAATCCTACAAGCCCTTGATGAGATCATAGTTGAGGGAAGACCTTGAAGGACTCTCGACTTGTAATCCATCATTTCTAAGTGCTGACGTTTAGTGTCGTCATTCCAATGCCAGATGAGGAAAGGGCTCTGATTACTGGAGTGTTGGAGGTGATCAGCCACGAACGACCGCGTTTTGATGAGATTTTTCCACTGTTTGCAGACACATAGAAATCGGATTAGGGATTTCACAGGCAAACGCTTGAGAACGTTGGTTATGATTTCATGAGGAAGAAATGGATTGTCGCTATCTATTGCCATAGGTTAGATACACGAAGAAAGAAGTAAAGCCTTCCCAAGCTATAGTGCTTCACTGGCAAGAAGGGATCTTGAGACAATACACAAAAGGCTTCGAATCAACCACCGGACGGAAGAGAGGATAGTGGAGATGCTAGGGTTTTGAAATTTGAATTTGGTTATGATTTTCGGGGGACCGTATCGTAGCCCATTGATTAATTATCAAAATTAGAGGATGGACAGAGAGAAAATAATAGGGAAATTCCTATTGAAAGATTCCTGAAATACCCAAATTCTAATTTGGGTAGCTAAATTTAACAAAAACATTAATTAGGTTATATAAGAAAATTAGAGATTTAAAAATTGGGTCAAATTACTCTCATACCCTTAGTTATTATAAAAGCTAAACTCAATCATTTGGGTGCTAGATAGGAGCCCTAACCCTAGGAAATTTGTGTAGACGTCGGCAAAGCCAGAAAATCAGTGAAGAAGGCAATAGTAAGTTGGTTCTGATCTCGAATCTCAATTCCTTAATCCTTTGTGATCAGTGATTCAAAGTTACAATTTCCAGAAATGGGTGCATACAGGTGGAAAACGTAGTTTTCTGCAGAAGTATGTGTTATGGAATCTCTATTATCAGATCAATTGAAAAAGAGAGACTAGCTTCAGTAGCTTGCTCTACAATCAAATCGTCTCTTATACAGAATTCTAGATTTACTCGTTCCTAATACTCTACATTGCATCAATGGGATCAAAATGGTGACTGAAACTACAGAAAGAAAGGGTATATCATCTCTGAAGTAGTCGCTTTTTTTATCCCCATTTTTTTTTTCATTATGATGCTGCAGAATTGAAAAATACAAACTTGAAAAGAAAAGTTCATATATAGTCCGAAAGGTAAAAACTAAGAAAATAAAACTGCAAAATTGAAGACATTAAGTTGCAAATCTAGGAGTCTCAAACAATGCCTTCAGAATCATGCCCTCAGTTGGTGGTACAGGCGAACTCACGTACACAGTCGAGGAAGACAATAGCAATAGTGAGAGAACTTTTTCCTTAATTGGTGAAGAAGATTTTTTTATTTTTTTATTTTCCCTTCTCTTTCTTCTCATTTACACAGGGGTATTTTGGACATCTAATTAAATTTTAAAATCTCCAATTGTGTCATATATCCTAATTAATAATTTGTTAAGTTTAATGACTCAAATCATAATTTAAATAATTTAACTATTTAACTGTCTTTTAATAAGATTGTCCCTGTTCTGGTGTAGAATACAGATGTCCAGCCAAGTGGGCTGGTACTTTGGACTTGACTAGGAGCCAACTCTGGAGCCTACGTACCTAGTGATGGGATTAAAGTCCACGTAGTTCGAGACACACAATGACGTTAGCCAGAGGGGTGGGGAGTGTGCTATGTGTAGCAGAAAGTAAGGAGGTTAAGAGAGATAGAACGTGTGCACCTTTGTAGTAGGATTCGGTATTTATAGGGCCTACCGTAGATATGATATCTCGGTTCTGCGAGATCCTTGCTAAGATTATCCAGGTGAATATATTGTGGAGATATCGGCCTAGATGCTTCTATATTATTGTTGGATAGGATCTCCCTATAATATAGGTGATCTCTGACATTTAATATATCCTTAGTTGGGCCATCTTGATGCTTTGGCTTTAGTCCTGATCCGTAACAGTTGTCCCCCAGCTCGGTAGATCAAGCTTTTGTCATGTCAAGATGTACTTTGCCCCCAGTTGGCTTTATTGGCCAAGTTGTGTGGTCGGTGCGACTTACATCAGAGGTCTGAGGTCTGATCTCAGAGCCCCCAAGTGATGCCAAGTTGTTTTGATGATAGCAGTCTCGCGATGTCATTTGCACCAGAATCCGAGGCGGAGCCTCTAGAATTCGAGGCAACGTTTCACAGCTTGCGCGTCCGAGGTGACTTCATGGCACATGCAGATCCAGGATGTTTCTTATACATAGCCTGTCCAGGCGGTCCCGGCTATCCGAGCTGGTTATTTGACGACTTCAGGCATTTTTTTGACGTGGAGGACTTTCCGCATTCACCATCATTGCCCTCTGACACTTGGCAACTTAGTATGGGCGATAGCCTGCAACTGCTGCACTTATCCATGCACCGATTTTCGTTCGCATTTAGTGCTCCTATTGCGCGCAGTATGCCTCTTCCTTTGTCTGGATGAAAATACTCTTTGGTCCCTGATGTTTCGGTAACCCACGGCTTATGAGTATGCTTATAGAATTCACATTTCCCTCCATTTCTCATTTCTGTTGCTTCTGCTCTTTTCTCCCTGCTTCTTAGTCATCTCTTGCTTTTTTTTTTCTGCAACCATCGTTCCCTTGTTGCCCACCAACTTGCGTTTCGTGCATCTTCCACCTTCATCAATTCAGGTACTCCTCTTGTTTCCCTTTGCTTTTTTACGGTGTGACTTTGAATTTTTAGCCGTTTTACATAATATACTCATTCCTCGTCTTCGCGGTTTTTTGGGTAGACTTTCCTATGCTTTTTGGGTTAGTTCCTGAGCGATTTCTGGGTTAGTTCCTGAGATCAAACCTCTTTTCTAGCATTCCTTTTAACCCTGAGATACCTCTTGTTTAACCTTCCCCTTATTTCTCCTTTTACACACACCCTTTTGTGCCTCTCTAGGTTTTTGTTCTTTAGTGATGGATAGAAGGAATCACTTACCCCTTTCAAACCAACCTCTAACTCCTGAGGAAGAGGAAGCCTTGCGTGCCCGCTTCCCCCGTGCTTCCTACTGGATCTTTGGTACTGAACTTTCGAAAGAGGAGAGTCGGTCGCCACACTCTGGGGTGGATCAGGTCGAAGATGTAGAACGGGGTCTCGATCTGCTGTTGCTTGGGTTCTGAGTTTGACACCTGTTCATGCTGGGCCACGTGCCGTTTCGAGCGTTCTACCAATCCGTGCTGGGCCTAGTGCTGGGATTCGGGCCGCGGCCGATGCTTTCTCAGCTCAGCCTCTTAATTTCTATGTGGCTCCCCCACGTGTGAGCTCGGACACCCATCCTGAAAGGTACTTCGACCCCTGCTGGGATTGTCTTGCTGATAACTCCTACCATATAGCACACAACGACGATTCAAGGGCTTCTGCCATCCTAGGTTCTTGCTGTCATC
Source organism: Acacia crassicarpa (assembly GCA_034222035.1). NCBI lineage: Eukaryota > Viridiplantae > Streptophyta > Magnoliopsida > Fabales > Fabaceae > Acacia > Acacia crassicarpa. Next base: position 38,960,364 of record JAWXYG010000011.1, read on the forward strand.
GGCCTTCTTCTAACCATACCTCTGGCAGTCTTCGTCCTCCGAGTCCGCCTATTTTTCAGCATGCTACTATGCTTCAGTCAGGTATTCCCACTCTTGCTAATCTCAGTATTTTTAATTTTTTCTTTAGGTAAATGGCCTTAGCATCCTCTCCCTACAGCGTCCGATCCGAAGCCGGGGAGTCGAACTCTTCAAGTCCTCCCGAGGCACTGTGTAAGAAGTACAAGTGGGTGGCACATGAGGTCTTGAAAACACACTCGCTGATGTCCGAGGTCGACATTGCCGGCTGAAGGTATTAGACTTGGATGGGTGCGCCATTTGTCCTCCTGATGCCGAAGAGTCCATATGCTCTACTCGTGAAACAGGATGTACAAATTTCTTCTTCTTCTTCTTCCGCGATTGTATGACTCGACTTGGTGTTCGCTTCCCGTTCACCAAGTTCCAGATGTCGGCTTTAAATCACCTAAGCCTTGCCCCCTCACAGCTCCATCCTAACGGGTGGGCTTACCTGGTGGCTTTCGAGCGCCTATGTGCATCTTTAATGTATTGACTTTCAGTGGCGACCTTTAATGTTGCCATTGAAGGTATGACTTTCAGCGGCGACACATAAGAGTCGCCGCTGAAAGTCATACTTTCAGTGGCGATTTTTAATATCGCCACTGAAGGTATGACTTTTAGCGGCTACTCTTATGTGTTGCCACTGAAAGTGTGTTTCAGCGGTGACATTAAGTCACCGCCGAAAGTTTAATTTATAATTTTTTAAATTTGTAATTTTTCCCCTTTTTTCCTTCCGAGAAAGTTCACAGACATTGAGTAGTAGAGATGGAAATTATGAAGATGGTAGAAACCCTTAAAGTGGTTAGGTCTCCATCCTCGCAGCCTGAAGCTCAGTGGCCAGCGCCTCACCCTCTCGCCATCTCTCTCGATCTTGACGACAAACTCTCTTCATTTATTCATCTCTCGTCTCTCTGAATCTGGATCTCGGCTTCTCACAGTCTTGCCCTCGAACTAGCTCGAAGCCTCGTTTTGAACGCCTTATAGGTTCGTTTCAAACAATTCTTCACTCTATCTCTGTCTCTTTGCTATTTCTGAAATTATTTACTGCATGCAATCACTATACATGTTTTGCATCTATTCCGTAATTTCTGGGAAACGGTTCTTGTTTAGTTGTTCCATATGGAATTTGGAAGTTCGAGTGTAGCAGATCTGTCACAATCGTATTCCCCCTCCTCCTTCGAAAGTTTTCATTTAATTTCTCATCTTCAAAATCTAAGAATAGTGCTCTATTTGTTAACCGATTTCTTTAGGTTGTAATGAAAAGAGTATTTAATCATTTCACACCAAAGTTGATGTTTGCTAAACTTCAGCAAAGGATAACTTCGTCTATTGATTCTTGCGCAACGTTTAAATTTCGTCCTTCTACGCTACCACTTTAATTTAAATTTTGTTGAAAAATCAACAAGCAGGCTTCTCTTTATTACTTTCTGCCTTTTGCTTTAATTTAGATGCCGTATGGTTTGGCTTGTTTGGGGACTGCATATGCTACCATATTGAGAAATTTACATATATTGATTATGTGTTTTGATATTTGCTGATCACAATGATCCGAGTTTGCAATATTGCTGATCTTACTTCGCTCTCGGTATCTCTGACACTGAGTGAATGGGGTAAGTTTTCGATTCCAATCTTGTCTAAATAAGCTAAACCGCTTCCTCACGAGTATTTATGCTCGTGTTTCTGTGCGGTTGTGGTCATATTTTTGTACATTTTGTCATGAAATCTGGGAAGAAGAATGCTTTTGGTCCTGTAGTCTGTAAAAAATTGATATAGAAGGATTAAGATTCTGCCATCCCAGGATTTTAGCTATGGAAGAAGATAATTGTTATTGTAGAGGGTATATACAGCATGGAAGGAGAGATATGCAAACTCCCAGTGATCATAGCTATATGCCAAAAATACAAGGTAAGCTATAATGGTAGATCTGATACGGTGCCAAAATTTTCTGCACTCTGTGTCTGTTAATGTTATCCTTTTTGGTCTAGGGGAAGGTGATTGCTTTTAGTAAGCAAAGTTCAGTTTAAAAATTTAACTGATGAAAATCCTCATAAAGCTGATGGGGCTTCCATAAATCTTTCATAAGATATTGTCATCAATAATTATTCATGCTTTCATGAACTCATAATTTTCTCCCATGTAAAATGCAAAGAGCACTGGATCTTCAAAAGTTTAACCCTATAAATAACTCGGTTTAGTAAATCATGAATTATTGTAAGAATCTTCTTGGTTGGATGAGAAGTTATGAGATTAACTTTTTCATGTGTAGTTTTTGACATGACGCCTGTGTTGATAATCTATAGAAGTTAATTGGCATCAACTTGTTCTCATCAAGTTCTGTTTGGATTTAGTTTTGCTTTCTTCATTGTTTCATTGCTTTAAGGTATATACATATTTGGATGAGGCACAAAGCATTGGGGCAGTGGGCAAGACTGGAAGAGGTGGCTATGAGCTCTTAGGGGTGGATACGGCTGATGTTGACATCTTGATGGGGACATTCACCAAGTCATTTGGATCATGTGGAGGTTATATTGTAGAGTCTAAGGTTTGCAATTTTTTGTGTTTAAATGTTATTTAGTTTATTTATAGCGTGCTTTAGTGGTATAAGAAGAGAAGGGTTTGGGATGTGAGGAAATTGAGAGCTGCTTTTTTCATTTTATGCAACCAAAGTAGTGTTCTAGTGCTATTGATGTTACATGTGGCACGACTTTTAAGTTTGAAAATTGTTTTTGTTAGGTTAATGTTTCGTATTGTGTTGCACAATTTTGATCAATGTGCTATTGAATTTTGGTGATGCCAATTATTTGAAGTCTAATAGTATTATTGACAATGTGGGGATGCTATTAGGAGCTTATCCAGTACTTGAAGAACACCTGCCCTGCTCATATTTATGCTACTTTAATTGCACCTCCAGCTGCACAACAAATTATATCTTTGATAAAGATTATTCTTGGAGAGGACGGTTCCAATAAAGGTTGGGCTGGCACTATTCTGTTCCCTTGCTTTTTACTTCTTCATTTGGATTGTTTCAAATTCTGTACATCTAATTGCTTTGTCTTTTAGCACTAAATGTTCGACTTGTTTCCTGATAGGTGCCCAAAAACTTGCACAAATTTGTGAGAATAGCAATTTTTTCAAGTCAGAATTGTAGAAGATGGGATTGGAGGTTTGTAGATGAAATGGTCTAAATAATCTGTATATTCATGTACATAAGAAAGGTATTTATACAATGGGAGAGAGCCTTAGAATTGATGGCTCTTAATGACTATTAATCTCCTAATCCCTGATTTATAGGGATTCTAATACATTTCCTAACACTCCCCCTCAAGTTAGAGCATAGATGTTAATCAAGCCCAACTTGTTACAAAGATAGTCAACCCAAGTCCCATTTAAGGCCTTAGTCAGAAGGTCAGCCAATTGGTCACTAGACCGCACATGCCCCGTAGAAATAAAGTTCTCATTGATCTTATCACGTACAAAGTGACAATCAATCTCAATGTGTTTCGTTCGTTCATGAAACATAGAGTTGGAAGCTATGTGTAGAGCAACTTTATTATCACACCACAACTTCGTAGGCAATGACGTGGCAAGACCAACCTCTTTCATTAACTGGTGAATCCACACAATTTCCTGTACTGATTGAGACATTGCTCTATACTCAGCTTCTGCACTTGACTTAGAAACCACATCTTGCTTCTTACTCCTCCATGATACTAAATTTCCACCAACAAACACACAATATCCTGTGGTGGATCTTCTGGTAGCCTTTGACTCTGCATGATCTGCATCACAAAAACATTCAATCTTGTTGTGGCCATGATTCGTATAGAGTACACCAAGATCAGGTGAGCCCTTCAAATAATGTAGAACATGTTCCAAGGCTTCCTATTGAGCAATGGTTGGTGCAATCATAAATTGACTAAGTACACTAACTGGAAAGGTCACATCAGGGCGAGTTACCGTGAGATAGTTCAATTTCCCAATTAATCTACAATATCTCTCAGGATAGGCAAATGGTTTGATCTTCTCCGGATCAACTTTCTTTTGTACATCCTCAGGTAGCTCATCAAACGGTATGCGATCATCAATGTCCAAGAAGGGATTAGGAATCATGGGAACACTACTTGGTGCTGCTCCGAGTTTCCCGGTTTCTTTTAACAAATCAAGAACATATTTCCTCTGAGTCAAAAGGATGCCTTTCTTACTTCTCATAACCTCTATCCCAAAAAAGTACTTTAATGGACCCAAATCCTTTGTTTGAAAATGAGAATTAAGAAAGGCTTTAAGTGATGAGATTCCTGAAGCATTGCTACCCATAATAACAATATCATCAACATATACCACTAACAAAATCATTCCAGCATCTATCTGTTGATAAAACACAGAATGGTCACACTTACTTTGACTCAGACCAAACTTCTTAACCATAGAGCTAAACCCTGTCAAACCAAGCACGAGGGCTCTGCTTCAAGCCATACACAGACTTTTGAAGATGACATACCTTCCCATGCTCCCCCCGAGCAACAAAACCAGGTGGTTGCTCCATGTATACTTCCTCAAGAAGATCGCCATTCAAGAACGTATTCTGAACATCCAACTGATGAAGATCCCAACCATAATTGGCTGCCATAGAAATGAAGAGGCGAACAGAGGACAGTTTTGCCACAAGAGAGAAGGTTTCTGAATAGTCAACACCATAGGTCTGAGTATAACCCTTGGCAACCAGTCGAGCTTTCAGATATTCCAAGGTGCCATCGGCTTTCGTTTTGATTGTAAACACCCACTTACACCCGATAGTCTTCTTTCCAAGAGGCAAATCAACGAGATTCCAAGTACCGGCCTTATCAAGGGCCACCATTTCGTATTCCATCGCAGCACGCCAACCGGGATGGGTCAAGGCTTGTTGGAGGCTAGTGGGAACAATGAGAGAGTCTAAGGATGCAACGAAGGAACATGATGGAGGAGACAAATGATTATAGGAAACAAAGGAAGAAATAGGATAGGTGCAAGTACGCTTACCTTTGCGTAAGGCAATAGGCAAATCATCAGGAGAATCTGACACTATGTCTGGTTCAGAGGTAGAAGTAGAAGGATCAGGAGTATCAAGAGTATCAGGCACTGGTACTGGTTCAGAAGTAGGAACGGAAGGAACTAATGCCGGATTAGACGTCGAAGTAGTCATTGGTGGGTCATGAACCTGGTCGTCAACATTACTCGCCTTAGGGCATTTTCGATAAACATGATAGATAGGTGGTTTAGCAGGTGTCGAGTCAGATACTTGCACTAGTGGGGACTGAATCGTATAGACCAGGAGATCATCAAGATAGTCGGAAGTGTCATCAGTAGAGACAGGAGATGGGGGTGGAGTAGAGACGGGAAAAAACGGAGTCAACTCATGGAATGTGACATCAGTAGACACAAGATAACGCCGAAGAGTGGGAGAATAGCACCGATAACCCTTCTGAACCCTAGAATACCCGAGGAAGACACATCTAAGAGACTTGGGATCAAGTTTGCTAACAATGGGACGAACATCGCGAACAAAACAGACACAACCAAAGATTTTAGGGTCAACAGGAAATAGGGGTTTGGAAGGAAACAAGGTAGTGTATGGAGTGGCACCATTGAGGACAAGAGGGGACATACGATTAATAAGGAAGCACGCAGTAGACACAGCGTCAGCCCAAAAAGGCTTAGGAACATTGATTTGAAACATGAGAGCTCGAGCGACTTCTAATAAGTGTCGGTTCTTACGTTCTGCAACACCATTTTGAGCTGGTGTATCTGGACAGGAGGACTGATGAAGCATGCCATGCTGGAGCATATAAGTTTGAAATTGGGCAGAAAAGTATTCTTTAACATTGTCACTCCGTAAGGTTTTGATAGTCACACCAAACTGAGTTTTAATTTCAGCACAGAAATTACAAAAGTGAGAAAACAACTCAGAACGAGCTTCCATTAAATAAAGCCAGGTAGTACAAGAGAAATCATCAACAAAAGTAACAAAGTACCTAAAACCAGGCTTAGACTCGACAGGACATGGACCCCAAACGTCAGAGTGGACTAAATCAAATGGAGATGTGACTCGTTTATGAACTCGAGGTGCCAAGTGAACACGATGATGTTTAGCAAACTGACATGACTCACATTCTAAAGAAGACAAATCATGGAAATGAGGATACATCCTCTTCAAAGAAGACAAGGACACATGACCTAAACGACAATGAATATCAAAAGGGGATGAACCACTAGAGCAAGCAACTAAACGCGGTACCTGATCTTCAAGGAAGTAATGACCACCAGATTCATAGCCCCTACCAATAACTTGCTTCGTCGTAAGATCCTGAATCAAACAATGGTCAAGAAATAAAGTAATGAAACAATTTGATTGTCGAGTGAGCTTGCTAGAAGACAAAAGATTAAATGTAAGGTCAGGGACATTAAGGACATGGGATAAGGGAACAGTCGGAGTAGGTTCAACAGTGCTAGAGCCAATAACACGAGAATATGAACCATTAGCAATTGTGATACTAGAGGGATTGTCATAAGGCGCATATGAGGAAAACAAATGGTGGTTACCTGTCATATGATCAGTAGCACCGGAATTGTTGATCCACTTCGAGGAAGAGGTAGCAAGACTAGAAGCAATATTACCTGTAACAAGAGCAACAAAAGAACTAGACATAGATTCAGCCATTGATCTTCACCAAAAAATAAGTTAAGTTTCACAACAAGCTCTCCAAGCAAGAGACCAACCATGAAGAATATCACCAAAGATGACGAACAAATCACACAAGGACCCAAATGGCCACTAAAGAGACAGCAACCCAATACTAAACAGCAAACCAACAATGCAAGAGAGCCAAATACCAACTCCACTACTAGAAAATCTCACACAAAACCAAGATACACCTTAACCGTTTGATTCGCCTTGTTGGTCTGTTTACCAAACACCAACTACAGTCCAAATAAGTACCAATTAGAGGCACACTAGATTAGAAGAACGACAAAAAAAAAAATTTCCAGCTGCTGCACCAGCTGCAAATCAGTAGAAACAAAGGCCAAAGCAGCCACGAGTGGTCACACAATGACCAATAACAACACTAGAAACATGAGACAGCGCCACGACACATCAAAAAGAGAGCGAGCACACCCAAAATTGAGCAAGCAGCAAGCAAAACAAATAGACTCAGTGGTGAAACCACAAGATATGAGTTGTGTATACCAGAGGCCAAAAAGAAGATAATTCAACCAGAAGAGGCTTGGAACGCGCAAACCCAGTCCTGAAACAGTGAGAGCGCACGAGAAAAAAAGGAACCTAGATTTGCAAACCTTGCCGAATGAACACATAACCACCAGGAATGAACCGGGTTCAGTGAGTCGACGCGAATGGTGGAGGTTGCCGTCAAAAACGGCGTTGCACGTACTTCCATGCGCCGGCGCGTGGACTTCCAGCGAATCTGGCGGTGGCGCGTGAGGAACACATGCTGGTCGGACGATGGTGAATCTCCGGGAACAGGCCGAACTAACGAAAGAGACCCCAACCGTACGGCGCGTGTGGACAGAATTAAGCCACCACCGAAGCCCCTAATATAGCATACACAGACACAGATCTTGCGGAAACAGCGAATGGTGGACCAGAAAAATAATTTTTGAGAGTCCTATGCTCTGATACCATGTAGATGAAATAGTCTAAATAATCTGTATATTCATGTACATAAGAAAGGTATTTATACAATGGGAGAGAGCCTTAGAATTGATGGCTCTTAATGACTATTAATCTCCTAATCCCTGATTTATATGGATTCTAATACATTTCCTAACAAGGTTCTTGGGGGTAGTGATTCCCCTGTAATGCCCATCATGCTTTACAATCCAGCCAAAATCCCTGCCTTCTCTAGGGAGTGCCTCAAGCAGAATGTGAGAACATTCAACCATTAAGATCCTTCTTAATGCTCCCCAATTTGGATATACAATTTTCTTTTTCCATCAATTCTACTATTCCTGCATAACACTTTTAGGTTGCTGCTGTGACGGTGGCATTTCCAGCAATCCCAATTGTTAGCAAGAGCCCGCATATGCATATCTGCTGCTCATTCAAAAGAAGACCTTATCAAAGCCTTGGAGGTATACATTTTGACTTTCACTCAATGACTCAGGAAAATGTATCATTTCAGTGTTTTTTATTTAAAAGAATACCTTGTTAGAGCCTATGAGGTAGGATCATAAGATTTTGACTTTTATTCAATAGTTAACTTAGGGGTGTCTTGCAATGTTCAAAGTAAATTTGTGAATTGATCGAGTTATAGAACTAAGTGATTTTTGGAATTTCACTAAGGGAACTTGAATCTGAATTGTGTATATGCTGGAGCTTCCGTTCTGAGTCTGATTTTTTTTTAAAAAAAAAATTGTGACTTTTGGCGATGACTTTTTGTCGCCGTTGATATTATTATTATTTTTTTAACTTTCACCGGTGACATTTGTCGCCGTTGAAACAAGCATTAGCGTAAACCCTACTTTCGGCGGCGACACCTGCTTTCATGGCTTCTAATGAACTTTCAGCGATGACAAAAAGTCGCCATTGATTGTCTACTTTCAGTGGCGACATTAAAATGTCACCGCTGAAAGTATTCTCGAGAACGCTTTCAGCAACGACATTTTTGTCGCCACTAAAAGTTGATTTTTGTCGCCGCTGAAAGTCATTTTTTTTGTAGTGAATACACCTTCCAAATCTTATCTTGATCCACATCGGTCGTACATGCCTGGGTGAGCTCCCTGACAAAGTCTGCCAATGCTTGTGATTTAATGGCTTGTCGGGCTTCAAAGGTGATGTGAATTCTGACAATTTGATCGCCCAGCTCGTCATTCTCTTGGTGAGGTCCGGTTTGTATAGTACCTGTCGGATTGGTTGACTGGTTCGGACGACTATCCGATGACCTTGGAAGTATGGTTGTAGTCTTCTCATCGTAGTTAGTAGGGCGAACGCCACTTTTTCGAGCTTCTGGTATTGAAGTTCCGAGCTTTGTAACGCCTTACTTACAAAGTGAATCGGTGCTTGTTTGGCCTCAGTTTCTCTTACCAGGGCGGCGCTTACCGCCCTTTCTCCTACTGTAAGTATAGGAACAAAGTCTCGCCTGGTTTCGGTTTTGCCAGAACTGGAGGGGTTGCCAAGCATTGCTTGATTTTCTCGTGTTCCAACCTCCTCGTGTTTCCTTTTTCAACAATCTGAAGAAAGGGAGCGCCTTCTCTGCCGATCTTGGTAAGAATCTGGTCAGGACGACTAGTCGGCTAGTTAGCTGTTAAACCTCTTTCTTTGTCCTCGGCACTTGCATATCTAACACTGCCTTGCACTTATCAGGGTTTGCCTCAATTCCGTGGCTCGTCAACATAAATCCCAAGAACTTCCTGGCTAGAACTCCGAATGCACATTTTTCCGAGTTCAACCTAATCCGGTGCCTTCTTAACTTAGCGAAAGTTTGCTCCAGGTCTCGGATATGGTCTTCTGGGAGCCTTGATTTCACAATCATGTCGTCAATGTTGACTTCTATGTTTTGCCCGATTTGGTCTTTAAAGACTCTGTTCATCATTCACTGATAAGTGGCCCCGGCGTTCTTCATTCCGAAAGGCATAACGTTATAACAGTAATTGGCCTTGTCGGTCATGAAGGCGGTCTTCTCCTGATTGTCGGGATGCATGGCTATTTGATTGTAGCCGGAGTATGCGTCCATGAAAGATAGCAACTGAAAGCCAGCGGAGTTATTGACCAACTGATCAATGTTTGGCATCGGGTAGGAATCTTTTGGGCAAGCCTTGTTTAAATTGGTGTGATCCGTGCACACCCTCCATTTGCCACTTGGCTTTAGCACCATAATTACGTTAGAGAGCCATGTGGTGTATTGTATTTCTTGGATAAATCCTGTAACATCCCCAATTTTAATGTAAATTAATTAATGGAATACAAGAATTTTTCACTTAGTAGTAGTAGTTGTTGGTATTCATTTTTTTTTTCAGTCAGGATATATTAATTATGGGGAAATAAGGTGGAATTATTTAAAAATGTGGTTAATAAAATTGGTTATAGATAATTTGAGATAAGTAGTGTCAAGAAGGCAAGCATATATTTTTTCCCTCATTATTCTTATATTTTTCATCCAATAAAAGGAGAAGAAAATTTTGATGAAAAATTAGTGGAGTTTCAATATAAGTCTTAAATTGCATTTGAAAAGTGGATATTAGATAAAACTAAATTAATTAAAAGGGAAGGTTGTGCACATCAAATAAGGCATGGAAGAGAACACATTTTTCTTAACTCCATTATTACCTATCAACCAACGTGTGGAAGAATAAAAGAGAAAGAAAAATAAATAAATAATAATACTTTTCACTCTTAGAAAACCGCCGGCTGTGAGAACTAATTTATGAGACCACATTGATTAATGAAGGAAGGAAGTGATGTGTGTGAGAACCAAGGCAAAAATCAAACACAATATTTTCCCCAATATTTTCCTTAGCACCGCCAGACAAGTAAAAAGGAGGGAGTAGATTTAAAAAAAAAAAATTAAGGTGCATTCAATACAACAAACTATTGGTTCAGGAGCGTCCAACACAATTAACTATTAAATGGACCATCCAGCACAACAAACTTTTAAAAAGGAGCGCCTAGCACAACGCCGTTAGCAAAAAGTTAACGTCCGTTATCTAAGGTACGTCCAACACAACAAACTATTACTTCAAGAGCGCTCAGCACAAAATTCTAAATTTTACTAAATTAAATAATTTTTTTTCTCAATTGTCATTATTCGAAACTACTTGTATACATATCTATAGATAAAAATGATTCATTCTTCAATTTTGTCAAAATTATAATTTGCTAAAATAAACAAAATTTTTAATTAAAAATATAATTATATGATTTAAATAAAACTCAAGGTGTTTTATAGTTTATTATATATGTTAAACCAAAAAAATATATATGCTTTATTTTTATTTTAGAAGAAATTTATGTGAGTTAAAAATTCATTTAATGTTAATAAAATTTAAAAAATCTATTATATCCTTAAAGAAATGAAATGAATTTTTTTTTTTATAAAAAGAGTTTAATGGATATCAACTTTGATACTTAATAATATAAATCCGGCAATTTGATGATATATTTGTTAATTAACATATATAATCACTCATTTATGTCATATTAAAGAAGTGTAATGCATTAGAAATATAAAAATCTATTATATCCTTAAACATTAGAAATATTTTACATAGATATCTATGTGTGTATATGTATATATATGTGTCTATATATATGTGAGTAGATATATGTATGTATATCCACACACATATGTGTGTGTACACGCAGTTATGGGCATATATATGGATATGTATAAATGTATATATACACATATATGTATATGTAGCAAGACTATATTTTATTTAGAAATCTTGTGTAAGTAAAAATTATAGGTCGAAGAGATATGTAGCAGGGGCTGTTGATTCACTTTTATTTATGTCATTTAAAATTTATAAAAGAGCATTTTAAGAAAATAAGTAAAATTAACCAATTTACTTCCTCTCCATAATCTCCTCAAAATTGGTTAAATATGCTCTATAATTAGGACCAGAGGAAGTATTAAACTACCCTTGGTCAAACTTCTCATAGTCTCTCCTTCAATCTCTCCCTCATTCTATTTGAAAACTAATTTAAATTTTATTTTTGACCAAAATTAAAACTGCTAAAATCATCTATAACAATTATCTTTTTTGAATTTTTTTTTTCTCACAACATCAACAAAGTCATATGATCAATATATTATTTAATTATTAACATATATAATCACTCATTTATGTCATTAAGTTTTTCTTGATCTGATATAAACTAAATTGCATTGACAAAAAAGAAAACATTTTCTATTTGATCATAGCTAGCGCCTAGCGCGTAGGCTCAAATGACAAATAAAATGTTACTAGACCGTGTCAAAAATTGTAGCATCCTAATATATTAATAGGAAAAAAAGGGTATAATTTTGATATTTATTTAGGGATAGGATATTGTTACAACTAATTAGTGTTACTACCAACATTACTACAAGTTTGTCTCATCGTTGGATTAAGTGCAACCTTTGCTTTGGACTTGGACGTTGGGTTCCACCATGTTGACGCCCCACCGGACGGCATGAAGAGTCTCCTCTGGGAGGATGCAGATGGCGTTAGCCATGCCAGGCTCTGTTCTGGATCGCTCTGATCACTCATGTTCAGCCCTTTGTAACAAAAAAAAAAAAAATCCTATCCCATCAATTTAAATTTACAAATGTTGAATAATGAAAAAATTAATGTAGATACAGTGAGATTATGAAGAATGAGTCATAATTATAATTTAGTTTTACAAATACAGGGTTGATTTGTTAGAATCTTATCTTATAAACGTGCATTATAAGATTCTATCAATATAAATACAAGATTAAATTCGAAAACATTAAGAAAGATTAAAGAAATTTTACTTCACTCAAAATAATTAGATTTTAAACCATGTAATGTTAATATAATTGATCATATCATTAAGTTGATTTTAGTAATAAAAATAAAAATTTAAAAAAGATCTTGTCATGCGTGATTTTGGCGGCTTTAATTTTGATGGAAAATAAAATTCAAATTAGGTTTAAAATAGAATGTTGAAGAGATTGAAGGAGTGAATATAGAAAGTTTGACTAAGGGACTTTAGCATTTCTATTTAATATTTGGGTGTTCTTTTAGTCCTTTAAGTTTTATTTAAGGTATATTATTATTGCTTCTCTAACTTTATAAAGTATAATTTTAGTCTTATATTTTTAATATCGCTAATGTTACTAACGGAAAATATTGGCATAAGAAACTTAAGTGATGAATGCTCAACAGACAAATATCATTTAATTTTTTCATATCATATAATTAGATTATTAAACTATAATAAACCCACAAATTATTGCAAATGAACTCGGGGTTTTAATATTTAGACTATTAAACAAAAATATTTAGACTATTAAACTAATTTTTTTTTAATACAATCTAGCTTTTGTTATTGAATGTTATATTAAGTTTTTAGATATTTTTCAATTTATACATATTTTAAATTAAATATTAATAATACTTAATTACATATTCATCACTTAAGCCTACACAATCATCATTTGAATTCGTTGCATCAATGTTTCCCGTTAATAACACTAATAGTGTTAGAATAATATAGGACCAAAAGTATACTATATAAAGCTAAGGAATCAAAAGTATACTTCAAATAAACTTAAAGGACTAAAAGTATACATTAGCCTTAATATTTTGAAATTTGATCTTGCTATATAATTACACTGTTATAAAGTTTTTTACAATAAATATTATTTTTCCTTCATCCTCCTCCCCAATTTCCCCTTCTTCTTCTTTTTTTTAAAAATCTTTATACGTGGGTGTGAATTAAAGTAAATGATAATAAAAATAAGGATAAAGTATACTTTTAGTCCTATAAGTTTACATGAAGTATAATTTTGACTTATTAACTTTATAAAATATACTTTTGATCTTATAATTCTAACGTTATTGCTAAAGTGATGATTGTGTAAACTGAAGTGATAACTAAGTAATTAAATGATATTAATTTTAAATTTAAAATATGTGTAAATTGAAAATATCTAAGACCTAATGAAGTAGCCAACAGCCCAACACCAAAACCTCTATTTTATTAAAAAATTATAGTTTAATAATCTAAATATATTAGTTTAGTAATTTAAATGTCTGAAGGAATGTATCACATTAAACCAAGAGTCAAGTTTATGTTGTGTGGAAGAGAAGCAATTAGTAATTAAAGATATCTATGTAAAATATTTCTAATGCACTACATGATTTATATCCATGCCATAAAACAAAACAAAAAACTCCCTTTTGGTTTGAAATGGAGTAGTTAGATAATTAATTCATAAAGATTGAGACAATTAGTTAGATTAGTTATTGTTAAAAAAAAACAGGTGCATTATATTAAAGATGGCGTGTTGATAACAGTTTTTTCAATCTTTGCACAATTGCACTTCGGCCTGAAATTTGCGAGGGATCTTATAATAAGTCTTTTGAAAAGATATAAAATAATATTGTGGGATCGATAATATTTGTTGTATATTACCAAGGTAAGAGTAAAATGTGACATTGCTACGAAAAAGGAGATTGAACAAAACATGAAAACGATCAAGAGATTCGGTACTGTGAACTTCACCGGATTTTTTTTTTTTTTAAAAAAAAAACCTTGACACATACTTTTGGCAATAGACAACATTGAGCCCCAACTAGCAAGCTCTTATTATATAAAAATAAAATAAAACCAAAAATATTAATTGGGGAAAAAAATGAAAAGCATATATTAGGAAGAATCATGAGAGGAGCATAGTGAAGAACTATGACACTGGTGGAGATGAGATCTGTAATGGTAGAGTGAAACCCATGAAAAAAGGAGTATGAGACCCAAGGGAAGCTCAAAAAATGTTTAAGAAGGAGTTGGAAGAGTTGCATCAAAAAACCGACCTTCTTATGTTTGATACTTTTTTAGAAACTCATATTCTAATATTAAAGAATACATAACGGTCATTTGTGAATAATTATTAAATATTATCAGATAAAAAGTTTTTAGAATTCTGCCTCTTTATATTTGATATTCTTAAAAATCCTGTGTTCTTATATATAATAGAGCGAAATCACAGACACGAGAAACTGAGAATGGACTGAGCAAATATTGCATCAGGGAAGGCCTTGTATTCATTATATACTGATAAATCCATACCAGAATTTGTACGGGAATGATTACAAACCAATAGAATCAAGATACGTAGAAAGAGAATAATATCTTCCAGAGGCTTCTGCACATAACAATACAGACAAATGCTAATCATACAATTATGCAATACTAATTACATATTAGTTCTAACACTCCCCTCAAACGAGTGAGTGTGAGACACAGACCGAGTTTGCTACGGAGAAAGGAAAAATGGTTTTGAATGAGAGCCTTGGTGAGATAGTCTGCAATTTGATGTTGAGAAGGCACATAGGTGATAGTAACTTCACCATTCAGAACTTGATCACGAACAAAATGAATATCAATGTCTATATGTTTGCTGCGAGCATGATGGACTGGATTAGAAGCAAGTGCACTAGCACTAAGATTATCACACCAGATAATTGAAGGGCATTTTAGAAAAAGACCAAGTTCAATGATTAAACTAGATAAACACTTCAATTCAGTGGCACCATCAGCTAAAGCACGATATTCTAATTCAAAGCTAGCTTGAGAGACAACTTTCTGTTTTCTAGAAGCCCGCAAAACAAGAGAACCACCCAAATAAACAAAAAATGCAACCATAGATCTTCTATCATCTAAGTCAATAGCCCAATCGGCATCAGTGAAATCTATGAGTTGAAGAGAAGCAAGTGGCTTAAGGTGCAAAGCATACTGAAAGGTACCCTTAAGATACCTAAGAATTCGTATCACCCCCTGAAAGTGTACATCTGTTGGACAAGACAAGAACTGGCTTAACTTATTGACAAAATAAGCAATATCAGGCCTAGTGGTAGTAAGATATTGAAGTGAACAAATGGCTTGACGATATAAGGAAGGATCAGACATGGGTTTCCCATCAGATATAGAGAATTTTCGTCCTATGACCATAGGAGTAGGTATAGGAGCACAATCGGTCATGTTAAACCTTTTTAAAATATCCATGATATAGTTGCCCTGATTAAGGTAACTGCCAGATTGATCTCGAAAAATTTCAAGGCCTAAGAACTAGTATAATGGACCCATATCCTTCAGAGATAAAGCATTATTCAACTTTGTAATGAAATTTCTGATAAAACCAGGACTATTGCCAGTGACTAGCTATTTAGAAAGTGACACTGTCATCTACTTTTAAAATTTTTATCTTTACCACACGTGTATTTTGAAATGGATGATGTATCCCTCTCTAAATGATTAGATCAAATATTGGATGGCTGAGATGAAGGGATACTAAGAGATGAGGAGGGAGCAGATACTGGGATAATCTGCTCCCCAACTCGGACATGGCAAAGGAAAAAGAAGAAAAATAAAATAGATGAAGAAAAAAAATTAAGAAGGATAAAGAAAATAAAAAATAAAATAAAAATGGAAAATGTACATATTTTTTTTCCGGATATCTATCTTAAGGATAAATATTATGCTTTCATAATTAAAATATCAATTTTTCATAATTAAAAAATTTTGAAATGAAATTTATACTTCCATAAGTAATTATTGCATTAGCTAATGTCCTTTTTTGATTAGTTGTACATGAAATAAAGTGACTTTTACAGATCGTTTGAATGGTCTTTTGTAAAAAAAGACTTTTTTTACATTGGGTTTTAAAAAGGTACTTTAATTAGAAGTTAAACTTATTTTGCGTTTGGATACAACATTTAAAAAACACTTTTAAATAAAAAAGTTGTTTAGATGTTAAAATAGAGAAGCATTTTTTCGCTACTTTTACATTTTTTTAAAGCTCTCATCCAAATACATAAATTAATTATAAAAAAAAAAACACTTGATTTTTGAAAAAAAAGAAGTACTTTTTGCTTTATTAAAAAAGCTAATCCAAACAGGCTCTTATAAGAATTATGCAACCATTCTTATTTTATCAAAATCATATTTTTTCACAAAATATATTCTACTCAGAATCTATTATCTAGAATCACTTTTATCATTTTTCCTTTAAAAGCTATTCTCCAAAAGCTAATCTAAACACACTCTCAATAAGGTCTTTAAATCGATAGGATTTGAATTCACAACCTTATAGTTATGAGCTAAACCCTTTACCGATAGATCAACCTTTATTGATATTTTTTCAATTCCACGTATGCCCCAAGACCTTCATGGCGATGTAGTGTGTGATACCCCATATTGATAATTATTAAAAATACAATATTTTGGTTGATGACACCTACTACAAATAGGTGAATATGTGGTCTCAAATTTTGAGATATATTTACTCTATCTTTTAGAATGTTTCTTCTTAGCATTTGAGATAGTTAATGCTTTATTTTCTAAATTTTTTTAGGAATCATAAAATATCATAAAAATACAAATAATCCCCAAATTAAATTATGGTTCTTATATGATCAAAAAGAGCAAGGAAGTGTTATGAAAATACTTAAATAAATAGGAAAAATTAATAAGAATTAGTAGACAATTAGGTTTTCACTAAACTAAATAATTATGTAAATTTTCATAATTAATCAAGGGATTAATTAAAGAAGACCTAAGTCTCAATTTTCGTAATCTACTAAGAAACTAAATGTTTTAAGAACCCATAATTAATGCCTAGTTCATAGTAATTCATGAAAGAGCCATAAAGAATTTCCAAAACACTTGAACAATTAAAAGGATAATTACCAACATTTAATGGGCAATTAATTAACACTAATAGAATGTTTAACTAATTATTTAGAATTAACATTAATAATCACCAAATAGAGATGTGTTAAGCTAATTAAAATTCAAAGACCAATAAAGGTTTGAGATTAGTACAAAATAAATCACCAATGATCATAAAATACCCTAACCACTAATAATGCAATAGTCAAGAGACAATTAGGCTTTGATTAAGATGTTAATTAAACTTTAATTAAGCTTTGAAAAGTCAATAATCTTGATTAACATCAAAGGCCAAGATTAACCCTCATAAAGCTAATCTAAGGGCTTGAAGACCAATTTAATAAAGTGGAATCCATGTGAAACAAAACTATCCAATGGAGGATTTTCTTCCAAATATTATAAACCAAGAAAAACAAAATTAAAAATAATTTAAGGGGGAGGGGCGGTTTTTGAAGAAGAGAAAGGGAAGAGAAGAAAAGTTCAAGAAGCAAAAACACATATGCAAAATGGGTCACAACTCTATGAATGAGTCACTAACCTAGACATGAGTGAGTCATTAGCCTAAACATGAAATGAGTCACAACCCTAAGTATGAGTCATAACCCTAGTTAAATACTTTTTGGGAAAAAATGGAAGAGGATAACTTGGAAGAGGATAAGGTGGTGGAAAAAGAGGGAGGTGGAGTATGTGTGTGTGTGTGTGTGTCGTGTAAGTGTGTGTGTGTTGTGTGTGTGTGTGTAAGTGAGAGAGAGAGAAAGGAAAGTCAAGATGAAGGCCAATAGGAAATTAGATAATTGAATAATTAGGACAATCCAAGAAAACTAATTCTAGACATAAACAAATGAAAATCCATACAAACTAAATTGTATCTTGAAATTCATTAACCATAGATCAAATGTAAGAAGAGATTATGAACAAGCATAATTCAAGGTTGAGAATGAGTATAACCAAGGCCATTTCCCCAAATGTTGCAAATTGATAACAAATGAGAAGGTAAGTGATATTGGCCTCTAAATGAAGCCAAGAACTTCAAGATTTCAAAACCAATGACAAATTGAGCATAAAACTTCATTAGGATCCTCAAATAAATTCTTTTCTAGTGATTCTAGCTAGTGATAAGCAAGAAGAAAGGGATTGATAGCTTAATTGTGAAGCTAGAACACATGACAATTTTGGAAGAGGATAATGTACCAAAAAGTAGAAATCATAAAAGAAATGGAAGAGGATGAGGGAGAGAGAGAGGGGGGACGGTTGGGGGGTGAGTGTAGGGTGAGGATTTGTGCTCCCAATTACCCTAAATCCAAGGGCCAAAAATTCATAAGAATTGTTAGGAAGTTAACCACCCAAAATGCTATAAATAGGAGGTTTGGCTTCATCATTTCCTCACACCAAACCAAGCTTGAACAAGCTGATTCTAAGAGTAAGAGAGTGAGTGAGAGTCTTGAAGAAAGAAGGAGCAAAGTTCTTGGTAAGTTCCCTAGCTCTAGCTTTGAGTTCTTTAGTTTTTAGTCTTTAAAATCTTAGATAGAAGTAGTGTAGATCTTAAATATTCTAGGATAATTTTAAATTCATGTTTTTATGGTTAAAATCAGCTTTATTTCGAAAAATTGATGAAGAAGGGATTTTAGCAAAATTTCCGGAAGAGAAACATCAAAGCAACGAAGTTCTGGTAAAATTTGATCGGTTATGGAATTTCTGAATCAGTGATAAAAATGCTTATATTTTATGTTGAAAGCGTGGTTGGAAAATTCTGGGAAAATTCATGGTTAAAGTAGACATATAGGGATTTTTAAATATATCAAGAACATGTCAAAATGATTTTTGTACAGTGAGATAAAAATCCTCAAAGTTAGGCTACGAATTTCTGGGAAAAATGCTGGACAGATGCTCAAAACTTAAAACCTGGGAATGAACTGTGTAATGTGGGAAAACGTTATTATTTTTCCTTGAAATTAGACATCCTGAGTATTCCAGGGAATTTTACGGATCCTCGTTTCGATTTTTCTAGAATTAGTTATGAATTTTCAAAGTTAGGTGAAAATTAGCCCCAAATGCTGTGCATCAGCGTTTTTTATGAAATTTAAGGAAAAATAATTAAATAAGAAATATACCAGGGGTAAAATAGTCATTTGTGGCTAGGATATCTATTGGGATATTGGTTGTGAATTAATGGATGCGATATTACCCTCATAGGAAATCTGTGATCGCTTTTCGACCGACAACGTACCGTGCTCGACAAGCTAAGGTATGGACGCGTACTGTAACACTAACTTTGATGCTTATTGTATACTTATATGTGACAGATAGTCCGAGACTCTATTTTCAAAAAGTTGTGCGTACATATACAGCTATATACGAGTTATAGTCATGATAACGCTGTTGAGTTTTCCTAGCGCTGAGGACACGATAGGTCATCGTGGCACTGGTGAATAGTGCAGACTGGAATAATGTGAATATGTGGTGGCTGTGTTTTATTGTTGAGATATGATTATGCTGAATTGTCATGAATATCTGTCATACATAACTGTTACATAAGCATGAGGTTAACCGTTACCAGAGGTTCAATGGGAATTAAACCTCAGCTCTTACCATAGCCTCAGGTTCTAGAGGAGGCAGAGTCGCTGACAAGGGTAAGCAGGCCGCATGAAGACTTGGACGGAGAATTGTTTTTTCCTTGTTTTTGTAGGACGGAGAATTGCTTTTGCCTTGTTTTTGTAGTCATGATTTAAATACTTGAATATTCGGATAACTGTATCAGTAACCAAAAACATCGACCATGAATGTTTATCAGTTACTCGTTTTGTTT
Source organism: Acacia crassicarpa (assembly GCA_034222035.1). Taxonomy (NCBI): domain Eukaryota; kingdom Viridiplantae; phylum Streptophyta; class Magnoliopsida; order Fabales; family Fabaceae; genus Acacia; species Acacia crassicarpa. Next base: position 38,980,613 of record JAWXYG010000011.1, read on the forward strand.
TTTTTTAAAAAAAAAAAATCTATTCCGATGCCACTCTGATTACACTCTTTTAAACTCTGATCAATCCTTTTCGAAACCACATTTGGAAAATTGGGATGTTACATAGTGACTTTTAAAAATCCATACAGATTTTTTTTAAAAAAAAAAAAAAGTTTCACAACGCTTAAAATCTGAGGCATCTCATAAAAAGGCTTCTGAAGATATATAATATTGTAGGATGGAAGATATAGTTGTCAATTGCCATTTATTCTAAGAACTTTCTCCCAAGGAAGTGAAAAAAATTGTCTAGTAATCATGACAAGAGGGGGAAAATTAAAAAGGTAGGCCAGAAGAAACTAAAAATGATGAAATATATGTGCGTGCGTGTGTTTTGTAGCCACCAAGAATCCAAGACGTAAGAGTTAAAATGAAAATGTAAGAAAAGATGAGATTGAACATTATGTAGTAGAGTTAAATCAACAGAATGGTGAAATTCTCCCCTATTTTTCTCTCAAATGATATAATAAAACCATTCGGTAAACTACCTAGCTAGACAAATGCAGATACCAAAAAAAAAAAAAAAACTCAAGTTGTATATCTACCTCCAACATTCTAGATAACTCTTTTAATAAGCATCAAGGATTATAGGCACATACTATAATGATCTCAACTGTTATGGGTTTCTTCAAAAGTTAGATTAAAGAAGATATTGTAATTTTAGCTTCATCATTCCACACTTTTCAATTCTGGAAGTGTACATATATACTTAAAATTTTGTTCCTCCAATTGGTACAAGGCTCTCCACATAATTGAAAGCATGATATTTGTAAGCAACATGATGACCAAGGTTGCATAATGTGTCCATGAAACCCAGCTTAATCTTATTAGTAGTGAGATTGAAAAGAGCTGGTTCTAAACGGACATTCTCCGGCCGTTCATGCACGCCACTGCAGAAAATTTCATTTCTCCAAATGGTCAAGGGACATACAAAACAGTATGAAGAGAAGACACAAGTATATTTCTTAGTCCAACTCCGTATCCCCCTTGATGAACCAATAGCCTCATCCATCACCCACAAATCAATACTTTTAGATTGATATCTATTCAAAGAAAGCACGGCAAGTCTGTCCTCATGGACAGTAAGAGTAGAAGAATACGGACTAGGATAAAAATCAGGGCTTGGTATCAACGTAAACACTTCATTTGCTATGTCGAAGGAAACAATGGTAACATCCCGTGAGCCATGCCGCTCTAACCAACCGAACCAATACATAACTCCATTTGCAGTGACAGTTTGGTCCCAAAGATTCATTAAGCCCGCTAAGGTCCCACATTTCACTTCCTTCCATGACTCTGAAGTTAACGAATATAGCTCAACCCAATCAACCGCACGATAGGAAAAACGAAACATTACTATCTTGTAATCATTTATAATTGGACTGAATCCAAATCCTACAAAGATCTTGTTCCAAGAGAACTGATCCCCAAAATCATTAATATTTGTGGGCACTAGTCCTTTATCTCTTGTAGCTGGATTCCACAATAAAAGGCGAGGGGGAGACCCACAACTTGCATGATTATCGAATTTAACACAGACCAAGCCATTACTGGTGAAGACGATCGCCGCATCACGAGCAAAATAATCCATCAGTGGTGCTTTTTGAACCTCACGGACTTGCATTTCGCAGTCAAGTAAATAAAAGTGCAAAGTACGATCACCTTTTTGCCTGGGGTGGAAAATAATAGAATGGTTATGACTACCAGAGTGGTGGAGGTGGTCTGCGATGAAAGATGGAGTGTTGATGAGACTTTTCCAATGTTTGCATATACATTGAAATCTGATTAGGGATTTTACTCGAAGACGTTTGAGAATGTTTGTGATGATTTCTTGCGGAAGAAATGGTGCCATAATCGCAAATGGGTTTAAAAAAAAATCGTATCTTACCGGTCGGGAGGGATTCTATCTCTATAGCAAAAAGCCTCAATAGCTCCCACTTTTATAGTGCCATGGCTCACCAGACACCAACAGATTTATTTTAATGACAAAATCATGAAAAGGTGTAGAGTTAAAGGAATTTTAGGAAGGGATAGTTAGACATTTCATGAGAAATCAAAACATTAAATAACTTTTTTTCTTTGTTTAAATTCTTATTTTTACTGGTGTTTTAAATTGAATTACGATTTAGAGCTTTTACGTCCACATAAGAGATAGTTGTTACATGGATCCTAATATCTAATCCGTCTTTAGTGGAGTCAGTATCCATGATTTTAGTGATTGTTAAGATTTTGATTTACTTATTTCCTGGGGAAATTAAATAAAATGAATCAGATAAAACAATTATTTATCAGGGAGAGATGAAAGCTTTCGAATCAATAGTATTAGGGATTCTATTTCTGTAGCAAAAGGACTCAATTAGGCCAAATTTTTCATGTGGATGATTGATGATGATGGGCAGTTTTAGTTTCAGTTTATTTTTTGAATTCTGAATATATATAGGAGATAACATAGGAGGTTTAGTTAGGGTAATTTAGCATTTTTAAATTTATATTTTGAAATTTGTTCCTTATAATTAATTGTTGTCAATATTCACCGTGAAAAAAAAAAAGAATTTAAACAAAGAAAAAGGTTAATTAATTTTTAGATTTCTTATGAAACATCTATCTAAATAATATCTTAAAATAATATGTATTCCTCAAACCTCTCTAACTCTTCACATTTTCCATTATCACATTGTAATCGGTACTTGATTTTATCATTAAAATAAATCTGAGGGTGTCTGGTGAGCAATAAATTTCACGTAACATGGCAATACAAAAATAAGAAGCTATTCAGGCCTTTTGCTATAGAAATAAAATCCCTAATCCGTTGCTTGGAAGGCTCTCCTCTCTTTTATTTATTTATTTTTTATTTTTAAAAAGAATTTGATTCAGAATTTTCAAGATTCGAACTTATATTATCCTGCTACCGCAACCAACAACGCAATTGTTAGTGAATGATTTCCCCTCTCCATCTCTTCAATTTTAGTTTGAGTTTATCTTTAAAATTTTGAATATAGGAGATAATATAGGACGTTTGTTTTATTTTTACATGTAAGTATAATTAATATATCATTTAATTGTTAATATTTACATTGATATCAATTAAATTTTCTTTATCAAAACTAGAATTTAAATTCATTTCATATTTTATCAAAGGGGTAAAGGATTTTTCCTGTCACTGGAGATAGAGTTATCTCTAATGACCCTAAAACTACGTCGTTTTAAATTAATGAATGATGTGTTTGTAATTTTAAGTGAATTAATGAAGGTGCAAAATTACGGAAACACCCTTCATTAATTCATCTAAAATTACAAACACACCCTTCATTAATTCAAAACAACATAATTTTAACGTCATTTGAGATAACTCTATCTCCAGTGACAGGAGAAATACTTTTCCCTTTATCAAAACTAGCTAGTTGCATAAACTTAAATGAAATATATATATATATATATATATATATATATATATATATATATATATATATTATATAAATAGCGTCAAAAATAAAAATCCTAATATGTTAAAAAATACTCCCTCTGATCCTAATTATAGGAATATTATTGTAGTGCAAATTGTATTACAAAAGTACACTTGTAACTTTGATATGTGTATAAAAGAAAGTAAGAGCAAACACTTCCCAACGTTGTTGTTCATGCTGACTCCTTGCATGCTTTCAATCTATTAATACGGGAATGTACCTTGGATCATCTTTTGAAGCTGTCATTGTGGAGATTAGAGACATAGTATTTAATAATTGGGACGTGGAGTTATACCAAACATGCAGGGATATAATATGATGTCCTAATTATTTAATTAGCAAGAGCTTGACTCCCAAAATAATTCACTAATATTCTTTGGTGATATAGTACATTGATACTTTCTCAAATGTGTTCCTATACCCCCGATCTTATCAAGTAGCATAAAAGACATGTAATAAAGAGGTTTGGCACAACTGTCAATATTCTGTTTACATGATCACTATTATGTCTCATGAAAGTATCCAGATTTTGTCTCTTGGAGAAGGTTGAGCATAGGCTTAGAACGTGTAGAAAATGCTGTGGAGAAATAGGTTTTTAAGGTAAAGACTTGGGTTGGCTCTGAATTAGAACTTACTGGCACAAATTAAGATAAAAAATTCGATCTTCTGGTTAGGGATTAAGTATCAATTATTAGAACTTAATCAGATGTTGTCGTCAATGTAGTTGATGATATCATGCAATTTGAGGAGAAACTACCAATGAAAAACTCGTGTGAATGGGTTGGTGAGAAGCGGGGAAAAAAAAACAACAACAGAAACTTTGCATTGTGAACTTCGTAGAAGACTTCTTAGCAAATACACTTCTAAAACATCAACGATCCATAGAGTACACGCTACACTATTAATGATGACTTGAAAAAGTAAGCAACTCGAATTTGCATAACTTTTCTTCCCTTTCTGATGATGTAAAACCATTGGTATGCTTACCTATAATCCATACACCAACAACTGTATTTTCATATATCCATATGTGAAAGAAAACGGAAAAATTTAATAATATTATAGAGAGGTCAAATAAAGCTACCGACATTTGTCATTCTAAGAAACATCTCTAGAGGGCATCAAGCTTTATAAGAAGCTAATTTCATTTCCACCAACAATGCTAAGCAAAGTAGATATGCAACACAATAATTTAAGATGTAGGCTCTTCATTGTGAATGTTGTCAACCAGTACAAGGCTTTCTACATAATCTGAAACATGACAAGCACGACTGCGACTGTGTGTGCAGACAGTTAAAATCTTACTTTCAGTAGTAGTAGAGAGATTGGACAAAGATATAATAGTTTTTGGTTCAGTTGTTGTAATAATTCTAGGCCTTTCATAAACGAGGCCAACAATTCCATTCCTCCAAATGATCACAGGAAATGGTGCGCCAGGATGGGGGCTACTATTTTATATTTTCGTCCAACCCCATTTCTTACTAGATCCATCCACATCTTCCTCCATCACCCAAAAATCCATAGAAGAAGATTAAAGTTTCCCCATGCAAAGTAAAGCAGGTTTCCTGTAATTCACAACAAGTTTTAAAACAAACGAATTATTGTCAAAAGTAGGCACGGGCATTAATGCAAACACTTCGATTAGTTAATCAAATTAAACTACTATCTCTTCTCTCCAAAATTCGGTACTTTCATACGAAAAGATGGATCCATTAGCACTGACATTATCCCAACATATTTGCTCGCCCTTTAGGTTTGTAAATTCTATTTCCCTCCAAGAATTCGTCTGACATTATCCCAACATATTTGCTCGCCCTTTAGGTTTGTAAATTCTTTTTCCCTCCAAGAATTTGTTTCTAGCTACACTTCCTCTCTATCAATTGAGTCATCAGACTTAACCAAAATTTTCACTATCTTATAATCTTTAAAATTATAGGAATGAATCCAAATCCAAAATAGAAATAGCATTCATCATCGTCAATAACTCTGGGCACCTGCCTAACCTCTCTAGTATCTGGATTACATATGAAAAGAGAAGTATACAGAGAAGCAGAGGAAGTGGATTAAACACAGATCAAGTCATTGCAGGAAGCAATGATCGAAGCACGATGCAGGTTTTTCATGAAATTAGATTACTAATAGCATGAGCAAAGTCATATGGTTAGTGTTGCTAGATTAGATCGGAGAATTAACCAATTGATTTTGGCATTTTGCCTAGGAGTGCAAAAAGCTATATGTGATGGAATTTGATAAGTCTCAATTCTGCCATGTATTTCCACTACTTTGTGATTGATTTTGCTGGAATTTCCATGATTAAAATGCTTTTGAAATAATCAATTGTGAATAAGAATGAATATATGGAAATAAGGATTAAAATGATACATTTTAGAAATTATCCTGTGTGCTAGCAGAAAAAGGAAGTGAACTGCTATTATTTCTGAGCTTAGGTATCATTGCTGGTTTGCATTGGGATTGAATAATGATAATAAGCAGTAGCGTATTTCTGTTATGAACTAATCCTTTCTTGAGAAAATACAGAATAGTATTGCAGGAATTGGGCCAAATACTTACAAAAAGGGTCACATGCTTGAGGATGAAATTAAGAAAGGACAGCTGGATTAAATGGCAATTAGACATAATCTTCCTACTAGACCAGAAAGAAAAGGACAGGCCCAACCCATTAGAGGAAAGTTGGACAGCTCGGCACAATCAACCCTAGCCTTCAAAAGGAGAGTAAGACACACAAACGTTTGATGCTGAGACGCTCAACATAGACAAAACTTCGTACCTTGACCATAGCAGATGTATGGTGGCTAAGACTCTGTTTGGTTTGAGGGGAGGGAGACCCCTCCCTAATGTGGAAAGACATATATGACCCTGATTTATATCGTTTTCCGCACAAATACTTTAAATTAAGCCCATATATGTCTTTTCACTCTAGGGAGGGGAGGCTCCCCTCAAACCAAATAGAGCCTAAGAGTTGTTGGAACAAAAATTTATTGCGAAAAACATAACATTTGCACCAGAAGACCTCTAAGATGAAGAAGGTGACACATCGCCATTTTGCTAAATCTACTTGTCGTTCCTGTCGAATTCTCCTCTTCTTCTTCTTAGTTTATTTCACTGTACTTTTCATGGATAGAATTATATCAAACTCTATTGTAATCTTTCCGCTAGCCATGAACTAATATTCATGTGGCTAAGCAAAGATGGAATTTAGATTTGTATCTTTTTACTAGATTGTTTAGTTCAATATGATTATAATTCAGTTTGTTTAATGATGTGCGTGTTAACTGTCTCTTGGTTGTCAAATGACCATTAATATGTAAGAGTTGTCTCATAACCAAACACCTTGTTTTGCATGGTATTCTGAGCTCAGATTTCATAAAGGAATGTGAGGAAATTAAGGTGACGAATAAAAGTACAGGACTGTTGGAAAACTTATGTATACATAAGAGGTGAATAATTGAAGAACTTCACTAAAATGTTGTTGTAGCATCACGAAAGCATTCTAGGTAAAAGTTACAAAGAAGGGGAAAATTAGAGCTTAGCCTATTTTTATCCTGATAACTCTTAACTATATTCATTTGTGATTCGTTTCATCCTCATTTTAGGTTTAGTAATTTGCGTTACTCAATCCACATCAACATATCTTTTGATTTTACCAAATCAAGCAACCATCATTCACTCTCTTGCATGCATGATATAATGTTATAATCTCTGTGAGATGATACTCTACTTATCACTTTATTACTTGTTTGATTGATACACTTGTCATATATAACCCCCAACAGGCACCTGAGTAATTTTTATGAAACAAAAATCCGAGGTTGTCCATTTTATGAAAACATTAGTTGCTCATATTGAAAACCAATTTTCTGCAAAGGTAAAAATTATACAAATTAAAGTGACAATGGAAAAGAGTTTGTGAATCATGCCATGCACGAGTTTGTTAATTCAAAAGGTATTATACACCAAACTTCTTGCCCTAGCATATCTCAACAAAACGGGGTTGTTGAAAGAAAACACGGGCACCTTTTGGAAGTGGCTAGGAGCGTCATGTTTCACTCTCACACACCAATTAGATTTTGGGAGGAGGTAATCCGAACCACTGCTTACTTAATCAACCAAACCCCATCGAGAGTCTTGGGATATTTGACTCCATATGAGAAGATTCATGGTAAGCCTCCTATCTTGACTCACTTGAGAATATATGGTTGTTTGTCTTTTGCAACTAATTTGAATTCTGGTGATAAATTAGCATATAAAGTCTGATCCATGTATATTTTTGGGATATCCATCTACTCAAAAGGGTTATTTGTTGTACAATATCAAAACCAAGTGCTTAATAGTGAGTAAACATGTCACGTTTATAGAAAACATGTTTCTTTTTAAGCATATGCATGATGATAGTGAGAATCAAACTACTACAAGATCCGTTTAGCCTTTTGGATGATCCACCACCTATTATTCTCAATGAGACATGGGTCGAAGGCCAAAACACATCCTTGGGGGGTTCACTTCAAGATCATTCTGATAGGGTTCCCACTAGTACACAACATAACCAGAGTAATTTGAGGCCAGCTGGAGAGAGACGTCCACCATCTATGGTGGGTCAGGGCCATGCAAAGTGAAATTGATGCTTTGGAGGCCAATAAAACTTGGAGAATTGTTTTTCTTCCTAAAGGTAAGAAACCCATTGGTTGTAAATGGGATTACAAGGTAAAGTATAAGGCAAATAAAGCCACAGATAAATTCAAAGCTCGTTTTAGTAGCTAAAGGTGATAGCTAGAAAGAAGGAATTGACTTTTATGAGACATTTTCCCTCATAGTAAAGATAGTTACTATGAGGATTTTTCTTACACTTGTTGCTGTAAATAATTGGTCAATTTGGCAAATGGATGTAGATAATACTTCTTATAAGGAGATCTCCACAAGGAACTCTATATGTGCCACAGGGTTTTGAATTTTTTTATTTTTTTTTTATTTTTAATTATTTTATTTTATTTTTTTGGAGGGGGGGGGGGGATGATTTCAAGGTATGCAAGTTACAGAAGTCATTATATGGCCTTAGGCAACCCTCAAGGCAATGCAATGAAACATTGACCCAATCATTGATTAAGGGAGGTTTTAATCAAAGCAAATCTGACTATGCTTTGTTTCAAAGCAAAGCAAATATGATTATGCTTTGTGTCAAAGGCGTACTGGTTCTAATGTAGTGTTTGTCCTTGCATATGTTGACGATTTGATGATTATACGTCATAGCATTCATGCCATTAATGGTGTGGAATGAGACCTACATATATAGTGAATTTAAAATTAAGGATCTTGGTCCCTTAAAATATTTCTTGGGCCTTGAAGTGTTAAGATCTAACCAAGGAATACTTCTTAATCAAAGGAAGTATGCCACTAAACTCGTTCATCAAACATGTCTGGATGATGCTAACACATAAGAGGTTGTCACTCCTTTTCGAGAAAAATATCAAGCTCATCGATGAGGAGACTATACATGATCATTTCCTTCATGATCCAAAACCCTCTAAGAGACTTGTGGGTAAGTTATTGTATTTAACGTTGACAAGGCCTGATATTTCGATCACTCAGCAGGTGCCAAGTCAATATATGCAAATGCCTAAACTCACAAGAAAGCAACTTAGAGGTTAGTGAGGTATCTAAAAAATTGCTCGGGCCATGGAATTTTCCTCTCTTCTAGAAGTACGATGAGCATAGAGTGCTATTGTGATTGGACCATGCTAGACGTGCGGATACGAGAATATCAGTTATTGAGTTCTTAGTCAGATTGGGAGATTCCTTAATTGGCTGGAAGTCCCAGAAACAAAATGTTCTCTCCATCTCTTCCGCTAAAGTTGAGTGCTTATGACAATCTCTGAATTAACTTGGGTTATTTCATGTATAGTGTTAAACTGTAAAATTGTTTTGTGGCAGCAAGGGGACAATTTATATTGCCACAAACTATTTTTTTCATAAACTAACAAAGAACATCGAAATCGATTGCCACTTCATTCGTAAGAAATTGCTAGAAAGGCTTGTTGTGTTTAAACATGTAAAATCCTCTGAACAATTAGCTGATGTACTTGTGCATTTGGTGGTATTGGTAAATAAAGAAAGATCTTTCCTTTTCTGGCTTCCCATAGACTACAATTAATTCATATCAATCTCTGTTGTTTTCTACCACCACCCTATACTTCTGAAGATAAACTTGTTAGCTCTCTCTTGGTACCTGTGCAGCGTTTCTTCATGGATGATTCTGGCCACCGTAAACTCCCTCCTGACAGGCTACCGGATGAAGGTCAAGATGATCAGGATAAAAAGAAGAAATTGGAAGAAAGTCCACATGCTGTATTGGATGATCATGCAGCCATAATGGATGACAATATGTCTGATCATGAAGCAGAGGAAGTAGCAGAGAAGAACAATATTTCTGATAATAAGGAATCAAAAGACAAGAAGGAAGGCAGTACCTCAAGATTTACATCCTATCGGGCCTCACTTATGGGATTCAATGGCGTAGCTCACTGCGATCACATAATGGAAGAGGAGGACCTTTTCTCGGATGATAAGGAAATTTGTTGGCAATTACCAGAGGAATCTGAGGAGATAAAAAAACACTAATGGAAGTGTATCCTGTAGCACCCTGTACACAAGAAGAATATAATGAGTGGTGTGAACCCTAGAACTATGCTTTAATCTTAACTGTACTTGGCATGAAATTTAATCTCTACGTCCTAAAGGATCTCCTGAAAAATCTTTGGGGGTTCTCAAGCTTTGAACTTATAGATCTTCCAAATAATTACTTTGTTGTTCGGTTTCAAGACCAAGAGCTTTGGAGAGCACATTATAGAAGGGTGTTATATGATGGCCCCTGGGTTATTAAACAGCACAGCGTCCTCGTTCAAAGGTGGACTCCATATTTTAATCCCTATCAAAATGCTCTAGGCAGAGTGGCTACTTGGGTTCGTATACCAGATGTTCCAATCCACTGTTACAACAAGCATTTTATTTCACGCATAGGAGACAGGATTGGCAAAACTCTAAAGGGGATATGAATGCACTTAATGATTTTCAAGCCTCAACACCGAAAATTGAAAGAGGGAAGTTTGTAACAATTTCTGTGGAGTTAAATCTCCAAAAGAAATTGGTTCCAAAAGTGATCTCAGCGGGATTGATTTTCAACGTGGAATACGAAGGGCTTCACCTGATTTGTTTTACCTGCGGTAGGTTTGGTCATCGGAAAAAGCTTTGCCCTTATAAACTCCATGCCTCCGGCGATCCTCAAGACCACGCGATTCAACCACAGCGAACAGCGAATCAATCACAGCAAACAGCGCTGGTGAAGCCGCCGGCGAATCCTTCAATGAAAAACTCCGACAGCGCGGTGATCCTTTTGAACCCTGGATGCTTGTACATCGTCGGACGCGTCACCCACGACCTCCGTATCGTTCTGACCTTAGGGATGGTCAGCACACCACCTCAGGAACAAAAACCAAGGCGATACACGATCTTCACTTTGGACAGAAATCTGCTTTTACAACGTTGGATGACTTCGAAGAGGAAGGCTATCTGCCATCAGAGGACAAGATCGTGCAAAGGACTGTCAATGGCGTCGAACAAAGCAGAACGGATATGAAGCAAATGGCGCAGGGAAGGAAACAGGGTAATCCAGCTGGCAATTTGAAAGGTCAAAAGAAGGATCATGGGCTGAATCATTCTAAAGTTCAATATAGAATTAAAGAGAGTGGGCCGAAATCAGTTGGGCCAAGCAACTCCTCTGGTCTGGACGCGGCAATTAAAGAGAATGGGCTTAATCAATGGATACTAAAGAAGTACTTGCTGGGCTTGATATTCCTAAGGGCCAACTCGTGATTTTAACTCCAAATCCCACAAATGCAGCTGGGCCTAATACTAATAACCCCACCATGGTAGCTGGGACGTCTACCACTTTGGGGAACAAAGAAAAAAGTCATGACAAAGTTATGCCCAAGCAAATTAAGTGCCATCGCCTACACAACGTTGTCCAAGGAAAATTTTGTGCCTGAAACCCAATGTGAGCGGCAACAAGATGGGGTGGCTGAAGACTCCAGGTAAGTATTCCTATCCTTATCTTGTATATTTTGTATTAATGATTATTGCATCTTGGAACGTAGGGGAGCCGGTCGCCGGGCCTTCCCTTTAACCATTAAGGATATTATTAATAAATATTGTATTGATATTCTCTGTCTTTTAGAGCCTCGTATTAGTAGTACTAAATCGGACAAAGTGTGTAGGAAACTTGGCTTTAGTCATTGGATCCTGGTGGAGTCTACTAGTTTCTCTTGGGGTATATGGCTTTTATGGAATCAGGAGAGCTTTGATATTACGTACCTGACTTCTACTATTCAACTGCTTCACTGTCAAGTTAAAGATCACCAGAGTAACGCTCTTAGTCTTCTCACTGTAGTTTATGGGGAGACTAATTCAACTAGCAGAGTCCCCCTTTGGAGGTCACTTCACCTTATTGCTTCTCACTCTAACCTTTCGTGGCTTGTCTTGGGCGACTTTGATATTTATCTATCGCCTGATGACAAGCTTGGGGGAGCCGATCCGTCTTAGGCCTCGATGCAACAATTTGGTGAGTGTATTGAAGACACGGGGCTTATTGCGGCTAGGCCTCAAGGGGGAAAATTCACTTGGGAGAAGCAGGGCTTGAAAGAGAGATTGGATTGGGTCTTCTATGATTTGAAATGGCTTGACTACTTTCCTGCTGCAACCGTCCATCATGAGCTTAAATTTAAATCCAATCATAGGATTGTTGTAGTGAATTCTAAGCCTTCATCACATCAAAGAAGCTTCCACAAAACTTTCTCTTACCAGATTGCTTGGACTTTGGAGAATGATTTTAAGGATATCACTAATGACGCTTGGCATGGAAAGAATTGGCTTGATGGTCTTCAAACCTTTCATAAATCTGCTCTGGAGTGGAATGATAACCGCGTCGGTAACTTCTCCAGAAAGAAAAAAGAATTATTACGCCTGTTTAGAGGGTATCGACAAAAGCAGGAGGTTGAATCTTCATACTGGTTTGTTTCGTCTTGAGAAAAAATTATGGGATGAATATCATAAAGTGGCTTCTCATAAGGAAATTATGTGGTTTCAAAAATCCAGAAGTAAATGGCTCTAGGGAGGAGATAGGAATACAAGATTCTTCCATGCCTCAACCATGATCAAAAGGAAGAAGCAACGAATTGGAGCCATTATGAATGAGTTGGGGGAATGGGTCGATGACCATGCCACTGTTTTAGGGATGGCTCACGACTTCTTCCATAAACTCTATACTAGGGATGATAATGTTTCGAACCTTGAGGGGTGGATCTCTCGTTTCCCTCCCCTTAATAGCAACCAGTTGAGCACTCTTTCGAGGAAAGTTAGTAGAATTGAAATTAAGAATGCCACTTTCGCCATGGGAGCCTTCAAAGCGCCGGGTTCGGATGGGCTTCAGGCTCACTTTTTTCAAACCCAATGGGATGTCGTGGGTGATGAGTACGAGTATTACCACATTTTCCCTATGATTCACGACTGAATTGGATGGTAAAAGTAAGCTTAACTATAAAATAATCAAGCAAAGAGGCATGTATTCGTGATATAAGGGACGAGAGACAGAAATCATCGGAATGTGTTAAATTGCAATGTTTTTAAAGGAAAACTGTGCAGCAGAGCTGATGCGATGCTATAGCATTCCGGAAGCAACCCGAGGAGCAATACAAAACACAAGAATGCTATAGCAAAGTAGAGGACGCAATGCTATGCAGTTTATGTTCTGACCTTTTTGTCTAGATGATTTCAGGAAATAAATAAAAGAGGCAATAATGATAGATAGATTGCTGACGTAATGGAAAAGAAGATGCGAAGAATCAGAACTGAAAGATTTAGAAGAATCCAGCAGGATCTGCAGAAGCAATCTAATTTAATTAGAAAGATACTGAAGATCCCGACAAAATAGGAAGTCTCAACCGCTGCGCCGCATGAAGCAACGAATATAAAAGGCGGCCAGAGAACCCTAAAGAAGTTGGAGAGCCTTAGACAGAATTCTATCTTCGGCAGTCTCTCGAGAATAGTGAGCAAGATCACAGAGTACACAATCTCCAGGATAACCCAGCGTCTTTCCCTTGAGTTCGGCAGAGAGAAGACGACGTGGAGCAGCAACGTGATAGGGCTCCTTCAACGCTTTGGAACTCTGATCAAGCTTTTTGTTTTGTTTCCTTTGTTATTTTGTATTTCAATCATGGGTCTTTCTGTTGATGTGTGTTTTGCGCCTTCCTCGTCAGTCATGAACTAATTTCCTGATGGCTGGAGGAGGATGAGTCTTTAAGTGTCGAAAGAACCCAGTTGCATGATTTTTAATTCAATAAATTTGGTTTGCTATCGGTATTTTAATTGCTAGTCGGTTAATGGAAGTTAAGGGCTAGATCAGTGGCTTCACTTACTGGCAAGGAGTGGAGTTAGACCTACGAGAACCAGACGCTTGCTAGGCGGCCCGTGCACGGCATGGCCTATATTGTAGACTTCAGGAATGGGTCTACCGCTCGTCACCCTGAATACCCTGCACATAGCAAAGATCTATACTCAAAAGTTAACATAGGAATATGGAATAAGTATAGGTAGCATCCTACGTATCGGAAGCGGAAGCTTCGATAGACAAGAGAGGTGGGGTAACCAGATAGCTTTGTGAGTAGTAACTGTGCTGTAGCATGCGGAAGCTGCACAATATGGATGCCGTAGCATTGTGTAAAAGCAACTGGGGGATTAAAGCACTTAAGGACGATTCCGAGTCTAGCCTAATCTATCACTGATATCTTCTTTCGTTTATTGTTATTTTGCTAGTAGCATAGTACCCAACTCTCTCAACCCATATTATTCATTTTCTGTCTCACAACTATCATAGCAACCGAGCGTCAATCTTTGGTATCACAGTCTCTGTGGGACAATACTCTACTTACACTTTATTACTTGTTCGACTGGTTCGCTTGTCATAAGGGAATTTGACCAACAGTGGGCGATAAGATCTGTGACCTCATCGAAGAATGCTTTCACAACCCATAAAAAATGTCCACCATCAACAAGTCCAAAGTTCTTCTCATCCCGAAGATGGATAAACCTTCCACTCTTAAGGATTTTAGACCTATTTCTCTTTGCAATGTGAGCTTCAAATTCATCACTAAGCTTTTGGCAAACCTATTTAAGGAGGTTATGGCCCATCTCATTAGCCTTGAGCAAAGTAGTTTTATTGCTAACAGATCTACTTGTGATAATATCCTCATAGCTCAGGAGATCATCCACTCCATGAGAAAGAATGGTAGAAAGAAAGCTTTTGTGGCCACCAAGATTGACATGGAGAAAGCTTTTGACAGACTTGATTGGGGATTCATAAAGGATACTCTCACGGGTTTAGAGCTTGATGGTAATCTCGTGGATCTCATAATGGCTTGTATCTCTACTGCGTCCATGTCCATCCTATGGAATGGTGATGAAAGTCCGTCTTTCAACCCTTCTAGAGGTGTGAGGCAAGGAGACCCGCTTAGCCCTTATATTTTCGTTCTCTGCATGAAGCGTCTGGACCAACTTATTAAAAGTGAATGCCAAGCCAAGCGTTGGAAGCCGTTCGAATTCAAGAGAAGTGGTCCTTACATATCTCACATGTTTTTTGCTGATGACCTCATTCTTTTCACTAAAGCCTCCTGTAATCAAATGGAAGAAGTTCGCAGAGTTATGAAAAGCTTTTGTGAGGTTTCAGGCCATAGGATTAATATTGACAAATCCCACATGTTCTGCTCGAAAAATGTTAATTTTAATCGAGCACTCGAGCTAAGTCAGCTTCTTGGGATAGGTATTACATCCGACCTCAGGAAGTATCTGGGAGTCCCAATTATTCATAAACACGTTACCAAAGCTACCTATAACCTTATTGTCCAACGTGCGAAGAAAAAGTTGTCTATGTGGAAATCAAAGTTTTTAACGATTGCTGGGCGCTTGGTTCTTATCAAATCTGTCCTATCATCTTTACCAAGCTACTGTATGCAGTCAACCCTTCTCCCAATTTGCACACTTCATGAATTAGAGAAGATATCCAGGAGTTTCCTTTGGTGTTAGGAGGAAGAGGTGAAGAGAATGCATCTTATTGCTTGGGATAAGGTTACCCAAGCAAAAAAAACAAGGGGGACTTGGCTTCAAAGACTTCAGACGTCAAAATAAAGCATTCATCATGAAACATTGTTGGTCCCTCCTTACACAAAGAGATGCTATTTGGGTTAAATGCCTATGGGCTAAATATAATTGGGGGAACCTTTCTATACCTAAGGTTTCCAGGAAACGAAACTCGTCATCTGCCTGGAAGGCAATAGCTGAAGTTTGGGACAAATTTCTCAGTGGTGTCGGGAAAAAAAAGTAAATAATGGGGAAGGAACCAAGTTTTGGAATGATTACTGGCTCCCCTTTGATCACCCCATTATAACCTTCGTTCAAAATCCAACATCTGTCAATGGCGATGAGACTGTTAAAGATCAAGTTTTGCCAAATGGGTGTTGGGACATTACCAGATGGCAAGGGATTCTGCCTTTTGATATTATAAGAGTTATCTCCAGGTCACGCCCCCTCGCAAATAACCTTGATGACTGCTTTTCCTGGTGGGCTTGGAAGGATGGGTGTTTCTCCGTTAAATCTGCTTATCACTACCTCTCTAAGAGGCGAGAAATCACCAACACAAGCTTCTGGACCCAGTTGTGGAAATGGCAGCTTCCTGAGAAAGTCAATTTCTTCATGTGGCAAGTTGGCCATGAGCGATTGGTCACTAACTCCTTAAGAGCCAGAAGGGGTCTTACTAACGAGAGTTCCTGTCCCTTTCAATGCAATAGCGAGGAAAGTGTAATCCACATAATCCATGATTGCGTGAAAGCAAGAGAATTTTGGAAACAAATTTTAATGCCTAACCTTTTTGCTCAGTTTTTTGCAGGTAATTTGCAGACTTGACTTCGATGGAACATCACCCACAACCCGAGTAAAGGTAGATTCAAGAATACCTCCTGGACAAGAGTATTCAGTCTGGGGTGCTGGATCCTTTGGACAGCCAGATGCAACTTTCTTTTTCAGGGAGAAGGTACTAATGTCAAAGAGATGCTCCATCGATGCAGCTATCTTCTCATGGAAAGCGCCACAAATCATACCTTAGCTCATCAGATTTTCCAACTAAACGATCGTCCAGAGGAATCCTGGACACCTCCACCGACAGATGCGGTTCGTATTGATGTCGACCGGGTCAGTGCGACACCATCACCAAGCTGCGTGAGGAGGAGTATTACGGAATTCTCGAGGCGAATGGCTTATGGGTTTTCATAAATTCCTTGGTCTCCACACGGTTCTGGAAGCAAAAATTTATGCCATCATGACTGGCCTACAAGTCGCCCAGCAGATAGGCTTACAGAACTTTGTGACTTACTCTGATTCCCTGGATGCTGTTAACACTCTAATGAGAGACTGCTCTCTGGATCATCCAATGAGAAACCTTATTAGGGAGAGACTAGGGATCTTTTGTTCAAGGATTGGAATGTGGAACTCCACTATACCTCAAGGAACAACATTTCATGTGCTGATTTTATGTCTAAGGAAGGCCACTCTGTTATGGCTGGGGCCGGGATAGTTCTTGTTCACGGCATTCCTAGAGGATGCTTCGATATGATCAGGAGGGACCAAATGTCTTGCCAATGCTAATTTTTACTTCCAGTTGTATGTTGTAAGGGCTAGATTACTAGTCTAGTCTCTACTTTGTACCTCAAGCTTCAGCTTGCCTTTCCTATTCAAAAAAAAATTAGCTGATGTACTTATTAAAGGACTAGGTGGGCTACAACATCGGAACTGGATTACTTGCTCATCCTTTGGACGAGTAGGGGGAGCTCGTCCGTAGGGACGAGCTCCCAGCCATCAGATCTAAGATCTGATGGCTCAGATTTTTTATTTTTTATTTTTGTTTTTATTTTTTTCTATATGAAAAAATCATTTTTTTGAAAAATTGTTAGTTCAGAGATTACTTTATTTTAGGTTCTCTACCCATTAAAATTATTTTTTATAAAAAATAAAAAAAAACAAAAATAAAATAAAATAAAATATGGGATCTGACGGCTAGGAGCTCAAAACTGGTTCCCTACAACATCAATATATTTTGTGTGAGTTAGGAACGTGCGAGTATAGGGTTCCTAACTTTAGGGGCTGTTATGTGACATGATTTGGAGAATTAGGGTGTTCGTAATTGGGCTTGGGCCCAAGGTTGACTATATGGGGTTGTTTGTATATAAGTAGAGGGTCAGGTATAATGACTTGTACCTCTCGTCCTTGAGCTCAACAAGCAAAAGGGTTGAACACTCTCATCAAAGGGAGGGAGATCGATCTTGGAGTTGGTCAAGACGCTGGGAGAGACATCCTATCTCTTAGATGCCTAGGTTAACGCCTGAGGGTAATAGACGGCTTGCCCTGCTTAGCATCAGTATCACCCAGGAGGAAGGGAGCCTTTGGATAGTAGGTGAACCTAACTCCTTTCCTAAAATTTTTGTATTAAAAAAAAAAAAGGTATAATGACTTGCAAGCGAGAATGTTTTGTTGATAATGTTATAAGCATTATTCAGGTTAGCTGGACGTCACTCTTAACAGAAATTAGTTATTGAAGATTTCGTCCAACAAAACTTTTGAGGTATTACCATTTATTTTTAGTTTTAATTTTGTAAGTATCTTGGCAAAAGTTTTGTTAATATTATAAGCACTATTCAGGTCAACGTTTTGTCTCATTCAGTTTAAAAGGTCACTTTTTTTTTTGACAAAAAAAAAATGATCTAATAATTCAAAAGGAGAGTAAAAATTAAAAAGCACCAAAATAATTTTAGTTGTCAAAGCTCATTAAACAAAACATCGCAAAAAATGAACCAAAATTTATAAATATCATCAAACAAACGAACAACTCTATGACACATTTTTTTTTTTAAAAAAAAATGTATTACATATTAATTTAGTTTGAAAAAAAGGGAAATTGGGCGAAACCCTCCATTAATAAATTTATTGGCACTAAAGACTTAAATCATAGTGCCAATTTGGATTGCATCAGTATTTTCTATGTATAAAAAGTAAAAATTTTATTGATGATAAAGATCGATAAATTTTTATACAAAGGTACCTTGCAAAATTTGTAATAAGATAATGTCTTAAAAACATAAAAAAAAATAATTATTATTACACACTAACATATACTACATTTGTTCATTAATATAAGACTCAATAAACTGTTTTGAAAAGATTAAAAAATCTAAATAAATTACTTAATACTTAATCATATAATATATTATATATCATTAGAGTATATATATCAGCTTATAAGTTAGATAAATTAATTTTAAAAAATTAATGAATACTTTCAAGTAATTTATTTAGCTCTCTTGATCTCTTTGAATAAGTCTACTAAGTCTTATATTAATGATTAGAGAAAGTCAATATAAATATATTGAAGAAAAGACAATTTCGCATTATATTACGAAAGATATACATAGTAGAACCGAGACGGAATGCTCTCAATATCTATGTGCAAATAGTGGTTCTGCCATGGAAGCATAGTGTGGTTGTTCGTATCGTAATGCAGATCGATAATGTGATATACAATGGAAAATGTGAAGTTTGTGAAACATGAAATTGAGCCATGTATGTATAATTCTAAAGCCCCTCCTTATTGCAAGAAACCGTAGCTCGAATAAAGGTCCATGTCTAGCACACCAAGTCATCCACCATGAGAGAATGTCTTGTCTATTCTGTGTTTCACTAGTTTGAATTCTATTAAAAACAGTGACAGGTGTTAATTAACAAGTTGTACTTTGTTAATTAGTGTATTATTCTATTACATATTGTTTATGGGAAATACACTTCTGATGTTGTAGGAGAAGTGTATCCTCATGTTATAGATATAACAATTTTTAAGCTTGAGGTTTTTTTAATATATATATATATATATGGGCTTTAAATTTTTCATGTTGCATAAGAAGAAGAAGATTCCTACATACACATGAAATGGTGGGACCCACATATACATATAATTAGCATTATATATATATGGGTCCTACTATTTTATATGTGTTACATGAAAATACACTTCTCCTACAACATGAGAAGTGTTTTTCCATATATATATATGTATATGTATATGTATAGGTTCCACCATTTCATGTGCATATAAAAATCTTCTTCTTCTCATGCAACATGAGAAATATAAATCCCATTGTTTATAGTTTGTTATGTAACTATCTTATACACATACATCTTGTATATAAAGGGATACTGATCATCAATAATATTCACTAATTTCTCCCAAAAATTGTCTAGTCACATGGTATCCTAAGCCTCCAAATTTTTTTCCTCTCTTTTTCCCGATTTTACCGTTCTTCCTCCTTTCAATCTTCTCTTCCTTCTCGATTCCTCCACCCTCTCGAGATCTCTGTCTCCGACGTTTTCCCCAGCCTTCATCGATCCTTGTTGCCTGTTTCTGATGTTGTCCGACTCTGACATTGAAAGTCCACCTCCCCTAGCAAACCTCCTCCACCTCCTTCACCGGCGTCTGAATCAATTATTGATTTGGCTTCTCCATTCTACATTCATCCCAATAAGAATCCAACACTCATTCTTGTTGCTCTTCCTCTTGATGGTTCTAACTATCACAGCTGGGCCAGAGCTATGCGTATAACCTTACTCTCAAAGAACAAGCTCTATTTTGTCGATGGGTCTCTCCCTCCTCCACCGACAATGGCTTCATCTTTTCTGATTTGGGAATGGTGTAATAATCTTGTTCAAGGCTGACTCACCAGTTCTTTATCGCCAACTATTGCAAAGAGTGTCTTATGGTTTGATTCTACTGATAAAATTTGGCTCGACCTTCGATCGAGGTTCTCCATCTGTTTCACATTACTGATCTTCAGGAAGATATTTGTAACCTTCGTCAAGGAGCTTTGACTGTCAGTGAGTACTTTACTCGTATGAAAATTCCTTGGTATGAACTAATGAACATTCGTCCATTGAAGTCTTGTAATCGTGGTTCTGTCAACAATGCTCTCCTTCATCGTGATGAGGATAAGGTTAAATGTTTCTTGAAAGTTCTTAATGAGAAATGTGCTCCGATTAAATCTCATATCATGCTATTGGATCCTCTTCCTCCTATCACCCCAGTTTTCTCGTTGGTTCTTCAACAGGAGAGGGAACTTCATCTTCCTCCTAGTTCCACAAACTCAGCAGTGTTATTGACCAAAGCACCTCGGTATGCTCCTTCTGGCTCAAAAAAGAAAGTGTGTAATTATTGTGGCAAACCTTGCCACACTGAAGATACATGTTATAGGAAACATGGATTTCCTCCTAGATTCAAAGTTTAGATCCTCTGGTTCTTCATCTACAGTGAATAATTTGTCTACTCAGGATTCTAGTTTGGTTCAATTGACTTCCTCTGCCATGGTTTCTTCTTTAACACCTTCCTCTTCACAAGCTCCTATCCTTCCACAATTATTCACTGCTTAGTATACTTGCCTTCTCAGTCTCCTTGATTCATTGCCTTCTTCCATAACTTTGGTGAATCATTTATCTACTTTGTCTGTTCCTCCTACTAAAGGTATTTCTATTTTACATTCATATGTATCTTGGATCATTGATTCTGGTACAACTAATCATGTTTTTCATTCTTTAGCTCTGTTTTCGTCATATAAGTCGATAACTCCTATTTCGGTTCGAATTCCTAATGGTTTTTCAGTTATCGCTAGCTTCTCTGGCACAATTCAAATTTCTAATTACTTAATTTTGTATTATGTTTTGTTTCTGTTAGATATGATTAGTTTTGATGATGTTTAATATAGATGCCTTTATAAGAGCAAAGAGTATTGATGATATATTTATCTCCTACATTGACTAACTATTATGTTTAATGTAGATTAGTTCAAGTTGAATTATAGATCAAGAAGGAGATAAGAGATTATAAAGAAAAGAAATTGGAGAAAATGTCAAGTTCAAGAAGAAGAAGAAATATTAAAGAAAGAAGAACTTGCAGAGGTTGTCAAGGAAGCAAAATGTCATTCCAAGTTAAATGATAAAGAATGATCAATTTGGGAGATGGAAGAAGGAAGAACTTACTAAATGGAATGAAGATATTATTTTTCAAGTTCTTATGTTGAAGCTAGAAGCCTCCAAGATCATATGGAAGTTGGAATGACTCAATTCAGAGTTAAAACAAGCAAAAATGAGGTTCTGGATGAGTAAACTCGAGTCTCCAAGTATTAAACTCGAGTTTACTACCTTACTGCAGTATTTTGCCTCTCTGACAAGAACAAACTCGAGTTCAGGACCCCAAACTCGAGTTTAGGACCTCAAACTCGAGAAAGGAATCACAAACTCGAGCCAATAAGTGTCTTCAGCATTTCTGGTGTCACTGGACTAGGCAAACTCGAGCCTATAAGTGCGAACTTGAGTTTGCAGCGATCATCAGCAACTCTGGTCTACTCTGTTTCACGTTCAACTCGGGCGAGGTCTGGTAATTCAATGATATCTCTCAAACCAGAGATCAGATTGACGTGAAACTAGTGGCATATGAAACTAGACTTCCAATGCGTCATTTTTATATAAACTTCAAGCCCAAAGGAGTTCAGATCAAGGAGGTATGATATTTACAAGTTGCCACATGAATCAACGTCACAGTCCAGACCCACCTTCGGTATTTTGGGTGTATCTCACAAACGACAAATCCGATTGAGCTGAAATCGATGATATATGAAAATAGACTCAAAGGGCTTTCCATCAAGCTTTGAACGGACCAAAACAAAATTCGAACCAAGGAGATATGGCCTTTGAAAGTTGACAAAGTTGCAAACTCGAGCCAGGCCAAGTCAAAAGCAACCAAGTCACAGTACAACTTACAAACTCGAGTTTATCAGTCACAAACTCGAGCTCGAGAGTTCCAGAGAAGAAATGAATCCTAGTGAGAGAATTACTTCGAGTACAGAGTGTGTAATCAAACAGTGTGGTGATTACAGTTTGTAAGGGGGAGTGAATCCTAGGGAGAGGATTACTTCAAGTAAAGAACGAGTAATCGAGTTAAAGGAAGATAGTGGATTGAAAATCCCAAGTGAAGCTTGGGGACTGGACGTAGGTCAAGGATTGGGCCGAACTAGTATAAATCAATTTGCACATTCTCTTCCCTTATCTCTTACATTTCCAGCATATATATTTGAATGTGTATACATACTTAAGTGTCTGGTGGTTGCTTTATAAACTGATTTTAGTAAGTTACGAAAAGATTTTCAAAGTTCCTAAATTTTTATACTTCACCCAATTCACCCCCCTCTTGGGTTCAGCCGGTTCTTACAGTTTCTTCCTCAATTTTCCTTCAACATTTTATCTGTGTCTTGGTTAATAGCATCTCATCAGTGTTACTTAACATTTTTTTGCAATGTTTGTCAGATTTACTCAATTCATCCTTCACTGATGATTGGTTTAGCCAGACAGTTTGAGGGCCTCTACATCCTTACTGTAGATATAACACTCCTGATTGCCTCTCCTCAGGTTCTTTTAACCAATACTAGTCCTATTACAAACCCTGCTCTTTGGCATCTACGCTTGGGTCATCCATCTGCATCCACTCTTTGAATTTTACATAAACAAATTTCTGATACTATTCATTTACTTGTGATGCTTGTCATTTTGCTAAACAATAACGTTTACTCTTTCTTGTAAGCACAAGTTCATGCAATAACATCTTTGATTTGATACATGTTGATATATGGGGGCACTTTTTGGTTTCCTCTATTCATGGCCATCGTTATTTTCTTACCATTATTGATAATTTTTCTCAATATACTTGGTTGTTTTTAATGAAAACTAAATTTGAAACTTAGACCCATATTAGGAACTTTTTTGCTTTGGTCAAAACTCAATTTTCTAATCAAGGTTTTTAGATCAGACAATGGTGCTGAGTTCAATATGCCCCAATCTTTTGCTTGCAATGGCATTATTCACAAAAATCATGTGTTGTTACTCCACAACAAAATCTAGTTCTATTTCTTTCCCTTGCCCCAAACCTTCCCTCGTAAATCCACTAGATTACATTGCCCTCCCTCATATTTGCAGGATTACCATTGTGCTCTCACCTCTTCTACTAATCAATCATGTAAAGGTTGTCCTCTTTATCCCATGTCTTATGTTCTTTGTTATTCTTCTCTTTCTTCTTCTTATCTTTCATTTGTTAATGTTGTTACTGTTAACCCTGATCCTTCCACTTTTAAGCAAGCTATGAAACTCTCTGTTTGGAGAGAAGCCATAAATGCATAAATTCGTGCTCTAGAACAAAACCAGACCTGAACTCTTACTTGTTTACCACCAGGTAAAAGAACCATTGAATGTAAATGAGTTTTCAGAACTAAATTCAAAGCAAATGGCGATATAGAAAGGTATAAAGCACGCCTTGCATCAAAGGGCTATACTCAAACTAAGGGTGTGGACTATTTTGACACTTTTTCTCCTGTTGCTAAGATGACATCACTTCGTTTATTATTGTCTATTGTTGCTGCTAAAAATTGGCATTTACATCAATTAGATGCTAGTAATGCTTTTTTACGCAGAGATTTGCATGAAAAGGTTTATATGGATCTTCCTCAAGGTTATACACCTTCAGATCCTACTCTGGTTTGTAAGTTGAAGAAATCACTTTATGGGTTGAAACAGGCTAGTCAGCAATGGTATTCCAAACTCTCTTATGCTTTACTGTCATATGGTTATTCTCAAGTTGTTTCGGATAATTCTTTGTTTTTTAAAGCATCTTCCACTTCATTTACTGTCATTCTTGTTTATGTTGATGATGTGGTGCTTGCTAGAAATGATATGGCTGAAATTACCTTGCTTAAACGTCAATTAGTTTCTGCCTTTACAATTAAAGATCTTGGTGAGCTTCATTATTTTCTTGGACTTGAACTTGCTCATTCCAAGGAAGGCATATTTTTGTCTCAATGTAAATTTTTCCTTGAGTTGCTTGAAGATACTAGGTATTTGGCTTGTAAACCTGCTTCTTGTCCCATGGATCCTCACATAAAGCTCTCTCATGATTGTGGTACACTTTTACTTGATGCTCTTCCTTATAGAAAGCTTATTGGTTGTTTGCAATACCATACCACTAATCGGCCTGATTTGAGTTTGGTTACTCAACAACTTAGTCAATACATGTGCAACCCTCGGGACACGCATTTAGCTAATGCCCATTGTGCTCTTTGCTACCTTAAATCTTCCCCCGATGCTAGTATTTTCTTCTCTGATGCCTTTGGTTTGCAATTACATAGTTTTTAATGATTCTGATTGAGCTAGTTGTTTGGATACTTGTCGATCAGTTACTGGTTTTGCTATTTTTCTTAGTTCTTCTTTAGTTTGTTGGAAAGTCAAGAAGCAAGCTATTGTTTCTAAGTCATCTTTGAAAGTTGAATATCGTGCCTTATCTTCTACTATATGTGAATTATAGTGGCTTATATATCTGTTGAATGACTTTCACATTTCTCATGTTGCTCATACTCTTCTTTATTGTGATAATCAATCTGCCATGAAAATTGTTGCAAATCCAACTTTTCATGAGAGAACTAAGCACATAGAGCTAGATTGTCACTTGGTAAGGGAAAAGCTTCAAACCACAGTCATACATCTTTTGCCAGTTCGTTCTGATGATCAACTTGCTGATTATTTTACGAAACCTCTCCATCCTACACGGTTTCAAGATCTCAAGTCTAAACTGGGCATCCAAGATACACATGCTCCAACTTGCACCTGAGGAGGGGGGTGACAGGTGTTACTTAACAAGTTGTACTTAGTTAATAAGTTTATTATTCTGTTACATATTGATTATAGTTTGTTATGTAACTATCTTATGCACATTCATCTTGTATATAAAGGAATACCAATCATCAATAATATTCACCAATTTTTCCCACAAATTGTCTAGTCACAAACAGGGGGTATCCTCAGTTTTTGTTAAAATCATCCCATGTTATAACCCTGTATCTCCCTGGAAACGGTAATAGCTCTAACTCTGTTATGTGATCCCTAGAATTAATATTCAAGAAAAATAGGATTATCACTCCAGTCTTAGACTTGGATTTTGTGTTAGATCATGATGTAATATGTATTAGTGCATTGCCCTGTTCCTCTCTTCTTTATTTCTCTTCTGTATCTTTCCCTCTTTCTACTTTGAATCACCTCTTCTGTCTATCTTCCCTCTCTTCTACTCCCTCTTCTCTCTCTTGTCCTTATTACAATCATCTATCAGATTCATTATCAGCTGAGCAAAAAGGAGATACCTCAGAATTTGCTAGATGGCGCTGTTTAAGGAGACACAAAGTGGGCAAAACGCCTCATGCTATTTTCCATATAAGCAAATATGATTCGAGGAAGAATATTGGGTTTCCAAAGAAGACATATGTGTCCATTGATTGCATTGAGATGCAGAGAGCTTTGTACCTGTTGTTCGGCATTGAACAATATCCAGAGCTAACATTATATGCTCCAGTGGTGGCTGCAGCCTGAAGACCACCATAGTTCATCATATACTCCAAACTCCCTATGGACGCATAATAAGATTCGAAACTCTCATTGAAGAGTAATCAGAATCTGCCTGAAAAAAGGCCACCATAGCCTATTCGCCAAAGAAATTAATGAGCTATCCCCAAGTTGCCAACATAAATGATCAGGAACCAATGCCCCTGCATGAGAGATATCTTCCCATATTTTGTAAGAATTGTCTCAAGGCCAAAAACGATAAGATTGCTCTGTGCCTAAATACTTCCTCAACATGAGACGCCTTAATAATGAAGAATAATGGAGCGCATGTCAAGGATTGAGCTTGAACTAATCGAATTTCCCCCTCTTTATAGCAGGATTTTAACTGTCTAATAATTACACACTTCCACTTTTTTCCACTGTCTCATAAACTTAATACATACACTGATACACCAGATCAAATAAGTTTTTAGAAACGGTCAATTAATGCTGCTGGTAAACATTTTAACTTTTATTGTCATTTATATTAAGAAGAATATTAGCAGTTTTCAAATATCAAAATCTCCTCATCTATGTTCTGCCAAGAACAGTTATCTTTATGTTTGCGGGATATTTTTTATTCACATGGATTGCAAATTGCAACTCTATATGATGTTATTCTGTAAGAAAATAAATTAAACATAATTAGCAAGAAACATAATCATGGAGCATTCAATATTCAACAAGAAATACCCAAAAAAAAAAAGAGGGGCGGGGGGGGGGGGGGAAGAAAGAGTTCTTGTGTGAAAAGGTCGTGACCCAGATTTTCTCATATAAGTTTCAACCAACAAGCATTATCACAGTAACAAAGTTACCTGCAAATGTTTCCCAATCAGAACAGAAATTGAATCATTCATTTTTTTTCGTTGAAAATTTTACCATATTTCCATCCAAAGTCATCTGCTTTATCAAATGTTATTTCACCCATGATGCTGGCGCTCAGAAACTGCCATTTCTTTGGGTATCCTACGGATTTTCCTATTATGTAAACTTCTTATTGTTTATTTCAACGTGTTCTCATCATCATACTTAAGGCATTTGGTTGGTGCTTTAACTCACTGCAAGCATAAACAGACTAGTGTATCCAATTCAAATTTGCTTAGCATATAAATAAGAAAACAAATCCAAAATAACACATACCAGCAAGTAGATTATATAACCAT
Source organism: Acacia crassicarpa (assembly GCA_034222035.1). NCBI lineage: Eukaryota > Viridiplantae > Streptophyta > Magnoliopsida > Fabales > Fabaceae > Acacia > Acacia crassicarpa. The sequence continues at coordinate 39,007,896 of JAWXYG010000011.1, forward strand.
GTCAATGGATAAAACAGTTTTGAGAACAAAAGGATCACACTGCATCTACTTGTAGCAAACACCATAAATTCATTAGTATTAGTAGTGAGAACGGAAAAAAAGCATAAGATCAGCTTTTGGTTCATTGTTCTCCACTTCATATTCAGTATCATGTTAGCATTTTTACTCAGCATCTATTGATCTTTCAAGCAAAATTGAACAAGCAGCAGGCAGTATAGTCAGGGTTGATGAAGGTAGAGACCCAGGAAAATGGAATTTGATTCCATCATGGTTCTGCAACAGCAACAACAACAACAACAACAACAACAACAACAATAATAAAAAGACCCATATTTTTGAGCATCTGGTTTTTAAATATTTGTTTTAATGTGGGTAGCCCATAAGTTGATTGATTTTAACCTCATCTTTGAACCAATAATGCATTAGTGTCTTTGTGACTTGTGAGGATTCTTGGAATAGCAGTAAATAATAGAGGCACTGTAAGTTGAACTACACATGAAACAAATAATACTATTCTCCTCCACAATTGACCGAAAGAGCACACAACACCTTGAAAGGTGGAAAACTGTTTCCAGGACCTGGAGAAATGAAATGAAAATGCATGAAAATCAAATTCACTTCATAAAAACCATCAAAATATACCAAGACGGCATGCCAAATATAATTAAACCATACACCAGCAATCAAATTATAAACACATCTTTAAAACAAAAGAGAGCAACCAGATATTATAGATAGGTCAAACAGAGTTAGAAACATTTGATAATTCTCATTTCTCCATGACATTAAGGACAACAAGAATTACAGGTAAACTATTATGGGTTTGTTTCCGTGAAAAGTGTTCAATATAACCAACAAATCCAGGCCCTACATATATACTGCAAATTTTGTTCCTCCAACTGGTACGAGGCTCTCCACATAATTGAAAGCATCATGACTAAAGCTGCATGTGTCAATAAAATCCATCTTAAACTCATTGGTAGTGGGATTGAACAGAGCGATTGTTGTGCTTGCATCCTCCCCTTGACGCTCAACATTGCAGAAAATTTCATTTCTCCAAATGGTCAGTGGATCTAAGTAATATGAAAAGGGACCGTTAGCAAATTTTTTAGTCCAACTCCATCTCCCACTTAATGAACCTATAGCCTCCTCCAACACCCACAGATCAATAAATTGAGATTCAAAGTTTTGAGTCATATGTATAGAAAGCATAGCAAGTCTGCCATCATGTACAGAAAGAGTAGCCTGCCTAATAGGATCTAACACAGGCATTGGTATCAATGTAAACATTTCCATTACTGTGTCAAACGAAACTATTGTAAAAGCCACTAGGCCTTCCCATTTTGACTCAAGACCCAACCAAAACATAACTCCATTAATCGTGACAGTTTCGTCAAAAAGATTTGTTATGCCCACCAAGGACCCACATTCTACTTCCTTCCATTCCCCAAAAGTTAATGAATATAATTCCACCCAAGAAACCGCATGATTAGAAAAACCAAACATTACTATCTTGTAATCACTTACAATTGGACTGAATCCGAATCCTACATAGAACTCATCCCCAAAATCATTAATATTTTTTGTCACCTGTCTGATATCTCTGGTAGCTGGATTCCAAACTAACAGGGGAGGAGGAGAACAACCACGCTTATAGAGTTTAACGCACACCAAGCCATTGCTGGTAAAGACGATCGCATCACGAGCAAAATAATCCATCAATGGTGCCTTTTGAACTTCACGGACTTGCAGTTCGCAGTCAAGTAAACATAAGTGCAAAGTTTCATCTTCGTCCTCGTGTTGTAAAAGAATACAAGGGGGATGATTATTGGAGTGGTGGAGGTGGTCTGCAATGAAAGATTGGTTTCTGAAGAGATTTTTCCAATGTTTGCACACACATTGAAATCTGATTAGGGATTTTACAGGGAGTCGTTTGAGAATGTTTGTGATGATGTCTTTGTGTCATATTCTCAAATCTCAAATAATCAGAAAAAGTCGGATTTAGCCGGGGGAGATGAAAGCCTTCAAAGCAATGGGATCAGGATTCTATTTCTTTGCAGAAACTACTTTTGTTTGTTTGCCACATTAGCTTTTTTTTTTTTTGCTCAAATTGCCACATTAGCTTCGCGATTCTATTTCCTGGGAAAACAATTTTCATACGTAGACAAATATTTTCTCATGTCACACACATAAAATGGTGGAACCCACGTATATATACCATCAATATTATATATATATATATATATATATATATATATATATATATATATATATATATATATATATATATATATATATGAATCTCACTATTTCATATATATAAGATCTTCTTGTTCTCATATAACATGAGAAGTTTAAACCTCTATGTGTGTGTGGAATGACATTTTTCTTGACATTTGCCCATTTTCTTTTCTATAGATCAATGAAATCATTTTATCCATTTTTTTCCTTTCTTTCCTTCTCAGTTTCTTTAAGGGGTTCTTGTATTTCCAATGCAAACCATGCATGCTCAAAAATATTTTTAAGGAAACCATCACTTTTTTTTTTTTACAAATATAAACTTAACTAATTCTTTAGGTTCTATAAATTATTTATATAATTCCTACATATAGAATTGAAGAACCTCGCAAGGACTTGCATATTATCAAAAGTTAACAGTTAAAGTGCTAAAATAACTTTCAACTTTTATCAAAAGTGTAACAATAACCACAAACTAGTTCTTAGAGTAAAAGTAGCCATAAATTTTTAAAATTGAGACAAGACCGTTGCACCCAACTAACTTCAATTTATTACAATAAGGAAAATTAATCTTTTCACCCTGAATGTTTTGACTCACTAATCACTCAGTCCCTAAACTTTTGACTTGCTTGTAATTCAGTCTTTGATGTTTATGAGTCATTTGATGTGGCAAAAAAAAAAAAGTTAAATAATTACTTAGATGGACTTTACATAAATTAAAAAGTAAAAAATAGCGCTCATCCCCATCAACACGCAACCTCCTCTGCCTCTATTTTATAGAAACCTTGTCGAGTATCTGTGGCTAAAGGTGTTCATGGGACAGTACAGGATCAGGAAACCCCGTTCCCGAGCCCTTTCTTGATCCTATTCCAAGAAAGGGCTTGGGATAACATTTCTGTCTTGATCTCGATCCCAAAAATTTCCCATCCTGACTTCTCACGGGAAATTCCCGAACACTTTTTAGGTTTTTTTCCCCTTTTTTTCAAAGATTTTCTTGTATTGACTTTTTCCCCAACTTTGATCTGAATTGAGCCTAATTAATTTCCTATATTTCCTTTTAAATGACTAAGGTAGAAATATCATATTGTCTATGGAAAAATCATATTGTACCCCCCCCACACACACACATGAAGATGGAATATCACCTAGAGGGGGGGGTGAATAGGTGATCCTCAAATTCTTTTTGCAAAGAACTCACGATGACAAATAAAACAGAGACAGAGGAATGAGATAGAGAAGTAAAGTATACACGAGAGAGTTTATACTGGTTCAGTCCAAATCGATGACCTATGTCTAGTCCCCAGAACAACTGGGATTCCACTATCTTCAAGAACAATTACAATTTGTAAAGAAGGATGATCCTCTCACTCTCAGACTCTACTCCCCCTTACAAGTTATAATTGATACACCCTCTCTTAAGGTTCCTCAACCTTAAGATTCAACTAATAATGTAAAATGGATGTTTAAGAACTCCTCACTGAGTAGATAAAATGTTGAACACTGAGGCACAAACTAATGAAACAGTTGAAACAGTGAATAATAATACAAATTGATTGCGTAGCGTTATGGTGGTTGGAGAATTCAATGCTTCGGCTATTTATTGATGTTGCAATTAATGACTGTTGGTGAAGCTTGTGAAATAGCCTTTGAGAGACTTGAATGTGTCCATTAGACAGATGAAGTTTTTGTCGAGGATTTCACCGTTCTAATATTCAGGTTGAATGTGCAGAGTTAACATTCTCTTTCATTCCTTTTGTTTTGACGTTGCGAAATAGCATTTAATGCGCAAACAAAATATTAGAGATGTTTTACTTAGATCAGAGTTGCTTTGCATGTTTATCACCATTTTATGTAGCTGCATTTATTGCTTTTGACACGATTCTGCTTTATTCAAATCTGTCGTTAATCCATATTTAAGTAATCTGAAACTCATAAGCAAACATGTTAAAAGCATTTGGCAGTTGTAATGAATAATAATCAAAAGTAGTGAAGTGATATAGCATGATTCATGATTTCCGAAGTCAGAGATTTGAAGAACAGAGTATTCAAATTTAGTTCAACATTCTTGAGAATTAGTCAAGGCATTCTTGAGAATCATCCAGTGCATATTGAATCTTGATACAATCATTCTCGAGAATTAATGTGTCAATTCTCGATAATCATATTAGGGAAATGAATTCTAGAGAGCATATCTAAGTTCTCGAGAATTACTTGGAGAGAACTTTTGTTGAAAGAGTATTCTCGAGAATTGCTTTGGATATTAAATTTGATTAATCTGAGATTAAATGAATACTAAATTTGATCTAGGATTTATATATATATATATATATATATATATATATATATAAAATTCGAAATTAATATATATATTATAAATAGAGATTATAATATTATATATGATATTTGTTTAGTATTTAATTTATTTGATAAATTAAATATCTGAAACAAATAGAGATATTGTATCTCATTTAATTTCGAATAAAGATATCATGTATCTGTTTAATATAAAATTGAGAAATGCTATCTCAGATTTAATTAAATGGATAGATATCATATCTTGGATTTAATTTATAATGATAAATTAAATCAAAAGGCTTTAAATTTAGATTTGATCTAAATTCAAGATTTGGATTTCAAATCTGGCTTTTAATATATTTGATTACATTTATGAGATAGATTTAATTGATATATTGTCCAGATTCGGAATTTGAGTTTCCAAAATTAATAAGGATTAATTTTGATTATATAATACGCCTATCGGGTTTAGAAATAAACCAACGAACTTTTGGTTGAGCGTATTAGAAAGCCGCGAGAAACCCTAGAGCAAATTGAGAGAGACGCACAAGAAGCGCTAGCACGTTGCCACAACTGTGTTCGGGGATTGTTCGTGTGGATACCAGTAGAGGAGGCCGATTCTAAGAGTCGACTTCTGCTGATCAAAAGAACGAGACGCGGACGTGTTGATCGCCCACCTGATCAAGAGAACGAGATGCGGACGTGTTGATCGAGAAGGTAGCCCACCTGATCAAAGAGAACGGAACACGGACGAGTTCAATATAAGGTATGATTCGGTTTCCCTAACCTTGATTTAAACGTCGTTGAGTGATCCTTCGGAAGGGATTCGTAAGGAATTTTAATCCGCTGCGTGTACGGATCCCAACAGAATGGTGGTAGTGACTTTTTGAAGTTGGTTCACTAGACCAGTGATTTTGTTAGCATTATCATACAGTGGATTAATGGCATTAGAAATCCCTCTGGCCATTCCTCTTGCAATAGCCTATTCAACATTGTGCTGGATGGCAGCTTGAGTGAATGATGGAGCAGGGATAAAGGCAGTACCAGCCTATGAAGATTGAGCCTCCTTAGGTTGCTTAGAAGAGGATGGCTTAGGATTTGGAGGACTCTTGTCTTTCTTCTTCCCTGTAGCCTCGGTAAAAGAAATTTTCATGTACAAAAGATGAATATTGGTAAATTGCTTAGGGAAGCATGCCTGATCTCCTTCCAATAAATACCATATATTGTTGAAGCCAAGAATCTGAGATACGAGGTTAGGGTATGGAATGGTGTTCTTCTTGGCATTTTTGTAGGTGGAGATAAAATTAGACATCTCAGATATGACCAATTCCCCAGATTCCTAGCTTCCATAGTGATAGTAGACACCATCAATTCATAGTCTCTGAGCACAAAATGCGTGAAGTTCTGTCCCTTGTTAATTATATTACGACTATAGAGATACCAAAGAACTCTATATGTATCAGACATCGGAGAGGGTTTGAATTTCAGAGTTTTGCCATCATAAGTCTCATTTGGGAAGAGAATTTTAAAACAGTCAATCTTATAAAGTGTAGGAGGATCAGGTATGTCAGGAAGACCAAAGAATAAATTTAGAATCTGAGCAGTAAGTCTAATCTCTTGTCCCCTAACAGAAGTAATTAAAACAGTCTCATTGTCTTCCTCGATCTTAAACATATTATAATAAAACACTTTTACTATCTGAGGAGAAAATGGAGTGGTAATACCAAGCAGAGGCATATAGGGAGCTAGCCAACCAGAGAGATCTAGATTGCACTTGGTCTTGAAATCATCTAAGTCTAAATAGATTGTTGGACAGAATGGTCGGCTGTCAAAATTAGTGACAAAGGCAGGTTCAGATGGAATTACCAATGGATCTTGACAGAATCCAGGTGGACAATGCAATGCACTTTTCTGGCCAGTGAGTTTCGAGGCAAAGGAATGTTGAGAACCACTGACTGAGGGATGCTTCTGACAACCAGGATGCTTATGAGGAGGTTTCTGAGGTCTATCCTCCAAGCTTTTTGATCTTAGCTTGTGAAATTGTGGATGATCGTCTTTGTATAGGTTCAATGTCCTGGTAGACTCAGAATGAAGGCCTTTCCCTTTTTCTGAAGGAAGTGAGTCTGAAGTTGAGTCTTTGGATGAGAGGATTCTTCAGCAATGATGTCTTTGGATTTCGACTTAGAGTGCGTCGGTCGAGAGGGTTCTTCAATAGAGATGCCTTTGGATTGTGATTTAGAAGGCACAGATGATTTCACCTTTGGCCGAAACTTTGTTCAGGGCTTCTTAGGAAGTGGTTGATCAGGTGATTTTTCTGGAGAGGATGTAGCCATTGCAGACAATGTTGAAGAAGGGACTAAAGAATGTTCGACAAGACGAGAGAGGATTTAATGAAGAAGACAACCCACTGTCGTTGGAAAAGAGAAAGATAATGGTAATGTTGGCGAGATGGGTTTAGTCGGAGAAAGAGGAGATAGACAATGGAGAAGGTATTGAATAAGAGGAGAATAGAGTGGGTTTGCAGTGAACGGAGATTATAAATGTGTGTGGGTTCTGAGGAAGGATTGAATAAGGGATATGAGAGTAAGGAACAACTTAGCGTCGAGACTGAGAAACAAATAAGAGCCTAGTGGTCTGAGATGAGAGAAGACGAAGAACTGAAATTTCAGTGATTTCAAGAGTGGAGAAGGGTTTGGACAGGGAAATAGGGTTTTAGAAATGAGGGTAATTCCAATCGATTAATTCTAGAGAGGTGAGGAGAAAATGAAGTGAACAGGTTAAAAAAAATAGCAAGAAATGGAACGTCGCTGAGGTGGATAGACACGACGAATGACTCTCGAGAATTCTCACATGATTCTCGAGAATCCTATGGTAAGTTTTTCCTAGACATATCGATTCTCGAGAATTCTAGTCAATTCTCGAGAGTGCGAGTCTTGAACACTTCCTTCCATAGCCAATTCAAGAGAGGTAATGTTGAATTCTCGAGAATTTAGGAACATTATGAAGAAACCAGTTGGTTTCTGGACTGAAGATTCTCGAGAATAGTCTTTGATTCTCGAGAATCCGAATGTGTTCTGGAGATCGAATAGACTTTTATTTTTGACAATTCTCGAGTATCATGTGAAGATTCTCAAGAATGATATTAAGAGTTTCCTGACTTGCCAATTCTCGAGAGTATCTTGGCAATTCTTGAGAATTTAAGAAAATATTGAAAGGAAACAGTGAAAACCAACTTATGATTCTCGAGAGCTCCAAATGCATTCTAGAGAATGCTTTAGTAAAAACAATGCACATATAGCAGAATTTATCATTCTCGAGAATGTAGCCATAATTCTCGAGAATGCGTAATTTTCAATTGGTTTTGTACCACCAAATCTCGAGAATTCCTATGTGATTCTCAAGAATTATGATTTTAAAAAAATGAATAGTAAGACTAATAAAACCCAATAATTCTCGAGAGTTTATAGTCAATTCTCGATAATGCTCATTTATTGCAGGATTAATACCACACAAATTCACGAGAACACTAAGATCATTCTTGAGAATGACTGCACTCTATAAGCCTCTGTTTTTCAACCACATAACAGGGGAACCTGCAAAACATGATCTAGACACTCCGATGCTTAAGTTAGTCTCTATCAATCATCAAAACATAATTAACAACATTAAATTAACATTGCTTACAGTTCATTGGGATTTACCATTCCCAATTCTATTCGAATGAAGTTGAATTGTTCTTTGGCCAGTGGTTTGGTGAAAATATCTGCAAGTTGCAAGTGCGTGGGAATGAACATCACTTTGACATCTTTCTTTTGCACGTGGTCTCTGATAAAGTGATGTCTCACATCAATGTGTTTGGTCCTTGTGTGTTGAACGGGATTCTTCCCCAAGCTTATTGTACTTGCATTATCTCACAGGATTGGGATTTCTTTCAAATGGACTCCCAAATTAGATAATTGTTGCTTTAACCATAAGACTTGTGCACAGCAACTAGATGCGACAACATATTCAACTTCAGTGATGATACAGCTATAGTGATATGTTTTTTACTGAACCACGATACGAGTGATCCTCCAAAGAATTCACATTGTCTACTGGTGCTTTTTCTGTCAGTCTTGTATCCAGCATGATCAGCATCTGAGTATGCAACCAAAAATTCTTGTTGTCCTTTTGGAAACCAGAGACCCAATTCCTTTGTGTTCGAGAGATATTGAAATATTCTTTTAACAAGCTCGACATGTGATTCTTTAGGAGTTGATTGGAATCTTGCGCGCATTCCTATACTAAATTGAATATCTGGCCGACTTGCAGTTAAGTAGAGTAATGACCCGATCATTCCTCTATACTTAGTTATATTGAAGTCTTTGCCTTTTTCTTTAATAGCATCCAGGGACGCCGTTGAGCTCATTGGAGTATCTGCACCATTACAGTGCTCCAATACAAACTTCTTGAGTAAATCTCGAAGATACTTTGTTTGTGATATGAATATCCCATCTTTTCGTTGCTTAATTTGCAATCCAAGAAAATAATTAAGCTCTCCTATTATAGACATCTCAAATTCTCCCTGCATTTTATTGGAAAATTCCTCACAAAGAAAATCATTAGTAGTACCAAATATTATGTCATCTACATATATTTGCACAATTAAGATTTCATTAAGCTTATTTGTTTTGATGAAAAGTGTTGTGTCTGCTTTTCCTCAAACAAAACCTTGATCTAAAAGAAATTTACTTAGACGTTCATACCAAGCTCTAGGAGCTTGTTTAAGACCATATAAGGCTTTCTTGAGGCGATAAACATGATCCGGATGATGATCATTATCAAACCCAGGAGGCTGTTCAACATAGACTTCCTCTTGAATAAAACCATTTAGAAAGGCACTCTTTACATCCATTTGATAAAGTTTGAATCCTTTGATACATGCAAAGGCTAAGAGTACACGTATTGCTTTCAATCTAGCCACTAGAGCAAACATTTCCTCATAATCAATACCTTCTTCCTTATTATAGCATTTGACAACCAATCTAGCCTTGTTATGGACTATAATTGCATATTCATCATGTTTGTTTTTTAATACCCATTTAGTGCCAATGACTGGATGATCTCTAGGCCTAGGTATCAAATTCCAAACTTGATTTCTATCAAATTGATGTAACTCCTCTTGCATTGCTATCACCCAATCATTGTCTAATAGGACTTCATCAATCTTAGAGGGTTCAATTTGTGAAATAAAAGCAGAAAAAGTTACTTCATTTAAGGTGCTATTCTTAGTTCTTACTCTTTGATTTACTTCACCTATCACTTGGTCCAGAGGATGATTTCGAATGAATTTCCAAGCTCTAGGCTAAGATTGATCAAGATTTTCTAAATTGTTTTATGGATCGGCTTCAAAAATATCCTCTGGGTTTTTAATAGAAGCAGGAGTAGTTTTCGAAAAGAATTGGTTTTTGAAAATATTTTCTTCATCATCAGGATCATCAATCTTAGATTCACATAATACAACATGTATTGATTCTTCAACTACACGAGTATGCTTATAGAAAACTCTATATGCTTTACTTCTGTTAAAGTAACCAAGGAATATACCTTCATCGAATTTGGGATCAAATTTTCCCAAATTGTCCTTACCATTGTTGTGAATGAAACACTTACAGCCAAAGATGTGAAGATGAGCCAGATTCGGTTTCCTCCCTTTGTAGAGCTCATATGGAGTCTTGTTAAGTTTCTTGCGGAGATAGGCTCGGTTTGATATATAGCAGGCCGTGCTCATAGCATCTACCTAGAAGACTTGTGATGTCTGATTTTCATTTAACATCGCACGAGCTATCTCAGTCAGTACAAGGTTCTTCCTTTCGACCACACCATTTTGTTGTGGTGTCCTTGGAGCTGAGAAATTATGGTCGATCCCGTGAGCATCACAGAATTCTCTGAATGCTTGATTCTCGAATTCACCTCCATGATCCGTTGGAATAGCTGTAATGCAAATACCTTTCTCGTTTTGTACCTTATTGGCAAACACAGCAAATATATCAAATATTTCATCCTTAGAGGTTAAGAAAATAGTCCAAGTAAAATGTGAGAAATCATCAACAATCACAAGAGTGTATAAATTTCCGCCAAGACTCCTAACTCTTGTGGGTCCAATTAAATCTATATGAAGTAATTGAAGAGACCGATTTGTTGAGATTTCAGGTTTATTTTTGAAGGATGATTTAGTTTGTTTATCCCGTTGATACGAATCACAAATCATATCATTTTTAAATCAAAGTTTGGGTAAACCAATCACTAAATCTTTCCTTAACAACTTATCCAGTTGATGCATGTTGATATGAGCCAGACGCTTATGCCACAGCCAACTTTCGTCCAAGTTGCTAACAAAACATTTTTCGAAGTTTGTTTTTGGTAAATCCAAGGTATAACAGTTTCCTTTACGAGGAGCTTTGAATAATACCTTCAATTTACCTTTATCAATTGGGAGATCGTCTTTGTTGACAATGAGACATTCTTCTAAGTCAAAGATAATCCAGTTGTTCTTGTCAGCACTTTGACTCACACTCAGAAGGTCGTGGCAGAGACCTTCCACAAGTTATACGTCCTTAATCTAAGGTCCATCTTTTGTACCAATTTCACAAATACTAGTAATCTTCCCGGATTGATTTCCTCCAAAGGTGACTTTACCCCCATCTTTTGATCTCATTGCAACAAACTTGTTTGCATCTCCCATCATATGTCTGGAACACCCACTGTCAATATACCATTTGTTGATTCTTGATGCTCTCAAACACACCTGCAAGACCAGAAAAGATCAAGTTTTAGGTATCCATCTTTTCTTGGGTCCTTTGGGGTTAGTCTGGGCCTTAGGAACATAGGTTCCCTTAGGTACCAACTGATAGTTACCAACCGACTTATCTCTTCTATCCTTTTTATGAAAACAAGAGGAAGTACTATGTCCCTTTCAGTTGCAATAATTACAATAAGCAAAAGGATTTGATGTGTGAACACTTTTTTGAAAATAATTTAGATAAGGTTTTCCACCGGTTTTCTTTTTGCCTTTCTTCTTGTCAAAGATAGGATTGTTCTATACCTGAACGATCATTTGTAAATCTTTCAGTTTTCAAAATAACATTGAGCATTTCACTACCTCTAGTGAATTTCTTAAGTGTTTTTGTAAGATATGAATTTCTTTTCTCCAAATCTAGACAATTGTCACAAATAAGATTTACACAAGTAAGATTTTCAACTCGTAATTTGAGAGTAATGTTTTCTCTTTTCAATGATATACATACCTCCATAACTTTTTCAAATTCAGATTGTATTTCATTATATTCATCAAATAATTCATCATAGGTTGGTTGTGAATCATATACCTTATTGTCGTTCTCAGTTTGCTCTTCTTCTGCCACCAGACATACATTCGCAATCTCTTTCTCTTCTTCACTCTCTTCGTCTGAGGAACCATCTCCCCATATTGCTGACACATAGGCCTTCTTTTTAAATTGATAGGACTTCTTTTTCCTTTCCCTATCACTTTCATTTAACTGAGGACATTCTGATTTGTAATGTCCCGGCTTCTCACATTCGTAACAGATGATTTGATCCTTGTCTCTGAATTCCTATTTGTTACTTGAGTTCCCTTTTTGGAATCTATTTCTGAAGCCACGATCTTTCCTGTAGAACTTCTTGAATCTTTGTACGAACATGGCCATCTCATCATCGTCTTCATCATCCTTGTCTTTTTCTTCCTTTTCTTTTGTAGCATTAAGAGCTACTTCTTTGTTCCGGCTATTGTTGACATCGTCCAGGTCCTTTTTGTTAGACCTGGCTATCATCCAAGAGGAGGGTGAATTGGGTGTCTGATAAAACTTTAGGAGCTTTTAAAATCTTTTCGCAACTTACTGAAAGTGGTTCGAATGACAAAGTCAGTTTATAAGGCAGTAGTCAGTCATTCAAATATGTATGCTGGAAATGTAAGAGTTTAGGGAAGAGAATATACAAACTAAGATTTATCCTGGTTCGGCCCAATCCTTGATTTACGTCCATTCCCCAAGCTTCACTTGAGATTTTCAATCCACTGTCTCCTTGTTTAACCGGGCAAAAGAGAAAAGTCTTTTACAACCTCACAAGTTTAGTCGGGCACTTGTGCAGCCTTTACAATTTCTTACCGTGATACTCTCCCTTACACACTATAAGGATACAATCACACATTCTGTAAACAAAGGATGGTCTACTCACTCTCAGACTCCACTCCCCTTTACAAGTTGTAATCGTATACCCACACTCAAGATACCTCTATCTTGAGATTTGACTGAATGAAAGTAAATGATAAAAGCTCTCTCACAGAGTAAATGAATGATAATAACTGAAGTACATAATCGATCACCTCACTTTCTATAGTAGACTATATAGTCATTGAGAATCAGAGAGTGTATGAGTAATTGAACTATCGATGGTGAAGTAGTAAAGTCATTTCATTGGCTTCGTCGAGTCATTCATCCATCGTCGTCACTTCTTTCAGTTTGAAGGCTTCGCAATTTATATGTTATTGTGTTTTGACCGTTGTTCGACCGTTGGAGATCAGTTGGAAGTAGCCGTTGAAGCTTTTTTTGCTTTTTGTCCGTTGAGCTCTAATCCAACTTTAATCACAAAATGTTTATCGTTGACTTCGTTAATGCTCCGTCTTGAGTGTTGTAATAATAGCCGTTGAGAAGATTCAAGCTTTTTGTTGGAATGTTCAAACTATTCATTAGACTCAGAAGCTTTCCTCTGTTTTCTGACAAAGCATTTAATACTTCTCTGACACACAAATTGCTTTATGCCAATTTGTTGTTAATTCATGATATAATCATCTGAAACTCGTTAGCAAACTGATTAAAAGCGATTAGCAATAGTAATGAGTAATGATATATGGAAATGAAATCATATTCGATGATTTAAGATTTTACGAAGTCGGAGATTTGAAGAACAGAGATGTCATTGCTCGAGCAAGGAACCAAAGCTTGCTCGAGCAAGCTTCTTTTGAAACTTAATTGCTATTGTTGATGCTTGGGCAATGTTCAGAGGTATGCTCGGGCAAGCATCGCTGGAGCTTCAGGAAGATGTTATGTATCGCTGTTGCTCGAGTAGCCTTTTTCCTCTGCTCGAGCATGGTGCTCGAGCATGCCTTTCATTCTGTTCGGGCATGCTTCAGGAAAAAGCTTAAATAATCTTCAATCATCACTGATGCTCGAGCATGCCAAATATTGTGCTCGGGAAACGTTGAGACAGAGAGGGAAATGAGTTCAGACACAAGCTTGCTCGGGCAACCTTTTGCTCTTGCTCGAGCATGCTGCTCGGGCATGGCCAATTCTCTGCTCGGGCATGGATTTCCAATTTGGTCTTCTTCGTTTCAAGTCTGATGATGCTCGGGCATGCTTTTTATCTTACTCGAGCAAGACTCCAAAGTTGCTCATTATTCTGACGTTGCTCGGACAGACAAATTCTTCTGCTCGAGCATGGTGCTCGAGCAAGCCTTAAGAGCGTGCTTGGGCAAGATCCAAACAGAGGCAAGAAGGGCCATTTCAACAATGTTGCTTGAGTAAGCCTTCCCTTGTGCTCGAGCATGACTTCCCATGTTGCTCTTCTTTCTTCAATGTTGCATGAGCAAGCCACATAGTCTGCTTGAGCATGCTTCCCAGAATTGTACTTCTTTGCTCTGAGGTCGATGATGCTCGGGCACTAAGTTCTCTGCTTGAATGGCCATATTTGAGAGTCAAGCTTCCAGCTACCATTATCATTTGCAAATTTCAGACTTTCAAGAAGCAATTACGTTGACATCAATTTCCCGCAAGCATAACGTCTTCGATGTAAACCCAAATATAGCAAATCATCCCATCTTAGAAAGCTCTTCAAATATTCTTTCTAATTCAATAAGAATCAGCTCCAAACTATTTGTATTTCATCCATTAACATCAGATGAATGTAGGTTGATCTTATTCAGCGTTTTTCCAGAATCCATAACAGATAGTCAACTTCAAAACATCATAACTTCCTCAATTGATCTTATTTTTCTGTGTTCTTGATGTTTTTGAAAAGGCATTTGAGTCTAGTTTTAAATGGCGCTGGTTTCATCTCAATCCGATTTTTCGTTTGTAAGATATGCTCAAAATACCGAAGTTGGGTCTGGACTGTGATGTTAATTTTTGTGGAAACTTGTAAAATTCATAGATGATTCATCTCCACTCCTTTGGGCATGAAGTTTTGTCACAAATACTTGTTGGGAGTCTAGTTTCGAATGCCACTGGTTTCATGTCAATCCGATTCCTGGTTTGAGAGATATCGTCAAATTACCAAAGGTCGCTAGAAACAGAGCTGAACAGAAGAAGCTGATGGAACTACCTTGCTCGAGCAGCATGCTCGAGCAAGCATTTTTTCTGCTTGGGCAAAGACGGATTTTGAGCAAAAATGGGCTAGAAATGGACCTTGCTCGAGTATGACTTTTTTGTGCTCGAGCAAGACACTGTGCATGCCTAAAAAAGAGCTGAAATTACACAAATGCCCCAAAACAAACTAGTATTCATCTGGAAGCTTGAACTTTCTCATTTTAACTCCGAATTGACCCATTCTAACTTCTATTTGATCACAGAAACTTTAATATTGATATTTTCATGATAATTAACAGATTCTTCTCTCTTCAAAATCCATTTTTTTTATCATTCTTCATTGTATTAAACTTTGTATTTACATTAAATATAAGAATTAGTCAAAGTATAAGATAAAAGTAGTATACAAACTTTTTGCTCTAGATAATGACATCAATATAAGACATCATCAAAACTAATCAGAACTAGCACTTTTTGAATCTTAGTTTGCTCTCATATTCGGACAGGCTTCCGAATAAGGCAACAACTGAAGCCATTGATTCTCCACAGGCCTCCTCTATTGCTGTAACTTTAGCTTCCCAATCTTTCGTCAGAGCATTGTGAATCTTCCTGACCTGGGGGCCTTGATCATATATCTTACCCAAAGCTGCCAATTGATTTGTCAGATGTGTATATCTGAGTTGGAACTCGGCAATGGTTTCTCCTAAGTTCATCCACAGTAAGTCATACTCGGTAGTCAAAGTATTAATACGATTCTCCTTGATCCCGGAGGTTCCTTCATATGCAATCTCCACACATCTCCTTTGTGGTTAACAAATTACATATTCGAAAGTACTCCTTTTGACTAAGAGTACTTTGAAGCATTAGAATAGCCTTACTTTTAAGAGTAATATTCTTCTTATCATTCTCATCGAATTCAGCTTCTGTCTTCGGAACAGAAATTCCTCCTTCAATCTTTACAGGTACATAATCCCCAGTTTTGAATCCAGGGGGTCGATTAATTGAAGCACCGTCAGGCAATATTCCTTCCATGATTTTTCTTGGGATGTTAAGCCCAACTGATAAACCTAACTCTGATATCAAATGAAGATGAAATATCACCTAGAGGGGGGTAAATAGGTGATCCTCAAATTCTTTTTGCAAAGAACTCACGATTGCAAGTAAAACAGAGACAGAGGAATGAGACAGAGAAGTAAAGTATACACGAGAGAGTTTATATTGGTTCGGTCCAAATCGATGACCTACGTCCAGTCCCCAGAACACCTGGGATTCCACTATCTTCAAGAACAATTATACTCTGTAAACGAAGGATGGTCCTCTCACTCTTAGACTCCACTCCCCCTTTCAAGTTGTAATCGATAAACCCTCTTTTAAGGTTCCTCAACCTTAAGATTCAACTAATAATGTAAAATGGATGTTTAAGAACTCCTCACTGAGTAGATAAAATGTTGAACACTAAAGCACAAACTTAAGAAACAGTTGAAACAATGAATAATAATACAAATTGATTGCGCAACATTTCGATGGTTGACGAATTGAATGCTTTGGCTATTTATAGATTTTGCAATTAATGACCGTTGGTGAAGGTTGTGAAATAGCCATTGAGAGACTTGAATGTATCCGTTAGACTGATGAAGTTTTCATCGAGGATTTCGTCGTTTTAATATTTAGGTCGAATGTGCAAAGTTGACATTCTCTTTCATTCCTTTTGTTTTTCCATTGCGAAATAGCATTTAATGCGCAGATGGAATATCAGAGATGCTTTACTTAGATCAGAGTTGCTTTGCGTGTTTATCATCATTTTAGGTAGCTGCATTTATTTCTTCTGACACGATTCTGCTTTATTCAAATTTGTCGTTAATCCATATTTAAGTAATCTGAAACTCATAAGCAAACATGTTAAAAGCATTTGGTAGTTGTAATGAATAATAATCAGAAGTAGTGAAGTGATATAGCATGATTCATGATTTCCGAAGTCGGAGATTCGAAGAACAGAGTATTCAAATTTAGTTCAACATTCTCGAGAATTAGTCAAGGCATTCTCGAGAATAATCCAGTGCATATTGAATCTTGATACAATCATTCTCGAGAATTAATGTGTCAATTCTCGAGAATCATATTAGGGAAATGAACTCTGGAGAGCCATATCTAAGTTCTTGAGAATTATTTGGAGGGAACTTTTGTTGAAAGAGTATTCTCGAGAATTGCTTTGGACATTCTCAAGAATTGCATGAAGAAGCTAAAATACAGGAATCAATATCTCTGCAATACTCGAGAGTTATGTTATTATACTCGAGAATTATAACGCTAGCTAAAATATGTAATAATGTCAATTAAAACATGTATTCTCGAGAACCATTCATGTATACTCGAGAGTTGTATAGGTGTGAATTTTCCATTGAATCAAACAATAGGAGTTCTCGAGAATCATATCCTTATTCTCGAGAATTATTAAAGAGAGATTGCATAAGGTTATTGAATTCTCGAGAATTACATTATCATTCTCGAGAATTGCTTGAGAAGGAGATTGTAAAATAGTGAGCTATTCTCAGGAGTTACTTTGCTGTTCTTGAGAATTACAACACCAAGGAATTCTATTTCAAAAACCACATTCTCAAGAATCAATATTTTATTCTCGAGAATCACTCTGTTTTTCAGTTCACACATTCTTGAGAATCAAGTTCTCATTCTCGAGAATTAAACCTTTGAAATCATTTTATGCTTGTTAGGCTTTCTCGAGAATTACCTTCTATTCTCGAGAATTATGACTCTGAATTTTTCAAGAATAAATTTGAAAATCTTTCAACTATTGTTATCATCAAAACATACTTAGGAGCTAACATTCTCCCCATTTTTGATGATGACAATAATCATGAGAAGAAGTTGATTTGAAAGTTTTGGTTTTGGTTTTTTTTTTTTAAAGATAAATCAGACATTAGATGCTTTCATACAAAATTTTTCAAAATGGACATAAGGCCATATAAATAAGTCAATGCAAATAGGTTCATATAAGTCAGAATTTCAAAAGCTAAAACATTAACAAAGCAAGCTAATAACAGAAGGAACAACCACTATCAGAGTAGGAAAAGGAACAACTACTATCAGAGTAGCAGGAACAACTACTATCATAGTAGCAAAAGGAACAACTACTATCAGAGAAGAAACAACTAATGTCAGAATCAACATGCTACAATATTCTTCTTGTTCAACAGTATTTCCAATCTTCTTCCTCTTCATCTTCATCTTCAACAATCTCTCCCCCTTTGTCATCATACAAAGAGGGGGTAAAAGAAGGAGGAGCAGAGGATGAAGGAACAGACTCAGGAACAGGAGCAGAAGTAGATGCTGGAGCAATAGACTGTGAATACTTTGAGATAGCCACACCTTCAAGAGACATATCCAACTGGTGAACATGAGCCTGGAGAGAACGAACTTCAGCAGTCAATTTGTTTGTGGAGTCTTATTGTGCCTTGAGACAAGCTTGGAAGCTGGATGAGATATGTTTGGCTAGCTTTTCAAACTTAGTTCCAATAGCTAGAGTGAAGAATGGTGGTAGTGACTTTTTGAAGTTGGTTCACTAGACCAGTGACTTTGTTAGCATTATCATACAGTGGATTAATGGCATCAGAAATCCCTCTGGCCATTCCTCTTGCAATAGCCTGTTCAACATTGTGCTGGATGGCAGCTTGAGTGAATGATGGAGCAGGGATAAAGGAAGTACCAGCCTATGAAGATTGAGCCTCCTCAGGTTGCTTAGAAGAGGATGGCTTAGGATTTGGAGGACTCTTGTCTTTCTTCTTCCCTGTAGCCTCGGTAAAAGAAATTTTCATGTACAAAAGATGAGTATTGGTAAATTGCTTAGGGAAGCATGTCTGATCTGCGGGTTAAGATTGATCTAGCTTGACGTTCAAGCAACATGTTTACGAGGTTGAAAAACAAAATTTTTCAGTATTTGCGGAACCCACGTTGGATATTTACTATTCATGTGAATAGTAACAGTAAAAATATTTTTTACCGTGCCGGTAAATTATTTTTACTGTGCCAGTAAATAATATTTACTGTGATGGTAAATAATTTTTACCGTGCCAGTAAATAATTTTTACTACACCAGTAAATAATATTTAGCGTGAACAGTAAATAATTTTCACCACGCCTGTAAAAATATTTTACAATGATAAATAATTTTTACTATGCCGGTAAATAATTTTAACTGTTCGGTAAATAGTATTTACTGTACTGGTAAATAATATTTACTGCTCAAGAATAATTCTTTTCTGATGTGACAGATCAGACTAAGCTGCAGCCACAGAGCATACTCAGAAGAATCTCTTTGGTAAATAATATTTACCGTACCATGTGGAAATACTAACCTCATGAGTCATGTACCATGTACCATGTACCGTAACTCTTACAGTACATATTTAGGATCTACTCGTTAAAACACATACAGGGTTTCAGGAATACCTGTGATCACTTGAAGACGTCAAAGAGTATGATGTCCTCTAACGTTGATCCACACGACTATCTCCTGATTGCAAATGAGAACACCTTCTCCTTGAATCCCCGACTCCTTGAATGCTTGCTAGGCAGTAACAAGGTGGAGAACTTCAAGAGTTTGGATTTCTTACTCAAGACTAAGAGAACTTCCTTAAGAGGAAGAAAGAGAGAGAAAGAGAAAGAACTTCCTTAAGAGGAAGAGAGAGAGAGAGAAGCTTAAGAGAGAAGCTTGGTGTGAATTGAAATGAAGGAAATGAGTGCTATTTATAGAAACAAAGAGTGAACCATGGCCACATGTTCTTCTTTCAGTGTGAGCCACATGTTCTTCTTTTAATGTGAGCCACACATTCATTTCTACTTCAAATCCAAAGTGCTTCTTGAAGAATCAATTATTCCAAGAAGTGATTCTTGAACAATTAATTATTTCAAGAAGTGCTTCTTATAATTAATTATAATAATTGATTATTCATGAATAGTAAAAGATGAATAGTACTTTACTATTCATTTGACACTATTCACATGAATAAATAATTACTAATTAATTACTCTCTTTATCCAATCCTGATTGGATACAGCCTTGGTAAATTCATAAATTACCTCAATCTCTTAACCTCTCAATAATTGGGCTTGAAGTACTAACCCAATTACATCAATAGTCTTGACAAAGCCCAATAACATTTATTGGTCCAAACTAACTAAATTAAGCAATCAAGAATAGTCTTTAGTGTGTGACCCATTAGGCCCAATTAGTTACTGACATAGATAAACTTGAACCAATTAAACTCCTTTAATAGGTCAATTTATCTAATGACTACATAAGACACTAGCAATGCTCTGCAGTCCCAGAACTAATCAAGTTGATCAAGTGATCTACCTTTTCTAATTTGGATACTGTGCATATATCATCTCTTACAATGTTGTTCATATTTAGTCCAGAGCAAGGATAGAGTATCATCTCTCTTGATTGACTAAATGTAGCTATTTCACAGAACCAGGAATATTCTTCTATTGACTCTAAGACAGATCATGACTCTTCATGATCACTTACTATGCATAGATTCTCGAATCAACTAGAAGTCATCCAAGCTCTTACCGGTCTTGTGAACAACTAATCCCTTGTAGAGGATTGTAAGTCCTTTCGGCATGACCATCTATACTCATGTATTCAGGTAATACCCAAGAGTACACTGTTCTCCCCATTTTTCAGGCGGATAGAGTTGTACAGTCAAAGTATAACCCTAGGACATAGTGGTCGATGACATCCTCAAGTCTAAGATGATCCGCACTACCAAATGATAAGAGACATTACAAATCCAATGATACTCTCTACAATGAATCCTTGTGGAGTCTCTCGGCGGGTCAGTCCAGTGCTATCTGTTCTCTAACAGATCCACCCACGACATCAGCTAAGGCATCAACATGCCTGCATTCCATGAGGTCCCTACCTTGCATCACTATACAAGTAGATGATGTCGTACTAGTCTTATTGAAATCACCAATGCCCTTTCTTGGCGATTCAAGACTAGGAACAAGTTTCAGGCAATAGACATGTAGTGTACTCGATTCCTCATGATCATGATCCCTATCATAGATCACCGAATAAACACATATTCTATTCCTTGGGCCTTTATCTTTAATCTCATATTAACTATAAAATATAGGCGAGACATAAATATGATAAAGATAAATTATGCTCAAATATATTAATCATGAAATATCAAACAGTACAAGGTGTTCAACTGATTGTCTCTAGGACACCTACATACTAACAATCTCCCACTTGGCCTAGAGCCAATCAGGTCGACGAATCAAACCCAATGACTCATAATGACTATCATGCTTTCTCTGAGAAAGTCCCTTTGTTAAGGAATCAGCCAAATTATCATCTGTGGGAACATAGTCCAATTTTATATCTTCTCTTTGAACAATTTCTCGGATGAGGTGATACTTGCGGAGCACATGTTTGGATCTCTGATGAGACCTGGGTTCTTTGCCTTGAGCAATAGCTCCGGTGTTATCACAATACAAAGGTATTGGATCAACAATGCTAGGAACCACTCCAAGTTCACCAATGAACTTTTTGATCCATACTACCTCCTTAGCTGCTTCTGAAGCTGCTATGTATTCAGCCTCGGTAGGAGAATCTGCCGTGGTTTCTTGCTTGGAACTTTTCCAACAAATTGCTCCACCATTTAAGGTAAAGATAAAACCTGACTGGGATTTTGAATCATCTCTGTCATTCTGGAAACTGGCATCAGTGAACCCTTTCACTTTCAGCTCATCACAACCACCATAAACCAGAAAATGATCCTTAGTCCTTCTCAAGTACTTTAGGATCGTCTTTACAGCTGTCCAGTGACCCTCTCCAGGATCAGCCTGGAATCGGCTTGTAATGCTGAAAGCATAAGAGACATCTGGTCTCGTACATAGCATAGCATACATGATAGATCCAATTGCAGATGCATATGGAATCCTTTCCATGCTTTTCCTTTTATCCTGTGTCTTAGGACACATGGCCTTGGAAAGATGAATTCCATGATTGACAGGAAGAAAACCCCTTTTCGACCCATCCATGCTAAACCTCTTTAGCATCTTATCTATGTACGTGGATTGGGATAACCCAAGCAACCTTTTCGATCTATCTCTATAGATCTTAATACCAAGTATATAAGCTGCTTCTCCCAAATCCTTCATGGTGAAGTTTTCTGACAACCAAATTTTAGTAGACTGTAACATAGGAACGTCATTTCCTATAAGCAGTATGTCATCCACATAAAGCACAAGGAAAACAACATTACTCCCACTAACCTTCTTGTAAACACATGGTTCATCTTCGTTCTTAATAAAGCCATAACTCTTAACAACTTCATCAAAACGAAGATTCCAACTCCTAGAAGCTTGCTTAAGCCCATATATTGATTTTTGAAGTTTGCATACCATATGCTCTTGGCCTTTAGATTCAAAACCTTCAGGTTGTGTCATATATACTTCCTCCTTCAAAAAACCATTTAAGAAGGCGGTTTTGACATCCATCTGCCAAATTTCGTAATCATAATATGCAGCTATAGCTAGCATGATCCTAATAGATTTGATCATGGCAACAGGCGAAAAAGTTTCATCATAGTCAATACCTTGCCTTTGACGATAGCCTTTCGCAACCAACCTAGCTTTATAGGTTTGAATGTTGCCATCAGCATCAGTCTTCCTTTTGAAGACCCACTTACACCCAATAGGAACTGTTCCTTCAGGTGGTGGAACCAAGGTCCATACCTTGTTTTCATGCATCGAATCTATTTCAGATTCCATGGCTTTATGCCATTTTGAGGAGTCAACATCCTTGACAGCCTCAGTGTAGGAAGTAGGTTCGTCATCTTCAACGGTTTGTAGATTCTCAATCACAAAACCATACCTCTCAGGTTGATGACTTATCCTAGATGTCCTACGGGGTTGGGTGTCTACAGCCTCTTGTTGAGGCATCGCCTGATAAACAGACTCGGGTTCTGTTATCTGTTCTTGTTGGTCTTGAACTTCTTCAAGTTCTACTTTACTCCCACTATCTTCTTGAGAAAGCAAATCCTCCTCAAGAAATATAGCATTCTTGGATACAAACACTTTGTAATCCTCAGGACAGTAAAAGTAGTATCCCTTAGTTCCCTTGGGATATCCAACAAAATAGCACAAAGTGCTTTTAGCCCCTAACTTATCTGATGTTAGGGTCTTGACATAAGTTGGACAACCCCACACTTTGAGATAACTCAAGTTGGGCTTCCTTCCCTTCCATATCTCATACGGAGTAGCCTGAACAGATTTTGATGGAACCCTATTAAGAAGGTATATTGCCGTATCTAAAGCGAATCCCCAAAACGATTTTGGGAGCTTTGTACTACTCATCATTGATCGTACCATATCAAGTAGGGTACGGTTTCTCCTTTCAGACACACCATTTTGATGTGGTGTGTATGGAGCCGTCAACTGTGAAAGAATCCCATTCTCTCTTAAATAATCTTGAAACTCCTGACTCAGATATTCGCCACCTCGATCGGATCGAAGTGTCTTAATCATCTTGCCAAGTTGTTTCTCTACTTCATTCCTAAACTCTTTGAACTTTTCAAAGGCCTCGGATTTGTGCTTCATAAGATACACATAACCGAATCTGGACTTATCATCAGTAAAGGTAATAAAGTAGGAATATCCTCCTCTAGCCTGTGTAGTCATGGGCCCACAAACATCAGAATGAATGAGTTCCAACAACTCATTGGCTCTATGACTTACAAGCTTCTCAAGCTTGGTCTTTGTCATTTTTCCAGTCAAACAAGATTCACAAGGCCCATAGGATTCTAAATCCATAGAATCTAGATATCCATCACGATGGAGTCTAGACAATCTTGTCTCATTAATGTGTCCCAACCTACAGTGCCAAAGATAGGATCGATTATTTAATTTAGGTTTCTTATTAACTTGAACATTAAGAATTTCACTATTCGATTCTAAATCCAAAACATATAATCCATTCACTCTTGATGCGCAAGCATAAACAAGATCATTCTTAATGATAGGAAACTTGCCATCTTTTATTATAAAGTGAAAACCAGATTGTTCCAAACTGGAAATAGAAATTATGTTTCAGGAAATAGAAGGAACATAAAAACAATTATTCAAGTGCAATACAAGGCCCGTAGGCAATACAAGGTCTACATCTCCAACAGCTAATGCAGCAACTCTTGCTCCATTCCCGACACGGAGATTCACCTCATTCTTGCTCAACTTTCTAGGATTCTTTAGTACCTGCAACAAATTGCAGATATGAGAACCACAACCGGTATCTAATACCCAAGAAGCTGAATCAACACTTGAAAAATTAATTTCTATAGTGAATATACCTGAGAGAGAAACATCACCATGCTTCTTTCCCTTGAGGCTCGCAAGGTATAATGGGCAATTCCTCTTCCAATGTCCTTCTTTTTGACAATGGAAGCATACAGCAGAAGCTTTATCATTTGATTTCCCCTTTCCTTTACCCTTACCCTTCTTTTTGTTGGGCTTACCTTTGGGTTTAAACTTGTCTGTCTGCACAGACTTGCCCTTGCCCTTAGAAGGCCTTTCAATCAGAAGAGCTTGGGTCCTATTCTTTTTAATGGCATTCTCAGCAGTGGTCAGTAGTTGCAACAACTCAGGGAGTGTTGATTCTACTTTATTCATATAATAATTGACCACAAAACCATTAAACGAAAGGGGCAAGGACTGCAAGATCAAGTCAATACTTAATTCATGGTCCATGATAAAACCAAGAGAAGCAAGCTTCTCTATTAGTCCAATCATCTTGAGAACATGTGGTCCCACCGCCATGCCCTCAGCCAACTTGCAGCCAAACAGTTCTTTTGAGGTCTCAAAGCGCTCAGTCCTCCCTTGCTTATCATAAAGCTCTTGCAAGTGCAAGATTATAGAGGGAGCATCCATATGCTCATGCTGACGCTGGAGCTCTGCAGACATTGATGCCAACAATATACAAACTGCCTGCTCATTGTCTGCTAAGTGCTGTTTATGGGCTTCCCAGTCAAACTGATCATACCCTTCTTGCCCTTGAGTAGGTGCAACAGGAATTGGAGAATCAATAACATAAGCTTTCCTTTCAGAGCGTAAAACTATTTTTACATTCCGATACCAGTCCAAAAAGTTTGGTCCAGTTAACTTATTAGTATCCAGAATAGAGCGTAGATTAAAAGTTCCAGCCATTAGCAAAGATGCTGAAAATTAATAAATGGACTAATATGAGTATTTCATGAAATTTAAACAACCAAATACAGAGACTTTAAATGTATATGGCCCTCCCACTATTTTTCTAAAATCAATGATCCTCAGTTATTGATTTAGGGCTATCCTTCATAAAGAATATCCGTAGTGGGCTAAGAGAACGACTAGATTCATTAGTCTCCGGCTGAGCCTGCAAAACCAACTTGTCTAGTGGGTTAAATAACAACATCTCCATGTCTTCCCTTAGATCATCAGGTTGACAACACCTTGTCACTTAGTGTCACATCACTATGTAACAACCTGACATCATTGCCTTAGATGCATAGACTCGGCTGAGCCTGCAGACTATACATCTTGTCTAACACAAACCATCATCCTAAGTGTCCTTGCACTATTACCCGATGATATGATAGGTCTTAGCTGAGCTAGAGAATATTACCATGTCAAAGGGATTTAAGTGTAATACACTTCAAATGACATTCTTACCCGACGAAACAATAGGTCTTAGCTGAGCTAGAGAACACTACCATTTAGAAGCGATTTAAATGCCATTGATGATGGGAGACAATCAAACATGCTAGATAATTTTAACGAGGGATTTTAGTCTCATCATATAATAAAACTAATTATCAAATAATTAATTTTATCTTGCATGCATAATTAGGCATATAAACTTACTAACTATCATATAGTTAATTTTAAACGGCTTTGTCTTATCATGCATACTAGTTGTAATTTCAAAATTCAAAACTTTGAAATTTAAACTCATAATTCTTGTTCCTGTGAAATGTTAGAAACAAATAAACTTAAACAATTTGCAAATCCTAAATAACCATTGAATCATCTACACGAAAAGCATCAACACTTTGATGATTAACCACATTTCATAATCAAGATTCAAAATCTTGTTCATAAAATTGTAGACTTCAAAACTCCTTTTGAAAATTCAATAAGAATAACCCCACGTGTCTGCAGTAACGAGCCTTGCTCTGATACCACTTGCGGGTTAAGATTGATCTAGCTTGACGTTCAAGCAACATGTTTACGAGGTTGAAAAACAAAATTTTTCAGTATTTGCGGAACCCACGTTGGATATTTACTATTCATGTGAATAGTAACAGTAAAAATATTTTTTACCGTGCCGGTAAATTATTTTTACTGTGCCAGTAAATAATATTTACTGTGATGGTAAATAATTTTTACCGTGCCAGTAAATAATTTTTACTACACCAGTAAATAATATTTAGCGTGAACAGTAAATAATTTTCACCACGCCTGTAAAAATATTTTACAATGATAAATAATTTTTACTATGCCGGTAAATAATTTTAACTGTTCGGTAAATAGTATTTACTGTACTGGTAAATAATATTTACTGCTCAAGAATAATTCTTTTCTGATGTGACAGATCAGACTAAGCTGCAGCCACAGAGCATACTCAGAAGAATCTCTTTGGTAAATAATATTTACCGTACCATGTGGAAATACTAACCTCATGAGTCATGTACCATGTACCATGTACCGTAACTCTTACAGTACATATTTAGGATCTACTCGTTAAAACACATACAGGGTTTCAGGAATACCTGTGATCACTTGAAGACGTCAAAGAGTATGATGTCCTCTAACGTTGATCCACACGACTATCTCCTGATTGCAAATGAGAACACCTTCTCCTTGAATCCCCGACTCCTTGAATGCTTGCTAGGCAGTAACAAGGTGGAGAACTTCAAGAGTTTGGATTTCTTACTCAAGACTAAGAGAACTTCCTTAAGAGGAAGAAAGAGAGAGAAAGAGAAAGAACTTCCTTAAGAGGAAGAGAGAGAGAGAGAAGCTTAAGAGAGAAGCTTGGTGTGAATTGAAATGAAGGAAATGAGTGCTATTTATAGAAACAAAGAGTGAACCATGGCCACATGTTCTTCTTTCAGTGTGAGCCACATGTTCTTCTTTTAATGTGAGCCACACATTCATTTCTACTTCAAATCCAAAGTGCTTCTTGAAGAATCAATTATTCCAAGAAGTGATTCTTGAACAATTAATTATTTCAAGAAGTGCTTCTTATAATTAATTATAATAATTGATTATTCATGAATAGTAAAAGATGAATAGTACTTTACTATTCATTTGACACTATTCACATGAATAAATAATTACTAATTAATTACTCTCTTTATCCAATCCTGATTGGATACAGCCTTGGTAAATTCATAAATTACCTCAATCTCTTAACCTCTCAATAATTGGGCTTGAAGTACTAACCCAATTACATCAATAGTCTTGACAAAGCCCAATAACATTTATTGGTCCAAACTAACTAAATTAAGCAATCAAGAATAGTCTTTAGTGTGTGACCCATTAGGCCCAATTAGTTACTGACATAGATAAACTTGAACCAATTAAACTCCTTTAATAGGTCAATTTATCTAATGACTACATAAGACACTAGCAATGCTCTGCAGTCCCAGAACTAATCAAGTTGATCAAGTGATCTACCTTTTCTAATTTGGATACTGTGCATATATCATCTCTTACAATGTTGTTCATATTTAGTCCAGAGCAAGGATAGAGTATCATCTCTCTTGATTGACTAAATGTAGCTATTTCACAGAACCAGGAATATTCTTCTATTGACTCTAAGACAGATCATGACTCTTCATGATCACTTACTATGCATAGATTCTCGAATCAACTAGAAGTCATCCAAGCTCTTACCGGTCTTGTGAACAACTAATCCCTTGTAGAGGATTGTAAGTCCTTTCGGCATGACCATCTATACTCATGTATTCAGGTAATACCCAAGAGTACACTGTTCTCCCCATTTTTCAGGCGGATAGAGTTGTACAGTCAAAGTATAACCCTAGGACATAGTGGTCGATGACATCCTCAAGTCTAAGATGATCCGCACTACCAAATGATAAGAGACATTACAAATCCAATGATACTCTCTACAATGAATCCTTGTGGAGTCTCTCGGCGGGTCAGTCCAGTGCTATCTGTTCTCTAACAGATCCACCCACGACATCAGCTAAGGCATCAACATGCCTGCATTCCATGAGGTCCCTACCTTGCATCACTATACAAGTAGATGATGTCGTACTAGTCTTATTGAAATCACCAATGCCCTTTCTTGGCGATTCAAGACTAGGAACAAGTTTCAGGCAATAGACATGTAGTGTACTCGATTCCTCATGATCATGATCCCTATCATAGATCACCGAATAAACACATATTCTATTCCTTGGGCCTTTATCTTTAATCTCATATTAACTATAAAATATAGGCGAGACATAAATATGATAAAGATAAATTATGCTCAAATATATTAATCATGAAATATCAAACAGTACAAGGTGTTCAACTGATTGTCTCTAGGACACCTACATACTAACATGATCTCCTTCCAATAAATACCATATATTGTTGAAGCCAAGAATCTGAGATACGAGGTTAGGGTATGGAATGGTGTTCTTCTTGGCATTTTTGTAGGTGGAGATAAAATTAGACATCTCAGATATGACCAATTCCCCAAATTCCTAGCTTCCATAGTGATAGTAGACGCATCAATTCATAGTCTCTGAGCACAAAATGCGTGAAGTTTTGTCCCTTGTTAATTATATTACGACTATAGAGATACCAAAGAACTCTATATGTATCAGACATCAGAGAGGGTTTGAATTTTAGAGGTTTGCCATCATAAGTCTCATTTGGGAAGAGAATTTTAAAACAGTCAATCTTATAAAGTGTAGGAGGATTAGGTATGTCAGGAAGACCAAAGAATAAATTTAGAATTTGAGCAGTAAGTCTAATCTCTCATCCCCTAACAGAAGTAATTAAAATAGTCTCATTGTCTTCCTCTATCTTAAACATATTATAATAAAACACTTTTACTATCTGAGGAGAAAATGGAATGGTAATACCAAGCAGAGGCATATAGGGAGCTAGCCAACCAGAGAGATCTAGATTGCACTTGGTCTTGAAATCATCTAAGTCTAAATAGACTGAAGGACAGAATGGTCGGCTATCAAAATTAGTGACAAAGGCAGGTTCAGATGGAATTACCAATGGATCTTGACAGAATCCAGGTGGACAATGCAATGCACTTTTCTGGCCAGTGAGTTTCGAGGCAAAGAATTGCTTGAGAAGGAGATTGTAAAATAGTGAGCTATTCTCAGGAGTTACTTTGTTGTTCTCGAGAATTACAACACCAAGGAATTCTGTTTCAAAAACCACATTCTCGAGAATCAATATTTTATTCTCGAGAATCACTCTGTTTTTCAGTTCACACATTCTCGAGAATCAAGTTCTCATTCTCAAGAATCAAGTTCTCATTCTCGAGAATTAAACCTTTGAAATCATTTTATGCTTGTTAGGCATTCTCAAGAATTACCTTCTTTTCTCGAGAATTATGGCTCTAAATTTTTGAAGAATAAATTTGAAAAAATTTCACCTATTGTTATCATCAAAACATACTTAGGAGCTAACAACACACACACACACATACAAGTAAAAAGTTTAGGGATTGAGTTATATTAAGTCAAACTTGGGGGACTTAGTTATAAATCCGTCAAAACTTTAAGAGTCAAAAATTAATTTTCTCCATCATAACAGATGGAAGTTAATTTGGTTTGATGGTTTTACCCCAAAAAAATAATTTATGATTTCTATTGCACTTTTTATAAATGTTGAAGGTTATTTTAGCACATTAACTGTACTTTCAATTCATATGGTTGGAAAAAGAAATATTATTAATTCAAACGTTCATCTACAGTCACAATATACCTCCCCCCGGGGGTTTTCTTGCCATGGAAAAAAAATCTACTGTCACAATATATCCCCCCCCTGGTTTTTTCTTGCCATGGAAAAAAATTGATATAGTAGTTAGCTAATATCTTACAATTAGGTCAGCCAAAAATAAACTACAGTTACTTGGTTTAGAAAATCCTAATTTTATTGAGAAATTGAAAACCCTAAACTACAATTAAATTTTGGGAGATTATTTTTTGAGTTAATACAATCTTTAGTCTTTTAAGTTTGTGTTCATTTTTATTTTGGTGTCTTAAGTTTCAAATTACTGGTCTTGGTCTCGCAAGTTTATTTTCTCTTACTACATTAATTCCTATAATTTAATGAAGACTACTTGAACCATTTTTTAACGACCAAAACCAATAATTTAAAATTTGACGGATCAAAACTAAAATGAAAATAAATTTGATGGACCAAAATGGTATTAATAACTTTTTTTGGTGATATCCATAAAGTATGGTTTACTATGGGATAAGAGGAAGATGTGTAGAGTTACGAAGATTTCAAGAATAGATATTATTTTAAGCAATTACTTAGATGTTTGACCAAAAATAAGAAAAATTAATTAGCATTTTTTTTTATTGAAATTCTGAATCTTACCGTCAATTTTCATGACCTTGTTATTTGGATTTTGTTTCTTTTATATGAAAAATAAAAAAGGACATAGATAAAACAATACTCCCTCTGGTCTTAATTATAAGAACACTTTTATAATGCATTTTGCATTACAAAAGTGTTTCTATAATTAAGACCGGAGGGGATATTATCTTAGATAGGATAATGAAAATTGCAATACATTAGAAGGAACAAATTTCAAAATACTAAAGCTTGGTTTGATTTCATATTTTGAATTTTTTTTTTGATTTTGGAAATTAAAAAAAAACTTGTTTGTTATTAATTTTAGATGAGTGTGAAAATAAAAAACAAAAATAACTTTTATATGTTTCTTTTTTTTTTTTAAAAAAAAAGGCTAAAGTATACATTTAGTCCCTTATATTTGCTTCTGGTATCAATTTAGTCTCTTAAGTTAGTAAAGTACACGTTTGGTCCCTTAATGTTAACACCGTTAGTCTGATTTAATGGAAAATACAAACTCAAAAATTTTAAGCGATGACTGTGCAATTAAATGTTGACCAAATATGCTTATATATTAGTATTTTAATAAATTAATATTTTAAACCCTATTAATTGAAAATATTTCATCTTCACAGATTGTTTTATGGCTTTTCACAAATTGTTTTACGGTGTTTCACAATCTGTGAAGATTAAATATTTTTTTTTGTCAAAAAGATTAAATATTTTTCAATTAATAAGATTTAAAATATTAATTTTTTAAAATACTAACATATAACTATGTTTGGTTAATATTTAATGGCACAGTTATCGCTTAAAATTGTTAGGTTAGTATTTTCCGTTAAGTTAGACTAACGGTGTTAACATTAAGGGACCAAACATGCACTTTACAAACTTAAGGGATTAAAATGATACCATAGGCAAACATAAGGGATTAAATGTATATTTTAGCTTTTAAAAAAAATAATCGAAGAGCCTTAAGTTTGATGTTAGAAATGGTGGGTGAAAAATTAGCTACAATTATATATATATATATATATATATATATATAATTATTTATATAAAAGAGAAACCTAATGAAACCCCTAAGAGATATTAAGATTCCCAATATTCCAGCCGCTTAACAAAACTTGCATTACGCCTCATCAGGAGCCTGTGCCACAAAATGAAACCCTCCAATTATTGCCTCCAAAGTCTACTTCGCTAACTGTTATATATAAGAACACAAATGTTTAGCCTCAACGGACTAGTGTGTTTATATTGGATCAAAAGGATTCTCCAAGAAATCTATAAGGCAGATACTGAAGAGAATATCAGATGACTCTCCAAGATATCTATAAGATAGATACTAAAGAGAGCAATGGATCATTGTGCACGAATATGGCGTTTAGCTCAAAGGGGGTGGGGTGTGTGCGTAGTGAGGCTGAATAGTAAATAGGATGAATAGAAAATGTGTACCTTTTAGGTTTACCTCCTATTTATAGAGATTACCTTTAAGTTTGGACTCTTGGGCTTTGTGCGCCTCTTGGCCCATGCATCAGCCGCTACACCTTAGGGTTTGACACCCTTGATTATAGGTTGATTAGGATCTTCCTTCATTGTAGGCAAATCCTGGAACTTATTGCCCTTGCTGGGCCGTACAACAACTAGGCCTCATATATGAGTCTACAACAGTTGCACCCAGCCCAGTAGTTCAAGTTTCTAGGCTATCAGGGTGCATTGATTTATTCACGTGGAACTCGAATTTAACTGTGGTATATCTAGTTCATCCGGGTTCCAAATCTGAGTCAATTTTTCACCCTAATTCTGATGATCTTCGGATTCATTTACGTTGTCACCTTGAATTGGCCCAAGACATGTGGTCCAGGTTCATCCGGATTTGGAATTGCCTAGTTCTTTTCATCCATGTCAGATTCTCCTTTGCTTCCGAGATCTGAGTTGGTATATTGAGCACCTAGCTTGTGTCTCAAATGTACAGGTTTGAGGTTATACATTTCAACTACTAGGTTTCCTCCAACCCGGGTTGTTTGAAAAAGAGTAGGCTTACTTGTTTCATTTTGACAATTTGACAGTTAAACAGTTTGCAATCATCTTGACGTTAGACCACCATTCCTAGCGCCATAGCCGCTTCTGCATCCTTTGATATCTATGTACATTTAATGGTCACGTCGTTTCACACAAGCCATTATTGCACCTTTTTTGGGGGAAATTTGCTTTTCATGGTGAGTTGTCTCTTCTACCCTTGACTCTTCAAATTCATGCTTTCCTCCTCTTCTCACCACTTCTCGCTCAACGCCTTCTTCGTCCTCCCAGAAACCTCTTATCTCCAACAAACCGTCTTCTCTCGATACTCCAGTTCACACCTTATAAATTCCTCCAATCTTTCTAAGATCAGGTACTCTCATTGCTTTCTTCTTTTCTTTTGCTTTCATTTTACTTCACTTCTATTCTTGGTTCTTTGACTGTGCTTGTTGGAACCTTATTTTCTGGTTTTCTGGGTAGGCATTGAAAGTGGAGCCAAATACCCAAGAGGGGGGGTGAATTGGGTATTTTAAAAATTTTCACAAATGCCTCTGTTTTTCTAACAGCAAAACAGGGATTGTTAGTTCTTTAATGGTTTTGATGATTGTCAACAACTATAAACATTGAATGAGGTTTAGCTCTTAAGTTTTGAAAATTGTGAATAAGAGCAAACCTCGAGGTTGGCACTGAAACCTCGAGGTTTGGCCTTACAGAAAGCCTCAAAGGTTAAGTGTTTCATAGTTCAAAAACTTGGTTTCATAAAACAATGTGAAACCTCAAGGTTTGTAACCTTGAGGTTCTGCATCTCTCAGGAAAACTCAGTTTTGTACCAACACATGAAACCTCGAGGTTAGGTTGAAAACCTCCAAGTTTGTGGTTTGGCGCCTAATTGAATATTTTGAAAAACAATGTGAAACCTCGAGTTTTACTTCATCCAGAGAGGTTTTGGTTTTCATCAAGTATGAAAACCTCGAGGTTCAGTTTTTGAAACCTCGAGGTTTGACATTTAGTCTCTAACTTGAAATTCCATGAAAACACTTAAACCTCGAGTATCATTTCAAGCCTCGAGTATTCTGGCATATACAGAGCAAACAGGTCTCCAAAGGAATGAAAACCTCGAGGTTTAGTTTGAAACCTCGAGGTTGTGTCTCTGGTTCAAAATGTTGATTTTGCAATACTTTAGCCAAACCTCGAGTATTGTTTAAAAACCTCGAGGTTATCGGGCTCCAGAGGAAAAAATGAATTTTAACCAAGTTTCAAACCTCCAAGTTTCTTTTGAAACCTCAAGGTTTGTGTTTTTCAAAGATTTCTCAAAAGGTTTCTTTACAAAGGAAACCTCGAGGTTCACCAAGAAACCTCGAGGTTATGTGTCTTTGAAACTGGGTTTGCTTGAGATATTCAAGCAAACCTCGAGGTTTGTGAGACAAATTGAAAGATTGAGTCAATTCTTACTCAATCAAGGATTTATTAGAGGCAAGGCTGATACGACATTGTTTATTAAGAAAAACAAATTGAATGAGATTTTAGTTGTCCAGATTTATGTTGATGATATTATATTTGGTGCTACTAATGACTTCTTGTGTGAGGAATTCTCCAAGACTATGCAGGGTGAATTTGAAATGTCAATGATGGGAGAGCTCAACTACTTCCTTGGGCTGCAAATCAAGCAACGAAAAGATGGGATATTCATATCCCAAGCCAAATATCTGAATGATTTGCTGAAGAAGTTTGGGATGGACAAGTGCAATGGAGCTGACACACCTATGAGCACAACAACCTCATTGGATGCTGATGAAGAGGACAATGATTTCAACATTACAAAGTATAGAGGAATGATAGGTTCATTGCTCTATCTCACCGCAAGTCACCCGGATATCCAATTCAGTGTTGGGATGTGTGCTAGATTCCAATCCGCTCCTAAAGAGTCACATGCTGAACATGTTAAGAGGATATTCAGATATCTCTCTAATACGAAGACTCTTGGACTGTGGTTTCCCAAAGGTCAACCGGAGCACTTGGTGGCATATTCGGATTCAGACCATGCTGGCTACAAGACGGATAGAAAGAGCACAAGTGGTCAATGTGAGTTCTTTGGCAACTCACTTGTCTCATGGTTCAGCAAGAAGCAAACAACAGTGGCCGTGTCATCAACCGAAGCTGAATATATGGCCGCCTCAAGTTGCTGTGCTCAAGTGCTATGGTTGAAGCAACAACTTGTTGATTTGGGAGTGCACTTGAAGGAGATCCCAATATTGTGTGATAATACTAGCACAATAAGCTTGGCCAAGAATCCGGTGCAACATACAAGAACCAAGCACATTGATGTGAGACATCACTTCATCCGGGATCATGTCCAGAAGAGAGATGTGAAAGTGATATTCATCCCAACTCATCTTCAATTGGCAGACATCTTCACCAAGCCTTTAGCCAAGGAACAATTCAATTTCATAAAAAGAGAATTGGGAATGGTAAATCCCAATGAGCTGTAAGTAATTCCTATTCATTTTATTATTAAATTGTGGTTTTGATGATTATAAGTCACTAACTTAAGCATCGGAGTGTCTAGATAGTTTTTTTGTGTAGGTTTTGCTGTCAAAAAGAGGCAAAACCTCGAGGTTCATGAGAAAACCTCGAGGTTTGAGGGTGTATGATCAAAACTGAGAGTTTTAGAAAGAAGAAACCTTGAGTTTTCATAGAAACCTCGAGGTTTGGATGAGACAGAGAGCACCTCAGAATGACAGATAGCAAAACCTCGAGGTTTTGGAGAAAACCTCAAGGTTGGGGTAAGAATTTCAAAAGTTCATAAAACACTTTTGAACTCCAGGTTAGTGCAATTTAATCATCAAACCTCGAGGTTTGTCGCACTTATATATATTTGTGCTCTGTGCAATTTCATTTCAACCTAACCCTAACCTTGAGTTTGCACTCTTTCTCTCGTCTCTCTCTCTGTCAATCTCCCATTTTCTGCTGACTTCTTCTACTCTAAAGCCTTCAATGTCTTCGAAATCACCTTCTCATTCTACTTCAACCACAAATTCCAACGAAGAGACTGAATCATGGTCTCCTCCTCCTCCACCTCCTTGTCAACCGAGCACCTCTGTCCTTGAGTCTCCTTCAAACAGACCAGTGAGGAAGAAGTCTCGCTCTACTCGTCTTCATTACGGGATTGATAAGCAAATCCCAAGAGTTATGAATGATCCTCCTCCTCCAAAGGGCAAGCAAAAGGCTGTGTCTTTCAAAGAACCCAGTAAGGAGCAATCCAAGAAGAGGAAGGAGCCTGAACCAAAAGGCAAAGGAAAGGCAAAGGTTACAGAAAAGACTAAGACAGCACCTACCAAGGCCAGAACCAAGAGGGCCCAGCTTCTCAGACTTCTAAGGGGCAATCATCTTCTCATGCCTCTGGACAAAAGGGAAAAGAAAAGGAGTCCCCGGTTGTGGAAAATGCAATTCATGATATCTGCCGAGTCATTTCACCTCTGGAAGGTTTTGTTACCTCTGCCTCTTCTCTTCCTAATGTTGAAAATGATAAGTTTAGAGAAACTTATTTACAGAATGTGTTTTGTCCTTCGGTGGTAATTAACTTGGAAGACTTCCATAGGGAATGCAATTTTGACTTATCACCTTGGATTAAACAGTATGAATCATTTGTTTCTATATCCTGTCCCTACACTCCTAGTCTTGTCAGAATGTTTTATTTCAAAATGGAGAGTGATAGCTTATTGGATGAGGATGGTGACTTGATAGAGGAGAGAGTCACAACTGTTGTGAGGAGTGTGAAATTTTCTTTGACTGCTGATATCCTGAATAAAATTCTGAGAGTAGAGAATCCACCTCCTGTTCCTGAGTTTAACTACACTAATCAGGAAGTTTATGAGACTCTCATACCTGGCAAACCCTTCCCTCCTGACCAACAACTCAAACTTACTTTCAGACCTAGCGCTATGCCTGAGGTGAACCGTGTGCTTGGGTATGTATATTCTAGGAATTTTATTCCTAAGGCTGGTAATTACACCCATTTCACTCAGCTAGACTACAGGCCATTTACTGCCTTTGTGAAGAAGGTACCCTTCAACATTGGCCATTGGTTGTTTCAGGGGATGACAGTCTTCAGATTTGCAAAGAGACAGTTGTCTCACATACCCTACCCTTCTTTGGTTTCTGTGATACTCTTCTATCACAAAATTTGGTATGTGGGATCCACTAATACCCTTGAGTATCCACTGTTCTTTGGAAAGAATCAGATGAACCTGATGCAGATTAAGTTTGGTGATGAGGGTTCAGTTCAGTCTCAAGCATCTACCCGTGTACGTCCTCAGTCTCAGACTAATCAAGAAGCACAGTCTGCTCCTCCACCACCATAGGCACCTTTGCCAGCTGATCGTATCTCAGATCAAGCATATAGTGGATTCTGCCATTGCTGGTCTATCTATCAGGATGGAGTTTGAATTAGGCAAAATCAAAGCCGAGATGGCTCGAGGCCATAATGGACTTATTGAGATTCAGGATGCCATTAAGGAACATCTTCAAGCTATAGAGGGGCAATCCACTGAGATCAAGGAGAAAGTAGAGGAGATTGAGCTCAAGATGGCAACATACCTTATCTCTCAGGTGGATCTCACCAGTAAAGTGGACCGAATCACAGAGCACTTGCACATTGGTTCCACATCTGCTCCTGGACCTTCTACTGGTCTAGCTCCTGATCCTTCTACTGGTCCTAGCTCATCTCACCCTGTCCCTGATTCACCTTCTCATCCAGCCACTGAATCACCTACTCACTCACCTCCCTCACATGCTTTCTCATTTCCTAGTCCACCACACACTTCTCCACCTCATACCACATCATCTCCACCTTCCACTTCCACTCCAGCCACTGTGGTACTGTCTTCACCTATCACTCCTACCACAAAGGTCCTCCCTCACCCATTTCCATCTCCACCTACTCCAACCACTGACGTTTTCCCTACACCTTCTCCTTTTGCAGAGCCCCATGATCCCACTTTTGATCCAAACACAGCTATTGTGCTATACTCTCCTCCTATCTTTGTCCTTGACCCCGAGTTTGCTGATGACAAAGGGGGAGAAGCAGAGAAAGATGTCTAGTGTTTGATTGTTTGGGTTGTGGTCTAGGTCTGGTTGTGGTTATTTTGTACTTCTCTTGTATTTATTTCTGACTTGTAGACTTTTTGTACTGATCTCAGTAAATTTTCACAGTTTATCAATTCTGATATTGGTGTCAATTGTATGAATTGTGCTCATTGAATATATTTCAGCTCATTTATGACTTAATTTCAATTATGCTGCCATTTTCCGAGTTATTTGTGTTAAACTACAAAATTGTTTGTTTTCTGATAACTCAACTCTGATATTTTTTGAAAACTTCAATTAAAAAAGCTATACATCTTTCGAATTCTTTAAGAAGAATGTTTATAAGTGTTGTCATCATCAAAAAGGGGGAGAATGTTAGTTCTTTAATGGTTTTGATGATTGTCAACAACTATAAACATTGAATGAGGTTTTGCTCTTACGTTTTGAAAATTGTGAATAAGAGCAAACCTCGAGGTTGGCACTGAAACCTCGAGGTTTGGCCTTACAGAAAGCCTCAAAGGTTAAGTGTTTCATAGTTCAAAAAATTGGTTTCACAAAGCAATGTGAAACCTCGAGGTTTGTAAGATAACCTCGAGGTTCTGCATCTCTCAGGAAAACTCAGTTTTGCACCAACACATGAAACCTCGAGGTTAGGTTGAAAACCTCCAAGTTTGTGGTTTGGCGCCTAACTGAATATTTTGAAAAACAATGTGAAACCTCGAGTACTATAAGAAACCTCGAGTTTTACTTCATCCAGAGAGGTTTTGGTTTTCATCAAGTATGAAAACCTCGAGGTTCAGTTTTTGAAACCTCGAGGTTTGACATTTAGTCTCTAACTTGAAATTCCATGAAAACACTTAAACCTCGAGTATCATTTCAAGCCTCGAGTATTCTGGCATACAGAGAGCAAACAGGTCTTCAAATGAATGAAAACCTCGAGGTTCAATTTGAAACCTCGAGGTTGTGTCTCTGGTTCAAAATGTTGATTTTGCAATACTTTAGCCAAACCTTGAGTATTGTTTAAAAACCTCGAGGTTATCGAGCTCCAGAGGAAAAAATGAATTTTTAACCAAGTTACCTCCAAGTTTCTTTTGAAACCTCAAGGTTTGTGTTTTTCAAAGATTTCTCAAAAGGTTTCTTTACAAAGGAAACCTCGAGGTTCACCAAGAAACCTCGAGGTTATGTGTCTTTGAAACTGGGTTTGCTTGAGATATTCAAGCAAACCTCGAGGTTTGTGAGACAAACCTCAAGGTTTCTAGCCGTTACTGCAGATTCAAATTTGGCAAATCTATTATACCTTCTTGTTTGATCTCAATGCTTTACATGTTTAATATATATTGATCCTAGACATGATTAACTATCTTCCTAGTGAGTTTCAGACTGATTAAAGAAGATTTATTAAGGGATTAGAGCAAAAGCAAAAAGTGTGTCAGAACAATAAATGCTCAAGCCCAGAAACTTGCTTTCTTTGGTTAATCCGCTGGTACACGAGTACAAAAGATTAAAAGGAAGATTACTACAACAAGAAACATCCTCTCCAACGGATTTATTGCCAGAAAGCCAACTCAGACTCAATGACCAGTTGGATTATGCATAAACAAGAGAGAGAAGATGCCTAAGCTTGAACCAACTCTTAGCAGAAGTTCACCAACGGTCCAATCCAGCTTACAACGATCAATTAATGCCCTCTACCTATAAATAGAGTGCATTAACACCTTCTCAAGCTGATACACCAACTGAGAGCGAAAATTTATTAAGTTCATTTATTGTGTTCAGCTTTCATCTGTAATAGTGTCATTGTGACATTTGGTCTTCAGTGATTATCATATCTACTCTGTGAGAGAGTCTTTTACTTGTAAATCATTCATTGATTGTGATAACCACAAGTCAGGGGACTTGGTGGTTAGGGTGTATTGATTACAACTTGTAAGGGGGAGTGTGTTCTAGTGAGAGAACAACTCTTAGTACAGAGTTTGTAATCAGTTGTTGAATATAGTGGATTGAAAATCCCAAGTGAGGCTTGGGGACTGGATGTAGGTCAGAGAAAGGACCGAACCAGTATAAATCGATTGTGCAAAGCTTCTTCTTCTCTACTCCTCTGTCTTACCTTGTTTTAGTGTGTCAAAAATAGAGTTACTTCCTTAAATTTTTAAAGATACCCAATTCACCCCCCTCTTGGGTATCAAGCTTCATTCTTCAGGGATAAACAGAGAGAAGGGAAGAACAACTGGACACAAAGATTTATACTGGTTCGGTCCTAACAACTTGACCTACTTCCAGTCCCCAGACTCTTTGGGATTTTTCACTATCTCAAAGATTACACACTTTGCACTCAAGAAGTAGTTCTCTCACTAGAACTCACTCCCCCTTACAAGTTGTAATCAATGAACTCCCAAATCACCAAGTCCCCTTGACTTGTGATTCTTTACAATAAATGATTTTCAAAGATAAACTCTCTCTTAGAGTGGATAATAATAAACATTGAAGCTCAAAGTATCAAAAGATACAATACATTTGAAAACTGAAGAAATAAATGCAAGACTTGAATGATTTTCGTTTTCAGCTATTCTGGTTGTTGAGAAGACTTGAATGCGGCTCTATTTATACTTATAGTGCATTAAATGACCGCTGCTTCTTGAATTGAACTGTTGAAGACGTTCTGTAATGGTTAGGAAATGGTTTGGTCATCTTCTCTCTCTAATCTCCACTTAATCCAGCTGTGCAGAAGTCCAGAGTTGACTTCCTAAGAATTAATCAGTTGGAAAGACAGTTGCTGGATGTGGAAATCATTCTTTAATTCTTTGTTAGATGTATGCAGACGAATTACCCAAAAGAATGCAACTTTCTGGGTTTGGATTTAATGTGCTGACGTCACTTTTTGCTTTTGCTTTAAACCTTCAAAAATCATTCTCTAATTCTTCTGTAACTCACTAACAAAGTGGTTAAACATAGCTAGGAATAGTAGAGAAGAATACTGGAAAGTATTAAGATCAAACAAGAAAGAATTCCAAAATCGCGAGTTTTGAATTTCTGGTTCAGTGCAGAAACCTCGAGGTTTGTTCAACAAACCTCGAGTTTTGGACAAGGCTTGCAAAATTGATTTGAGTCCAAAACATCAAAACTTGAGGTTTCTAATCAAAACTGGAGGTTTTCAAAACTTTGAAATGTTCAATGCTCTCTGGCTGACAAAACCTCAAGGTTTCCAACCAAACCTCGAGTTTTAATTCAAATATAAGAGTTTTGAAAAACTGCGCCAAAAGCAAAACTTTGAGGTTCCAGTTGAAACCTCAAGTTTTTCAACTTAGTGAAAAGTCATTTGCTTTTTGTTTTCCAAAACCTCAAGTTTTCTCTACAAAACTCGAGTTTTGTTCAAATGTGAAATATTTGAGATTTTGCGCCAAGACAGAAACCTTGAGGTTTAAAAACCAAACCTCGAGGTTGTGAAATGTTAGAAAACATAGTTGCTCTCTGCCTGGACAAAAAGTTTTCACACTTTTTGAAAACTTAGAGAGTTTTTGTCAAAAACCAAAACTGGAGGTTTTACAATAAAACTGGAGGTTTCCTCCACAAAACTCGAGGTTTTTCTCAAAACCTCGATTTTTCACTCAGTGTGAAAACTTTGAGAAACTCTTGTCAAGTTCAAAACCGGAGGTTTTACACAAAACTGGAGGTTTTGAAACTTGGTTAAAATCTAAGTTTCCTTTGCTAGTCAAAACCTCGAGGTTTCTTCCCAAACCTTGAGTTTTCTCAAAATCTGTGAAAATTGAAATTTTCAAATCAAAGGCCAAACCTTGAGGTTTGAAATCGAAATTGGAGGTTTTCACAAGTTCAAAACCTGAGAGACTCTCTGTATGACAAAACCTCGAGGTTTTCCCAGAAACCTTTGAAAGTGGAGCCAAATACCCAAGGGGGGTGAATTGGGTATTTTAAAAATTTTGCAAATAACTCTGTTCTCTTATATTGAAAATAGGACAGAATATAGCAAAGGGAAGAGAAGCTGAACACAAGAGATTTATACGGGTTCGGTCTTAACCACTTGACCTACGTCCAGTCCCCAGACTCTTTGGGATTTCCACTATATCAAAGATTACACACTCTGCACTCAAGAAGTGATTCTCTCACTAGAACTCACTCCCCCTTACAAGTTGTAATCAAGGATTCCCCAAATCACCAAGTCCCCTTGACTTGTGATTCCTTTACAATAAATGATATTCAGAAAGAAAAACTCTCTTAAAGAGAAGATATAAATGAACACTGAAGCTCTTGTATCAAAAGATACTATATAGATGAAAACTGAAGAGAATAAATGAAGACTTGAATACAATTTGCTCTCAGTTGTTGTAGTTGTTGAAAAGACTTGAATGCTCATCTATTTATACTCAGAGATCATTAAATGGCTGTTGCTTTCCAATTAGATCCATTGGAGAAGTTGTTCCAAGTTTAGGAAGTGATTTTGGTACCTTCTCTCTCTTGTTTACTCTTAATCTAGCTGGCTAGATGATCAGAGTTGACTCTCTGCAAATTAATCCGTTGGAGAAGAGTTTACTTGTTGTAGAAAACATTCTTTAATGCTTTGTAAACGTGTGCAGAAGGATTAGCTGAAAGAATGCAACTTTTCTGGGCTGCATTTATTGTGCTGACATGCTTTTTGCTTTTGCTGAGATCTTCAATAAACTTTCGTTAATCTGTCTAAAACTCATCAAGAAAGTGTTACGTATATCTAGGAACATAGAGGATTAATACTGGAAAGTATTAGGATCAAACGAGACAGATTTCCAAAAACGTGAAATTCAAATTTCAAACTCAGCACAAAAACCTCGAGGTTTGTTCACCAAACCTCGAGTTTTGGACTTAGCATGTGAAACTGATTTTATGTCCAAAACATCAAAACTTGAGGTTTCTAAGCAAAACTGGAGGTTTTCAAAACTTTAAAATGCTCGATGCTCTCTGCCTGGGAAAACCTCGAGGTTTCATTACAAACCTCGAGTTTTCACTCAAGTTAGAAAGTTTTGAAAAATTCTCTCAAATGTAAAACCTTGAGGTTTCTTTTGAAACCTCAAGTTTTTAACTCAGTGAAAAACTCGTTTGCTTTCTGTCTTGTAAAACCTCGAGTTTTCTTTACAAAACTCGAGTTTTGTTCAAATATGAAAACTTTGAGATTTTGCTTCAAGACAGAAACCTCGAGGTTTGAAAACCAAACTCGAGGTTTTGAAACCTTGGTTAATTTAGTTGCTCTCTGCCTGGACAAAACTCGAGGTTTTTATCAAAACCTAGAGTTTTCACACTTTGTGAAAACTTAAACAATTTTTCTGTCAAATCCTAAAACTGAAGGTTTTCTCTTAAAACTGGAGGTTTTGTAAAACATAAAAGTTTAAGTATTTTCATCCTCCACAAAACTCGAGGTTTTGTCCAAAACCTCGAGTTTTCACTCAATGTGAAAACTTTGAGAAAATCTTGTTGAATTCAAACCTTGAGGTTTCTTCACAAAACTGGAGGTTTTGAACTTGGTTGAAATCTAAGTTTTATGTCAAAGTCAAAACCTCGAGGTTTCTTGCCAAACCTTGAGTTTTCTCAAAAACTTGTGAAAAGTGAAATTTCAAATCAGAACACAAAACTTGAGGTTTTATTTGAAAACTGGAGGTTTTGAATTGTTCAGAATCTGAGAGATTCTCTGTATGACAAAACCTTGAGGTTTTTCCAGAAACCTCGAGTTTTGCATTTTCTTAGAAAAACTTGAGAAGTCTCTGTGCTTAGAAACCTCGAGTTTTCTTTAATCTCAGAAAGCTTGAGTTTCTCTCTGTAAGGCCAAACCTCGAAGTTTCTCTGCAAACCTCGAGTTTTGCTCTCACAGTGAGTTTTACACAGTTGACAACAAAACTTCAAACTTTGTTTACAATTATTGGCAATCATCAAAACCCTTAGAGAACTAACAACCTTGAGTTTTTCAATTTCTCAGAAAAAGTTGAGAAGTCTTTGTGTGTGTAAACCTCGAGTTTTCACTGGAAAACTCAAGTTTTGACTTTGCATAGAAAACTTGAAATTGTCTCTGTAAGGCCAAACCTCGAGGTTTCTGTGCAAACCTCGAGTTTTGCTCTCACAGTGAGTTTTACACATTTGACAGCAAAACTTCAAGCTTTATTTACAATTATTGGAAATCATCAAAGCCCTTAGAGAACTAACAGGCATTTTAGGGTTTCTGGGTAGTT
Organism: Acacia crassicarpa; assembly: GCA_034222035.1. Lineage (NCBI taxonomy): Eukaryota > Viridiplantae > Streptophyta > Magnoliopsida > Fabales > Fabaceae > Acacia > Acacia crassicarpa. The sequence continues at coordinate 39,051,724 of JAWXYG010000011.1, forward strand.
GTTGTGGGCTTTAAAATCCTTTGCCTCTTTGGTTATTGTCTTCAAACTTCCAGTGTTATGATCATCCATTTCCCCCCTTTTAATTAATCATGCTTGCATTGGGAGACTATGATGACCCTTTGGGTAATTCCTCTCTGAGCCCAAGAAGCTGAAACAGTTGAATTGAGTTATCCCAATAATCTTTGAATCCTGGTTCTTTTTATAGAAAGTCCATGGGTAAAGGTACTCCTTTACCTTCTGCGATTCATGGTAAAGCAATTCTAGAAGAGGAATATGAGGTACTTCAAACACTTCCTTCCGGAGCACGGTACTGGCTCTGGGGGATTCCATGTGCTGAGAAGAGAAGCAAGAGGCATTGCTTCGGAAACCTTGGGGTAGTTGGAGTAAAAAGAGAACCCAAACACAATAACATGAGAGCTGTGATGTGAACGTTACTGGCCTGAGATCCCTTACTCGTCCACCTAAACATCTATCATGGCTCTAAAATTTTCCAGTCAAAGGGCGTAGAACAAGCTAGCTCGGGATCCTATCCGGAGAACATGGTCGATCCATGCGATGATTGTGCTTGTTTAAGCATTGACCTTGTCAACAACGACCGTGGCACAGAAGCTGAGTCGATTTTGGCCTCTTACCAGCATAAATTAACCTCTAAAACCATCCCGATCTCTGGTAGCGAGGATCGTTTCGTTGGAGAAGAGTCTCCTAGTTTGCTGACTTTTTCTTCTTTACATAGTGGCTCCCATGATTCAGGTATGCCTCCTGTTTCTAACTTTTACCTCTTTGCTATAAGTATAGATGGGTTCACCCTCTTCACGTCATACTGAGAGATCTATGTTTAGGGAGTCTAGTTTCGCCAGTCTCTCGAGAGCTTCAACAGACTCGGAATTGTGGGTTATTGATGAGGTGCTTCGTATTAGATCCACAATGACTGTAACCGAGGTTGGTAAGCTCCCCGTCGACGATAGAGAGAGCTACACCATTCCCCTACCCCTTGAAGATGAGTCCATATGCTCCTGCCGGGAAGGGGATAATCCACATTTCTTTTTCTTCTATCGGGACTTGATTACCCAGCTCGATATTCGCTTTCCATTTATCGAGCTTCAAATTGAGCTTCTGAACCATCTACATCTTGCTCCTTCCCAACTTCATCCCAATAGTTGGGCTATTGCTTTCACTTTCGATCGTTTCCGCAGGTTTAAAAAAAATCTTGTACAACCTCGCTCTTCTTTCACTTTTTTGTTGTTCATAAGGCTCGTACCAATAAAGAGTCCTCAACTAGAAGGGGTTGGACCTCACTCTGGGGTGCCTCCGGTCAAAAACTTTTCAAAGTTTTTACTGATTCTTTTGAAAACTTCAAAACTGACTTCTTCAAGGTTGTTGTCAAGCGCAGATAGCAACCTTGGTTCCTGTCCAAGGATATGGAGGGGATGTTCCCGTTATACTAAACTTAGGACAATTATAAATTTCCTCGTTCCTCCTACCGCTTTCCTAAAGCTGGTTTCTCTGAGGCTGAAAACAAGGCGGTATTCTCCCAAATTGCACATATTGAGAAAAATGGGCCTGTTAATTCAGCTGACTATATTCCACAGCCCCAGGTCGGGTTGAGTTTGACAATGAGTATGGAAATTCCTTATGTTTGTGTTGTCTAGTTTTCCTGCTATACTGATAAGTGACCTTTGCTCTCTTGCCCTGTAAATCCATGCATGGGGAAACAACCTTTTTACCTTACCGTCTTGAAGAGCCATGAGGTTCCGAACGTGGAGGCCAGCAAGAAACGAAGAGGTCCGGAGCTTGGTAAGGCTAGTGTTGGGTCGATTAGTAAGGCAAGCTTGGCTAAGAGGTCAAAAGCCAATTAAGCAACTTTGTCGAATAGTCAATGGAATACAAAGACACCAAGACAGTGATGGGATAATAGTTCGTTGGCGAATTGCTCAAAATTGTGTTTTTTTTTTCACTTTTTTAATAGTTTGTTGGTCAATTTGGTCCCTTCAATTGTTTTTTGTGCCAGACGCCCCTCAGGTAATATTTTGTTGGCAAATCTGCACCTTAACCCTATTTAAATGTCAATTTTTATTAACACGGTCATTAGATTAACCCTATTTAAATGTCAATTTTTATTAACACGGTCATTGTTGTTTTAGCAAATTAAAATTATTATTGGATCATCTGATTAGTAATGACTATTTCTTAACGATTGTTGTACATAGATGGTTGTGTATGATTTATTTTATACGTATACAATAAATCATATATGACCATCTATGTAAAACGTTTTTCAGATATAGCAGTGGATATTACCATCGTTCATTAGATTATTGTGGTGTGTTGTTAATTCAAAAAGATGGATAAGGTTTAAATATTAAGAGTGATAGTTATGTGATGGTTGGTGTTTAGGAAACATGGAGTAGGGATTGATACAAAATTGGAGGACTGGAGTAACATACTCTGTATATTTTTGGTAGCATAGCAGAGGTGAGTGAATAACATCCCATACAAATGATATTTTTTACGAATGATATTCTTGCTATATGCTATATTTTAGATAAACTATTAATACTTATTTCCTCAAGGCAAGTTTGTCAAAAGTATGTTATTTTTCTGTGATTCATAAACCTTTGAAAGAAATGAGAATTTTATATATAGTTATTTATTCTTTTCTCTTTTTCAATTCATAATGAACTATTCATGCATTGAATATAGAGTAAAACTTCGAGATACAATATAAGTAAATTTTTATGAAAGTTCTATATTGAAAAATATTTTTTGTGAACTTTGATTATTTGAAGATATTCTTGGGTTGCTAATGAAAATTGAAAGGAAAGCTTTTGAGATATTATTTGTAAATCTCATGTTGGGATCTCTTATTATGAACTATTTTGTACAAGCCTTTACTATTAAAAGTTCTACTTTATTTGCAAATTGTAAACTGATCTCACAAATGCTTGAAATGGTTTTTGGAGAGGATTGAATATAGAACATTAGTTACTAACAAAAGTACTGTTAGTCCTTGGTGCACCGTGGTTAACCTCGAGCTTGCTTGATATTCGTGGGATTCATTCTCACTCTTGTTATTCGTAGGTCTTGTACCTGCGCTTGTTCGTAGCCTCATGCTGTGCTTGTTTCATGGCCTCGAGCCGCGCTTGGTTATTTACCCTCGTGGACTGTGTGTCCATGCTTGTTTTCGTGGCCTCTATTGTGCACTTGGTTATTTTTCCTCGCGGGCTGTGTGTCCACACTTGTTATTCTATTCTGTTGAGGTCCTATGGAAAGATGAGGTTTGAGAATTATGATTTAAGTTGATTATGTTAAATCAAATGTTTTACTACGTACTTGGATTTATTTGGTTAACGATATTTTATACAATATCACATATGTTTATGATTGTACACCATAGAAATTGAAGTCGATTTTCATATTGTTATGATTCAAAGTTAAATCAGTATAAATTGTTTTCATCAGTATTTCATTAAACTTCATAAATGAGACGTTATTCACCTAACATTTTTTGACTTCAGATGGCATTGCTAACCTTGCACCTTCAGTTCAACGGTGAAGACCTCATTGCTGATCAAAGCTTGTAGATATATTTTGTTAGAGCTGCTAACTGCTGTAAATACAAGTTTATATTTATGTATTTACTTCTATAGTTTAGATGCTCCACATAGTCTATAGGCAGGATCCTTGTCTATTTTCAATGATTTGAAATATGTGTATATCTATATATTGTTGAGGAGCAAAGCTCCACACACTATATTGATCTTGTGGGCTATTGTAGATATTTCAGAGAGTTCAACATACAGAAGAGACTTTATTGAAATTTCTACAAATATCTTAATTAAGAAGTAGATTATATAAGAACTAGAAGTGATGTATGCATATTTAGTATTATTGTACTTATTTATGAGGCACTTGTTTATATGTGTTTTAAGGCTTTAGGAATGTACATCCACCTACATTCTGTGTAGTCACCCCTAAATTTGGGGTGTGACAATAAGCCCACGCTTTGCTACTATATTTCTTTTGTTGGGATCCGTACACGCAATGGAATTATAAAATTTTTACGAATCCCATTGGAGGATCTATCAATGGCGTTTAGATCAACGTTCGTTAGAAGCCATACCTATGCAAGTTTCATTCGATCCGGTCTAGTGCGCATCTGGAACGTCGTGCGTCCTGACCGACGTACTTCTCGAACATGGTGCCATCCTGCTCGATCAAATAGGAGTTGAACTTTCGAAGGTCTCCTTCCTCTACCGGTATCCACACAAATAGCACTAGAACACGAACGACATGGTGCTAGCACTTTCGAACTGTGTGTCTCTCTATTTTCTCTCTAGGTTTCTTGCGGCTTCTCTAATTCATCCGTCGTCTTAATATGACAAGATCAATATCTATTTAAAGATTTTTTAAAACCCTAATGAGTCATATTAAAATATTCCAAAATTAATCCAATTGATCTTGAAATTCGAATCTGAATTAAAACAATATATTAATTAAATATGTCCAACAGATCTGATCAAATATATTTATTTAATTCAAATTATGAGCCTACAGATTTAATTTATCTTTATAAACTAAATATGAGATATGATATCTTTCTATTTAATTAAATCTGAGATACAATATCTCAATTTATTATAGTTATTTAATTTATCAAATAAATTAAATACTATATATAATAATATTATTATCAATAAATAATATCATTATTATTTTTAAATTTAATAATATATATATAGATATACATCCATCCTAAATTAAATATTGTATTCATTAAATCTTAGACATATATAAGTTCAATGAATCTGAACACTTTCGCTCATGTAGGGCTATTCTTGTGTGCGACCCTACAAGCCCACATGAGATTGGCAATGGATCAACACTTTACCAACCCACAAGTTGCAAGTAGCCTCTAGCAAGACATTACGACTACCTAATTCATATGGGGATTGATGATACGATACTACCTATGATACAACCATGTCACGTCCCTTTGGTCACACGATAATTTGGTCAAGGATGAGGCATGGATAATGTCAACTTCCTGTTCTTGACCATAACTTTCTCAATTCTTGAGTAGTCTAATTGAAATGGAAACTCCTTTCCATCGTAGTATTGCCATACATTTCTCATACTCACTCATCGAGGGGCCCAATATTATCTCTCTACGAATGTGAGGAACAAATTCCATCTTGACCATTCACATTCCTCTGCATGAAAACCACTAATCCCGATCCAAGCGTTTATCATCACTCGGTCAAAGGTGACTTTTGACTAGGTCAAAGATCAACGACTCATCATGTAGGGATCCATGATGATCTCAGGTCAAAGGGCATTGTGACATGGTTTTACATGAGAAAAGCTTATGACTTAATCCATGCAGCTTTCTCATAGTGGGTCGGTCCATGATGAAGACCTTTTATCATTAGCCTTGGGGTCCACAATCAACAATTAACCAAGGATTGCGTATAGGCAAACCTAGGATCGTTCTCTCTTTTCGAGGAGCTTTTTATTGAATCCTAAGTAATCTAAATGTCATGCAAATGCAATGAAAACAAGGGGGGATTGGGTTTTGGATTTTTAAATTAATAAAATAAAATAAAAATGCAATTTAAATGAAGCAAAGATAAAATAGAATATAAGAAAACGAGAAGAAACAGATTAAAATCGATCAACCCAACATTTAGATTCTAGAGACTTCCATCATTGAACGAAATATAAATAACCCACGTTTGGCTCTGGACGAACCGAGATCTCTGCATTCATCCAGAAAATCCCTCGACTAGACGATCGCCTAGAATATGTCCGAACAGCGGCATCCCACTGTGCGATCACACAGCAAAACTTAAAACCTAGTTCGAACTCAATCCTTGGGATGAACCAAACCGAATATTAAATCTAATATTCAAACTATTTTCAAAAATCGGATCCGATAAGATGAAAATAGAAACGAGTTAAATCACCGATAAAGCACAAGTTCTCTGGACGAACTATGGAATCCTCAACGTTGGGTCAATCAAAGAAGCTTAGCCAAGCATGGCTAGGAAAAACGTAGAAGAAAAGATGAAGAAGAACATGAAGAACAACTCAAAGAAAATAAAAGCTTCTAATTTAATCTGAAAAACTCCTAATGTAATTGAGAATATGTTTGTAGCCACCATCTAATTTTCCTTATATAGGAAAGATGACTAATAAATAGGAAACCCCTAATCAATAGGAAATCCCTATAAAAAAGGAAACCTCTAAAAATTGGTCTTTTATTATAAAATTCGAGCAAAATAAAAATCCAGAAAAATGCGTATGTCTTTAGCTCCGATTTCGTCCATCTTCTTGTCCGAATCAGCCTTCCAAGTCTTCATAACGATTGTAGATCTCTAAATCATCTAAAAAAGGAAAGAAGAATCAAGCTAATCGGATATCTAGATCAAAATTTATGGCAAAAATACTAAATCACTGTAAATCTGGAATTTAATCATAAAAATAAATTAAATCCAATTAAAAGCTCAAAGCTCGATTAAGTAATAAATCCATTATTTATTAACTAAACAATCCTAAATTTATTCACCAAGAGATACAAATAAGTGTAATAATATTCAATCATCAAATTCCCCCACACTTATCTTTTTGCACTCCTGAGCAAAATTCAAAGAAAAAGACTAAAATGAAAAACTCTTCCTTTCTAACAATCGCTAACAATGGAAAAATTTAATAAAGGACACAAGACTTCAAAAGACCAATCAATCAAGACCAAAATTCTTTCATCTCAAATTACAAATCCTGGCAATCTCAATCAATGATGCTAATCACACAAGATGGTCTCTCAAGGGATGCCCTCAATCAATCTCTCAAGTGTATAGGATAAATAAGTGTATCGCTCAAATTCTGCTCAAGAAAATAGTCCTACCATAGGCTTGCTCAATTTCTACTTCTCCACCACTTATGACACATGCATGCAAAAATCAAGAGAGCTTGTTATTGAAGGCTGTAATGGGGTTAGGGTGAAGGTAGGTAATAGTATGGAATAAGAGGCTAAGCACCAAAAAAATCAAGAAGAGCACTAATTACACAATCATTCTCTATGTATGAAAACTTTTATTTCACTTCACTCATATCTCTATGTATTTTCTTTCCCCTTTTTTTTCTCTTTTTTTCTCTTTTTTTTTGGTACTTTTTATTCTTGTTTTTCTTGTACCTTTTTTTTTTGTATAGAATCACAATGACCAACATTAATGTCAAATGATGAATGCACAAAATCAAAATCAAATACTCCCCCCACACTTAAAATGTTGCACACCTGGGCAACCCCCATACTGAAAACACAAAACCAAGGTGAAACCAATACTCAATAAATTTTCAAGGTGCGGAATAAAATAGTTTTACGCTTAGGCTTGTAATGTGGCTTAGAAAAGAATGAGTCAAGAAGGCACAAAAGGGCTAGCAAAGGGAATATAATGTAAGGGAAAGGCTATTTGGCCAAAGTGGGAAAATGAAAGGAAGAAAACAAGCTTCCATCATATGTATGCACGTAAGTGAAAAATTAGCTTCAAAAAGAAAAGGATCAAGTTCTAGAGAACACAAATCATGAGCAGATGCACACATGAAAGAAAGAATGGTAAAAGATGAATTCCATTCATGCAGGGCCAAAATCTCACAAAGGTTAATACCAAATCATGCAACCAGCATCCCAAAATTAACTACCAAGAAATATAATCCAAGAGTCCAGAAATTCAGCCTCAAAAAGAAGGATCCATCAAAACCAAGATGTCAAGGTTCACAAGAGGTAGAGCAATCATAGAAAGAGAGCGTGTTATTCATAAAAACTTTTTTTTAATACCTACTGTTCTGTATGAAGAACACAGAGATTGGACTTGACTAGGTTGTCAAGCCTAGAGCCTACGTACCCTCGAAGGGATCAAAGTCCACGTAGTTCGTAACACACTTCAAGGCACGTAGCCAGGGGAGTGGGGTGTGTGCTCTGTGTGGCAGAAAGTAACAAGAGCATAAGATAGAACGTGTGCACCTGTTTAGGGTTTCCTCCTATTTATAGAGGAGCTTGGTGCGCGTATCTCCCTATTAATGGGGGATATCTATGATTGAGCTGTCAGGGGCTGATTGGCTGGTGCCATGATTGTAGGAGAATCTTCACTGATGAGATCCTAAAAATAGGGGATCTCGGATCCCTTCCTAATATAGCACGGATTCCCTTATAGGCGCCATTGGGCCGAGGTCCGGACTTGGGCCTATTGGGCCGGTCCGTAACAGTTGCCCCCCAGCTTGGTCGTTCAGGCTTCTGGACGGCCGAGGTGCTTTGTACCCCGGTCCCGCTATAGCCGAGGTCCTCTGCGCGGACTGAATCGGCTTTCGGGTGCCGTGGCCATCAGTTCGGTTTGGGACTGTGGTCGGCTTAATCAGTTCCCGTCCTGCCTTTTTGCCTTTTGGGATTCTCCGGACGCTTCGGGTTTCCCCCCGCATGAGTCATTATTGCGGCTTTACAGCTGTCAGATCCTTAGCGGAGGAAGTCTGCAACCGCCACGCCTTTTCGTTTATCGAGGCTGATGCGCATTTATTGCGCTGGCGTTGTGCTGCGCCAATCTCGTCACGTCTGTACGGGAATATACCGTCGTGCCCCTGTGTTGGCTTTTAAATAGCCTTCTTTCTTCTCGTTTCCACTTTTTCCCGCTACTTCATTCCCTTTCCTAGAAATTTCTCTGATTTCTCTAGAGCTTGAGTGGGGATTCCTCTTTGTTTGAGACTTTCGCCGTCTTTCAGCGTTCCAGTCTCTTTCATTTTACTTACACAGGTATTCCGCTTATTCCTTTGTGTATTTGATCGGTAGTTTTCCGTCTTTTACCGTTTATACTAGGACTTGCTGTCTGTGTTTTTGTTCTTCGAGAACTCTGGGTTTTTCTGGGTTTCTGTTACTGTCACTGTACCCGAAATTCTTCCCAAACTTCCCGTAAACACCAGTTTCTAGTACCGTAGGCTATTGATTATGGCAGGAGGCAGAAGCGTTCCGCGACCGCGGGCGTTGCTGACGCCGGAGGAGGAAATGCTCCTCTGAGCGCGCCTTCCTCGTATGGCCTACTGGGTTCTTGGGGGTGAGCCTCCAGCTTCAGGGATTCTGGATCCTTTACGCCGAGGTGGCGCCGCGCGTCCGGGGCGAGCTGGGGCTCGTCCTTATTCGGGAAGGGTTTCTGTTTCCATCCCACGTTATCCTTTTCGGCCGCTTGCACGGGCTCTTCCTCTCGGGTCGCCTGGTGGGACCTGGGTTGGCTCCTCTTCCAGTTTCGGGGCCCCGGCGTTGATGGCTCTGCCCCTGAGTTTCTACGAGGGTCCTTCTGCCGCACGCCAGACCCCCGCCCCAGAGGGTTATGCCGGTCCCTGCTGGGACTACCTGGCGAAGGCTTCCGTATTGATGGGAGGTGGTAGAGATGCCGAGGCTTCTGCCATGCTCGGCTCGTGTCGTCATTGGTCAGCCCCGGTTGTTCCTTCTCTCGTCCCCGTTCGTCTGAGTCGGCCATCTTTTGTACCTGCTGTTATGCCTGTGCCAGGTATTCCTGCTTCTTTGCTAATACTGGCTTTGTTTATTTTTATATAGGCTTATTTATGGCTCCCAAGTCCGGATCTTCTAAAAAGCGTTCGGAGGACGGTGGTTCGGACTCTTTCAGTCCGCCCGCAGCCTTGATTCGCCGATACGGCTGGGTATCGCACGACGTGCTGGCTACGACGTCGCTGATGTCGGAGGCGGACATAGCACGGCTGGAGGTCCCGGCCATGCCTGGATGTGTTCTTAGGCGTCCTGAGCCCGGGGAGCCCGTTTGTGCGGTGCGGTCCGAGGATCGGCCGGACTTCTTTTTCTTCTACCGGGATTACTTGACGCAGGTGCAAGTTTCTCTTCCCTTCTCCCCCTTCCAGATGGAGGCGTTGCGGCATCTTCGCCTCGCTCCGTCCCAGCTACATCCGAATGGCTGGACGTATTTAGTAGCCTTCGAGAGGCTCTGTGGCCATTTTTCACCTCCCATAGTGTGCTCGGCCAACCTTTTCTTTTACTTCTTTGGGCCTTTTACCCCTAGCTCGCCGAAAGGAAGTGACAAGCTGAGGGGGTTGGTGTCCCTCCGGATTAATCCAGAGCGCAAGCTGATGACGCCCTTCTCCGATTCCTTCAAATGTTTCAAGGGGGCTTTCTTCAAGGTCGAGGCCGTACCGGGGGGGAGCCCTGGTTCCTGGAGGGCGGTGGTCATTTCCCTCTGTACTGGGAGGAGGGCCATTATAAGTCCAAGGCGATCTCCTTCCAAGTGCCGCGGCAGGGTCTTTCATCCGAGTCGGTCTCCGCCCTGCCACGGGTGGAGGCTCTTGTGGCCGAGTACGGCGTGAGACCGGCCAGCTTCTTTATGTTAGTTCTGATTAGTTTTGATGATGTCTTATATTGATGCCATTATCTAGAGCAAAAAGTTTTGTCATATACATTGACTAACTACCTTATTTAATATAGATTAGTTCAAGTTGAATCATGAAGAATAATCCAGAAGAAGAGAAGAGACTAAAGAAGGAATCATGAAGAATAATCCAGAAGAAGAGAAGAGACTAAAGAAGGAAGAACTTGCACAGTATAATGAGAATATCAACACTCAAGTTTTTGTGATATTGGAAGTCTCCATGATCAAGCGGAAGTTGGAGTAGCTTAATTCGGAGTCAGCAAACATCAGTGTGAATAGTAGCGTATCGTGAATAGTACCACGTATACATGAATAGTGCCAATACTGGAAAGTCTACATGATCAAACAGAAGTTCGAAAGGCTTAATTCAGTGCCAAATTAAGCTATTTGGAGCATCATCATGAATAGCAATTTCTTAGCTACAAAACCGCATATATGAATAGTGCTATACGGATCGTATACGTTTGCTGCAATGACTTGTTTGCCTCCAGGCTAGTTGCCTCGAGTCAAGAAAATAATTGCTTCAAGTCATTTACATTTATTTCTCCAAATTCATTCAGAATGGCAAAATCGTAATTCTGTAGAACTTCAGCTTCAATGGCAAAATCGTAATTTTGCTGACTTTCCAATATGGCTGCATCGACTCCAGGAACTGTTTCATGCTCTGTTTGCCTCTGGTCTGCGTTTTTCATGGGCGACATTCAATGTTTCGATGATATCTCACAAACTAGACGTTGGATTGAGGTGAAACCAATTTTGGATGAAAGTAGACTCCCAATGCGTCATTTGGAGACCAGATTCAAGTCCAAAGGAGTTCAGATGAAAGAGAAACAAATTGTGGAAGTTGGCAGTGCAATTCACGCCACACAGCAAGGCGAGCTTCAGTATTTTGGGTGTATCTCACAAAATACATATCCAATTGAGCTGAAACCAGTGGCATATGAAACTAGACTCAAAATGCGTCACACCACAATTTGACCCACTCAAAACGGAGCTCAGACCAGGGAGATATGGCCTTCGAAAGTTGATACATGTGATTCTGGAATCAACTCAGAATAGCCTCGGTTTTCTGTCTATATCTCACATTATACAGAACCAAATGAAGTGAAACCAATTCCATATGATTCTATACTCAACAAGTGTTTCACAGAATTTGGAAGCAACTAAAAAGAGCTTGAAACCAAGGAGATATGAATTTTGAAATTTCTGGGTTGCTGGAACTCTGTTTTCTGGGCAGACAGTGTTCATCGGATTATAACAGTCAAAATACAAAGTATTTTGAGCTGCTTCTTTCTTCATTGGAAACAAGACATCAAGAGCTTTCCAGGGATATATCATTTGCTAATTTTAGAGCTATACACGAAGAGATATGGCTTCTGGAATTCAAGCTATGTGCTGGATCAACTATCACGAAAGTACTGTTCATCGTCTTCAAAAATCAACGCGTCCGGAAATACAGTTGCTCATGGAAAATGTCCATATGAACACCAAAATGACTTATACTACTTCTTAACATTATTTATATCATTTGTGTATAAGTTTGAAGTGATTAGAACAAAGATTGAATTCAAAACCGATTGAAGCAAAAATTCAATGGTTATTTGATGGAGAAAGCTACGGAGGTATTTGCTGGAGCAAGAAAGCCACGGTTATTTGATGAAGACAGAGTTGAAGGAATTCAGTGAAGCATATAATGGGATGAGAAAGACGAAGCAATGGCTATTTCTCAAATGGACCGAAACTTACAACGGTAATATCTCAACGGATCCGATATTCGAATGAAGGAATGTCCAACGGTCAAATAGCTCACAACGGCTCACAACTCCAACGGACATATACCCACTCTCAACAATCATATTCTAAAAACAGAAGATGGAGCTCAATGAGGAAAAGCCGTACGCAAGCTTCAACGGAAACAATTTTCAAATAGTGCCGTTACTATTCACAACGGTCAATATTTCTCCAACGGCTCATTCTACATGCTTATATAAGGAGAAGGATTCAAAATGGAAAAACACATGAGCTTACACTTTCAAAATGCCTTCTGATGTCTATCTCATATTCTCTCTATTTTCTTAGTGATCATATAATTTATTAAGAGAGTGAGATTATTTGTATTGTACTTCAGTGTTCATCTTATCACTTCTTAAAGAGAAGATTTGTTTGTAAACATTTTATCTGAGAGTTACTCAAGATTGGGTGATCTTGAGTGGGAAACACATTGTGTTGATTACAGCTTGTAAGGGGAGTGAATCCTAGGGAGAGGATTACTTCGAGTACAGAGTGTGTGATCAAGCGGTGTATCCTTACGGTGTGTAAGGGGGAGTATCTCGGTAAGAGATTTGTAAAAGGCTGCACAAGTGCCCGGCTAAACTTGTGGGATTGTAGCGGTTCTCAAGTACCCGATTAAAGCTTGAGTGAGATAGTGGATTGAAATCTCAGGAGGTGCCTGGGGACTGGATGTAGGTCATCGTGGATTGGGCCGAACCAGGATAAATCACAGTTTGCATATTCTCTTCCTTAAACTCTTATATTTCCAGCAAATATTATTTTAACATTTATTTGAATATTCAACTGTTGATTTATGAATAGTTATTTTCATACTCATTACCTTCATTAAGAGTTGAAAAGAATTTTTAAAGTTTCTAAATTTTTATCTGACACCCAATTCACCCCCCCTCTTGGGTGATAGCCAGGTCTAACATTTGGTATCAGAGCGGGGCTCTTGTTTAAAGGACTTAACCGTCTCAAGAGTTACAATGGCTAAATTTGGGTATTGTTTGCTTTCTGAAGGTTTCGATTATACTGTTCCACCATTTTTAAAAGATATTGATTTTTGGTTTTGGAAAGCTAGAATGACTAGTTTTATCAAAGTAACAGATTTTGATATGTGGAAAGTTTTTATAAATGTCTTTGATTTCAAACCAAGAAAGAATTGGACAGATAAAGAAAAGAAAATGTTTTCGCTGAACATTAGAGCAATGAAAATTTTGTATAGTGCTTTAACCGAAAATGATTTTGTAAAAATCAAATGCTGCTCTAATGCTAAAGATATCTGGGATACTCTTGATTCTTTTTATACTTCTAACAATTATGTTGAAGTTGAAAGTGTTGATAGTTCATCAGAGATTTCTAACTGCACATCTATAAGTGATGAACAAATGGAAGAAGGTGAAATTAGAGAATATTTTCATGATCCAGTCAACACAAAAGAACAAGAGAAAGAAGACTCCAAAGAAGAGTTCATTGACAATTGTGATCAATCATTATCTGAAGCTCAAGATGCATATGAGGTAAACAATTCCAATTCTTCTTGTGTAATTAAGAAAAATGATTTTAACCATTTGCATAAAATTGTTTTTCAACCAATTACTGATTCTATTTTGAAAAACAAACATATTTTTAAAAATGATGCTGGAAAATCATGTGGGAAGAATGAATTTTCAAATGAAGATGATTTGAAATCTTACAATATTTGCAAAAATGTCCATAATAAGCATCATTCTATTATTTGTAATTATTGTAGTAAATCTGGTCATATTTCTCATACATGTTATATTAGAAGAAATTATAATGTGAGAAATAGATTTGTTTGGGTTCCTAAAGGACAAGTAAAGTCCAATACTAACGGTCAAGGACCCAAGTATAAGTGGGTACCAAAATGTCCATCTAGTGCCTTATGTGTGCAGGATAATTTAAAAGTCAATGGACATAAGGGTACTGACGAGACGAAGACCAATCCAAGAGTTTCTCATGAGCGTAAAAGGAAACTTACTTCAAATAGGAGAACTCTCAGAGCACCCATTGCTAGAACTACAAGGTCAAACCATGAAAAGCAATGGATACATACAAGAAGAGTATTTCCTACCTCAAGAATAAATTATCATAGAGTATCCTTCAACTACCTTAAGGAAAATAAGAAGAGGAGAATCTCTGAAATGCCAAATAGAAGACCATTGAAGTACATATCTTCTGAAAGAGCTTTGTCGATACCCATAGGAAGACACATGAAGAATCAATATGACAGAAAAAGACAGTGGGTAAGCAAAGTCAATTCTCCTAGTACCTAAGGCAAAGGTATACAACGGTAAAACCTCCTACTCTGTTATCTGAAATATTTATTGAGGTTTTATATTTTGTAACCTTAGGAATGAGCCTTGCAAATTTTTTTTAAACAAAAAATTGGTTTTTGACATCCTAAATTAATTTTTCAAAGTGTTTGCAATGTTCAATAATTTAACTCTTTAAGCATACATGATAATTTGAAAAGGAAATATTTCTTTTATCCATAAATCATGTTTAATTCACTGTGCTTAGTTGTTCTGAATTGAATATATTTATAAGAGCATGTGAATTTAATTTTGGTTCCTACAAGCTAACAATGATTGGATCCAAGTGAGGTTGGCTACCAAGAAAGAAAAAGATTTATATGGTTTTGTAGGATCAAAGAAAGCTTCTCAAGAATGTAACAAAGAGAAATGATCCAACTTTTGAGAAAGCTCAACAAGCTATGCTTAATGTTGATGGTGAACGTCCGAAAAGGAATCATCTACACCAAAACCATCTTAATCAAGCAAGCTTCTACAAGGACAGGAGAAATTATGGTGATATCTAATTCTTATCTCATACTGTGATTGTATATTCATTTTTAGGTAATGAATACTTGTCCATTATTGCATTCCATTAGCAATCAATCATTTATGATTTTCAAAATATTTTTAGATTGCTAAATGGACCATAAGTGAATTTGTGCAAAACATTCTAAGATTATTTTTTTTTATACACAGTTCTATTCTTTTTAAAATTACAATTCACTCTATTTCTGGAAAAATGCATACAAATGTTTTGAAAATTATGCATATTTTGATTGCATTAAAATGATATTTCAAAATTGGAAGTTAAGTCTTTGTATATTGAATGTTAGATATGCTTCAAATCTTTCCAGTAGAGTTCTCCCTATCATTCACATATTGATCTTTGATATTCAATACGATGCTTGAACTCCTCATTCTTTATTTACAATCAAGTTAGATCTTATATCTAACAAGTTGATCATCTTTATGAGTTTCAAGCTTATTCAATTTGTGAAAATCTCATGCTTATTGGATAAATTCTTATTGGTTAAGTTATTCCAAGTATTATGAATGTTCACTAATGCATTAAATGTTAGTGCATTAACCATTATATGGAATAACTTACTAGGATAATATTATGGAACTCTAATCATTTGGATTAATGAGTTTGTACTTCATTGTCTATGAATCCTAGTACTTCTTGTGTTACTCAAATACATCAGCATTTGTGTTCATCTATATTCTGAGTAACTATCTCTGCATATTCATACTCTTGCCTTGAATGTTCTTATATTTTCAAGACTCTACTCTCTAAGGCAAGATTATCTTTTGGTCAATAGCAAAGTCATTAAGCTTATATATGTTGTGCTAAGCATGTCTTGATAATGCTTTACTTTCATGACTTTGGCTTTTCAGAAAATTCTTCAACATGTTAACTTCAATGTTCAACATGTTTTCTAAAACTGAAGCATATTGATATATTCATTAAATCTATTGACTTCCATCATATTTATAATAAACATTGTTTTCAAACATGTTTCAAAAATCTTTCATGTATGAAAAATATTGATTTCATAATATGTCATCACATTTTTGAAAGACCATTCAAGATTTGAAATACTTTGCATATTTCATTATCTTTCTTGAAAAATCTGAACTTCAAATTGATAAATGCTTATCGTTATAGATAAGGTTTTCTATACTCATTTTTATCAATGACATCTTTTCTGCATAAAGTGTATTTACAAACTGTCATTGAGAAATAACATTGTTAATATCATCTAGTTGTTACCCTTTATGATAAATCTATTTGATTGGGTAAATATATATTTTGATCTATTATTGGCTTATTATACTCTTTGCTCAAATATCATATGATTTAATTTTATAAGAGCACAAGAGTTTATTATGTCTAATCCTGTGTGGACTCGATATCATTGAGTACCAAAGAACATATATTTTTGCAGGAGATCGATGACTAACATGGTCTGTTGTTGCATACAAAGAACATAGGCAAACAAAATAGACCATTTCAGTAGCTACGTTTGCAAATTTTGTGACATCACTTCTGTGAATGACAAGATTAGGCAACTCTGTGAATTGATCAACCAAAACTTCAAGGCCTTATCTAGCAAGAGGCTTAGATCAAGGTGATACAGGAGTGTACTAGCTTGATAAGAAAAGTTGTTGGCCACAGAAACTTATCCTTATGCATCAAATCTGGGAGTTCCTCAATACTGATCACATCATCAGATAATGGCCAGCCCGTGATGCACCTATGGATTACAAATGATTATGACTCAAGTAATTACGATATTACTTGAGTGAGGTATTGTATTTTTGAAATAATATTCATATATCATAATCATTTCTCTGTTGGGCTAACTTGATTTCATTCCATTTTATTTCAAGAAGTTTAGCCTAAGCAAACTCATTTTTAAAATGATCCTTATGCTTTAAACATTTTTATCATCATAAAAAGCATAAGTGATTTATTCATACCAATTTCAAGTCCACCCATGTGAACTTGGAAGTTCTTAATTTTGAAATACCATGTTATGTACATTGGAGTTGAAGGAATTCCATATCTCATAACTTTTGGTGTCACATTATTATTTGGTATCATTAAAGGGAACTTCATGCATTCATTAAGGGGGAGCTTCACGTTCATATGTGTTTATACTCTCTAAGCTTTTCTCTTTTATTTGAAGAAAATTCTTTTAAACATACTCATCTGCATTTACTATCTCTTATTAGTTTTGATGATGAGTTAATATCATATGTCCCTTTCATTATTATTTGAAAATATTATTTCGAAAGGAATACTTTGATATTTGGCTTGCACTAACAAATCTTTTGCAAAGAAAGTTTTCAATTCATAGCAGGAGATTTGGTTATGTGTTACAACTTTGGAGATCAATCATTGAAGCTGAGATATGTTCTACATAGATGATCTTTGAAGAAAAAGCAAAGGATGGAAGCTGAGTGCTAACCATATTTAGATGTGATAATCCTTAAGAAGCCAGTACCTTCATCTTATTTGCATCATACAGGATATTCATAATCCTGCTATTGAGCCTCATCAAAGAATCTCACACGACTGCATCTCAGGCCAGATCGTTCATTTGCAGAACCAAATTTCTTACAGCAAGCAAATGGACTTCATCAATCATTCAACAATTTGCAGAATCTACATGAGCATTTCTAATCTCTATCTTTTTATATTCAGTAGACATTCTGCACATGTTTGATATGAATTTGTTTTTAACTATGAAAGTTTTAAGTTTCTTGAAAAACCTCTCCAAATTGTATTTCAAACATACTTTCATGAAACATCTTTTCTACTTGCATCAAATATTTTCAAAAGGGGGAGAGAAATAGCAATTATTTCTAACGTGTTTTTCATATTTATCTCTCCACAAGTATATCTTTTTTACCTCAACTTTTTGCTAATGACAAATAAGGGGGAGAGAATGGCAAGAAAAATATGTTGCATCTAATGTATTCTTATATTCATACATATTTTTCTTAAGGTATTTGCCATCATCAAAAAGGGGGAGAATGTTAGTTCTGATTAGTTTTGATGATGTCTTATATTGATGTCATTATCTAGAGCAAAAAGTTTTGTCATATACATTGACTAACTACCTTATTTAATATAGATTAGTTCAAGTTGAATCATGAAGAATAATCCAGAAGAAGAGAAGAGACTAAAGAAGGAATCATGAAGAATAATCCAGAAGAAGAGAAGAGACTAAAGAAGGAAGAACTTGCACAGTATAATGAGAATATCAACACTCAAGTTTTTGTGATATTGGAAGTCTCCATGATCAAGCGGAAGTTGGAGTAGCTTAATTCGGAGTCAGCAAACATCAGTGTGAATAGTAGCGTATCGTGAATAGTACCACGTATACATGAATAGTGTCAATACTGGAAAGTCTACATGATCAAACAGAAGTTCGAAAGGCTTAATTCAGTGCCAAATTAAGCTATTTGGAGCATCATCATGAATAGCAATTTCTTAGCTACAAAACCGCATATATGAATAGTGCTATACGGATCGTATACGTTTGCTGCAATGACTTGTTTGCCTCCAGGCTAGTTGCCTCGAGTCAAGAAAATAATTGCTTCAAGTCATTTACATTTATTTCTCCAAATTCATTCAGAATGGCAAAATCGTAATTCTGTAGAACTTCAGCTTCAATGGCAAAATCGTAATTTTGCTGACTTTCCAATATGGCTGCATCGACTCCAGGAACTGTTTCATGCTCTGTTTGCCTCTGGTCTGCGTTTTTCATGGGCGACATTCAATGTTTCGATGATATCTCACAAACTAGACGTTGGATTGAGGTGAAACCAATTTTGGATGAAAGTAGACTCCCAATGCGTCATTTGGAGACCAGATTCAAGTCCAAAGGAGTTCAGATGAAAGAGAAACAAATTGTGGAAGTTGGCAGTGCAATTCACGCCACACAGCAAGGCGAGCTTCAGTATTTTGGGTGTATCTCACAAAATACATATCCAATTGAGCTGAAACCAGTGGCATATGAAACTAGACTCAAAATGCGTCACACCACAATTTGACCCACTCAAAACGGAGCTCAGACCAGGGAGATATGGCCTTCGAAAGTTGATACATGTGATTCTGGAATCAACTCAGAATAGCCTCGGTTTTCTGTCTATATCTCACATTATACAGAACCAAATGAAGTGAAACCAATTCCATATGATTCTATACTCAACAAGTGTTTCACAGAATTTGGAAGCAACTAAAAAGAGCTTGAAACCAAGGAGATATGAATTTTGAAATTTCTGGGTTGCTGGAACTCTGTTTTCTGGGCAGACAGTGTTCATCGGATTATAACAGTCAAAATACAAAGTATTTTGAGCTGCTTCTTTCTTCATTGGAAACAAGACATCAAGAGCTTTCCAGGGATATATCATTTGCTAATTTTAGAGCTATACACGAAGAGATATGGCTTCTGGAATTCAAGCTATGTGCTGGATCAACTATCACGAAAGTACTGTTCATCGTCTTCAAAAATCAACGCGTCCGGAAATACAGTTGCTCATGGAAAATGTCCATATGAACACCAAAATGACTTATACTACTTCTTAACATTATTTATATCATTTGTGTATAAGTTTGAAGTGATTAGAACAAAGATTGAATTCAAAACCGATTGAAGCAAAAATTCAATGGTTATTTGATGGAGAAAGCTACGGAGGTATTTGCTGGAGCAAGAAAGCCACGGTTATTTGATGAAGACAGAGTTGAAGGAATTCAGTGAAGCATATAATGGGATGAGAAAGACGAAGCAATGGCTATTTCTCAAATGGACCGAAACTTACAACGGTAATATCTCAACGGATCCGATATTCGAATGAAGGAATGTCCAACGGTCAAATAGCTCACAACGGCTCACAACTCCAACGGACATATACCCACTCTCAACAATCATATTCTAAAAACAGAAGATGGAGCTCAATGAGGAAAAGCCGTACGCAAGCTTCAACGGAAACAATTTTCAAATAGTGCCGTTACTATTCACAACGGTCAATATTTCTCCAACGGCTCATTCTACATGCTTATATAAGGAGAAGGATTCAAAATGGAAAAACACATGAGCTTACACTTTCAAAATGCCTTCTGATGTCTATCTCATATTCTCTCTATTTTCTTAGTGATCATATAATTTATTAAGAGAGTGAGATTATTTGTATTGTACTTCAGTGTTCATCTTATCACTTCTTAAAGAGAAGATTTGTTTGTAAACATTTTATCTGAGAGTTACTCAAGATTGGGTGATCTTGAGTGGGAAACACATTGTGTTGATTACAGCTTGTAAGGGGAGTGAATCCTAGGGAGAGGATTACTTCGAGTACAGAGTGTGTGATCAAGCGGTGTATCCTTACGGTGTGTAAGGGGGAGTATCTCGGTAAGAGATTTGTAAAAGGCTGCACAAGTGCCCGGCTAAACTTGTGGGATTGTAGCGGTTCTCAAGTACCCGATTAAAGCTTGAGTGAGATAGTGGATTGAAATCTCAGGAGGTGCCTGGGGACTGGATGTAGGTCATCGTGGATTGGGCCGAACCAGGATAAATCACAGTTTGCATATTCTCTTCCTTAAACTCTTATATTTCCAGCAAATATTATTTTAACATTTATTTGAATATTCAACTGTTGATTTATGAATAGTTATTTTCATACTCATTACCTTCATTAAGAGTTGAAAAGAATTTTTAAAGTTTCTAAATTTTTATCTGACACCCAATTCACCCCCCCCTCTTGGGTGATAGCCAGGTCTAACACTTTATAACCGGTGATGGTGCCGAGCCGTCCACCAGTAGGGTTTCTGCTCATGCATTTGCCTATGTTTTTATTTTTGAATTCCCTTTTCTGGATTGCTGACTCATTTGTTCATGTATTGCTTTCAGCGAGGACCATGGACGGTTTGCCGTTGTATGCTCGTTTGGCGAGGGCTGCTGCGCCGGCCGGTCGTCAAAAGAAGCGTGCGGCTACTGCTGATGCCGGTACTTCTGTTGCACCGGCTTTGAAGAGGGCGAAAGGTCTTGTCTCCGAGGGTCCTTCTTCGGTCATGACTCCCTAATCAAACCCTGTGGAGGAGATTCTGGCTTTTGGGAGTCAGGAGGTTGCTACTGCTGCTGCTGATCCCCTCCCGGCGGTTGAGCCCCCAGCTTCTGAGAGGGGAGAGGTTGCCATTGCCTCTCATGGTCCGAGGGGGAAGGACCTTGTCGCAGATGATGAGGAGATCGATCGGCTGTTTTCTCCTGCTGGCTCATCGTCACCACCGTCTTCTCCGGTGCGCCTTCCTCCTCCACCACCTCTGCCGACAGGGCCTTCCTCGGTCTTCCCCCGCAGATTTTTGTGGGACAACGGGGTGGTCCCAGAGGTCGACGTGGCCTTCCTCCCTCCCCGGCATTTCCTGGAGGGCGCCCGCCCTTTATCCCCGGATGCAGAGGACCGTCTGCAGGTGGCCCAGAAGGAACTCATCAAGTCAGTGGGCTATCTTCAGGCTCTGAGGATGGTGAGGAACCTCTATGCTCGGACTGACGCCGAGTGTACGAGGCTAAGGAAGGTGGAGGCCGGGTTGAGGCCCCAGGCTGCGGCTGCTGCAGAACTGAAGAAGGAGCTGGCCGAAGTCAGAGCAAGGGCCAGTTCTTCCGAGGACGAGCTTATCGCGGCCTGGGCGGAGCGTGACGAGGCCAAAGCCGGACTGGAGGCGGTTAAGACTGAGCTGGCTGAGGCCCGGTCCGAGCGGGATTCGGCCAGGGCGGAACGGGATGTCGCCAAGGCTTCGGCGGTGAAGGCTGACCGGGAGCTTCAGCTGTCCCGGGAGCATGCCGACTCTGTGGGCGAGGAGTATGCTCGGGCCCGACAAGGGATGTTTGAGAGCCTGGCTGCGGCCAAGGCTTTAGAGGAGCAGGTCGCTGCTTTGGCTGCCGAGAAGGAGGCGCTCGAGAGGGCCGTGGCTGCAGAGAAGGAGACTTCCCGGGAACTTTCTGACGCCTTGGTGGAGACCGCTGAGGCGTGCTTTAAGCAGGCCCTATTCCAAATCCGGCACTTCAACCCTGGGGCCGAGCTCAAGGTGGATGGATATGACCATCGCGCCTTTGTGCAGGAAGACGGGTCCTTCCTTCCTTTTGAGCCACCAGCTGCCGAGGATCTTGCCGAGGGTAAGGTGGAGGATGCCGCTGACACTGAGGGCCTTGAGGCGGAGAATGTCGACATCACACCTGGCTCCTAGTCCTAGCCTTATTTTTGTTTTTGCTGTAAGTTTTTGGGGCGTTGGTGCCCTTGTAACTTTGAATGATTCTGGCCTTGGTGCCATTCTTGTACAAATTTTAGCAATTGATGCCAATACTTTTTCTGTCTTTATTTTGGTGAATGACTTTGATTTTTACCGTCCCTTTTGTCTTTGATTGACAATGAACGATTTAAATTCGTATCATCCTTCCTCTGCGCGGCCGAGCTCGTTTAGCTACCTGGGGCCGAATGGGGGCTTATTTTTCTGCCATCGCCCTATTGCCTCGGTTTGTGCCTTCGTCTGCTATGTGCGCATAGGTCGCGTGGGCCGCTTAGATGACTTAGGCAATGGGTGGTTTAACTGCTCTTTTGACTAAGTTAGTTCGTTTGTCGGCCGCATGTGTGCTGGCCGTTGGTACTCTACCACATTTAGAGTGTGGGAGGTTAGGGCAAGGTTGTCTTGTTTCAGCCTCGTCAGGCATAACTAACCATACTGCCTCGGCCCGGCTTTCAAGTAGCCGAGCTCCAACTTTCCTTTAGTTGGATCAAATTTATCCGATGTAAGGGCGGGGCTACCACATATCTAACCGAGGTTTCAACTACCTTTGGTCGGACATTTTGACTTCATCAGGGTCGGCATGGTAGGCCGCTTGCTTAATCGGGCAAGCGTTGACGCGTCAATTTTGCGAAGGGCCGTGTCCGATTCCTTCGCCGAGCTCTAACCAATGCCTGTTGGAGTACAACGGCCGGTTTTCGTACATCTAGATGTTTTTTGGTTTGGGCTGGGTTTGTGACCTCGGGGCTTTCTACCGGTGTCGGGCTAACTAGCCTCGGCTTTCGGTTTCTTGGCTGGGCTTCTCTGCCTCGGTCTGTTTGTTACTGGCCGAGCTTCATGGCTTCGGGTTCATGTTTTAGCTTTGTGCGCATTCGTAAATCTCCTCAGTGGGATCTTTTATTGATAGAAAGAAATAGCCCTACGGGGCTTTACAAAGCATCATAATTAGAAATGACACAACTTGGACTTTAAACGAAAGGAAAACATATGCAGGAAAAGGGGAAATTGCTAAGGGAACAAACACTGCCGAGGAAGGATCTAGCTGTAGTAGATCTTCAGTTTGTCGGCATTCCACGTCCTTTTGATTGGCTTTCTTGCCAAAGTCTCGAGGGTATATGCACCTCCGTCGAGCTTTTCCTTAATCCGGTAGGGCCCTTCCCAGTTTGCCGCCAGCTTCCCATCCTTGGCATTCTTGTTGCCTATGTCCGCCCGTCGGAGTACTAGGTTGCCTCGGTTGAAAGACCGGGGCCGGACCTTCCTGTTGTACTTAACCGCGAGTAGTTGCTTGGCGGCTAGTTCCCGGCAGTGCGCCGTAACCCGGATTTCATCAATAAGGTCCAAATCAGTCTTCAAGGCGTCGTCGTTCGGTTCCTACCCCTCCTGTCTGGCTCTAACCTTTCTCCAGGATGGCTGTCCGATTTCAACCGGGATCATTGCCTCGCATCCATAGGTTAGCCTGTACGGGGTTTCTTGAGTCGAAGACTGTACGCTCGTGCGATATCCCCACAGGACACTGTGGAGCTGCTCGGTCCAACTGGTCTCGGCCTGCAACATCCGCCTTTTGAGTCCGTCCAGGACGACTTTGTTGGCGGCTTCGGCCTGGCCATTTGTCTGGGGATGTTCCACGGATGAAAAGTGCTGCTTGATGTCCAGGTTGGACATCAGCGCTTGGAAACGATGGTCCATGAATTGGGTGCCATTGTCCGTGACGACCTCGGTTGGTATCCCAAACCGGGAGACGATGTTGTGCCGGAAGAACTTAATCACTCTAGCCGAGGTTATTGTGGCGAGTGGCTCTGCTTCTATCCACTTGGTGAAGTAGTCTACCGCGACTATTAACCATCTGCATTGCCCCTGTGCCGGTCGGAATGGACCGAGGATGTCCATGCCCCATTTGTAAAAGGGCCACGGGGCTGGCATTCCTTTCAACTCTGAGGGTGGCGGCCATATTATCCTTGCATGCTTTTGACAACTGTCGCATGTCTTGGCTTTTTCCATGGCGTCATGACTCATAGTGGGCCAGTAATAGCCGGCGCGTAATGCTTTCCGGGCGAGTGCCTTGCCCCCCATGTGGTGACCGTTGGCGCCTTCATGTAGCTCGGCCAGCACGTATGTCGCTTTAGAGTCTCCAAGGCAACGCATCATGGGGCAATGGAGTCCCTTCCTGTATAGTTGGTCGTCCACCATGGCGTAGAGGGCGGCTTCCCGGATCAGCTTCTTTGCTTCGGTCGGGTCCATTGGGATAATTCCCCTCTTGAGGTAGTCTTCAATTGGCTTCCTCCAATCGGCCCCGACCGAGATGGCCATGATACAACTCGGCTCGGTCAGATTCTGCTGGATCACGGTCCTATGGTTATTCGGCCCCTTCATACTGGCGAGCTTGGAGAGGATGTCGGCTCGAGCGTTCTCTTCTCTGGGTATATGAGAAACTGTGACCTCTTCGAACTCGGCCATGAGTTCTTTGGCTTTGGTTAGGTACTTTGCCATTAGTGGGCCTTTTGCCTGATAGGTGCCGTCTACATGAGCCGCGATGAGCTGCGAGTCGGTTAAAACCTTTACTCGCTGGGCGCCATTATCCTTGGCCTGAAGCAGTCCGGCCAAAAGGGCCTCGTACTCGGCCTGGTTATTGGAGGTCTGGAACTTCAACTGCAGAGAATGTTCGGTGGCTACCCCCTGTGGGCTTTCTACGATGACTCCCGCGCCGCTGCCCTTCGCGTTGGATGAGCCATCAACATAGACCTTCCAAATCCCATCGTCTGTAGTGGCCGGTGTGAGTTCTCGGATGAAGTCCGCAAGCGCTTGGGACTTGATTGCCTGGCGGGCTTCGAATGTGATGTCGAACTCGGAGAGTTCTATGGCCCAGTTGGTCATTCTCCCGGCTAAGTCGGGTTTGTGGAGAACCTGTCTGATCGGCTGGCTGGTTCGGACCACAATCCGGTGTCCCTGGAAGTAGGGCCGGAGTCGGCGTGCCGCGGTAAGGAGGGAGAAAGCCACTTTTTCCAGTTTCTGATACCGTAGTTCAGAGTTCTGTAGTGCCTTGCTGATGAAGTATATCGGCTTTTGCCCGGTCTCGGACTCCTTCATTAGGGCGGCACTCACGGCTTCGTTGCCGATTGAGAGGTAGAGGAATAGGGTCTCTCCGGGGTCCGGCTTTGTGAGTACTGGCGGGGTTGCCAAGCATTGCTTAATTTCTGAGAAGGCGGCATCGCAGTCCGGGTTCCAACCGCCTCGGGTCTCCTTTTTGAGCAATTTGAAGAGAGGTAGGGCTTTCTCGGCCGACTTTGGTAGAAACCGTGTCAGGGCGGCTAGTCGGCCTGTTAGCTGTTGTACCTCCTTCTTGGTTCTCGGGCGCTGCATGTCGAGCACGGCCTTACACTTGTCCGGGTTGGCTTCGATTCCTCGGTTTGTCAGCATGAAGCCTAGGAATTTCCTAGCCGGGACTCCGAAGGCACATTTGGCTGGGTTCAACCTGATTCGATGTCTTCTTAACTTTTCAAATGTCTGTTCTAGGTCCCGGATGTGGTCTTCTGGGAGTTTCGACTTGACGATCATGTCCTCTATGTTGCGCCCGATCTGATCCTCAAAAACCCGGTTCATCATCCTCTGGTAGGTTGCCCCGGCATTCTTGGGTCCGAAAGGCATGACGTTGTAGCAGTAATTCGCCTTATCAGTCATAAAGGCGGTCTTCTCTTGGTCGTCCGGATGCATGGCGATCTGGTTATAACCGGAGTAGGCATCCATGAAGGAGAGAAGGTGGTATCCGGCCGAGTTGTCCACCAGTTTATCAATGTTTGGCATCGGGTACGAGTCCTTTGGGCAGGCCTTGTTGAGGCTGGTGTAGTCGACACATACTCTCCTTTTGTCGCTGGGTTTGAGGACCATGACTACGTTGGAGAGCCAGGTGGTGTACTGCACCTCCCTGATGAAACCGGCCGCAAGGAGCTCTTCTATGTGATCTTCCAAGGCCTTCTGCCTGTTATCCGCAATGTTCCTCTTCTTTTGTGCCACTGGTCTCGATCCCGGCCATATGCCGAGTTTGTGATAGCAGAAGTGGGGGTCGATGCCCGGTATTTCGGCCGAGGTCCATGCGAAGACGTCTTGGTTCCGCCTTAGGAATCGGATCATGAGAGCCTTTAGGCCGTCCTCCATATCCCGGCCTATTTTGGCGGTCTTGGACGGGTCTTCGCCTAGCACAATTTCTTCCAATTCTCCTTCCGGCTCGGGCCTCAGATTGTCAAGCTCTCGGAGGTCGAGCTCCACCATGTTGACTTGCCGCCGCGGGAGCTCGCCAGAGCCGGCTTCGGCTACTTGCTCGTTGGATCTGAGCCGGGGTGGGGACGAGGGTCCTCCTTCCTCGACACGGAGAGCTTCGAAGTAGCACTGCCTTGACTCTTTCTGGTCCCCGGATACCACGACTATCTGGTTCTTACTATTGATCATCTTCAGCTTCTAATGCTTCGTGGATACTAGTATATCCCAGTTGTGGATCGTGGGTCGGCCCAGAATGATGTTGTACGGGGACCGGAAGTCGGCGACTACGAATCGTACCCGTTCCGATTTGAAGGCTTCCTTGGTGCCAAGAGTTAACCGGAGGTCGATGTAGCCTTTTGGGAAGGACTGCTCCCCATTGAAGCCGACCAGGGTGGTCTTGCACGGCTTGAGGTCCTCTTTGTCGAGGTGCATCCTCTTGTAGGCGTCCCAACTTATAATGTCGGCCGAACTCCCTGCATCCACAAAGATCCTCTTAACTCGACAATTTATTAGAGTTCCAGTAATTACCAGTCCGTCTAGGTGTCCGGGTATGACGTCTTCCAGCTCTTCATCAGTGAAGGTCAGGGTGGGCGGCCGAGGTCTCCTTGAGTCTTCCTTAAACTTAGGGGGTTCTCGGACGGTCAGTACTTCGCGGAGATACTTCTTCCGCTGGCTTACGGTGTCTCCTCCCCCACCGAATCCTCCGCTGACGACGTTGCACTGGAAATCGACGTCGGGAAATTCGTCGTCCGAGGCCGCCTTCTGCTTTTTTCCCGGAGTTTAGGATTCCTTGGGTGGACTTCTGGAGCGGGCGCGGTCGTTGCGTTTCCCGTTCGTCCTTCCCTGAGTCTTGATCACGTACTGACGCAGTTTCCCATCCCTCACAAACTTCTCGATTGCATCGCGGAGGTCATAGCACTCGTCGGTCGCGTGGCCGTTGCAGTCGTGGAACTTGCAGAACTTGGAACGGTCCGTGTTGGAGCATCCTCTGATCGACTTTGGCCTGTCCACCCGCTTCATCTCGGTCTGGGCTACCTCCTTCCATACCTGGGACCGAGGGACATTCAATGGGGTGTAACTGTCGTACTTGGTCTTCTGGTCGGCCCGGTCGGGCTTTGTCCGGCTGTCCCGGCTGCGTCGTCTCGGGTCGGTCTTCGTCCCTCTTGGGCGTTCCTCGTCGCCAAGCGGGCTCTTCCTAGTCCGTTCGGGTTCATCGGCATTGGCTGCCTCCATCTGCTCCATTTCCAGGTACTTCTTCGCCTCAGTATAGAATTCGGTCAAGGTGTACGCTGGGTTCTTGCACAGATGACGAGCCAGCCGAGATGATGGGTCCAGTCCGTTGACCAGGCAGTGTACGTGGACATCCTCGGGCAATGACCGTACTTGCATGGCCACGTCGCGGAACCGATCCAGATACTTCTGCAAGGCCTCACCCTTCTTCTGACGCACTTTGCTCAAGGTGAACGTCGTCTTCGGCTGCTTTTTGCTGGTGGCGAAGTGCAGCTCGAATTTTCGTCTGAGGTCTTCATAGTCTCGGATAGAGTTGTCCGGAAGAGACGTCAGCTACCGGTGCGCCGGCCCGTCCAGCGTAGCCGCAAAAAGGCGCTGAATGACCGGGCCGCTTATCTGCCGGACCCACATGAGCTTCTCAAAGGTGACCAAGTGATTCCGGGGGTCTTGGCTCCCATCGTACTTCGGGAGGCTGGTTAAATCAAAGCGTTTTGGGAAACGGGCTGTTGCCGCCTCCCTCGAGAATGGGGATCTTCCCGTCTCTGATAAGTATGTCACACGATATTCCCGAGGCGATCCATGTGGAGGCCGGGGAGTTCTTTCCTCCGCACGGGTTTCTTCTTGATCTCGGTATTCCCTTGCATGCCGATCGGTGCGGTTAGGACCGACACCGTGGTTTTCTCTGTCTCCCGGGGACCGTGGTCTGCCGTGGTCTGCAATCGGGCGCCGCCTCGGCTCGCCGTTGTCGTGGCGTGGGTTCTTTGGCTCAGAGTTGCTCGAGGAGCTACTGTCGCCTGCCGAGGCTCTCCTTGTACGACCGTGACCCCTGTGGCGGCCTCTCTAGCGGCGGTCCTTCTCGAGCGCTTCTTTGATCATCTTTCCGATAGCTTCGAAGTCAGCCCGCCTCTGCAGGTCATCGTGTTTTTCCTTGTTCTCCAGGCGCCGCATGAACGATTCCTGAGTCCTCCGCATCATGCGGACGTCGGCATCAACTGCCCGGACATCACGCGTCGGAGACGGCGCGAGTGCTCCTTGTGGTTGCCGGTCTTCCTGCTGCGGCTGCTCCTCATGGAGCGGCTGTTCCCTGTCAGGGGAGGAAGTCACCGTATCTGTAACATGTCCCTCTGAGGTGTTTCCTCTCCGAGGTGGTGCCGGCGGCGGGCGGCTGGCTTGTGGGTCTCCTCCCACCGGTTGGGGATTTCTGCTGTGGCTTCTAGTGCTCACCATTAGTAGTCACGGGGATTGAAGTTTCCAGCTCCCCACGGTCGGCGCCAATGTTCTGTATGAAGAACACAGAGATTGGACTTGACTAGGTTGTCAAGCCTAGAGCCTACGTACCCTCGAAGGGATCAAAGTCCACGTAGTTCGTAACACACTTGAAGGCACGTAGCCAGGGGAGTGGGGTGTGTGCTCTGTGTGGCAGAAAGTAACAAGAGCATAAGATAGAACGTGTGCACCTGTTTAGGGTTTCCTCCTATTTATAGAGGAGCTTGGTGCGCGTATCTCCCTAGTAATGGGGGATATCTATGATTGAGCTGTCAGGGGCTGATTGGCTGGTGCCATGATTGTAGGAGAATCTTCACTGATGAGATCCTAAAAATAGGGGATCTCGGATCCCTTCCTAATATAGCGCGGATTCCCTTATAGACGCCATTGGGCCGAGGTCCGGACTTGGGCCTATTGGGCCGGTCCGTAACACCTTCTAACTACATTATTTCTACTTTTCTACTGAATTGTGTCCCTCCCCCACACTTATCTTCGTCATACCACAATGAAGCCCAAGTAATCATATTAATTAGGAAGAAAATAAGTAAGGAAAGAGACAACCTTTGTTAGAGTATCTTGAGTCGCTTGAAGGAGAAGTTCTCATCTTTGATGAGAATCATGAATTTTTCCCTTGAAACATCTTCTCCCGCATTGAATTTCCTTGGTGGAGATGGCTCAGGATCTATTGGAAGAGGTTCAAGAATGTACGGTGGATGTTGGTTCCATCGGCAACCTTTCCAAGAATGTGCCTGCAAATAAGACAGGCAAATAGCAGTATCCCATCCAAAAATAGAGACATGGAGAGATTTTGAGTGAATGAAAGACATGTCAAGTTCCAAACACTCCAAGTAACTATCACATCCAAGGAAATCAATGATACTCCCATCTGTAAGAGTCAAGCAACCAATCATATCGTGAACATTCTCTTGTGTTTGCAAAATGGAAGGTGTGGAACCCAACTTAATGTTGGAGTACACTATATCATCGTTGCAATCACAACAGATGGAAGGGAAAAGAGTGGAAGAATGAAGAGATTTTTTTAAATCATCACCACTTGGAATGTGTAAAGAATCAAAACAATTATCTTGTTTTTCTAAATCAGGTGGCAGATCACAAGAAAGTACTTGTTGGAAAGATTCACCAGTATGCAGAATCTTATCAATCAAAATCTCAGAATCTTCATCACCAACAAGACTACAAGGAGGTAATCCAATAGGATTGACATTCCAGGCTATGATTGTTCTCACTCACGTCAACAACAGAATACACAATCAATGCAGAATCACTAAGCAAGTCAGAATCACCAAATAATGCAACATCAACCAAGTTAATGCAAACAGAGCACCATTCATTGCCAGAACATGCACAATTGGTAGAATTACTTGTCCAAGCAAAATCAGGATAATCAACATACCATTGAGCAAGAACATCATCAACAACATTGTCATCCATGCTTAATTCAACCTTTTCAAAATTGACATGCTTACTATCATCAATAGTACAAGAGGGTACATTTTGATCAACGGTAAAATCAACCACTTCACTAAATGCTTTCTTTTGAAGCTCAACAAGTAAATGACATTTTTCATGATAACAATCTACAAATATTTGATATTCTTCACAACAACATGAAAATATGTCATTCAAGTTATTGCAATCATCACTAGTACTATGAAGAGAAGCATTTTCATCAGTTAAAGCATCACATGAAGAAATAGGAACACACTCATCAACAAGTACAGTTAAATCACTACTACTAAGACCAATTGGTTGAGCAATTACATTTCCAAACAATTGAGGGGATTCAACAATGATTTCCTCGTCCACCTCATTATCACTCAAATCATGAATTGCTTCATTAGTCAAAGTAGTAGGAGAGTCTACTTCCATAAGGATATGATCATTACCAAATGGGAGAGAGGACTCTTCAATGTGCTTTTGTACTTGCTTCACTTCTTGTGCATGTGTGCCCATGATAGAAGGAAAATTCATTTTCAACACTTGTGCTTGCTGCTCAATTTCCTTTGCTAATCTCTCAGATGATTTCGTTTGTTGTTCCATAATTCTAAGCATAGAGTCCATTTGTTGATGAAGGTTGTCCATATGTGACCACTCCTTATTGACAGCCCAAGCCATTTGATTTTGGTGATCTCCAATGACTTCACAAAAAGAAGGATCTTGGTTGGGTAGAAATTGGTGAGAATGAGGTTCATAAGGTGAGTCAAATGGGTATTGGAATTCATGAGATGGATGGCATGGTCCTGAAGTAGGCTGGAATGAAGGATGGTATGGTAAGTGAGAGGGTTGATGTTATTGTTGAAATGGAGGTTGGTGGTATGGTTCATGTAATGGGTGGTAGAAAGGACCATAACATTCTTGATTGCCTACAAAAGAGTGAGAATTGAAAGGTAGATTATGATTGCCATAAAACCAAGCCATGAAATTTCAATATAATTAATTCCCAAGGAATTACAAGAAAACTATCTAACTCTAAACTATAAAAACTAAGAAAAGGAATATAATAAAATACAAATGCAAGTGAAAAAGAAAAGAAGTTTTTTTTTTCTTGGAAAATGATTAAAGATGCAAGTATGCTATGAATTAACTTGGAGACATGGTGAATTCAAACAAATAAGCCCAAAATCATATCGAATTTGATACAAACACACCACACAGAAGCTATCAAGTCAAGACAATGCAATAAATTATATGCAAGCTACCTAAATGCAAAAAAATCCTAAATTATATGCAATAAAAAATAAAAAATGCAAATCTAACAAGCTTCACAAGAGAAACCCCTTGTCAAAAGTGAATTTGACAATTAAATCACCTAGGGAGCCAATTACTTAGCTCCCCGGCAACGGCGCCATTTGATGAAGACCTTTTATCATTAGTCTTGGGGTCCACAATCAACAATTAACCAAGGATTACGTATAGGCAAACCTAGGATCGTTCTCTCTTTTCGAGGAGCTTTTTATTGAATCCTAAGTAATCTAAATGTCATGCAAATGCAATGAAAACAAGGGGGGATTGGGTTTTGGATTTTTAAATTAATAAACTAAAATAAAAATGCAATTTAAATGAAGCAAAGATAAAATAGAATATAAGAAAACGAGAAGAAACAGATTAACATCGATCAACCCAACATTCAGATTCCAGAGACTTCCATCATTGAACGAAATATAAATAACCCACGTTTGGCTCTGGACGAACCGAGATCTCTGCATTCATCTAGAAAATCCCTCGACTAGACGATCGCCTAGAATATGTCCGAACAGCGGCATCCCACTGTGCGATCGCACAGCAAAACTTAAAACCTAGTTTGAACTCAATCCTTGGGATGAACCAAACCGAATATTAAATCTAATATTCGAACTATTTTCAAAAATCGGATCCGATAAGATGAAAATAGAAACGAGTTAAATCACCGATAAAGCACAAGTTCTCTGGACGAACTATGGAATCCTCAACGTTGGGTCAATCAAAGAAGCTTAGCCAAGCATGGCTAGGAAAAACGTAGAAGAAAAGATGAAGAAGAACATGAAGAACAACTCAAAGAAAATAAAAGCTTCTAATTTAATCTGAAAAACTCCTACCACGTAATTGAGAATATGTTTGTAGCCACCATCTAATTTTCCTTATATAGGAAAGATGACTAATAAATAGGAAACCCCTAATCAATAGGAAATCCCTATAAAAAAGGAAACCTCTAAAAATTGGTCTTTTATTATAAAATTCGAGCAAAATAAAAATCCAGAAAAATGCATCTGTCTTTAGCTCCGATTTCGTCCATCTTGTTGTCCGAATCAGCCTTCCGAGTCTTCAGAACAACTGTAGATCTCTGAATCATCTAAAAAACGAAAGAAGAATCAAGCTAATCGGAAATCTAGATCAAAAGTTATGACAAAAATACTAAATCACTGTAAATCTGGAATTTAATCATAAAAATAAATTAAATCCAATTAAAAGCTCAAAGCTCGATTAAGTAATAAAATCTATTATTTATTAACTAAACAATCCTAAATTTATTCACCAAGAGATACAAATAAGTGTAATAATATTCAATCATCAGTCCAGCACCTTGTACTCTTACAAGTGCTTATGACTTTGATTCATATCTACATACCTTATCATCAAAGTCATACTAGTTTTATTTCATCTTCGCTCCCGTGTAGATGACCGACAGGAACATTTACAATAATCTATAAGATATATCCAGGGATACAATTGAAAGTTGGAGCTTGATACCCAAGAGGGGGGTGAATTGGGTATCTTTTAAAAATTAAAGAGATAACTCTGTTTTTAATACACCAAAACAGGGTAAGACAGAGGAGAAGGGAAGAAGAAGCTTGACACAGATGATTTATACTGGTTTGGTCCTTTCTCTGACCTACATCTAGTCCCCAAGCCTCACTTGGGATTTTCAATCCACTATAATCAACAAATGATTACAAACTCTGTACTAAGAGTTGTTCTCTCACTAGAACACACTCCCCCTTACAAGTTGTAACCAATACACCCTAACCTCCAAGTCCCCTGACTTGTGGTTATCACAATCAATGAATGATTTACAAGAAATAACTCTCTCACAGAGTGGATATACTAAACACTGAAGAACAAATGTCTTAAAGACACTATTACAGATGAAAGCTGAACACAATAAATGAACTTAATAAATTTTCACTCTCAGTTGGTGTATCAGCTTGAGAAGAAGTTAATGCACTCTATTTATAGGTAGAGAACATTAAATGACCGTTGCTTGATGAATCCAACCGTTGTAGGTGATTAGCACTAAGTCTGGTCTTCTTCTCTCTCTAAACTTCTGCTAATCCAAGTGTTAATGTGATCTGATGTGGCCCTCTGAGAATTTGCCCGTTGGAGATGACTTTACTTGTTGTAGTAAGCATTCTTTAACGTTTAGAAGGCGTGCTCAGATGGATTAGCTGAAAATAGGTTGATTTGCAGAAGTGCATTTAATGCACTGTACACTTTTTGCTTTATGGCTTTGACCTTCATTGACCTTCATCTGTGCTTGCTGAAATTCACTTAACAAACTTGTTAAACATAGCTGGGATCATAAGTGAATGAATTATGGAAGCAACAAGATCAAACAATAATGATTTGCAAATTCGCGTAATTCAAAAATCAATTTTGACCGTTGTATACCGCGGTAAGTTCCTCTATACTGGAGTATGGCACTGTGCATAAGTGTCCATACTGCAGTATCCAAAATCATACTACGGTATATAGCTTCTAGAGGCAAAACATCGTGATTTGTGTTTGAAAGTCATGACCTATACTGCGGTATGTAAGTAGCATACTGTAGTAAGCCAGTTCTTGACAAATTGAGAATCAGTTTAAGAGCCTAATACTGCAGTATGCAAACCTATACTGCAGTATGCAATAGTTAAAAAATTTGGGAGCTCTCTGTATAAGCCTATACTACAGTATATATACCTATACTGCGGTATTGGCTTGACTTAGAAATTTAGTTGCTCTCTGGATGGCCCTATACTGCAGTATACATACCTATACTGCGGTATTGGCTTGACTTAGAAATTTAGTTGCTCTCTGGATGGCCCTATACTGCAGTATATAGACCCATACTGCAGTATGCAACTATCAGATGGTTTTTAAAGGATCTTGGAAACTTCAAAACATGTTTACACTTGTTGTTAATCATCAAAACACATTGAGAACTAATAACAATTATCACTATAAACATACGAATGAAATGATAACTAAAATGGAGAATAATGACTTGCCCCTAGGTAATTTTCAACATCTTTCCCTTTCCCTCCCATTCTCCAGCATCTATTTGACTAATGCAGGCATCTAGAAGAATCTTGGTTGCCTCAGTACTCCAAGCAGCTCTCTCCATATTTCTATCAGGGAAAATCTGCAGTCTACATGTAGAAAATATAAAATACATGGTCGAACACATTGTAAAAATAAATGGCTGTGTGGAAGATAAAAAATAAAATAAAATTGTGTAACAAATAATAAAAATATGTAACGGGAGGTTTCATGTCTACTAAAGAAGGCTTGAAAGTGAAAGTGATGATTATATATCCAAAACAACCAACTTTTTTTCTAAAATGAACATAGACAGTTAGACACCGTAATAGGCAATCAGCAGAATTTAACAAACATTAAAGAAACACCTAGGGAACTTTAAATTAGGCTTTACAGCTTCCAAGCAAAAAGAGATCACCGAATCGGAGGGCAGATCGACGACAAGAGAAGCTAACCTTTACTGCCTAAACCCTAAACAAACACAACTCAGTGA
The DNA here is from genome assembly GCA_034222035.1 of Acacia crassicarpa. NCBI lineage: Eukaryota > Viridiplantae > Streptophyta > Magnoliopsida > Fabales > Fabaceae > Acacia > Acacia crassicarpa. The sequence goes on from JAWXYG010000011.1 coordinate 39,087,091, forward strand.
AGATAGAGCACAAACCTGAAGGAAAATAGAGCGGATATGCGGCATGAACCTAACAAAGTGTGGCTGGAAACAACAGAGGTAGAGAAAGAGAATGTGAGAAACAGAACAGGCTTAGGAGGAATAAAGTGTAGCTGGAAACAATAGAGGTAGAGAAACAGAACAGGCTTAGGAGGAATGGGCTTAGGAGGGAATGTAGAGAAAGAGTTGGATATCATACAAACAGAGCCTGTTTGCATATAAAGGATAAGGCTGTAATTTTTTTTTTTTTTGCTCAAGGTACTTTGAATATTATAAACATTATATTTCATAATAATTTTGTGTACAAACTTTTAATACTTAAGGTATTGAAGTATTAATATGGGAGCCAAGTGGGTTGGTGAAAATATTTAAAACATAACTCAATCGCTACATTAGCTGGCAAATTGAACTTGCGATCATATCGTAAGTCAGACTTAACGCTTGAAAAGATTCACTTGGCAATATAGTCGACTGTTAATAACATAAAGTCATTGTCATATGAAAGTGCAAACATGCATAAACGCATTTATTCATAGTTCATACCCTATTAAATTAACTATTCATAAAACGCTTCCAAACAATACTAAGTGATTAACAATTAATATGTGAGAAAAAAATATTTAAAACATATCTCAATCGATATGGTCAAGCTGGCAAATTGAACTTCTCATAGTTAGTTAATTACTACATACTCTCTTCTTTAGTGTGCTTATTTCTCAGTTAGTACTTGATAGGATATTTAGTAATTAATCTTATTTTGAAATAATTGTGAATGACCAAATATATATATATATATATATATATATATATATATATATAAAATATAAATATGAAAGAATTTTATTTAAATATGGGTAAAATCAAAAAATTATTTCATTATTATATAAATGTAATATTTCAATCACCCGTGTTTAATTAATTAATCTTGATCGTCTAGAAATTTAATTGCAAAATCCTTCCATGTGGTTTCTCTCCTCTCCTAATTAACAACAACAACTAAACCATATATGCATTATCAAGCCTAGCTAGCACTACAATTTCCCAAGCTTTTCCTTAAGACAAACTCTATTCTACATTCTTTCAAGCAATTTCTTTCCTTAAATCTACTCCACTATAAAACAAGTTTCAAGTTTAAAATTGGCCCAATATTGAAAAAGTGCCTAGTGTGGGTTTTGACTTTTGATCATACAAGTTAGCAATCACAGCGCACAATCAACACCTATTTATCAGCATCCACATCAATTAGCACGGTTTGCCTAATGCCTCCTCACATATCAGTACAAAGGGGAAATTTGAGAGGGAGCAAAGAATATAAAAGTCAATGTGAAACCACATGTGTGCAGTGTGTACATTGAGCAAGCACAAAAATATAGCAACGCAGAATAGAAGCGAGACTGTGAGAGTAGGTAAGACAAAGGGATGCGCTGATAGTGCTAAGAAACAAAAAGTTTGAAAAGGGAAAATTCTTGTGTCAGTCTTTAAGTACAAGGAAATAGAAAAAGGAAATGGAAATGGAAAATAATGGATGCTGATAAATCAACCACGGCCAAGTGGGACTGGGGCACCGGAGCTGGCGCCCTGAGGACTCTATCGAGGAGGCTGGTGGCAGTGTCCTCCAAGGAGAAAGAGTCTGTGGCCACTATGAAGTGAATGGACGAATGGGAATTGGAGAGAGTGATGGTGGTGGCCGCGTCGAGGTTAGGAACAGGGGCTGGGTTGGCATGTGGAGGAGAAGGCAAAGGGTTGTCTGGTAGTGTCGGAGGCAAAGGATGTTCTGGTGAAGGCGGGGCAAGGGGGTTTTTTAGTGGTGTCGGAGGTAAGGGATGTTCTGGTGGAGGCAGTGGCAACGGGTTTTCTGGTGGTGGCGGAGGCAAGGGGTTTGCAAAACTAGGGGCAGTCCAAGTTGCCATTCATTTAAGGCGGGAGGAGCAGGTGCAAGGAGTGGTAGAGGAGCCTGAATCCAACGGACAGGTCGGGGCTAAGGAAGTTGAGGGGAGATCCAGCCGCGCCTTGCAGTCTACTTGAGGTGTGGCATGGCGGAGGGAGGAGGCCTATGAGATGCAACAGGAATGAGGGAGAACAGAGTAGAAGAAAGGATGGTGGTGGGAAGGGAGCGGGTAGCAAGGGGCGAAGTGATGACAGCCATAGTCATTGTGGGGGTAGAAAACGTAGTGCACGTAGTGGAAATTTTTTTTTTAAAAAAAAACCGAGGCACAGAGAGGGAAAAGAAAAAGGGAGGGGTGGAAATTGGAAAGGCACATGTTAATAATTGGAAAGGAGGTAGTTAAGTCATGCATACCACGACTGTTACAAATATAACAATCTTATAAACAGTCGTTTATTCAAAACATATGAAATTTACCACTACTGATTTTATTGAAAACGATCATTCATATGTTAAAGTCTGGATTTTTATACGAGTTGTCGAATTTTGAGACAGTATTATCATACTTGAACTTGAAGCAAGCATGAATATTCTGGCCTACCATCACATATATCACATATCGCCATATTAGGACACAACTCAACGCATGAATATATGGTATTGTGCAGATTTCCAATGCAGGGTTGATCTTTGTGGTATATGTGGTGGTAGAATTAATCACAATCAAGTGATTAGGGTATATGCCCGAATCAACACCACTACATATATCACAAGTAATCAGCCTGCAATGGAAAATTGCAAATATTTATCACATCCAAACAAAGAGAATATATTGGCCAAGCAGAACACTTTCGTTTATGTGGATGTTAAAAAAAAAAAAACTAAACTTTCAATCAAGGTTTCAATAAAGAAGGAAAACAAGTATCAATGATTTGTGAATGACAACGAAAGAGAACACTAACAACGCAGGAGCAAAACATATATCAAGGGTTTGAGAAAAGCAACAATTTTTACGGAATACGAGACCGAAATGGCGATGACAGAAAAGGAAAGGCCAAATATGAGAGCAATGAAATTAAACGCGATCATCAAGATGAAGATTAGAAATTAAATTTGTTTTTCATTCATAATATTTTTTATGCTACCCGACCGTGCATCAATACATAGATAAAAAAAAATGTACATAATTTTTGTAAGTGATCTTCATCCGTGTTGATGTATTGAAGCTCCTCGTTCCTTTAGTTTTGTTCACATTCATCTCTTTGCCCTTCTTCCTCCTCTGTCTGCACATTCTATCAGGTCAGTGGGTTATAGGGACCTGTGTTCTGAAAGGCTAATTGCAATGAACAGAGAATAGAAAGAGGCAGGTTGTCGGAAGCTTGAACGGAAGATCATGCAGGATGAGAGAGTCTACAGTGGGAGAACTGGCGGGATGGGACGAAGAACGGAAGGTAATGAAACATAGTTTATAATGTTCATTAAATATGTCCACGACCATTTCATGATCATATTAACCTTGTGCAGCCTTTGTATTCAATGTTTATATTACACTTAACAATATAGGCTTTTACACATTTGGACAAGTGCACATATTTATAGATAAGATTACATATTAGATCAGATTATGTAATGCTCTTCACTTGTCTTTTTGAAACTCAAAGGATATGTAATGTCATGAACACAATATAATATGGATTGTAAAATGCGCCCCAAAAAAAACATAACTAGCTAATAGCTACAAAAAACCCACTCAACTTGGCGTTGTAGGTCTGCTTGGAACTTGTCTAACCTCTGTGATATGTATGCGTGTCTTGTATTCATTTCTATCGCAGGTTGAACCTTGTACTATATGTGGTAGTGTTGGTGGGCCAAAATTAATGCTACTTGCGCCAAATGTAATGTACTACACATGTTCACAAGTTATGTTGCTTTTGTAGCAAATAATTAATCCTAACCTACCAACACCACCACATATAAAACATACAGAACACTTCTCAAGCTCTTCACACTCTTTTTTTGTACATTAAGATATCATTAGGGGATATCCAAAGACGGACCAGGAGGGGCTGGAGGAGCAGGAGGGGTACTGGTGGCTGCTCCAGGACGCGAGGATGGGAGTGTCGGGGCCAAGAAGCGAGCGAAGTGGTTGGTTGCAGCTCTTGCCAGTGGCGATCAACCGCCTCTCATAACCACTCGAAGCGCACTGCCCTGTCGAGGGTAGGGGGATGACCAGAGGACCAGGTGTGAGCTTCGGTGGTAGGTTGTTGCGGTCTGGATAATAGCGGTCGCAGGAAATGGATATCGAGGAAGGAAGGGTGGATGGTGGTGGTGGGTCCGGGAGGCTAGGAGGAGGACCAGGCAAACGGTCATGATTCCGCAAGGGGGACGCCGGGGTAATGCGGTAAGGGCGGAGGGCGGAGGGGTGGGTATGTTGGCTAGCGCGACCACGCCGAGGGGTGGAGATAGTGCGGACCATGGTGATGATCGGGGAGAGGAGGCAAGGGTTGGGGTTTTGTGGGTATAGCGCAGAAGAACAGAATGGCCGGGGAATATAAAGGAGAGCAGGTGTGAATAGGGGTGTCATAATTAGGGGAAAGGGAGACGAAACGGTATCAGGGCAGACGAGAAGTGGGAGATGGATGGGTGAGAAGTGGGAGATGGATGGGTGAGAAGTGGGAGATGTGAGGAGTTGAGTGAAAAGGTGGCGGTAACGTACAGGGTCTTGGGAGGAATTGGGCTCGGTGGAAATGTGCTGCGAGTATAGAATACTTAAACAAAAACTAGATGTAACATTGGTTAGGTAGAGACTAGAGAGGCATACCAAAATACCTGGGCAGCCTCTTGCACACACAGCAATGTTTGTGCGCAATGTAGATAGAAATAGTGAGAAAATGATAGAGAGAGATTTTAGTATATAGCAATGATATACTCAATTTCTTCATAGATAAACAATTACCCTTACAAACGCTCAATACACTAAACAGGCAAAACATGCAAAATTGAGTGTTTGGAAGGATAATTGTATTGGCAAAATCTCTTGCCCTTCCATCTCCCACTCCTCGTCTGCCCTAATACCTTTTCGTCTCCCTTCCCCCTAATCATGACACCCCTCATTCTTCCATGCTCATATTTCCATGACATTTAACATTTTGTCAGTCGTAGAATGACAAAAATATATAGGTTACCTTGTTGTGGTTCGAACCCCAACCTTGGTATAAAGTTCAAAAGATGTTCCATGACATTTAAAATCAAACAATCGTAGTAATACTAATTGGAACGATGCATTTTAAGAAAACGGTCGTCTATATAAACGACTTGCATATGCAAAGCTAGTCATAGTATCAGAAATTTAAACGACAGCCAAAAATCGTCGTTGTAGAATGACAAAAATATATAGTTGATGTTGGTGTGGCTCAAACTTGGGACCCCAGTGTAAAGACAAAATTGTTTTTCCATGACCTTTATAACGGTGGAAATTGTGGTATTATAAATTTCGATGACCCTCTTATACAAAACAGTCGTGTAGACAAACGACCTACAAATAAAAACAGTCGTGGTATTAAAAATTTAAATGACAGCTGAAAAACGCGGTCGTAGAATCATAGAAATATATATTTGACGTTGTTGTGATTTGAACTCGGGACCCCAGTGTAAAGCTTGAACGATTTTTCTAAGACCTTTATAATGATGGAAGTCGTGGTATTATAAATTTCAATGACCCTCTTCTGCAAAACGGTCGTATACATAAACGACCTGCAAATAAAAATAGTCGTGGTATTATAAATTTAAACGACAGTAGAAAAACGAGGTCGTGGAATCACAAAAATATATAGTTGATGTTGGTGTGGTTCGAACCCGGGACATCAGTGGAAAGCCCTAACTATTTTTCCATGACCTTTAGAACATTGGAAGTCGTGTTATTATAAATTTCGACGACACTCTTTAACAAAACGGTCGTCAATATAAATGACCTGCAAATTCAAACTTACGTGGTATAAGAAATTTAAACGACAGCAGAAAAACGTGGTCATAGAATCACAAAAATATATAGTTGACGTTGGTGTGGTTTGAACCCGTGACCTTGGTGTAAAGCCCGAACTGTTTTTCCACGACCTTTGTAACGTTGGAAGTCATGGTATTATAAATTTCGACGATACTCTTCAAAAAAACGATCGTCTATATAAACGACCTGCAAATACAAATAGTCATGGTATTATTTGGACCAGTTGTTAACAGTCAAGAAGATCGGCTTGAATTGCAAAATTGTCATCGCCTCTTTTTCTATGTCTGTTTTTTTTAAACCGTCCCTATATGGGGGTCGTTAATTCTTGTTTTTGTAGTAATTCAACGACGGTTTTGTTTAGACCAGTCATTTAATAGAAAATAGACGTTATATTTTTTATTTTAACATTAATTTATATAGAAATTGACGTTAAAGGTAAGCAGAAAATTACAACAGTGCCTCATCCTACATTTTAGCGTCTATTTTTTTTTTAAAAAAAAACGATCGTTGAATAGTCTCGCCAAAATTTCAAAAATGCCACCAGCTCATTTTCTATATCTGTTTTCGTTTTGTCAGTCGTTAAATTGGAGTATTAAATCTACTTTTTGTAGTAGTGTGTATTGGTCATTAACGCTTTGAGCTCATTAGTATATATATGTTTATGAGATTCTCTTGTTTTCAACTTTATGTATGCATGTATAAATGTTGTTGGAAAACATGATTTGTTTGCTATGAAGACTTTATCGATGGACATTTAAGTTACTTCTATTAAAGTGTCGTGTCAAGGAGAAAGACTAATAAAGTAGTACATGGAAAAGACTACGTCGATATACTGATGTGCAACTGCCATGACTCATATGAGTTTTATACTTAACCATGACTTATGATGTAACCAATATATATGAAATCTTTTAGCCAAGATTATGCTTAAAATTATTGATAGTTTGTTAAATCATGAAATGACATACATCACATGAGCCAAGTAGGAGAATGTAAGAAATGTCTCATGTAGCTATGATAAATGTATATAATTTAATAATTAATGAAGGGGCTAAATGGTTATTGGTAAATAACTTTTGGGAAAAGGTTTCTTGACTGCTTGATGCGAGTAGTTATATCCATAGGATGTATATATCTTTTGGATACATAAGTTATGGGATAAGGGTCTTAAATGCCATGGAAGTTTTCACTCAGGAGCACTGGTAAGACGGAAGTTTTTTTTGGACCAAAAATGCCACAGAAGTTCAAAGGAAGTATCAATTTTGCCCCGGAAGTATCATTTTTGTCACGGAAGTTTTCACTGAGGAGCAATTTTGCCCCGAAAGTTTTCACTAAGGAGTAATTTTAATTTGCCCCATAAGTTTACAAAATGTAGCAATTTTTCCCTTCTATCCCCAAATATTAAATTTGACTATTAAATTAGTCAAAGACCACACATGCCATGCCTTGAAAAGGTCGAACTTGGAGTCAGAAAAGGAGATCCTTCAGATGTTGAACTCAAGGCTGCCAGAATTTGTGAAGTCGAACTGGTCGAAGGGACTGAAAGGTCTGTCAAAAAATGCAAATGAAACACAAAACGAGAAATGAATTTTTCAAAAAATTGGTTCAGTAAAACAAATCAATAGTAATAATAAGTACGTTTATATAAACTGATCATTTGCTTAGATCATAACCGATGCTTCCTTTAGGTTTTGTGACAGTCGACCTTTCAGTCCCCTTGACCAGTTCGGTTTCACAAATTTTGGCCGCCTTGAGCTCAACATCTCAAGGATCTCCTTCTCTAGCTCCAAGTTTGACCTTTTCAAGGCATAACATGTGTGGTCTTTAACTAATTTAATAGTCAAATTTAATATCTGGTGACAGAAAGGCAAAATTGCTCCTTAGTGAAAACTTCCAAGGTAAAATTGCTCCTTAGTGAAAACTTCTGAGGCAAAATTGCTCCTCAGCGAAAACTTTTGTGGCATTTTTTGTCCAAAAAAAACTTCCGTCTTACCAATGATCCTAAGCGAAAACTTCCATGGCATTTAAGACCCTTATCCCCATAAGTTATTTAAAGAATAGAAACTTGTTCATTCACTCTCTGACAATTACAAATGCCTCTAGTTTTCCATCAAGTAGAGAGAGCGTGAAATGAAGGGTAAAGAGAATGATAAAGGTTTCAATTATCGTACTGCAAGTCACATATTATGAAGTACTGATTCTGAAATTATGAATAGAGGTTAGTGCGTCTTGACTTGAACATGTAGTGTTGTGGAAATTATGAGTTCTCAAGATCCTTGCTCATGGTCTTATTACTTGATATTTGAGCATGAAATTATAGAAAACCTTATCATGCAAGTTTCAGACAATGCAGACATGAGCTTGGTTCCGCTGATAACATGTCTCTGTCATCCAACCAACACATGAAACCAATGATGTACTCACCTACATGGCTACATGGTTATAGAGCAAACCTCTACAGGCAAATGAGTTGCAAAGAAGGGAAAAGGCTCTGTCAACATTAATTTTAATCCATCCCTCCAAGGATGCCGACCGACGAGTGACACATGTAACATGACTCATGCCTTCTATTGTAGAACCTACTAACGGGTATTTGTAGTATGCAAGCAATCCATTGGTTTTCAGTAAGGTTTTTAACTATGCAATTTCAACATATATTGTGTACTCTTTTTTCTTCAGTAGGTTTTTGCCCAATTGAGTGTTTCCCAATAAGATTTTAATGAGACATAATATTTGTTTATGAATATCCAATGGGGTGTGTTATAAACAATATGTGTGTGGATGCTCATAACTCCATGCATAGGATTCCATCTCATAGTACGCACGTAATTGACATTACACCCTATAACTCCCGAATTAAGTGGGCCTTAGTACATATTTCCTATAAACTCCAATTTCACCATAATGTTGCTTAATTCCCTTTCTTATGTGCTTGTAACTCTTATGTAGTCTTCAATATATGGAAGCCTATAAATAAAGGCCATACATAAAGCTTTAATACACCAATGAAACAAAGTGAATAAGATGGGTTATTCTCTTCTCTCTTATTCTATTATCTTGTTATTTCTTCTCTTCTTCTATTATGCTTTAGTCTTCTTATTTTCCCTAAACTTACAACAAATTCTCATATAATTTTGTTATAGATGATGACATGAGATATAATAAGCCAAGATAAAGGCCAAAAAAAGGATATAAGAAATCAAGATATAAGAATGTCATTTTTCTGGACATTTACCCATTTCTTTTCTCTAGTTTTTAATGGATCAATGAAAACATGTTATCACTCTTCTTTTATTTTTTTCCTTCTCAGTTTTTCTCTCACTATACACACTGAACACAAACGTTATTGTATTTCTAATGCAAAACAATGCTTAAAAATATTTTTTAAAAGCCAACACACTTATTTTACAAATATAAACTTAACTAATTTCTTTAAATTGTATAAATTATTTATACTACTTGTAGAATTGAAAAACTACGGAAGAAAGTGAATATTATAAAAGGTTAAGGTGCTAAAATAACCTTTAACTTTGACCAAAAGTGCAACAATAGTTATGTTCTGTTCTGGGAACAGGACTGATTGGACTTGACTAGGAGCCAAGCCTAGGGCCTATGTACCCTGTGAAGGGATCAAAGTCCACGTAGTTCGAGACACACACAGGCTGTAGCCAAGGGGGTGGGGTGTGTCCTCTGTGTGACTGAAAGTAAAGAGTGGAGAGTTAGAACCTGTGCACTTGGTTAGTCGACCTCTGTATTTATAGAGGTGTCTGAGGCGGATATCCTGGTTTAGCGCGATATCCGGGGCGAGTATCTCTGGATGTCGATATGATGTGGATAGATCACGTAGATATAGTCTGGATACTCCTATAATGTCGATAGATAGGATCCGCTATAATATAGGTGGGATCCGACACGGGATACATTCCACATTGGGCCATACCTCAAATATGGGCCTTGGGCCGGTTCGTAACAGATGCCCCCCAGCCCGGTAGTTCAGGAGTTTGAACTACCGGGATGTATTTTGCCCCTAGTCGGTTTTACTAGCCGAGCTTTGCTATCGTGGACCTTACCTTGCCGAGTTGAGCTATGTTGATCCTGGCTGTCACGACGGCTTACTTCGAAGATCCAAGGTCTTGTCTCAAAGATCCTGAGTAGTGTTGAGATGGTTTGTTTGCAATTGAATCCAAGTGTTGATCTCGGCTATCGAAGTCGTCTACTCCACAGATCCGAGGTAATGTCTCCAGGATCTGGGATAATGCCAAGGCGGTTCGCCTGTCTTTGAGGTTAAAATCTTTCTTCAGGTTACCCAGGCTAGATCGCTGTGAATCTTACCTTCTTGCCTATCCGCTGTGTAGTGTCGGGTTGTCATATTGACCCCGGTTACCGATGTCCTTTGCTCCAAGATCCGAGGTAATGTCTCAAGGATCCGAGGTATACATTCACCATTACCGTCAATTGACACCTAGCGGTTTGCGACTTCTGTGCGCATTTGATGCATCCGTCATGTCACGTACATCAGCCCTTTCTTTTGGGCTTGGAGGTCTCTAGGCTGCCGAGGCGCCTTTATTGTTTGACCCTGCCAAGGTGCGTTTATTGTTTAACCCGGATTTCGTATCTGAATTGTTCCATCTTGATATGCTTTTGTCCGAGTGTTTGACACATTCGGGTTCGTATTCCGCTGCTGATTTGTTTGTTAGGGCGATAGGTTTTTTCTCGAGGCGGGATCTATTTACCTTTCCCTCGTTGTTTGTTGTCACTTGCCTCAGCCTCAGTTTGACACCTGCACTTGGAAATTCAAATAACCCCGTGAGGGCTTTCGTTAGTTCTTCTCACATCGTTGACAACTGTGTAGTAGTTGCCCCCCAGCCTGGCAGTCAAAGGCTCTGGGCTGCCGGGGTAGATCTGTATAGACTCAGACATCGTATCCGAGTTGTTGCACCTTATTGATCAATCATCCGGGTTTCATTTGCTGCTGCCTTTGCTTATGTTGCTGTCAGCTTTTCAGTGCCACATCTGCCTTGCTGCCCCCCAGCCTGGCAGTCGAGGGCTCTGGGCTGTCGGGGTGCATTGACCGCTTAACCTAGATCTCATGTCCGAGGTTTAAATTTCATTCCCTCCATCGAGGTGGTTCCCTCAGATGATGTTGTTCCTCCGAGTTGGTCTTGACCAAAGATGCTCTCCTGGCAGTACATCAAGCCCATTCTGACACAACTTCCTCGTTTGAAGCAAATTGCCTCTGATTGCCTCAACACAGCCTTCGATCTAACTAAGCACTTGAATCCGAACGTGTCCTTGAGCCTTGTTGGGTATGACTATTGGGCTTACGTGAAGGACGGTGTCCGGGTTCCGCTCCATCTTGCAGGGTGGTAATGAGGCCGGGTCAGGAGCTCTTGAGGCTAGGCAGTCCAATGAGGTGGTGCCTACTGGTGATGTTGCTCCCACGAGCTAGGGCGGCTGCGCCCTATCACTCTTCATATTCCCAATGTCTGTGCCGGTTGTTTAAAAACTCTAAGCTTTGTTAGAAATTTATCGGCCGCAGTAAGTACAGGTCTATATACTCGACCAGCGTTTATGTCTGGGAGAATGGGGCAGGGTTGTCTTGTTTCAACCCTGTCAGGTGTAACTAACCGCACTACCTCGTTCCAATTTTCACTAGTCGGATTAATGGTAACCGATATAAAGGCGAAACTGTCACATGTTCAACCGAGGTTTCACTTACCTCTAATCAAACATTTTGACCTGATCAGGGTCGGCATGATAGCCCGCTTGCTTAGATCGAGCGAGCGTTGACGCGTCAATTTCGCGAAGGCCACGTCTGGCGCTTACGCCGAGCTCTAACCAATGCCTGTTGGAGTACAACGGCCGGTTTTATACATCTAGATGTTTTTGTTAGTGACCGGGTATACGACCTCGAAGTCAGTTTTCGAACCAGGCTTAATGGCCTTGGTTTCATGCTAGGTTTAGTGTCCTCAGCTTCATGCCGGGTTTATAGACCACAGCTTCATGCCGGGTTTAGGTACCTCGGCTTCATGTTTATTACCAAGTGTAATGACCTCGGTGTAGAATCTTTGACTATCGATAGTAAAGAAAATGAATTTCTGTTGAGGAATTCTTTATCCAAGGTCCCTTTAAGGAGTGCGCGCGGAGTCAATTGTATTTTACATGGGGCCTGGATTTTAACTGTAATTCAGTGTAACCGGGGTCCGCCTTCAAGAATTATTACGGAGCCGGGATTTTACCCAGATTCGGTGTAACCGGTCCACCTTCAAAAACTCACACGGAGCCCTGGCTTTAACCAGATTCAGTGTAACCGGGGTTCCGTCTTCAAGAATTCACACGGAACCCAGATTTCAACCAGATTCGGTGTAACCGGGGTCCGCCTTCAAGAATTCACACGGAGCTCGGGCTTTAACCAGATACGGCATAGCCGGGGTCTGCCTTCAAGAATTCACACGGAGCCTGGGCTTTAACCAAATTCGGTGTAGCTGGGGTTCGTCTTCAAGAATTCATGTGGGTCCCAGGCTTTAACTAGATTCAGCGTAGCCGGGGTCCACCTTCAAAAATTCATAGGGATCCCGGATTTTAACCATATTTGGTGTAACCGAGTCCTTCTCACAAACAAGTATATAGATAATTGATAATAAGCAAAGATTGAGCATCTATGAGATAAAGAGGGTGATACTCATCTGGATGTAGCTTGATGGAGTTCTCCATTTGCTTGTTTGGCTTGCAGGGAAACAACTAGATCCAGAAAAGGGAAATACCAATCCTAGCCGAGAGTACATCACGACATGCACTCAAAGGATATCCGAGCGTGGATTTGCTCGATATTATAGCAGCCGTGGAATTTCAACTGAATGCAAGTTTGACACTCTTGATTCCATATCTGCCCATGAGGGATTGCGGCTTTTGCAACACGAACACTAAAGAACTTAATGGGGCTGTTACATTTATTGCGATAAATGCAAGTGATTGTCCCTCTCTTCATATTGATGGGAAACGGTTGGTGGATAGTGTTAATGAGGACAAATTTATGCAGTTATACAGAATTGTCGAAGCTAGTGGGACTAATGGTTGATATCAGCCTGCTCGGAGCTGTCGGGGAGCGCCTTCATAATCCTCCTCCAGAACGAGGACGTGACCTCGGCGTCTCGGCTCCTCCTCATCTCGGCGTATCATCAACCTTGGCTATTGTGATTGAGTCGAGATGCGTTGAATCAGCCTTGGCTTAACAACACCCTCAGCTACCACGATTTGTATGTTTGCCCTGCCTCAAAACAATTCTCATAGACCAAATAATAATTCAACGAGATCAAACGGTATTGCCATATGTTTAGAGGGTTTTAGTAATTCGCTGACTCTTTTCCCTGCCTCAAAACAATTCTCATAGACCAAATAATAGTTCAACGAGATCAAACGGTATTGCCATATGTTTAGAGGGTTTTAGTAATTCGCTGACTCTTTCTCATATGAATAATATAGAAAAGACAAATAGAAAGCAGATATAGCAAAAGCAAACCTAAAGTAGTGTGATCCTACTATTGGCTTCCCTACATCACCGAGTCGTAAAAATAATTCCTTTGGAATTGAATTAGCCTCGGCTTACCAACAACCTCGACTATCTCAATTTGCTCTTCTGGGATTCTCATATGGGTATTGAACTCGCAATTGTATTCATTCCTAGAACTCATCCTCTGTCCCGTGGTTGTTGTTGCATGGTGGGTCTCCGAAGGCTACTGTGCCGACGGCTGTTGGCACGACGATAGGAGAATTTGAAGTTGTCGAACAAGATCCTCTAGGTTTGCTAGTTTTTTATTAAGGCCATCAAAGACTCTTCTGAGTTCTTTCTGGTGATCCTTCCAACTATCTTCTGGTCATGTGGAAATTTATGATCCAAATAGAGCATCTAACTTTATGCCAGAGTTGAAAAGTCTGGGTTCCCCAGGAGAGAGGATAACGATCATGGGTTCTCGAAGAGAGATGATGATGATCTTCATGTTATTGATTATTGCGGCTTCTTGGTTGAAACATCGTTGGTCATAGGAATCGAAATTTTAACAATCCCTACAGATAGCGCCAATGTTCTGTTCTGGGAACAGGACTGATTGGACTTGACTAGGAGCCAAGCCTAGGGCCTACGTACCCTGTGAAGGGATCAAAGTCCACATAGTTCGAGACACACACAGGCGTGTAGCCAAGGGGGTAGGGTGTGTGCTCTGTGTGACTAAAAGTAAAGAGTGGAGAGTTAGAACCCGTGCACCTGGTTAGTCGACCTCTGTATTTATAGAGGTGTCCGAGGCGGATATCCTAGCTTAACGCGATATCCGGGGCGAGTATCTCTGGATGTCGATATGATGTGGATAGATCACGTAGATATAGTCCAGATACTCTTATGATGTCGATAGATAGGATCCGCTATAATATAGGTGGGATCCGATAAGGGATACACTCCACATTGGGCCATACCTCGAATATGGGCCTTGGGTCGATCCGTAACAAGTTATAAACTATTTTTTTGGAGTAAAAGTAGCCATAAGTGGTAGAGTATACAGGCCGTATCAAGTAATAAAATGATGAGTAGAGTATCATTCACATGAGGACTTAATCCAATTAGCGAGTAGCTATTAAATTCCTTTATTTCGTTTAAGTTGAGCGAGTCAGATTTGTTTTGAATAATAAAAAGAAATTAAAAAGGAAATTAATAATAGCAAAAGAGAGAATTCTAATTCGAGAATTACAACCTAGAGTCACTAATTCCTTGTTGGTTTCTTAGAATTAATTCCCACTAAATTAATTTTGACTTAATTTACTCAGCTAATCTAGAGTATTAATGTTTATAAATGCCTTCCGGTCCATTTATAAACCTATCTTAATTAATTATGTAATGCCTTATATAATTAACTAAAATACGTTTTAGATCGAACTCACCCTAATTTGATTATGCGGAGCTTCTAAGTATATTCCTATTCTAGACGCAAATTAGATTTAAATCTAATTCTACATTATTTAATCCCAAGGTCAATTTAAGATTCCCTCTTCCAAGTTCAACCTTAAATCCCCAAAACATGCTTACTAGTGGCCAATTAATAAGCAATAACAAGAAAAGCAAGAATAAATAAACTAACTGAAATTAATCAAAACTAATAGTGAGAATAATACCTAGAACCCAAACAAGTTTATAGGTTCTCTAGGTTGAAAAAGAGATTACCCACATATGGCTATACTAAAATTCATGACAAAAAGATAAAACTCAAGAATCAAGAAATGAGAGAAAGAACAAGGTAGGGTTGACACCACTACTGTAGAGCTTCCTCCCTTTATTGCTCCCAGCTGTTGCGCGCTACTGATCCGTTCTTATTCTGTGTCGTCCAGTCTCCTCCTGTTGTCTTGTGCGTCTTTCAATAATTCTTGGCGTGTTGTTCTCCGTGCGTACCGATGTAGCTTTTCTTGAATCATGCTTGCTTCTTTTTTTCTTTAGGCCTACTCCCCTCAATTATTTATTGACTTGGGCCGCGTCTCTGATTCTTTTTATCCCAATCTCCATGGGCCCACACATCAATCCATTCCAATTGATTCAAAGATTGGATATATCCTAACTTCTAAATGTGATCATCCATTGCTCACGTGGATTCCATTCTTTTAGCATGTTATATTATTTAATATAATATGCTATATCCTTTTTAATTGAATTTCTTGCCCAATTATGTTGCGCCCTTCCTATATTTTCTCCTCTTTTAGATCAGATAATATCTCCTACAAAATAAATTAGGATATTAATAGATACACACACATATACATACATACATGTATCTATACACAGGGGGCGGACCTAGAAAAATATTGAAGGGGGAGCACATTTGGCGGGGGGATTCGGGAATTGTTTTTTTAAAAGGAAAGTTTTAAATGCATTAAAAAAAGAAGAATATAATCAAAAAATATATATCAAAAAAATATTTATGAAATCAAGTGAATATTGATGATGTCATAAGAGGTGCAATTATTTTACAAACCTGTCATTTAGAAAAGCAAGACTAAGTGCTATTAGAAATTGAGCTACATAAATAGCAATGAAGGGTGTGCACTCAATAAGTTCAAGTGCATATATTTTAATAACAAAAGTATATTATAATAAAAAAAATTACAATGTCATTCTTCTAAGCTTTATTTTTTGAAATTCCACCATAATTGCCTTATTATCAATGCTATCAAATACATATTTTTCAATATAAAGCACTAAACAATCATTCAATCATTCATCCTCAATCCAATTACGAAGTGTAGTTATGATATATTAAAGGTAGGCACTTAATTTAAAGATAGACAATCATTAAAACATGTATTATTATTATTATTATTTTTATTTCTTTTAAAACATCCCAAACTTTTGGGGGGCAAGTATTGCAAACGTGGGTCCGCCTCTGTACACACACTTGTGTGTGTATCTATATATATTTGTGTGTAGACACACACAGACATATATATTTAAAAGTTTCATTGACGGGAAGAGTCTACACACTGACATACATATACTCACTAAAAACCAAACACACTTGAGATAATAAAATAGGGGTACTTTAGAAAGAAATTGACAAAAATTATAATGTTGTCTTATAATAGGACCAAAATTAACTCCCAAATGTTGCCCTATAATTAAGACCGGAGGGTGTAGCTTAATGTGATTCATATTTATATTGATGATAGTGGAAGTGACTTTTTTCAACTAAAACATATGTTTGGATGATTATTTTGGAAACCAAGTTTAGATGGAAAATGAGTGAAAAGAACACAAATATTTTTAGGGTTAAGGAGCAATATTACCAACGAACTATTGGTCAAAGTGCAGCCAATATAATAAACTAATTTTTGGACCGAAAATACAAAATAACTCTTAAATTGGTGAAATTAGCACAATGGCATTAGAACTGTGCAAACTTTCGTCTGTTGGAATTAGCTTGAGGGAAACGAATTAACATCAAATAAAACACGTGGCTTTTTTACCAAAAAAAAAAACACGTGGCTTGGGTATATGTTAGTCAGACAAAACATGGAAAGAAATGAACTCAAGAAATAATTGGGGCTCATTCTACAATCTGAAAATAGGAGAGTCGACGAAACTCATGGAAAAAAAACATGTGGCTTGTGTATATGTTACTGCGAAACCCATCGAACCTGGTTTGAGAGAAAGGGGTGAGATCGCCGCTGCTAGTCAAGAAAGTTTGAGAGATTGTTGGACCTGGAATCCCGTCGACGATGGTGATTGTGGTTGAGGAAGCTCAGATGACAATGGCGCACGAATGAGAGAATCGACAATTAGCTAGGGTTTTTTGGACTGGACAGGTAACCTTCAATTTCTCTCAAGGGATCAGATGATGTGACAGCAATTTCTCAAAGTTTTCTCAGATAACCAGATAACCTTCGATAATCTGACGAGAATTTGTTGAATTTCTCAAGCGATATAATTTCGTTTAGGGTTTCATTTATCCCCCTTTTAATGATGATTTTCTTTGAGTTTTTTTTCCTTCTTTGCGTTGCTAAGGGTGATCTCCTTCAGTCATTTCAGGTTATAACATATTGGCTACAACATCTATTGGTGTGGATATTGAGGCTAAGCATAGGTAGGTTTCAGACTCTCTGTTGTCTCCGGTATTATTTCCTTGAAATACGTCCCATGTTAATCAAGGGCTTTTGTTTTGTTGATGGTTTCAGGTGTGAACATTGTTAATTATGATTAGTTTTGATGATGTCTTATGTATATGCCATTGTTATAAGCAAAAAGATTGAGTAATATAGTTATCTCCTACATTGACTAATTGTTGTATTTAATGTAGATTAATCTAAGTTTAGTTATGGAAAATAAACAAGAAGAAGATAAGAGATTACAAGAAGAAGAAATTGAATCAAAGAAGATGTGAAGTCAAATGATATGGAGTGATCAAGAGAAGAGAAGGAAGAAAGAATTGAGTTATGGAAAATGATCAAGAGGAGAAGAAAGAAAGAAGAACTTGCTAAATGGAATGAAGATACAATTATTCAAGTTCTTATATTGATGCTAGAAGGCTCCAAGATCATATGGAAGTTCAAATGGCTCAATTTGGAGTTAAAGTCAGCAAAAATCAGCGGCTAGAAGGCTCCAAGATCATATGCAACGTGATCAGCAACTTTGTTCTACTCTGTTCACATTCAGCACGGGCGACGTCTGGTAATTTGATGATATCTCACAAACCAGAGATTGGATTGAGACAAAACCAAAAGCATTGGAAACTAGACATCTAACACGTATTGGTGACAAAAATTCATGCACAAAGGAGTTCAGATGAATTATTGATGAATTTTACAAGTGGACACAAAGATCAGCGTCACAGTCAGGAACAGCCTTCGGTATTTTGAGCATATCTCATAAACGACAAATCCGATTGAGCTGAAATCAATGGCATATGAAAATAGACTCACAGAGCTTTCCATCAAGAGTTAAACGGATCAAAACGGAGCTCGGACCAGAGAGATATGGCCCTTAGAAGTTGATAGTCAGTTCAAGTATTGCTCAATTGCATTTTATAAGTCAATACCGCAGTATAGGGTGCTATACCGCAGTATTGGACTTCAATACCGCAGCATAGGGTGCTATACCGCAGTATTGGACTTCCAGAGAACAATCAAATTTTTTCAGTTAAGTCAATACCGCAATATAGGGTGCTATACCGCAGTATTGGACTTCCAGAGAACAAGCAAATTTTTTAAGTTAAGTCAATACCGCAGTATAGGGTGACATACCGCAGTATTGGACTTCCAGAGAGCAACCGAGTTTTTCAAAACTTGCCAATACCGCAGTATAGCTTTGTATACTGCAGTATAGGGCCATCCAGAGAGCAACTGAGTTTTTCAAAACTAGCCAATACCGCAGTATAGGTATGTATACTGCAGTATAGGGCCATCCAGAGAGCAACTGAGTTTTTCAAAACTAGCCAATACCGCAGTATAGGTATGTATACTGCAGTATAGGGCCATCCAGAGAGCAACTGAGTTTTTCAAAACTAGCCAATACCACAGTATAGGTATGTATACTGCAGTATAGGGCCAACCAGAGAGCAATCAAATTTTCTCACCCAAGTCAATACCGCAGTATGGATATGGATACTGCAGTATAGGCTTATACAGAAAGCTCTCAAATTTTATAACTATTGCATACTGCAGTATAGGTTTGCATACTGCAGTATTGGGCAATCACGGGGACTCTCAACTTTGACAAAAACTCGCATACTGCAGTATGTTAGTTGCTTACCGCAGTATAGAGCATATCTTTCAAAATCAATTCACGATGTTTTTGTCTCTGGAAGCTGCATACCGCAGTATGACTTTGGATACTGCAGTATGGACACTTATGCACAGTGCCATACTCCAGTATAGAGGAACTTACCGCGGTATACAACGGTCAAAATTGATTTTTGAATTACACGAATTTACAAATCACTGTTGTTTGATCTTATTGCTTCCATAATTCATTCAATCATATTCCTAGCTATGTTTAACAAGTTTGTTGAGTGAATTTCAGTAAGATCAGATGAAGATTATTGGAGGTCAAAGCCAAAAAGCAAAAAGTGAATAGTGCATTAAATGCACTTCTGCAAATCAACCTACTTTCAGCTAATCCATCTGAGTACGCCTTCTAAACGTTAAAGAATGCTTACTACAACAAGTAAAGTCATCTCCAACGGGCAAATTCTCAGAGAGCCACCTCAGATCAAATTATCACATGGATTAGTTGGAGTTTAGAGAGAGAAGCAGACCACACTTAATGACAATCAACTACAACGGTCTGATTCATCCTACAACGGTCAAAAACGGTCACACATCATTCTCTACCTATAAAAGACATGGACTCAAGCAGAAAAACGTGGAGATACAAGTTTACAATGCCAAAATGCTGATACTCTGCTTCTTCATCATTCTCACTCTGTTCTTCATATCTAGATAGCTTAGAGAGTGAAATGAATTGTATCTGTACTTCAGTGATTATCCATTCATTCCTTTGAGAGGAAACTTATTGTAAACACATTATCTTTCTGAGAGTTACTCAAGATTAGGTAATCTTGAGTGGGATATACATTGTGTTGATTACAACTTGTAAGGGGGAGTGAATCCTAGTGAGAGGATTACTTCGAGTACAGAGTGTGTAATCAAGCAGTGTATTGATTACAGATTGTAAGGGGGAGTGAATCCTAGAGAGAGGATTGCTTCAGTTACAGATCGTGTAATCAAGCATATTAAAGATAGTGGATTGAAAATCCCAAGTGAGGCTTGGGGACTGGACGTAGGTCAAGGATTGGGCCGAACCAGTATAAATCTGTTTGCACACTCTTCTCCCTGATCTTTTATATTTCCAGCATTCGCATTTGATTGTTTTGTCATCTGGTTTTTCAACTCACATCCTTTTGGGAAGCTAAATTTACTGATTTGCAAAAACATTTTAAAGAAAGAAAATTTTTATACTTCACCCAATTCACCCCCCCTCTTGGGTTCAGGCAGAACTTACAAACATTGCAACCCTTGCTTCATAGAGCTTGAGAAAGTAAAACGTATTTTAGCTTGTTTAACGAGGTAACTATTTAAAGTCCTGGTTTTGGAGAATATGTTCATTTTGATCCAGAAAGGAAGGATAAGGGAGTGATACTTTTATCAACTGAATGAAGCTTTTAAATAGGCCAATTGACATGAATAAAATCACTACTTGATCATGAAACTTGAACACACCTAAATGCATAACTTGATAAGTGTGGGTAACATTCATAATACAATCAGTTTTGCCTAACATTCTAATGTGCATCCAGTGTGAAACTAATATGGGCCTTAGTAACAATGGTACCAATACAAATTATGAACTTCAGTATGTGCATTGAATGGTTTTTGATTGTATGATTTTTCATAGATGCATCCCCTGCTCACACGTTGTTTAATTGTTTTAAAGTGGCAAAAGGGCATGCTAAATTATTTACATTGCTCTTGCACTTCTAATTGGTTTGAGCACAGGGCTTGTTGCCTTTTTTAATTACCTCATTGTTGAGAACATTGCTGGTTTCAACCTTCTACTCACTAATAGTTTCATGCTCAAAGAAAAGTATGCCTAATTCTTATCAATCAAATGCAAATTTTGTTTAATGTTTCTGATTTTTTTCCCTTTTCCTTTGTTTCAAGTGTAGAGAAATTAGTGTAATCATTGTTGCATTAAAAGTTTTTATTTTTGGTGTGGGCTAAAATCTGTCCTTGTTAATTGCTTTCAAAAACTTTATAGGTGGTTTTTCTCTCCCCATGGCTGACAATTAATTGCATGCTTGAGTTGCTACAGGTGTAATGGCAAGTCCAGGGAAAGATAATAAGGAAGAAATTATTTCTGGCGAATTTGAAAATATTCTTGGCAGCAATGATTATATAGAATTTTTAGGCGAGGTATGAGTGGAGGTAAATAGCCAAGAGGGGGTGAATTGGGTATTCTCAAAATTTTCGACAATAACTCTGTTTTGAAGCAATAAAAACAGAGGTGAACAGAGTAAGGGAAAGAATAGTTGGACACAGAGATTTATACTGGTTCGATCCTAACAACTTGATCTACATCCAGTCCCCAGACTCTCTGGGATTTTCCACTATATCAAAGATTACACACTCTGCACTCAAGAAGTACTTCTCTCTCTAGAACTCACTCCCCCTTACAAGTTGTAATCAATGAACTCCCAAATCACCACGTCCCCCTGACTTGTGATTCTTTACAATAAATGATTTACGAAAAGAAACTCTCTCTAAGAGCAGATATTGATAATCACTGAAGCTCTTTGTATCAAAAGATACTATACAAGTGAAAACTGAAGAAATAAATGTAGACTTGAATGCAATTCGTTTTCAATTGTTCTAGTTGTTGAGAAGACTTTAATGTAACTCTATTTATACTCAAATAGCATTAAATGACCGTTGCAACTTCAATCAAACCGTTGGAGATGATCTGCAATGGTTAGGAGGTGGTTTGGTCTTCTTCTCTCTCTATCTCCACTTAATCCAGCTGTACAGAAGTTCAGAGTTGACTTCCTGTGAATTAATCCGTTGGAAAAGCAGGTGCTGGATGTGGAAATCATTCTTTAATTCCTGCTAGACGTGTGCAGATGAATTACCCAAAAGATTGTAACTTTCTGGGTTTGCATTTAATGTGCTGACGTCACTTTTTGCTTTTACTTTAAACATTATCTAATTCATCTGAAACTCACCAACAAAGTGGTTAAACATAGCTAGGAATAGTAGAGAATAAGTCTGGAAACTATTAAGATCAAACAAGACAGATTTACAGAATTGCGAAATTTGAATTTCAAATCCATCGCAGAAGCCTCAAGGTTTGTTCTCAAAACCTCGAGTTTTGGACTTGGCTTGTAAATCTGATTTATGTCCAAAATATCAAAACTTGAGATTTCTGATCAAAACTGGAGGTTTTCAAGACTTCAAAATGTTTAGCACTCTCTGGCTGGCAAAACCTCGAGGTTTCCAAACAAACCTCGAGTTTTCACTCAAGTATGAAAGTTTTGAAAAATTCTGTCATAAGTAAAACCTTGAGGTTTTTATTGAAACCTCAAGTTTTCAAATCAGCGAAAACATCACCTGCTCTCTGTTTGTCAAAACCTCGAGTTTTCTATACAAAACTCGAGTTTTGTTGAAATATAAAAACTTTGAGATTTTGCACCAAGACAGAAACCTCGAGGTTTCAAAACCAAACTTGAGGTTTTGAAACTTTAGAAATTTCAGTTGCTCTCTGCCTGGACAAAACTCGAGGTTTGTCCCCAAACCTTGAGTTTTCACATTTTGTGAAAACTTATAGATTTTTATGTCAAACTCCAAAACTGAAGGTTTTCAAATAAAAATGGAGGTTTTGTGAAGTGAAAAGGTTTAAGTGATCTCTACCTCCACAAACCTCGAGGTTTTTCCCAAAACCTCGAGTTTTCACTCAATGTGAAAACTTTGAGAAAATCTTATAAACTTCAGAACTGGAGGTTTTGAAACTTTGTTAAAATCTAAGATTTCTGTCTCAGTCAAAACCTCGAGGTTTTTTGCCAAACCTTGAGTTTTCTCAAAACTTGTGAAAACTGAAGTTTCATGTCAAAATCCAAACCTTGAGGTTTTAATTAAAAACTGGAGGTTTTAAAATGTTCAGAATCTGAGAGACTCTCTGTTTGACAAAACCTCGAGGTTTTTCCAGAACCCTCGAGTTTTGCATTATCACAGAAAACCTGAGAAGTCTCTATGTTTGGAGACCTCGAGTTTTCACTTTTCTTAGAAAACTTGAGTTCCTCTCTGTAAGGTCAAACCTCGAGGTTTCTGTGCAAACCTCGAGTTTTTCTCTTACAGTGAGTTTTTCACAATTGACAGCAAAACTTCAAGATTTGTTTACAATTATTGGAAATCATCAAAACCCTTAGAGAACTAACACGAGGTAGATGATGAATTTGCAAATATTCCAGGAACCCATGATTATGTAGAAGAATTAGGTGAGGTACATGACATAAGTCAGCTAGATGACATAGGTGTGATAAATGACTGTAATAGTGATGATGATAGCTATAATGAACATTCAGAGTCAGGGTCAAATTGTTATGATACCGAAGAGAGCTTAGTTGATGATTATGAAATACATGAAGACCTTGAGGATACATCTAGTGATGAGGATGAGGGAATTTTTAGAGCACCTCTACAAGAGAGGCTTAGTCAAATGGAGTAGGATGGCTCTAAAAAAATGCCCTTCTTTACAGTGGGTATGACATTCTTGGATAGACGTGAGTTGAGGAGAGCCATTGATAACTATGCTATTGAGAAGGGGGTGAATGTGAAAATATTTAGAAGTGAGACAAGGATGGTCATCGCCTCCTGTGAAGAGGGTTGCCCATTTAGGTTGTATGCAAGTAGAGATAGTGTAGGTCCTGGGTACATGGTGAAAACACTGAATTATGAGCACATGTGTGCTAGGGTTTATAAGAATCAAAGGGCAAGTGCGAGATGGCTAGCTGAATACTTCAAGGATGAAGTCCAAGATAATCCTCAGTACAGTGTAACTGAGATGAAGAAGGAGGTTGAGCGTGATTTGAATTTGTCTATCAGCAAATATAAGTGTAAGAGGGCTAAAAGGATGATAATGGAGGTCATGGATGGGAGTTTTGCAAATGAGTATGCCAAGTTGGAAGCTTACTGCAATGAGTTGAAAGTGTCAAATCCAAGATCTGATGTTAGTGTGGAGTTAAGCGGTGAAGCTTTAGATCAAGGAAGGAGGGTATTTAGAAGAATGTACGTCTGTTTTAATGCATCTAAGGTATGCATGTCATATTCTCTTATAATACCTTTTACATGTTGCTGCCCATTTGAAAGAAGCACGTTAATTAATTGTTGTGTGTTAGTGCATTTTGTGTCTCTGTTATTGAATTTGCTGTCTGGCTCTGTTACTGAATTTGTTGTCTGCCTCTGTTACTGAATTTTCTATCTGGCTCTGTTAATTAATTTGCTGTGTGTAAGTGAATTAATTGCTTTCTTTTAGTCAATTAATTTGATGTCTGCCTCTGTTACTGAATTTGCTGTCTGGCTCTATTAATTAATTTGCCGTGTGTAAGTGAATTAATTGCTTTCTTTTAGTCAATTAATTTGCTGTGTGTTAGTGAATTAATTGCTGTCTTTTAGTCAATTAATTTGCTGTCTATTAGGGAAAAAATCACTTTAATACCTTTTCAGACCTTGTATATATTTTGGCCTATTGCTCTAGGGTCTCTAATGTGCTGTCTTATGTCATTAAACTATTAGGTCGGGTGGAAATTAGGTTGTCGGCCATTTATTGGGCTAGATAGAACTTTTGGAAAGGGAAAGCTAGGGGCATTTTGTTGACTGCTGTGGGTTTAGATGCAAGCGATAGTATGTTCCCACTAGCTTTTGCTTTGACTGAGAAGGAGACAACTGTTAATTGGAGTTGGTTCATACACTGGCTGAGATCCTCACTTGACCTTGATGACGGTGGAAAAGTTACAATAATGTCTGACATGCAAAAGGTAAAATTTTGTCCATATATGTCTGCTTTTATAGTTGCAGCCATATTTTGTATAACTGACTTGTTCTTACATGTAGGGGTTGCTACAAGCTGTCAATGACATCCTTCCATTCGCTGAACACCGGCTTTGTGCAAGACATGTTTATACGAATTGGAGCAAACGGTGGAGGGGAGATGAGCTCAAGAAAAAGTTTTTCAGTTGCGCATGGAACACCTACAAGGAACAATTCAATGACAACCTAAAGGCATTGGAGAAAGTGAACAAGCCAGCAGCTGAAGGAGCAGTAAGTTACCCTGTTAAGGGATGGGTAAGAGCCTTTTTTAGTAGTAAATGCTTGTCTATGGTGGTAGACAATGATGTGAGTGAGAGTTTTAATGCTTGGATCAATGAGTGTAGGTATTTTCCTCTAATTAAAATGATTGATGGCATTAAGATTAAGTTGATGGAAAAATGGGCTGCTAGTGGGCAAATAGTAACCACTTGGAAGGCCAACTATAGCCCAAAATGTATGGAATTTTTCAAGACAAATAGGTACTTGGTTGTAAATTGTAGGATATCCTTTAATGGTGATGAAAGGTATGAGGTCACTGAAGGGAAGGATAGGCACACAATTGACCTTACAAGGAAAGTATGTACTTATCAAGCTTGGGATTTAACTGGAATCCCATGCCAACATGCGATTTGTGCGATGTACCAAGTCAAGCTAGATCCCACCACTCAAATTTCACGGTATTACCATAGGGATACATATCTAGCGAGCTATAGAACAAAATTCCAACCTGTTAGAGGACAAGTATTTTGGGAAACACACAAGTTTGGTCCCATGCTACCCCCACCCATATCCAAATTACCGGGCAGACCTCTAAAGAAAAGAAAGAGGATTGAAGAACCACAAAGAAGGTTGAATAGATACACGACATTGTCGACGACCAACAGTAGCCAAGTTGAAGACAACAATGCTTCAGCTTCAACTTCCCATGTTGAACGAATCAGCAAAAAAGGCATTGTTATGAAGTGTAGCGTCTGTAAAACAGCAGGACATAATAGAGGCACATGCAAAGAGGTAATTTAATTCACAATTCATATAATTTTAATTGATATATTTATATTTTCAGACCTTGAATATATATTTATTATTTCAGGCACCCCCCTCGAGCAATCCTCGTTCAGGAAGGAAGAAACCTCCTCTGGAATCCAGCTAACATGAAAGTTCATCTGCAATCGTCTCGTATACTCTAGCTACAAGTACCCAACAAACTTCAATGCCTAGTGAATCTGGAAACCAGTCAACGGGAAGGAAATGAAGTTACAGAGCAGTAAGGCCATTTGGGTTTGGAATAACGGTTGATGAGGATAGTGGTAGAAGTGTTTACAATGTAAGTTACAATCTGGAAACTGGTGAGTCTACTTAGTTTGTTTGTTATATATATGACCATGTACATTCTTTTTTTGTAGCCCGGACTACGGACTGAAAAGGTCACTGAGGAAGGTACCCCGCCTGAGTTGTTGCATATTGCCAACCCTACAAAAAAATTTCCAATTCCAAATGAGAAAGAAATGAGAAAGTCATCAGCTGCAACATCATCCTCCCAAGATGGTTCCAGGAAGATTGGCTTCACTTCTCCTAATTCTACTGATTCGCCACTAGTTGTGAACCCACCTGGATTGTGATGGAAGGGCCAACCAAGCATCAACAGCTCACAACTCCGTATACAAAGCCAGCAGATCATGAGAAGTCGAACATCACAATAGCAGCAACAAGGGGAGCAGATTATGACCAGGCAGATGGCTAACTCTAGCCCAAAGTGACTTGTTTAGGATACTTTTTATTTTGGTTATTTTGGTGTATATGTGGAATCAACCATGTTTTATGTATATTGAAAGCAACTTTGATTGTAGTTTTTGTATATTTTGGGCTAACTCTAGCAATGTGCCACTAGCGTCTGGCTTGTTATATACTTTCAAGCTGACAGTAATGTTATATACTTTGAAGCTAACATCAACTTTGACTTTATGTATATTTTGTTTATATACTTTGAAACTGATAGCAATGTGCCTCTGGCCTCTGGCCTCTGACTTGTTATCTGCTTGGCAATTATAAATTATTGTTGGATTATTGTTGCATTATTGCCAAAATTTCAGTTTCTTCAGGAGTTAATTAGTGACTAACTTTATGGTCAAGCTCATACTAGGTGACATAAGCTTGACCAAATATTCTGTTTATTGTCGCATTGTTGTCTTATTAGGTCACACAAAGCACTCATACCATTTCATTTCTCTCTTTATTGTGTTGTGTTGAACCTTCAAACTTTCATTACATTTTTCTTTGCATAATGACCAACATAAAGTGCAATCTTTTATGGTTAAGGTGATATTAATCTTGACACATTTAGAGTTAATTGGAGCATAATTCTTGACTGTATGTAACATTTTGCAGCAAAGAGTAAACTCCATGGTTTCTTTGGCAATTGTTTACAACAATATAAATGACTAACATTTCTGTTTTGGAATACAATACAATGTGCACTAAAGGAATACATAAAATTAACTAATAAACTAGAAGGCTACCAAGTTGAACCTAGAGAAACAAAAACCCCTAGCTGACAATATTGCATCAGCAAAAACACTCCTGTTCCTAACCTCCCACAGCTTCCAACAGGAGATACAACTATCTATTGCATACTACACCTACATAAGTACCTAATTTAAACCGCAAAAAAATTACATATACCAATTACATCTTCACATACAATACACACAACCAAACACATGTAAAAAATAACAATGTCATTGCTACTTTAAACTTGTTTTTCCCCTTCCTAAGTTCCACATCA
The DNA here is from genome assembly GCA_034222035.1 of Acacia crassicarpa. Classification (NCBI taxonomy): domain Eukaryota; kingdom Viridiplantae; phylum Streptophyta; class Magnoliopsida; order Fabales; family Fabaceae; genus Acacia; species Acacia crassicarpa. Next base: position 39,114,886 of record JAWXYG010000011.1, read on the forward strand.
TATAAGTCATTTCTGCGTTTAAGCTTCCTCAATTCACCATGTATTGCATCAATCTCTTCACTAAGTCTCTGCCCATGCTCTGCTCTTCAGAGTTTGCAATTTTCATCATATAATTTGTCAATGTCATCTAAAAGCTCCTTAATCATGGCATTTGCCCTCTCTTCGAACTCGTTATCATGCTAAGCGAAGAATCCACACGCCCCATCTTGTGTTCACAAATTAAGTTAGATGAAAAATGTCACCAACAACCCAGTGGCAGACCCAAAAATTTTAATGTCACCATATTCAAGCAAATTCATCAAACTTATTGAAACAGAAAACAGAAAAGCATCCATGCTTGTCACTTTACTATTGATCAAAAAGATAAATCTTTTAACTTAAAATATTCATTAATAAATCTCTTTTAAAATAAAACATTTTAGTCCAATATTGAATTTTTATTATAATGTCTTTTGGTTGGAAATATCTATATTTCAATTTAAACACCCCACTAGTATTTCAAGAACCAGAGCACCAACAGATGCAAGCATAGCCCAACGAGCATGCAATATCTCGAAGCTCCATGATAAAAGAGATTAAACTGATCAGGGCCTATTTACATTGGCGAAGGACATAGTTTCTTACATTTCTGGTTTAAACTGATCACGGGCTATTTACATTGATAGAGCAGATTTATATTATAATTTCTATCACATTATATAACAGTGCTTTAGAGATTATTATCCTCTATTTAATGAAGAATAAGACAAACATTCAACAAAAACCTTTTTGGACATTGGAGCATAGTAAACATTATTACTTCCTCATCAAAATTTAGCTGATGATTCATCATCTATTTTACATCTAAAACAATTTATTTTGTAAAAAAGCTAAATAATGAACACAAGGATGACTGTGATGTGATGTAAAAGAAAATCATACTTGACTAGGAACACCACTAACACAAAAAGAATGGAAAGAATGACATAAATGGACAGAATCCGTAATATGGCGTACTTGAGGTTTTTCTGCAAAACTATGCTTTTCTCATTTCTCATCAAAGTGCAGCCAATGAAAGAAACCAGCAAATGAAAGAAACCAAACATACTCAGTAGCAAAAAAAAAAGAAACTCTAAAAAACACACCTTAGAAACCATCAAAAAGAGAAGCAAGTGATTCACAGTTTTCAGTTGCAAACTTGCAAATACGAGAACAAAGCACTCCTACTAATGTAAGCTTCAATCATTCTACAAATTATAAACCTCGATTGGAAGGAATCAACCGTCAGAGAACCTCCGACATGGGTTGCTTACCTAGTTGTACAATGGGCAGCCGTAGAATTTCCGACCTGGGTTGCCGTCAGTCCACGCCGTCCATCTCAACGCTACCATTCTATGATTGCAATACCTCCTCGGAGGTTCATAGTCCTCCTCGTGACTCGGTTGTCGAAGTAGGACCACCCTTCGCCTGCATCTTCCAGTCGACGATGACGCAGATGACGCCATTCAAGACCGCCTTTCCCGTCGACGATGGTGGGTTCCCAGTGACGACAATCTCCAGTCTCTTTTTTCCCCCCAAATCGATTGAACCCTCGGCTGCTAATTGCTTTCAATCGATTATTCCCTTCCCTTCCACGTTGTAGTTGACTCACGCCTCACCAAGCCACTTGTTGTCTTACATGTCAATTGATTTCCCTCAATCCAGCAGCTGAAGACAGAAGTTTGCACAGTTCTAACGCCATTGTGCTAATTTCACCAATTCAAGAGTTATTTTGTATTTTCGGTCCAAAAAATAGTTTATTGTATTGGCTGCACTTTGACCAATAGTTCGTTGGTAATATTGTTCCTTAACCCATATTTTTAAATAACACAAGACACACAAATATATATTAGGTATATATTGTGATAATTTTAAAAAATAAAATTATAAAGAAATAATATTTAGTTAATTTGTTATTTAGAAAAAATTTAAAATACTTAATTATATATATATTTAATAGATAAAAATGCATATAAATTAGAAATCATGTCAATGTAAAATTTGCTAATAAAATAATATTACATAACTAATTAGATCACATGTCCCGTATAATTTGACTTATGAAAAAAGAGATAACGATGCTTATAAGAGATGATAATTAAGGGTAAATCAGGATTGATAGAAAAAATATTAAATGCCGTAAACTCATAAGCCAAATCAATGATTGCATAAGCAGCTCCGCCCCTATTTAAGATTTTAAGCAGCCTTTGTTCTTAAGCCAAATGGTTTAAAAGCTAATCCAAACATATCAAATCTTCTTAAAAGCACGTTTAAGCAGGTGAAGCACATTCAATCGTGGATCCCAAATACACACATATATTTTATTACTTGCCGTCCTAAACATAAGAGCTACAACTTAAGAAGTGAATTCTTGTACTAAATGTCAGACCTTTTTTTTTTCCCCTCTTTATCTCTTATATTTATAATATTTTTTTAAAAATAATTTCCTAGGCTTATTTTTATATTATACAAACAAACACATATAATTTAATATATCATTAAATGTTTCTATTTAATTTTATTATTTTATGTTGTTAATAATTAATATCCATTTTTTATTATAAAATATTTAATAGAATAATATTTGTATTATATATATTTTTTATTTATATTTATGCATAATATATTCATTATTGAAAATCCACATATATTATATTATATTATATTATAATTTCAATTATAAATATAATGCAATAATAATATTTATAATTATAATTTTTTTTCTATTTATAAAAATGTATTTGAATATAAAAATAATTAAAAATGAAATACATTTTAAATTTTAAACATTAAATTGTTTTCCTATGAAGATTGTGTACACCACTTTTTTTTTTTTTTTTTGCTATTGCACCCGATTCACCAGAGCTTTGCCCTGCCTAATCCAGATCGAGGTTCTGTCGGGCGCATACGCGGGGACCTCTCCCAAGAGAGTTTTTTGCATCCACAAGGACTTGAACTCGAGACCCTTGTTTAAGCGGCCCAAATCCCTTCCACTCGTCGGTCCTGTACACCCAAATTCATTTGTTGTGATTTTGCATTTTTGTTTTGTTAAGATCCTACCACCAGATTCGAGTAACTAATTAGAGCTTTAAAGAAAACTCTTAAAATTAGCGACAGAATTTTTATAGGTAATCCGTCGAAAGTTAGTGACAGAATAATATTTTTTGTCTCTAATTCTATCGGTAATTAACCATTTTTATATAGTGATGAATCACAATTTATCGTCGATTTCACTTTTGAGGACGATGGCAATATATATATATATATATATATTTAGAGAACTTTTTCTCGCAATGACCAATGACTTTGGGCAACACATACATGAGAGTCATATCTAACTTCTCTATAACATAAACTACAAAATGCAAGGCAAAAAGCATCATTTAGTTACAAGTGTGCTTAGTTGGTTTGCTTTGTAAATCGTTTTTCTCTGTCTCCAAAGTGCAGGGTTTGCCCTTTTTTCAAATTTCTTGTTTTTTAACCAAGACTTGAAATTGGAGGAGATGGATAGTCACGGATTGAATCACCACATTGCATTGTGAATACTGAAGCTTGATACATGACTATCATCAAACTTATAGCTGACTTTGCTTCAAGACATAGCATATCTTATATTTTAATTTTTCATTCGGCAAGTCTATAGCTATACCTACTATCCCATGCCTAAAGCTTCTTATATCATATTTTCCTTTAGTATCAATAATACATCACCTACAACTAAAATTTATGTAGACAAAGAGTTAAAATTTATGCCAATATTTGTTTTATCCGTCCTTTCTTGATTGCATGTGTTGTTGTTTGGTTTTCGGTCGTCACTAAAAATTTTGCAGTAATTTTGATGGTTAAAAATATGGATCTTAAGCAGAAATCTAATAGCGCATACAAATCCTATAGAATCACCCAACAATCTTCGGACAACAAAAGTAGTTAAATCTATGATTTCTTGATATAAAAGCAAATTACAAATTACAATTCTACCTGTGTACCACAGATGGAAAACGATCAATGCTTGTTGTACTTAGAAAAACCGCAGGGAAATAGATACAATTTTGATGTGCAGAGTGAGCAACCTGATATTATGGTTAGGTCAAATATAGCAAGAAACATACGGTATTGAATATCTATATTCTTCATTCTACATATAGCTATCTAAGGGGCATCAAATTACTAATCATTGTATAATGATCTAAACCCACAAGGATTCAATTCCACCGTAATATTTAAACAAAAGCAGATTTGCTAATTGATACAAGGCGATACAAGGCTTTCCTTATAATGGAAAACATTACCAAATAGATATACAAGGCGATACAAGGCGTTCCTTATAATATCATTACACTCGTTAGTAATGATATTGATCAAATGTAGACCAACTTTTTCTTCATCATGATCAGTGACTCGTCTTGAATGTTTATACTTTCCAGAAGAAAGCAAGACAATTTCATTCCTCCAAATGGTTCCAGGAAAATCTAATCTGGATGGACAGGGATCGCTAGTATATTTTTTAGTCCAACTCCATTTCTCCATTGATGAACCTACGCCCTCCTCTACAACCCACAAATCAATCAAAGAATATAAATAGCGTCCCTCACCAATCCTAGAGAGAGAAAGTACAGCAAGCTTGTCCTCGTACACCGTCATCTCAGAACTTGAAATATTTGATAGAGGAGGCCCTGGTATTAATGTAAACACTTCCATGGCTATGTGAAATGAAATTATCACGTAAATATCATCTCCCTCCTCCTCTTGCACTCGCTTTAAACCATCCCAAAAGATAGTTCCATTGGCATTGGCGCTACGATTAAAAATATTTACGCCCTCTAAGCTTCCAAATTCTATTTCCTTCCATGAACCTGTGCTTAATGAATATAGTTCAACTTCAGTAATCGCATCGCGACGCGCATAAGTTTTCACTATCTTATAATCGTCAATAATTGCACTAAACCCAAATCCTGTCATGCAGGCCCACTCGGGGAATTTAGGGGTTCTAGTTCTAGGGATTTGTCTGACCTCTCTAGTAGCAGGATTCAACAAAATATATGAAGAAGTATCTGTTTCAACACAAAGCAAGCCATTGCTGGAACCGATGATTCTAATGTCTGACAAGAAAGTTATTAAAGGTAGGTTTTGAACTCCAAAGACATGCATCTCGCAATTGACATGCATCTCGCAATTGATCAAATCTAAATGGGGAGGCTCATTCTGAGTGAAAAGAAGTGAAGCATTTTGATGATGAGTGAAGTGATGGAGATGGTCAGCAATGAAAGATGGGCTCCTGATTAGATTTTCCAAGACACATCGAAATCTGATTAGGGATTTGAATTTCTGTGACGATTTGTTCAGGAAGATATAGGGTGTCGTTCCCCATCAACATATGCTAAATAGCAACTCACTTGGAAATCTTATCTGAGTAAAGTAGAAGGAGTTAGAGGCTGAGAATCAAAGCTATATATATGCTTTCGGTTTTCAGAAGATGAGAGCACAAGCAAAGCGCATGCCAGGTATGTATTTCCATTCCGTCATTAGTGAAATTTTCAACAATATATCACTATTTTTGTGGATCTGGAGTGTATGTCTCCAGTGAGGCAATATCTCAACCATTTAATCAACCGTTGAGATTTAATATCTTATAACAATATATTATAATCTTAACTAACAAAAACTTTATAAATAAATTTATAATTTCAAGAAATTTCATTTATTTATATGTATTTTTGTCCACTTGTCATCACAATCATGTTATTTAATTTAATGTTTTATAAAATATTTTTTGAATCATTTTTTAATGGGTAAAGATGCAAAAATGCACATGTGCTTTAGGTGTAAAAATACATATGTGCCTACAAATTAAGTGCAAAAGTCACATATGTCTGTTAACATTTGATAACTACCGTTACTTCTTGAAAAATGTTACCAACTAGCTAGTCACGTGTTATTATTCCTTTGAAATTGAGGGGATGTGGCAGTACCAAGAGGGAGCTATCTTGGTCTTTGCATATTATTCCTAAATTTGAAACCAAAAGAAATGGGAGGAACCGGCAAAGAAGAGGGTGGATTCAAGATTCTAAAAAAATCTGAGTTTAACTATAGGATGATGATGAGTTTATGCGTCCGCAATCACGAGAAAACAGAGTAGATCAAGAAAGAAGGGGTGGAACAAGAAGAAAACGTGAGGGCTCATCAGTTCAAATTTCTTGGAAAGATTGAATCTAGGGACGTGATTGTATTTGTTGGCCTATCAGCGACACACAATTTCATCTCAAAAGAATTGGTTAATGCTTTAGGAATCCCATTGCGAAGGACCCTCAAAAGATTTCGAGTGAACTTTGGCTGTGGTCCGGGATCTGAGGGGCAGAAGTATGTGAGGGAGTTGTTCTCAAGATGCAAGATATAGAGATTGTTGAAACTTTCTTTGTGATTGGTTTAGCAACCGTCGATGTGGTGTTGGGTAATCAGCGGCTCGGAGACACGACATTGCAAGGAATGCCGATGAGCTTGACTTTCAAGTGGCATCAAGAACAGTAAAATTGCAGGCAGATCCTTCACTCAGATTCTTTTAGAATCTTGAATCCACCCTCTTCTTTGCCGGTTCCTCCCATTTCCTTTGGTTTTGATTCGATGTTAGAGTTATCTGATTCTACGTCGGAAGAGCGTAGAGCGTTCATAGGAAAATTTATTGTTTTACACTCGCTTTCTAAGCACAATAACCGAAAGATTTAGGAAAAATATTAAAACATATGAATTATGTATCACTAATTCATAATTGAAAGTAAATTATGATCATAAATAATTTACATAAAATATAATAAACATACCACTAAGCGATATTAGTACGATAACTATTATTGTCGTCATCTTCGCCACTATTATCAATTTCAACGACATTTGATTGTGCTTCATTTTGAGTAGGCTCTGGTTAATAAGTAAAAATATCATGATTTTTTTCTCTCACATCATGAACACATCCATAGTCTTTATCTGCAATAAATAATAAACTAAATCGTAAAACTAGGGTATAGTTATTATGTATTTGTATATTTGTGCTTAAATGGATAAGTAACTCTAAAACAAATATATATATATATATATATATATATATATATATATATATATATATATAAATTAGTAAATTACCATTATAGGTAAATCCCTCTATCCAAAATAATAATAATAAATTAAAGATAAAATACATATAAAATTAGTAAATTATCATTATATGTAAATCTAGGCATCCAAATAATAATAATAATAATAATAACAATAAAATTTAAAGGGCTTGCAGAGCTGGCTCTTTTAAGCTTGTAGCATTACAGGACCGGCCTTGTAGGATTTATTTCCTTTAACTCTTCTAAATTTTAAGCCCAGTCGTTAAAGGATACTGCTCGACTTAAGACTGTCTCCAGAAGGTTCCAAACCCTATGCATATCCCAGATGCCGTTCTTCATCATGTTTTCTCTTTTCTTGAAGTTAAAGACATTGCTCGACTTAAGGCTGTCTCCAGAAGGTTCCAACCCTGTGCATATCCACCCGCTCCTTCTCCTTCTATCATAATCCTTGCCATTCTCCCAACTGTTCATGCCTACATGTCTTCAATTTCATGAAAGCCATTCCCCAACAACGTCCTCTTGATTTGAAAATAAACCTACTTTCTTTCTCATCCTCATGCATGAAAAACAAACACCGTAAGCTTCACATGCAGTGGTTATGTAGATTATTTCAAGCTTTGTTAAATGACATTCAAGAGTTTACATATCGCCACCATCACTGGCATAGTGTTCCATAATTTGAAGCTGGGCGAACAACTATTTGAAGCTATACGTTGGGTTAAAATACTAAGCTTAGACACGCTTGTGCTTCAGGTTAGTTTGTGTTTGAGCTAGCTATCACAGTTTACACACTGAAATTTATATTCTCTTACATTTTATTTCATAGTTTGCACTTGTCTTTTCTTTTTTCGCCTTTGCAGGATTTATATGGAACGCCACTTATTTCATTTGGAGATGTTCGCCACCTTGAGATACAAGTTGGAAGGGGCTTTTTCTATAATGTTGATGATATTCTAACTAATTTCTTAAAAAGAATATCAAATCTAGAAATTCTTGCCCTTGCTCCTTATGATTATTATGAGGTACAGATGATCATTTTCCCCTTTACATGTTAGTAGCTCCTGCATTCCTTAATATAACATTTACTTTGTAGTTAAAATTGCACTTCAAAGTGGATCTTATATTAAGGATCATAGGTAGTATCTTCTAATTTTTACATATGTAGTTTTAGAAAATAAAAATATGTTATTTTGAACTTGAAAGTTGACGAAATTATTGTTTTAGTTTTTGAAACTTTTTTTCTCTTCCTATCTAAAATTTAATTCCAAACTCAAACTATATCGTTTCCAATTTATATATTCATACTTTTACGTTGATTTGGCCCTTTTTAATAAGATTTTTTGTTATGACTTTTTATATGTCATTTATTCTGTATCTCAGGAACCTAATCCATTTGACTTTAATGATGCATTGATGGAGTGCAAGAAAACTAAGTGGAAGAAAATAAAGGGATTGAAGAAAGTAAAGTTTACAACAACAAACATGTACTTCTCAATGGCTTTTTTAATAGGGATGTTGAAGAAATCGTGCGTGGACATGGAAGAGATGACTCTTATTTACCCGTCTTGTTATCACAAGTCTATAGAGCGTTATTTGAATTGCTTGGAGAGTGGTTCTTCTTCACTTTCAATTAATTTAAGTCCACCTAATCGAAAGAGAAAGAGATGCTAAGATAATGAGTCCTGCTGGAGGGAGACATTGCAAAGGTTCTCGCAATAATCAATCACTTTGGGCAACACATGAGAGTCATATCTAACTTCACTATAACAAAAAGCATCATCTGGTGGTGTTCCACAAATCTGGCTTCCATAGTTACAAGTGTGCTTAGTTAGTTTGCTTTGTAAAGTAATTTTGATGGTTAAAAATATGGATCTCAAGCAGAAATCTAATAGCGCATACAAATCATAGAATCACCCAACAATCTTCGGACAACAAAAGTAGTTAAATAAATGATTTCTTGATATAAGAGCAAATTACAAATTACAATTCTACCTGTGTACCACAGATGGAAAACGATCAATGCTTGTCGTACTTAGAAAAACCGCAGGGAAATAGATACGATTTTGATGTGCAGAGTGGTAGATGTGAGCAACCTGATATTATGGTTAGGTCAAATATAGCAAGAAACATACGGTATTGAATATCTATATTCTTCATTCTACATATAGCTATCTAAAGGGCATCAAATTACTAATCATTGCATAATGATCTAAACACACAAGGATTCAATTCCACCGTAATATTTAAACAAAAGCAGATTTGCTAATTGATAAAAGGCGATACAAGGCTTTCCTTATAATGGAAAACATTACCAAATAGATATACGGGGATAGTAACCATCTTACACTCGTTAGTAATGATATTGGTCAAATGTAGACCAACTTTTTCTTCATCATGATCAGTGACTCGTCTTGAATTATGCTTTGCAAAGGTAAGCAAGACAATTTCATTCCTCCAAATGGTTCCAGGAAAATCTAATCTGGATGGACAGGGATCGCTAGTATATTTTTTAGTCCAACTCCATTTCTCCATTGATGAACCTACGCCCTCCTCTACAACCCACAAATCAATCAAAGAAAATAAACAGCGTCCCTCACCAATCCTAGAGAGAGAAAGTACAGCAAGCTTGTCCTCGTACACCGTCATCTCACAACTTGAAATATTTGATAGAGGAGGTCCTGGTATTAATGTAAACACTTCCATGGCTATGTGAAATGAAATTATCACGTAAATATCATCTCCCCCCTCCTCTTGCACTCGCTTTAAACCATCCCAAAAGATAGTTCCATTGGCAGTGGCGGTACGATTAAAAATATTTACGCCCTCTAAGCTTCCAAATTCTATTTCCTTCCATGAACCTCTGCTTATTGAATATACTTCAACTTCAGTAATCGCATCACGACGCTCATAAGTTTTCACTATCTTATAATCGTCAATAATTGCACTAAACCCAAATCCTGCTGTGCAGGCCCACTCGGGGAATTTAAGGGTTCTAGTTCTAGGGATTTGTCTGACCTCTCTAGTAGCAGGATTCAACAAAATATACGAAGAAGTATCTGTTTCAACACAAAGCAAGCCATTGCTGGAACCGATGATCTTAATGTCTGACAAGAAAGTTATTAAAGGTAGGTTTTGAACTCCAAAGACATGCATCTCGCGATTGATCAAATCTAAATGGACAGGCTCATTCTGTGTGAAAAGAAGTGAAGCATTTTGATTATGAGTGAAGTGATGGAGATTTTCAGCAATGAAAGATGAAAGAAGTGAAGCATTTTGATGATGAGTGAAGTGATGGAGATGGTCAGCAATGAAAGATGGGCTCCTGATGAGATTTTCCCAATGTTTGGAGACACATCGAAATCTGATTAGGGATTTTACCGGAAGTCGTTTGAGAATTTCTGTGACGATTTGTTCTGGAAGATATAGGGTGTCGTTCCCCATCAACATTTGCTAAATAGCAACTCACTTGGAAATCTTATCTGAGTAAGTAGAAGGAGTTAGAGGCTGAGAAACAAAGCTATATAATATGCTTTCGGTTTTCAGAAGATGGGAGCACAAGGAATTGAAGGCGCATGCCAGGTATGATTTCCATTCCGTCATTAGTGAAATTTTCAACAATATATCACTATTTTTGTGGATCTGGAGGCAATTACCTTTTTCTCCACTTGCTATCTCAAGTTCTCAACCATTTTATCAACCGTTCGTTGAGATTTAATATCTTATAACAATATATTATAATCTTAACTAACAAAAATTTTATAAATAAATTTATAATTTCAAGAAATTTCATTTATTTATATGTATTTTTGTCCACTCATCATCTCAATCACGTTATTTAATTTAATGTTTTATAAAATATTTTTTGAATCATTTTTTAATGGGTAAAGATGTAAAAATGCACATGTGCTTTACCCTCATGAGCCTCCAATACTAAGAGCTTTTTTAGGTGTAAAAATATATGTGCTTATAAATTAGGTGCAAAACTCACATATGTCTGTTAATATTTGACAACTGCCGTTACTTTTTGAAAAATGTTACCAGCTAGCTAGTCACCACGTGTTATTCTTCCTTTGAAATTGAGGGGAGGTGGCAGTTCCAAGAGGGAGCTATTTTGGTTTTTTTCATATTATTCCTAAATTCGAAACCAAAAGAAATGGGAGGAACCGGCAAAGAAGAGGTGGAACAAGAAGAAAACGTGAGGGCTCATTAGTTCAAATTTCTTGGAAAGATTGAATCTAGGGACGTGATTGTATTTGTTGGCCTATCAGCGACACACAATTTCATCTCAATAAGAATTGGTTAATGCTTTAGGAATCCCATTGCGAAGGACCCTCAGAAGATATAGAGATTGTTGAAACTTTCTTTGTGATTGGTTTAGCAACCGTCGATGTGGTGTTGGGTAATCAGCGGCTGAGAAGTCTCGGAGACACGACATTGCAAGGAATGCGGATGAGCTTGACTTTCAAGTGGCAAGAAGAACAGTAAAACTGCAGGCAGATCCTTCACTCAGATTCTTTTAGAATCTTGAATCCACCCTCTTCTTTGCCGGTTCCTCCCATTTCCTTTGGTTTTGATTCCATGTTAGAGTTATCTGATGCTACGCCGGAATAGCCTAGAACGTTCATCGGAAAATTCTTGTTTTACACTCGCCTTCTAAGCACAATAACGGAAGGATTTAGGAAAAATATCAAAACATATGAATTATCTAACAAATAAGTACAATCACTAATTCATAATTAAAAGTAAATTATGATCATAAATAATTCACATAAAATATAATAACACGTACCACTAAGCAATATTAGTACAATAACTATTATTGTCATCATCTTCGCCACTATCATCAATTTCAACGACATTTGATTGTGCTTCATTTTGAGTAGGCTCTGGTTAAAAAGTAAGAATATCATGATTTTTTTCTCTCACATCATGAACACATCCATAATCTTTATCTGCAATAAATAATAAACTAAATCATAAAACTAAGGTATAGCAATTATGTATTTGAACATTTGTACTTAAATGGATAAGTAACTCTATAACAAATATAATATATATATATATATATATATATATATATATATATATATATATATAAATTAGTAAATTACCATTATAGATAAATCCCTGTATCCAAAAAAAAAAAATTATAATAATAATTAAAGGGCTTGCAGAGCTGACTCTTTTAAGCTTGTGGCCTTACAGGACCGGCCTTGTAGGGTTTATTTCATTTAACTCTTCTAAATTTTAAGCCTGGCCGTTAAAGGACCGGCTTGGTCGGCTGGGCTTGATTTCTCAGCCCTAATCCCACCTATAAAGGCCACCCACGCATCCCAACCGCACGGGATTTAGCAACTGCGACGTCATCACACCAGTCGGATCGTGCCAGTTAGTGTTCTCCGTTATTTCTTCTCCATTCCTTGTTCTTTTATGCCTTCCTTCGTTTGTGACCCAAACTCGACGACCCCCCCACCCCCGCGCTCCTTTTGTTCTGCTTTCTGTGTCAGTGAAGATGGTGATTATAGCCATGGAATGAAAAAGAAATATGACAGCAGCGCGGTAACCATGGAATTTGGGGTTAGGTCCGCTGCTTTCATATTTTTCTTCTTCTTTTGCTTTAAAAAAAACCTCAATGGAAAGCAGAATAAAAAAGAAGGAAAGGTCACAATCCCTTACGACAAAATTGTTGTCACTACTGTATGCTATTTCTTCACTCAATTGATGTCTGCTATCCCCTAATTATATCATCAAGTTTGATGCTTTACTCTTTTGATTTCAGTTATTAGCTCCATTTTCTGCATTGTCTCAAAGCTTGATGCTCTATACCTGAGCTTATCATGCAGCTGATATTCTATTTTAGAATAGATAATATTTGTACTTCTTGTAGCAGCTTTGAAGTGTCAGGCTTGGCTATTGTAATACCCCAAAAATTAATATTCTACCTAAATATAATATTTTGACAAATGACACCTATTTAAGATAGGTGAATATGCGGTCTCAAATTTTGAGATATGTTTAATCTATCTTTTAGAATATTTTTCCTTAGGATTTAAGATAGCTAATGTTTTATTTTCTAAATTTTGTAAGAACCATAAAATATCATAAAAATACAAATAATCCCTAAATTAAATTATGGTTCTTATATGATCAAAAAGAGCAAGAAAGTGTTAGGGAAATACCTAAAACAAATAGGAGAAATTGATAGGAATTAGTAGACACTTAGGTTTTCACTAAACTAAATAATTATGTAAATTTTCATAATTAATCAAGGGATTAATTAAAGAAGACCTAAGTCCCAATTTTCATAATTTAATAAGAAACTAAATTTTCTAAAACCCTAGAATTAATACCTAGTAAATTTTCAACTCATAACGAGCCATAAAGAATTACCAAAACACTTGAACAATTAAAAGAATAATTATCAATATTTAATTGGCAATTAATTATCACTAATAGAAGGATTAGCTAATTATTTACAATTAAACAATTATAGTCATTAATTAGAAGTATATTGGGCTAAGTAAAATTCAAAGACCAATAAAGGTTTGAGATTAGTAACAAATAGATTGCCAATGGTCATAAAATGCCCTAAACACCAATTAAGCAATGGTCAAGAGACAATTAGGCTTTTGATTAGAATGCTAATTAAACTTTAATCAATCTTTGAAAAGTCAATAATCTCAAATTAAAATCAAAGGTCAAGATTTAGCCTTGCAAAGCTAATCCAATGGCTCTAATTAACCATAATAAAGTGGAATCCATGTGACATTAAGCTAACCAATGAGAGTTTTCTTTTTAAATATTGTAGGGAGATTAAAACACAAATTAATGAGAGTTTTCTTTTTAAATATTGTAGGGAGATTAAAACACAAATTAAAAATAAATATAAAGGGGAGGGGGACGGTTTTATAGCTTATAAGGGAAGGAAGAGCAAAAAATTATTTAATTTGTAAAACAAACACATGCACATATGAGTCATGAGTCTAAACTTGGGTGAATCACCAACCTAAGCCATGAGTCACAAATCTAAATATGATGAGTACGTCATGAAGCTTCATAAATGTATAGAGACTTTGGAAGGGAAATGGAAGAGGATAAGATGATGCATGTGATGATGTAATTGTTGTGCAAGTGTGAGTGTGTAGTGTGAAAAGGGAGAGTTGTGCATGCTAATGTTGTGAGTCTAAGGGAGAAGTCAAGCTATTGGCCAATAGAAAATTAGACAATTAAAACAATTAAATTGGTTCATGAAAATAACTCTAGATTTAAACTAGTAAAAACCTATACAAACTAAATTATATCTTGAAATCCACTAACTAAGTATCAAATCTAAATTGAGATCAATAACAAGCATGAAAACAAGTATAACCAAAGTTATTTCCTTAATTGTAGAAGATTGAAACCAATAGAGAAGATAGGCAAATTTCGTCTCTAAATGAAGCTAAGAACTTCAAGAATTCAAAACCAATGAGGAAATGTGCATAAAACTTCATTAGGATCCCCAAATATATTTTTATCTAGGCAAAAGTAAAGCCAAGTAGGAGGAAATTGTGTATTAGAAGCCAAGATTTGAGGTTACCAATGACCTCATCAAAGTGGTGAGTCATAAAGTTTTGGAAGAGGCTAGAAGGGTGTGGTGTAAGGCCAAGATGAAGGCTCCCAAATACCCTAGATCCAATGGCTTAAAATCAAGATGAAGTAGGTTAGATTTATTTACCATTGTGCCATCCCCTTTTACTATAAATAGGGGCATTAGCATTCACAAATCCTCACACCAAACTCAAATCAAATAGGTGAGTTTAAGAGAGGAGTGAAGCAAGAAGGAGGAGGAAGTTCTTCAAGAGGTAAGCAAGCTTTTAGTTTCTAGTCTTTAGCTTTTGTAGTTCTTTAGTTTTTAGTATTTAAATTCTTAGATAGAAGTAGTGTAGATCTTAAAATTCTAGAATAATTTTAAATTCATGTTTTTATGGTTAAAATCAGCTTTATTTCGAAAAAATGATAAAGAAGGGGTTTTAGCAAAATTTCCAGGAGATAAACATCGAAGTAACGAAGTTCTGGCGAAATTTCATCGGTTCTGGAATTTCTGAATCATTCATGAAAATGCTTATATTTTATGTTGAAAACATGGTTGAAAAATTCTGGAAAACTTCATGGTTAAAGTAGACATATAGGAATTTTTAAATATGTAAAGAACATGTCCAAATGATTTCTGTACAGGGAGATAAAAATTCCCAAAGTTAGGGCTACAAATTTCTGGAAAATTCTGGGCAGATGTTCAAAACTTAAAAACTGGGAATGAACCGTGTAATCTAGGAAAAATCTATTATTTTTCCTTGAAATTAGACATCCTAAGGATTCCAGGGAATTTTACGGATCCTCGTTTCGATTTTTCTAGAATTAGTTATGATTTTTCAAAGCTAGGCGAAATTCTGCCCAGATTTGCACCAGCGTTTTTACGAAATTTTGAGGAAATAAAGTGGAAAATAAAAACCTCAAGGGTAAAATAGTCAATTAGAGCTAGGATATCTATTAAAATATTGATTGGGAATTAATAAATGTGATATCATTCCCATAGGATATCTGCGCACGCATACTGACCGATGCACGTACCGTGAACACCGACAAAGGTACGGACGCATACTGTAACACTAACTCTGATGCTTATTGTATGCTTATATGTGATAGATAGTCTGAGACTCTGATTTTGAAAAGTCATAGACTCTGTTTTGAAAGTTGTGCATACATACAGTTATATATGGGTTATAGTTATGATAACGCCATTGAGTTTTCCTAACGCTGAGGACACGGATGTACACCGTGGCACTGGTGAATAGTGCAGACTGATTTGATGTGAATATGTGGTGATACTGGAATGACATGAATATGTGGAGGCTGTGGTTGTTATTATCTTGAGTATATGAATATTGTTGTATTGTCATGAATATCTGTCATACATAACTGATACATAAGCATGAGGTTAACCATTACCTGAGGTTCAATGGGAATTGAACCTCAGCTTTTACCATAGCTTCAGGGTCTGAAGGAGCTAGGACCAAGAGCAGGGATAGGCATCACACGTACGACATAGGCGGAGGACGTGTTCCTTTATTTACATACTGTATTCGGATAGTTGTACCACTGTATGTATACGTACCCAGACTCAACAGCAGGGAATATATATATCAGATACTTACTCTTTTAAATCATTCCGATGCTCTACTCTGATTAAATTATTTTAAACTCTGATCAAATATTTTGAAAATGGATTTCGAAAATGAGGATGTTACAGCTATCCTGTACTTGTTTCCGTGTGATTGTGTGAACATAACAATTGGGTTTTTTGGACTTTCGCCACACATGTTTGTGGTTTAAGATTTTGGCATCTCATCCTTTTCACTTGCCAAACAATATATCTTTCCCCTTAAGTATTGTTACGAACCGGCCCAACGGCCCAAATCCATGATATGGCCCAACAGAAGCAGGAAACATGACTGACACGCAGGAGGGTGGATCCGGTATCTTAACAAGATAGGAACCACCCAGATCGGCATCCCGAGATACTCGCCTTGAATATCTCGGCCCCGGATATTGCTCATTCCGAGTATCTTGTTAACCCGGGATATCTGCCTCGGACGCCTCCATAAATATGGGGGTCGACTAACTAGGTGCACACTTCTAACTTATGCTCACTTTACATTCTGTCACACAGAGCACACACACTACCCTCCTGGCCTCACACCTCCAAGTATACTGCAAACTACGTGGACTTTGATCCATTCAAAGGGTACGTAGGCTCTAGGTTTGACACCTAGTCAAGTCCAATTAGGTCCTGTTCCTAGAACAGAACATTGTTGCCGTCCGTGGGGACGATAAACTTCTATCCCTGTGACCACTAATGGCGAACACCAGAAGCCACAGCAAAAATCCACCGCAGCAGGCTGACGGAGACCCTTTGCCATACCAACCGTAGGCCTGGCCTAGCCAGCGACCAGTTAAACCACGACGAGAAAACACCCCGGAGGGTCATGTTACCGACACAGCTACTTCTCCCCCCACTAACGATCAGACACTATTGGAAGCACGCAGGGAGATTCCAAATCGGGACACTCTGGCGATAGAAGCCGACGTCTGTATTCTTCGGAGGACACAAGAATCATTGCTTCAAAGATTTGAAGATAAGGAAAAATGGGATCACCTGCAATGACAGGAAGACTTCCAAGCTTTCAGTCAAATGATAAGGGAAGAGCTCTAACGCCATCACCAACACGGAAGCCGTAGAGAATCCCATAGAAGAGAGAAAGGGCTGTCACAGACAGTAGCAGTTCGTCTGGTAGCCCAGAACCAAGGGCGAGGCGCGAGAGCACCAGCAGACTGAACGGGAGGATGAGTGTAGAGTGAGACCGCCCACAGCCTCCAGAAAACCGTGATGACACTGAAGGCCGAGGTGTCGATGCAAACCGCAACGGCCACGGCGGCAGGGAGGACTGAGACCCTGAAGAGCATCGTGAGAAAAACTGAGCCCCCGGGACGCATGGTTCACCCCGGGAGTATTGGATGAAGTACTTGACGGGATCCAATAGGACCCCATTCTCTAGGGCAACAGCGGCAGCTCCTTATCCAAAAAACTTTGATCTGGCCGATCTTCCAAAGTATGACGGAACTCAGGATCCACACAATCAACTGGAGATTTTCGAGAAGTTGATATGGGTCCGGTCGATTAACGGCCCGGTCATTCTGCGTCTCTTTGCGGCAACTTTGATCGGACCGACACATAAATGGCTGAGCTCGTTGCCCGACAACTCCATCTGGAGTTTTGAAGACCTCAAACGAAAGTTTGAGTTACATTTCGCCATGAGTAAGAAGCAGTCAAAATCCCAGTTCACTTTGAGTAAGGTGAAACAAGAGAAGGGAGAGGCACTGCAAAGGTACCTGGATAGGTTCAGAGACGTGGCGATGCAAGTACGGTCTCTATCCGAGGAAGTCCATGTACACTGCCTGGTCGATGGGTTAGATCCATCATCACGCCTGGCCCGGAGCCTGTGCAAAAACCGGGTCTAAACTCTGACCGAATTCTACACACAGGCAAAGCGGTACGTGGACGTGGAACAAATGGAGGCAGCCAACGCGGACGAACCCAAGAAGGTGAGAAATACCTCACCCGACCCTGGAGAGCGATCAAGCAAGCAGAAGACCGAGTCTCGCAAGCGTAAAAGAGACAGCCAACCCAGGCTTGAGAGAACTGACAACAAGGCGAAATACGACAGCTACACCCCGTTGAATGTCCTTCCCTCGCAGTTGTGGAAAGAGGTGGCTCAAGCCAAGATGAAGAAAGTTGAAAAGCCTAGGCTGCTTAGAGAATGCTCCAACACGGATCGTTCAAAGTTTTGTACGTTTCACGATTGCGCCGGACACACCATTGATGAATGTTATGACCTCCGGGACACTACTGAGAAATTCGTAAGGGAGGGGAAACTGTGTCAATATGTGATAAAAACCCAGGGAAGATCAAACGGCAAGCGGAATTATGGCGGCCGTAGCAGGAGTCCAGCCACAAACACACAGAAGCCTGAGAAGAAATGAAAGACCGGCTCTGACGACGAATTTCCTGAAGTTGAGTTCTAGTGCAACGTCATCAGTGGAGGTTTTGGAGGAGGTGGAGACACGGTGAGCCAACGGAAGAAATACCTTCGAGAGGTCGTGACAGTAAGGGACCTCCCCAAGTTCAAGGACGATCCAGCGAAGCCGAAACCACCCCCTTTGGTTTACACCAACGAGGAGCTCAAAGATGTTATTCCTGGCCACCAGGACGAGTTAGTTATCACCGGAACCCTGGTAAATTGTCGCGTTAAACGAATCTTTGTGGATGCAGGGAGTTCGACTGACATTATAAGCTGGAGTTCCTATAAAAGGATGCACCTCGACATGGAAGATCTGAAGCCGTGCAAGACCACCCTAATCGGATTCAACGGAGAGCGCTCTTTCCCAAAGGGCTATATCGATCTCAGATTGACCCTCGGAACAAAGGAAGCATTCAAGACGGAGCGCGTAAGGTTCATAGTGGCCGACTTCTGCTCTCCCTACAACATCATTTTGGGCCGATCGACCATACACAACTGGGACATGCTGGTGTCCACCAAGCATCAGAAGCTGAATATGATCAACGACAAAAACCAGTTGGTCGAGGTGTCCAGAGACCAGAAGGAGTCGCGGCAATGTTACTTTGAGGCCCTCTGGGTCGAGGAAGGAGGACCCTTATCCTCGCCTCAGCTCAGACATAATGAAGCTACGTCCAAGGTTGATGGTAACAGACATCCCCGACGACCGGTTAATATGGTGGAACTCGACCTTCGCGAGCCAGAAATCCCAAGACCGCAGCCAGAGGGAGAACTTGAGGAAGTGGCCCCGGGAACGGATCCTGTCAAGACAGCTAAAATTGGCGGAGATATGAATGAAGACTTAAAGGCACAAATGATCCAGTTTTTAAGAGACAATCAGTATGTCTTCGCTTGGACGTCATCCGAGATACTCGGGATCGACCCGCACTTTTGTTGCCACAAACTCGGCGTATGGCCGAGGTCGAGGCCTGTAGCACAGAAAAAGAGGAATATCACAGCCGACAGACAGAAAGCCCTGGATAGTCATGTAGAAGAGCTCCTAGCAGCCGGCTTCATCAGAGAAGTGCAGTACACGACCTGGCTCTCTAATGTGGTCATGGTACTCAAACCAAGCGGCAAATGGAGGGTGTGCGTTGATTACACCAATTTGAATAAAGCATGCCCGAATGACTCCTACCCGATGCAAAACATTGATCAGCTCGTGGATAACTCGGCAGGGTACCAGCTGCTCTCCTTCATAGATGCCTACTCGGGATATAATCAAATTGCCATGCACCCAGACGACTAGGAGAAGACCGCCTTCATGACCGACAAGGCAAACTATTGTTACAATGTCATGCCGTTTGGGTTGAAAAATGTCGGGGCCACCTATCAACGAATAATGAACCGGGTCTTTGAATACCAGATTGGCCACAATATAGAAAGTCTACATTGATGACATGATCGTGAAGTCGAAACTACCAGAAGACCACATCCGGGACCTCGAACAGACTTTTGTGAAGGTAAGAAGGCATCGAATCAGATTGAACCTGGCCAAATGCGCTTTTGGAGTCCCGGCCGGGAAATTCTTGGGTTTCATGTTAATGAATCAAGGGATTGAGGCTAACCCAGACAAGTTCAAGGCCGTCTTGGAGATGCAAGCCCCAAGCACTAAGAAAGAGGTTCAGCAACTGACGGGCCACTTGGCCGCCTTAACAAGATTTCTGCCCCGGTTGGCAAAGAAAGCCCTACCTGTCTTTAAGTTACTGAAGAAGGAAACGCACAGAAGCTGGAATCCAGACTGTGAGGCGGCATTCGAAGAAGTCAAACGGTGCCTGGCAACCCCACCAGTACTCACAAAGCTGGAACAAGGAGAGACTTTGTTCTTATACTTGTCGATCGGAGACGAAGCCGTAAGCGCCACCTTGGTAAGTGAAATCGAGGCCTGACAGACACCCATCTACTTCGTAAGCAAGGCCCTACCGAGTTTCGAACTCCGATATCAGAAGCTGGAAAAAGTGGCTTTCGTCTTACTCACCGCAACAAGATGGCTCTGGCCATACTTTCAAGGACACCGGATTGTAGTCCGTACCAGCCAGCTGATAGGTAGATTCTTCACAAACCAGACTTGGCGGGAAGGATGACGAACTGGACTATAGAGTTGTCTGAGTTCGACATTACGTTTGAAGCCCGGCATGCCATCAAATCATAGGCCTTGGCCGATTTCATCAGAGAATTGACCCCGGCCATAACAAACGACGGAGTCTGGAAGGTATTCGTAGATGGATCCTCTAATGCAAAGGGCAGCAGAGCAAGAGTCATCATCGAAAGCCCACAGGGGATCGCCACCGAACATTCCCTCCAGCTGAAGTTCCCGACCTCCAACAACCAGGCTGAGTATGAGGCTCTCCTGGCCGGGCTACTCCAACCAAAAGATAACGGGGCGCAGCGAGTCAAGGTTTTAACCGACTCACAATTGGTGGCGGCACAAATTGACGGCAGCTACCAAGCAAAGGGACCACTGTTGGCCAAGTACTTGAACCGGTCAAAGGAACTCATCGCCGAATTCGATGAAGTGGTTGTCACTCATATCCCGAGAGAAGAGAATGTGAGGGCTGATATCCTCTCTACACTCGCAAGCACCAAAGATCCGGACAGTCATAGGACCATAATCCAGCAGAACCTAGCCGAGCCCAGCTGTGTGATGACCATCTCGGCAACCACCGACTGGAGGAAGCCGATTGAAGACTACCTAGAGAGAGGCATCATCCCAACCGACTCCACAGAGGTGAAAAGGTTGATCAAGGAGGCTGCCATCTACACCATGGTTGATGATCAGCTTTACAGAAAGGGATTACATTGCCCGATAATGCGGTGTCTAGGTGAATCCGAAGCAAAGTACATGTTGGCCAAGCTACACGAAGGAAGCAACGACCATCACATGGGGGGCAAGGCTCTTGCTAGGAAGGCGTTGCGCGTCGGTTACTATTGGCCAACCATGAAGCATGACACCATGGAAGCAGCCAAGAGGTGCGACGGTTGCCAGGAACACGCCAAGATTATATGGCCACCGCCAATAGAGCTGAAAGGCATACGGCCCCTTGGCCTTTCTACAAATGGGACATGGACATCTTCGAACCATTCAAGCCGGTACAAGGACAGTTTAGATGGCTCATCGTGGCCGTTAATTATTTCACTAAATGGATCGAAGTGGAGCCGTTGACCACGATAACCTCGGCCAGAGTAATGAGGTTCTTTCACCACAACGTCATCTCCCGATTCGGAATACCTACCGAGGTCGTTATGGATAATGGGACCCAGTTCATAGACCATAGATTCCAGGCCTTAATGTCCAATTTAGACATTAAGGAGCATTTCTCCTCAGTGGAACACCCGCAGTCCAACGGCCAGGCCGAGTCGGCCAACAAAATCATCCTGGACGGGCTAAAGAAGCGCATGTTACAGGCCGACACCAACTGGACTGAGCAGCTTTACAGTGTTCTATGGGGCTACAGGACCAGCGTGCAAACTTCAACCCAGGAAACCCCTTTCCGACAGACCTATAGCTGCGAAGCTATGATCCCGATCGAAATTGGGCAGCCATCATGGAGAAAGATAAAAGCCGGACAGGAAGGACAGATGTCAAATGACGACGCCTTGAAGACGGATTTGGACCTCATTAATGAAGTCCGAGTCAAGGCACACTGCCGGGAATTAGCGGACAAGCAACTCCTAGCGGCTAAGTACAATCGAAAGGTTCGACCACGGTCCTTTAACCGCGGGAACCTAGTACTTCGGTGGGCTGACATAGGCAACAAGAATGCCCGGGACGGCAAGCTTCGCGAAATTGATGCGACAACGCTCGCCCGATCTGAGCAAGCGCGCTATCATATCGATCCTGATCAGGTCAAAATGTTTGATTAGAGGTAAGTGAAACCTCGGTTGAACACGTGATAGTTTCGCCCTTATATCGGTTACCATTAATCCGACTAGTTAAAGTTGGACCGAGGTAGTGCGGTTAAAGTTAAGAACCCCCGAGGTTCAAATATAAAACCCTGCCCCAACCTCCCAAGCGTAAGTATGGTCGAGTAAAACGACTCGTATTCATTACAGTCAATAAATATCTAAACTAAGTTTGGAATTTATAAAGTAGGCAAAAGGATGGTATAAATAAATCATTCATTGTCAAAGTATACATGACAGCACAAACGCTGGAAATGTCCAAAAGAAAAGGGTACAGACGCCCAAACAAAACAAAATACAAGGAGCAGGGGACTAACTGGACGGCTCGGCATCAGGACCTCCTTTCTCGGCCTCGAACTCCTCCACCAACCCCTCGTCATCACCCTGGGAACCTTCGGCAGGAGGGGATTGATATGGAATCAAATTTTCGTCCTTCACGAAGGCATGGAAATTATACCCCTCCAAGTTCAGCTTCACGCCGGGGTTTAGAAACTGGAGTTGGGCCAGGGCCTCGTCAAAGCAGTCCTTGGCGGTCTGCATCAACGCATCTGTGGTCACCCGGTGTGCTTCCTTTTCAGCGGACAGAGCCGCCTTAGTGGACTCGACGTCCGAGGACAGAGAAGCCCGTTGTTTTTGAATGACCTTCACTACATCTAGAGCCTTGTCCAATGCTTTTTGGATCCGGGCACATTTAACAGTCGTCTTCTCCGCCCCCTCCCGTGACAGCCGAAGCTCCTCCTCCGTCTTCCTAGTGGCAACCTTGGCAGCATCCCGCTCAGCCCTGACCGTGTCCCTTTCCTCCTCTAAGGTCTCTACCTTAGCCTTCAACTCCTCCTCAGAAGCCCTCAACCTTCGGTTATCTGCGTCGGCCAGGGCATACTTCTCCTTCACCAAGACAAAAGCCTGAAGAAATCCAACAAACTTGCACAGTTGCCTTTGGGCGACATACAGCTCATCCAGGCCGAGCGAGGATAAGGGCCGGCTCTCCATAAAGTGTCGAGGAGGAAGAAAAGCGACATCGACCTCAGGGGTCACCCCCTTCTCCCAAATGAAGCCACGCGGGAGCACTGAAGACGGACCAGATGGCAGGGGTATCGACGCGGCCACTGGAGCTGATGGACCATTAGGGGTATCCACGGGCACATCCTCCTCCACAGGAATGACGACTTGCTTTCCCTTCGAAGCCTGGGACACGGCTCCTTGAGAAGGCTCGAAGGAGGCGGAGGGGTTAGACCCTTGGCCGTCTGAAGTCTTAGCCTTCTTCGCCGCAGACGAGACGGCATCGGCTTTTGGCGCGGCGGCATCAGCAAAGGCGCCCCACTTCCGAGTCTGCCGACTCGAGGAGGAAGCGGCAGGATTCGCCTTCTGAAGGTAGAGTGGAAGAGCCTGCATATCTTAAGCTGAAAAAGACAAAAATGGAGCTAGTAAAAAACAACGGTAAGTTATCAAAAACAAATTGTAAGGCGGTATACTAGCAAAAAACCCCTACAAGTAGAGGGAAGCGACCTTGAACCCTCCCCGTTTATGAAGAAGCTGGCTGGCTTCAGACCATATTCCTCCACGAAGGCATCCAGCTGAGGCACACAAGATGCCGACTCCGGCCAAAGATCACTATAAGGAATCTGAAAGGATGAAGGAGAAGCCTTGTAATGGCCCTCCGCCTAGTACAATGGAAAGCACCATCCCACGCCAGAGGTCTCGGGCCCTATCAAGAACTAGGGCTGTTTCCCGGGCTCAGCAGCAACCTTAAAGAACGCACCCTTGAACCATTTAAAGGAATCAGAGAACGCATCATGAGTCGACGGTTCAGGTTACATCGGAGGGACACCAACCCCTTTAGCTCTTCACCCTCCTTCGGGCGAGCCGGGAGTGAAGGGGCTGAAGTAGTAGAAGAAAAGGTTTGCAGAGCATGGAACTGGCATGGGGAAAGAATGGCATAGTTGCTCGAATGTAACAAAATAAGCCCACTCGTTGGGATGAAGTTGGGAAAGGGTGAGTCTCAGATGCAGTAGAGCCTCCATTTGAAAAGGGGAGAAAGGCAAGTTAAACTTGACCTGAGTTAAGCAATCCCGGTAGAAAAAGAAGAAGTTCGGACGGCCTACTTTCCGTGTCGTATAAATGGGCTCATCGGCCCCCGGGCGGTTGATGACACACCCAGGCATGGCGGGGATCTTCAACCGAGCAATGTTGACGTCCGACATTAGGGACTGAGTCTTCAACACCTCATGGGATACCCAGCTGTACTGACGGCACAAAGCCTCGGGCGGACTAGAAGAGTCCGAACCCTCGACGTCGAACCGTTGCTTGGAAGGTTGAGATTTGGGAGCCATAAACCTTTAGGCAAGTAAATAAAATCAATATTAGCAAAGAGATGGAATACCTGGCACAACAACAGTTGCAGGAGAAAATGACAACGGACTCGGACGAATGGGGGCACTAGAGGAAAGGCCCGTTGGAGGCCGATGCCGACAGGAACCAAGTATTAAGGAAGCCCTTGTATCCTCACCACGTGATATAAAAAAGGAGCTCTCCACAAGGCAATCCCAACAAGGGCCGTGATACCTTTCGGAAAAGGGATCCGAGGCTATGGGACGGGGACCCTCATAGAAGTTGAGAGGCTGAGCCAGTAAAGTAGGAGACCCGGATCCGGACGAGGAGTTGACCCGAGCCCTAGCTGGCAATGCGAACGGAATAACACGTGCCGCGGGGCGAACAAGAGTAGGAACCGAAGCTCTCGTAACTGCTGGACGAGGACCGATACGTCTCGGACCACCGACACCGCCTCGATGTAAGGGGCTAATCTCTCCGTCTCGGGAAGTTCACTTCCGAAAACCCAGTTGGAAGCTCGCAGGAAGCGAGTGCAAAGGAACGCTTCTTCATCAGGGGACAATACTGCTTTGGGCCTAGGGAAGTTTCTATCTTTAGCCATACTTGAAGAACTAATAACCTAAGAATTAAAGACTAAAGGTCTTGTGTTGAAAGAAAAGCAAATGTAGGGGGATACTCAGGATAGGATACCACGAGGAAAACCCAGAAAGTTCACCAAGTGACCCAGAAAGAACAGGAACAGAAACAGGGGCGATAGACCAGAAGATATGTAAACGGTAAAATGCAGAGTAACACCGAAGAAAAGTAAAAGAAAGGGAATGGAATACCTGTGTAAGTAAAGTAAGGAAAGCTTGAGTGCTAGAAGTGAAGAACGGCAAAGGTTCGACGGAGAAGGCGATGAAATGAGAGTAGCGAGAAAAGTTAAGAGAAAAACTTACTTAAACAGTTAATCCAGAATGGTGAAGCACCAAGGGCAGACGGGTCTTTTGACATAGACACGAAGGGATTGGAACAGCACGACGTAAGCGCATTAAATGCGCATGAACATCAAGACACGGATAGGCGCGATGGTTGCAGGCTCACCCCAATCAGGGCGTGCCAGGTGTAAAGCTGCAATGATGGCGCATGCGGAAGGAACCCCGAGTGACAGGGCGAATGCCAAGGGGCAAGAAATGTGGATTCAAGGCCACTGGTACGTGCCGCAAGCCGGAACGGATCGAGTAACCGCCTCAGCTACTTAAAGCAGGGCGTTCTTAGCGCGATGACGGCAGTTAAACTTTTCAAAGTCACGAGGAGCCATGCCCTGGACTCAAAACTACCTTATGGGTCGTGGCAGCCGTAAGCCGGTCCAGCTGAAGTAGAATGCCCCGGCCTTAACAGGGGCCGGGGCCAATGAACACCTCGGCCGTCCAGAGGCCTGAACAACCAAGTTGGGGGCAACTATTACGGACTGGCCCAACGGCCCAAATCCATGATACGACCCAACAAAAGCAGGAAACATGACTGACACGTCAGGAGGGTGGATCCGGTATCTTAACAAGATAGGATCCACCCAAATTGGCATCTCGAGATACTCGCCCCGAATATCTTGGCCCCGTATATTGCTCATTCCGAGTATCTTGTTAGCCCGGGATATCCACCTCGGACGCCTCCATAAATATGGGGGTCGACTAACCAGGTGCACACGTTCTAGCTTATGCTCACTTTACATTCTGTCACACAGAGCACACACACCACCCCCTGGCCTCACGCCGCCAAGTATACTGCGAACTACGTGGACTTTGATCCCTTCAAAGGGTATATAGGCTCTAGGCTTGATACCTAGTCAAGTCCAATTAGGTCATGTTTCTAGAACAGAACAGTGTTATGTGGTATTATACTTCATTAAGATAGATAATATCTAGATTTTATTGATGATGCTGAGTCTGAACAAAGGACAAGTTACTTGATTTGTGTTATGTGGTATTATACTTCATTACAATTGGACCAATAGCAAAGCCTTTTGTCTGTATACCAATTTAGTCACAAAAGTCACAATCATCATACCATGGGGATTGTTTTTAAAACCATTGATTTTCACCTTTATGTTATTTTGTTTTTCTTTAAATATTATAGGGATAAGGGTCTTAAATGCCATGGAAGTTTTCGCTCAGGAGCATTGGTGAGACGGAAGTTTTTTTTGGACCAAAAATGCCACGGAAGTTTTCGTTGAGGAGCAATTTTGCCCTAGATCATAAGTGATGCTTCCTCTGGGTTTTGCGACAGACCTTTCAGTCCTTGTGACCAATTCGGCTTCACAAATTCTGGCCGTCTTGAGCTCAACATCTCAAGGATCTCCTTCTCTGACTCAAAGTTTGACCTTTTCAAGGCATGACATATGTGGTCTTTGACTGATTTAATAGTTAAATTTAATATTAGGAGAAAAAAGAGCAAAATTGCTATTTTTGTAAATTTCCGGGGCAAAATTGCTCCTAAATGAAAACTTCCGAGGCAAAATTGGTCCTCAATGAAAATTTTCAGGGCAATATTGCTCCTTAATGAAAACTTCCAGGGCAAAAATGATACTTTTTGATTGATGAGGTGGCATGCCACGTGTGATGAGGTGGCATTTTAACTATCTACGTGGACTTCCGTTACGTTTGAGTAAATTTGATACCTTTTTAATACTTCCGGGGTAAATTTGGTACCAAAAAAACTTCTGAGTGCTGAGCGCCCCCTTATCAAAACTTCCAGGGTAATTTTGGTATTTAACCCTAAAAGAAATTTGTTAGGTTTGACTTTTGCTTAGCATCCTGAACTATTTTAGAGGTGTATCTAGCATCTTAAAGTATTCAGGGGGTGATTTTGGTCCTAAAATTATTGAAGTGGACCCTAATTTGAAAAAGAAAGCTCAACATCTGTTGTCTAATACTTTTGCTAATGTTCATAATCTTCATCGTACTAGAGATGCCACCGAACCACAAGGGAGGCGGTGTTATAGGATAAATTTTGAAAGAGAAAGACATCTGTCAACCCGTTTTCGTCACCAACTACCCGATCAAGTAAACTGTTTTTTTTTTTGGCTAGAAGATGAAAAAAAATACTCCCTCCAGTCCTAATTATAGGACGTGTTTAATTTTACTCATTTTTCTAAAATGTCCTTACATAAATTTTGCACTTTAGTTACTTTATTGATTTCATATAATCTCTCATTCATATCAATAGGGGTCACTACTACAAAATAGGGATACAGAGTCCTATTTTTTGTACTTTTGGAGTCCTTTTCCGAGAGGACGTCTATCTGGGGGGCGCAAAAAGTAGAGACTTACGGAGTCTAAATATTTCTTAGACGCCAAAAGTTGAGACTTACGGAGTCTAAATATTTCTTAGACTCCATAAGTATTGTTTTTTCTTTAAAAAAAAAAGAACCCCGAACCTGCTTAGGTTCGGGATGTAGGCAACCTCCAGCTACCAAGAAGAACCGACAACTAGCTAGATAAGAAGAATATAGATTACCAGAAGCAACAATCGACTACAAAAAATCAGAAACTTAAATCAATAATATCAATGCTTGACGGCTTGAAATTTCAAAATGAAAAAACGCAAATCGAACTAAATATTAGATCTACAGACACAAAATCAGAAACTTTAATCAGATCTACACACACAAAATCGAAGAACGGAGGTCGACCGAATAGACACCCAGACGGAGGGCTAGAACCATGAAGATTTCGAAACAAAGGAAAATCCAAGTTGTTAGTTCTCTGATGGTTTTGATGATTGTCAACAACTACAAACAATTGAAGAGGTTTTGCTCTTAAGTGTCAAAACTCTGGTTAAGAGCAAACCTCGAGGTTGGGTTTGTAACCTCGAGGTTTGACCTTACAGAAGCTTTAAAAATCAAGTGTTCGAATGTTGCAAAACTTGGTTTCACAAGTTATATGTGAAACCTCGAGGTTGAGAAGTCAACCTCGAGGTTCTGGTTCAGTTGGAGAATCCAAGTTTCTTCATTAACACTTGTAACCTCGAGTATGCAAAGCAAACCTCAAGGTTCAACTCATACAGAAAGGTCATGTTGTTCATCAAGCACATGAACCTCGAGGTCCATGTTTCAACCTCGAGGTTGGACACTTTGTTTTGAAACTTAAGCTCGATAAAAACACCTTTGACCTCGAGTATGATGTTGCAACCTCGAGTTTTATCACTTACAGAGAGCACACTGGTTTTCAAAGTATTGAAAACCTCGAGGTTAACATTGTAACCTCGAGGCTGGGCTTTATGTTTAACTTTGAACCTTGCACTTTCAAAGAGCCAACCTCGAGTACAGATGTACAACCTCGAGGTTGTCGGGCTCCAGTGAAAACTGAAGGTTTGAAACAAACTTCAAACCTCGAGGTTACCTTTGGAACCTCAAGGTTTGCAGGTTAATGAGATTTATCAGAAGGTTTCTTCTCAAGAGAAACCTCGAGGTTCACTTTGCAACCTCGAGGTTGAATGATTTTAAAACGAAGGTTTGCCTGAAGATTTCAGGCCAACCTCGAGGTTGGATGAACTAACCTCGAGGTTAGTGACCGTTGAAGCTTTTTCAAATTTGTGAAATCTGCTATATCTTGTTGTTTGATCTAATTGCTTTCATAAATCATTCACTCATGATCCCAGATATGTTTAACAAGTTTGTTGAGTGTTTTTCAGTTAGCACAGAACAAGATTATTGAAGATTTGTGAGAAAAAGCAAAAAGGTGAACAGTGCATTTAATGCACCTGCACAATCTCATCTACTTTCGGCTAATCCATCTGAGCACGCCTTGTTAACGTTAAAGAATGCTTACTACATCAAGTAAAGTTAATTCCAACGGGCAGAAACTCAGAGATCCACATCAGACTTCATTAAGACTTGGATTAGCAGAAGTTTAGAGAAAGAAGATGACCAGAACTTAAGCAAATCACTTCCAACGGTTGGAATCATCTCACAACGGTCATTTAATGTTCTCTACCTATAAATAGAGAGCATTAACTTCTTCTCAAGCTGATACAACTACTTAGAGCGAAAATTTATTGAGTCATTTATTGTATCAAGCTTTCATCTGTATTGTATCATTTTGATACTTAGTTCTTCAGTGTTTATCCTATCAGCTCTGTAAGAGAGTCAAATACTTGTAAATCATTTATTGATTGAGATAACTACAAGTCAGGGGACTTGGTAGTTGGGGTGTATTGATTACAACTTGTAAGGGGGAGTGTGTTCTAGTGAGAGAACAACTCTTAGTACAGAGTGTGTAATCAATATTGTTGAGTTAGTGGATTGAAAATCCCAAGTGAGGCTTGGGGACTGGATGTAGGTCAGAGAAAGGACCGAACCAGTATAAATCGTTGTGTGCAAAGCTCTTCTCTCTATCTCCTCTGTTCTGCTCTGTTCTGAGAGTGTAAAAACAGAACCAGTTTGCAAAATTTTTAATATACCCAATTCACCCCCCCTCTTGGGTATAAAGCTCCTCTTTCATTTGGTATCAGAGCAAGGTCTTCTCAGAAGAGTTTAACCACTCGAGAAGGATCACTATGGAAGGAATTCTTCCTGATGGAGCTTCAATCAACAGACCTCCCGGTTTCGATGGCGAACACTACTCTTTCTGGAAAGCAAAATTTCGTGTGTTCGTAATGGCTACAGAATATGGATTGTGGAGAGTATTTGAAACTGGAGATTATGTACCAGTTAAGGTTGAAGGAGGCATCACTGTTCTAAAGACCGAAGCTGAGTTCAACGATGATGATAAGAAGAATATTACTCTCAATAGCAAGGCCATCCTGATGCTTCAAAGTGCTCTTAGCCAAAAAGAGTTCTTTCGCATTTGCAATCTGTCAACAGCTAAGGAGATGTGGAAAGCACTAGAGATTGCATATGAAGGAACTTCTGGAATCAAGGAAAACCGGATTAATATTCTAACCACTGAATATGACTTGTTGCGGATGAAGCAAGGAGAAAGCATTGGAGAGTTTCAGCTCAGATATACCCATTTGACAAATCAACTGGCTGCTCTAGGAAAGATCTTTGATCAAGGGTCTCAAGTAAGAAAGATTCTTAATATTCTGACCAAAGATTGGGAAGCAAAGGTCACAGCTATCGAAGAGGCTCGTGGAGAGTCGATGACGTCAGTTGCAGCTTTGTTTGGTAGCTTATCTGAATATGAGAGCAAGTTGAAGTTCAAGAAGGAATTAGAAGATGTCAATGGTGGCAACAATCGCAACAAGGGAGTGGCTCTGAATGCGGAAAAGGATGAGGAAGATGAGGACGAGGATGAAGAGATTGGCATGATGGTCCGGAGATTCAAGAAGTTTTATAAAAGAGATCAAGGCTTCAAGAAATTTCAGAAAGGAAGTTCGAGTTATGAATCAAAGAAGCCTATCATCTGCTATGAATGCGAGAAGCCCGGACACATCAAGGCAGAATGCCCTCAGCTGAAAAACCAAGAGAAAGAAAAGAAGAAATTCAAGAAATACAAAAAGAAGGCATATGTGTCAGCTATATGGGGAGATAGCTCATCGGATGAGGATGAAGCTGAAGAGGATGAAAGTGAAAAAGCCAACATATGCCTGGTTGCTGAGGAAGAAGAACAACCTAGTGAAATAAATGAGGTATATGAATCTCTTCCTTCCTATGATGAATTGTTTGCTGAATACAATGTTGTTCAAAAGGAGTTTGAAAAACTTGCAGACAAGTATATGTCTTTGAAAAGAAAAAATTCTTTTCTTGAACTGCAAATTGAAAACCTCTCTTCTCCTCAATCTCTGATTTGTGATGAATGCTCTATCCTAGAGAAAAAGAATTCACAACTTACAAAAGCACTTGAGAAATTCACTAAGGGAAGTGAAATGCTCAATGTAATTTTGAAACAACAACGTTTTACAAACGATAGATCGGGCATTGGTTATAGACCAGACTTTGATAAGAAGAAAGGAAAGAAAAAGAATGGACAAAAATCCTATATGAATTATTTCACTAAATCTGTTCATTCCTCAAATCCTTTTGCACATTGTACATATTGTAATAGGAAGGGTCATTCTACTTCATCTTGTTTTCATCGAAAAGAAAGAAAAGCTAAACCTGTAGGAAATTATGTCTGGGTACCAAAAGGAACATATGTTCCCAAGGTGCATGCTAACCCCAAAGGACCCAAGAAAAGATGGGTACCTAAAACTTGACCTCTGGTAATCTGCAGGTATGTCTTAGAGCATCAAGGCCGAACAAGTGGTACATTGATAGTGGATGCTCAAGACACATGACTGGAGACAAATCAAAGTTTTTATCAATAAAGCCAAAAGATGGAGGTAGAGTCACATTTGGAGGTGATCAATCCGGGAAAATCGCTGGCATTGGTGAGATAGGCAACAATGAAGGCCCACTCATTAAAGACGTCTACCTTGTAGAAGGATTGTGTCATAATCTCCTAAGTGTGAGCCAAAGCACCGATAAGGGTAATTTGGTAATATTTGACTCTGATGAATGCTTTATTGTTAAAAAGGATTTGATCTCCATAAATGATTTGAAAAATAAAGCTTTATTTAGAGCACCTAGAGATGGAAACTGTTATACTTTGAACCTCTCTAGCAATGCTTCTACTTCTGAAAATTGTTTTGTAAGTAACTTGAATGAGAGTTGGCTATGGCATAAGCGATTAGCTCATGTCAATATGTATCAACTTGACAAGTTATTGAAAAAGGATTTGGTTATTGGCATTCCCAAACTGAATTTCAAAAATGATATGATTTGTGATGCTTGTCAAAAGGGAAAACAGACCAAATCTTCTTTTAAAGCTAAAAATGAGATTTCAACAAACAGACCTCTTCAACTTCTTCACATGGATCTAGTTGGACCAGCTAGAGTGAAAAGTCTTGGTGGAAACTTATACACTTTGGTCATTGTCGATGATTTCTCTAGATTTACGTGGACAATATTTTTATCTTCTAAAGATGAAACCTTTGATCAGTTTGTTTCATTTGCCAAGAAGGTCCAAAACGAGAAAGGGTTCTCAATTTCAGGAATACGAACTGATCATGGTGGAGAGTTCGAAAATCAAGCCTTTGCTGAGTTCTGTGATAGTATGGGGATTGATCACAACTTTTCAGCACCAAGAACACCACAACAAAATGGTGTTGTGGAGAGAAAGAATAGAGTACTCACTGAAATGGCTAGAGCAATGTTGAACGAGTACATCACTTCGCAAGTGTTTTGGGCTGATGCCATGAGTACGGCTTGCTACGTCTCCAACAGAGCATACTTGAGAAAGAAGCTGAATAAGACTCCATACGAACTCTACAAAGGAAGAAAGCCAAACCTCAGTCACCTTCGTGTCTTCGGTTGTAAGTGCTATGTGCACAATAACGGTAAAGACAATCTTGGTAAATTCGATCCTAAAGCTGATTTAGCTATCTTTATTGGTTATTCTAATAGGAGTAAAGCATATAGAGTCTTTAATACTAGAACTAAGATTGTTGAGGAATCTATACATGTTGTATTTTGTGAATCTGAATCTGATAAATCCTTGGATGATGAAGAGGAGATTATTTTCAAAAACAAATTCTTTTCGAAAAATGCTCCTACTCCTTCTGAAAATTCTGAAAACATTTTTGAGGCTAATCCTGAAAGCAATTTAGAAAATGCTGATCAGTCTCAACCTAGAGCTTGGAGATTTATAAGGAATCATCCTTTAGACCAAGTAATAGGTGATGTAAATCAAGGAGTTAGGACCAGAAATAGTACCTTGAATGAAGTTACATTTTCTGCATTTATTTCTCATATAGAGCCCTCTAAAATAGAAGAAGCCCTTTCAGACAATGATTGGGTGATTGCTATGCAAGAGGAGCTACATCAATTTGATAGAAATCAAGTTTGGGACTTGGTGCCTAGACCCAAAGACCATCCGGTAATTGGGACAAAATGGGTATTCAAGAACAAACGTGATGAGTCAGCCATCATTGTGCGTAACAAGGCTAGATTAGTGGCC
Organism: Acacia crassicarpa; assembly: GCA_034222035.1. Taxonomy (NCBI): domain Eukaryota; kingdom Viridiplantae; phylum Streptophyta; class Magnoliopsida; order Fabales; family Fabaceae; genus Acacia; species Acacia crassicarpa. Next base: position 39,148,873 of record JAWXYG010000011.1, read on the forward strand.
AAAGGTTACAATCAAGAAGAAGGAATAGACTATGAAGAGACTTATGCTCCAGTAGCTAGATTGGAAGCAATAAGAGTTCTTCTAGCATTTGCATGCACAAAAGGCTTTAAACTCTATCAAATGGATGTCAAAAGTGCTTTTCTAAATGGTTTCATTCAAGAGGAGGTGTATGTTGAACAACCTCCAGGTTTTGAAAATGATCAATTTCCGGATCATGTTTTTAGACTTAAGAAAGCCTTGTATGGTCTTAAGCAAGCTCCTAGAGCTTGGTATGAAAGATTGAGTCAATTCTTACTCAATCAAGGATTTATCAGAGGAAAGGCTGATACAACATTGTTTATCAAGAAAAATAAATTAAATGAGATTTTAATCGTACAGATATATGTTGATGATATTATTTTCGGTGCTACTAATGATTCTTTGTGTGAGGAATTTTCCAAGTCTATGCAAGGTGAATTTGAGATGTCAATGATGGGAGAGCTTAATTACTTCCTTGGGCTGCAAATCAAGCAACGTAAAGATGGGATATTCATATCTCAAACAAAGTATCTGAATGATTTGCTGAAGAAGTTTGGAATGGACAAGTGCAATGGGGCTGACACACCAATGAGCACAACTACTTCTTTGGATGCTGATGAAGAGGGCAAGGACTTTAACATCACCAAGTATAGAGGAATGATTGGATCATTGCTCTATCTCACTGCAAGTCGCCCGGACATTCAATTCAGTGTTGGAATGTGTGCTCGGTTCCAATCCGCACCCAAAGAGTCTCATGCTGAACACGTGAAGAGAATATTCAGATATCTATCTGATACAAAGACTCTTGGGCTATGGTTTCCTAAAGGTCAGCCGGAGCATCTTGTGGCATATTCAGATTCGGATCATGCTGGCTATAAGACGGATAGAAAGAGTACAAGTGGGCAATGCGAATTCTTTGGCAACTCACTTGTCTCTTGGTTTAGCAAGAAGCAAACTACCGTGGCGGTGTCCTCAACAGAAGCTGAATATGTGGCTGCCTCAAGTTGCTGTGCTCAAGTGTTGTGGCTGAAGCAACAACTTGCTGATTTAGGAGTGCACTTAAAGGAGATTCCAATACTATGTGATAACACTAGCACAATAAGCTTGGCCAAGAATCCCGTGCAACATACAAGAACCAAGCATATTGATGTGAGACATCATTTCATCCGGGATCATGTCCAGAAGAGAGATGTGAAAGTGATGTTCATCCCAACTCATCTTCAATTGGCAGACATTTTCACCAAACCATTAGCCAAGGACCCATTCACATTCATAAGAAGAGAATTGGGAATGGTAAATCCCAATGAGTTGTAAGTAATTCTTGTCTACTTTTATATTAAAATATGGTTTTGATGATTATAGATCACTAACTTTAGCATCGGAGTACATAGACAATCTTATGCAGGACTTAGGTTTGCTGTCAAAGGGGCAAACCTCGAGGTTCAGTAGTCAACCTCGAGGTTGGAAGAGTGTCAAAAGGTTCAAGATATCTGATGGATGGAACCTCGAGGCTCAAAAGCTAACCTCGAGGTTATCGGGGCAAACTGTCAAAATTGAGAATGCTTAAAAGCTGGAACCTCGAGTATGGGATTAGAACCTCGAGGTTGGTAGCAAACAGAAGAGACATCTCATCTATCAGACAGTCGAACCTCGAGGTTCTGGAGGCAACCTCGAGGTTGGAGGTAAGAATTTCAAAGGTTAGTGAATTTTTATTCATCTAACCTCGAGGCTGAGATGTCAACCTCGAGGTTGATCGCAGAGTTTAGTGAACTTTTGTTCATCTAACCTCGAGGCTGAGAAGTCAACCTCGAGGTTGAGAGCGTGTCTATATATATGCTGCTGTGAAATTTCATTTTTACTGAACCCTAACCTCGAGTTCACTCCTTCTCACTCGTCACTTCCTCTTCCAATCTTCATCTTTCTGCACATTTCTTCCACTCTCTGTCCACAAATGGCCTCGAAATCTCCTTCCCAGTCAGAATCTTCCTCCCATTCGAACAATGAGACAGAATCTTGGTCTCCCTCTCCACCTCCAAAACGTCAACCTTCCCCAGAACCTCAAGCAACCAAGCCTGTGAGGAAGAAGACTCGGTCTCTTCGCTTGCGCTCAGGGGTTGATAAGCACATCCCAGGGATGCCCATTGATCCTCCTCCATCTCCTCCTCCGAAGAGCAAACCGAAGGGCATTTCCATCAAAGAGCCCAGTCAAGCTGAGTCTAAAAAGAGGAAAGTGCCTGAAACAACCGGTAAAGGGAAAGAGAAAATAGGAGAAAAGGCCAAGAAGGCAAGGACCAAGAATCCCTCAAGGCCTAAAGTTCAATCATCCTCTCAGGCCTCACAGCAAAAGAAGTTGGAGAAATTTGCTGTCAATGCAATTGAGGACATCCGGGATATCAGATCACCCCCAGAAGGATTCATCACTGCTGCCTCATCCTTCTCCTCCAAGGAAGAAAATGATAAGTATAGAGAAATTTATCTCCCAAAAGTCTTTTGTGCTTCAGTTGCAATAAACCTTGAAAGTTTCTATAAAGAGTGCAACTTAGATCTTTCACCTTGGATAAAACAATATGAACCTTTTGTTTCCATATACTGTCCCTATACCCCTAGTTTGGTTAGGATGTTTTACTTCAAGATGAGGGATAGTAGTACATTGGATGATGATGGTGATCTGCTAGAAGAGTCAGTATCCACTGTAGTCAGAGGTGTTGAATTCTCATTGACTGCTGAGAAGATCAATAAAATTTTGAAAATCAAAAACCCACCTCCTGTTCCTGAGTTTTCATATACCAATCAAGAGGTATATGAAACTCTCATCCCAGGCAAACCCTTCCCTCGTGACCAAGCCATTAAGCTTTCATTCAAACCAAGTGACATGCCTCCTGTGCATAGAATCCTTTGGTACATATATTCTAGGAATTTCATTCCTAAGGCTGGGAACTACACTCACTTCACATCTCTAGACTACAGACCCTTCACTGCATTTGTGAAGAGAGTTCCTTTCAACATTGGGGATTGGCTGCTCCAAGGGATGAAGAGTTTCAGATTTGCCAAGAAGGAATTGACACACATACCTTATCCTTCTCTAATCTCTGTGATACTTTTCTATCACAAAATCTGGTATGTAGGGTCAACTGATACGCTTGAATACCCTCTCTATTTTGGCAAACATCAGATCAACCTCATGAAGATCAAGCTTGATACAGAGGGTACAGCACAGTCTCAGGCATCTCAAGCTCCTGAGGAAGCACAGTCAGCTCCTCCACCTTCTCAGGCTCCTATACCAGATGATCTGATGGGGCAGATCAGACAGATAGTGGATCAAGCCCTAATCTCCCACAGAGCTATCATGAAGACTGAAGTTGATGTATTGCGGGCTGACATCAAGATGGGGCTTATGGATGTCATAGTTGCACAGACTGAGGCAATGTCCCATCTGTACAAGCTAAAGGAGGAAATGGATCAAAGGTTTACTGACTTGAACTCTTCTTTGGCTGTCTCTCTCACTGCTGCATCTGATGCCAGAGACAAAGCTGACATGCTTCTCAGACATTTTGGCCTTGGCTCCTCATCCACTCATGGCCCCTCATCTGTTCCAGTTCCTGATGTGGCTTCTGACTTACCTTCTGCTGATGCAGCCTCTGATCCCCGTCCTGATATTCATGATGGCCCTAGCTCATCACTTCCTGACCCATCTTCACCTCCCTCTCCTGCTGAGTCTCCTGCTCTCTCACCCCATCACTCACCTCCCTCTCACTCTTTCTCATTCCCTAGCCCTCCACACTCTTCTCCACCTCATACCACTCCTGTTGCTCAGTCTCAATCTTCACCCACTACCCCTTCTACAGAGATTCTCATTCCACCATTTCTATCTCCACCTACCCCCTCTACTGAAATCTTCCCCACACCTTCTCCCTTTGCCCATCCTTCTCTTCTTGATCCCACATTTGATCCTACCACTGCTATGGTGCTTTACCAGCCTCCTCTTGTTATTCTCGACCCAGAGTATGTTGATGACGATGACAAAGGGGGAGAGACAAGCAATGAGTGAGGACTAGAGTCTAGGGATCTAGTTTTTGTCTGCAGCAGCATATGTATTTTCATGTATTTATTTTCTTTTATTGCTGTCTGTATTGTGTTTTTTTTTAATTGAATTCCATTGTATTTTGTATAAATTTGTTGAAATGGAATATCAATTGAAATATCAGTCTCAATTTCATGCTTCTGCTTATCTCTGAGAATATATGACTCTTTATCTAAGAACTCTACTTGTGCAAAAATCAGTTTTTCAAACACTCTGATAATCTCACTGATAATCTTTTAAATGTTTAAAGAGGTATTGCTTGTAGATGTTGTCATCATCAAAAAGGGGGAGAATGTTAGTTCTCTGATGGTTTTGATGATTGTCAACAACTACAAACAATTGAAGAGGTTTTGCTCTTAAGTGTCAAAACTCTGGTTAAGAGCAAACCTCGAGGTTGGGTTTGTAACCTCGAGGTTTGACCTTACAGAAGCTTTAAAAATCAAGTGTTCGAATGTTGCAAAACTTGGTTTCACAAGTTATATGTGAAACCTCGAGGTTGAGAAGTCAACCTCGAGGTTCTGGTTCAGTTGGAGAATCCAAGTTTCTTCATTAACACTTGTAACCTCGAGTATGCAAAGCAAACCTCAAGGTTCAACTCATACAGAAAGGTCATGTTGTTCATCAAGCACATGAACCTCGAGGTCCATGTTTCAACCTCGAGGTTGGACACTTTGTTTTGAAACTTAAGCTCGATAAAAACACCTTTGACCTCGAGTATGATGTTGCAACCTCGAGTTTTATCACTTACAGAGAGCACACTGGTTTTCAAAGTATTGAAAACCTCGAGGTTAACATTGTAACCTCGAGGCTGGGCTTTATGTTTAACTTTGAACCTTGCACTTTCAAAGAGCCAACCTCGAGTACAGATGTACAACCTCGAGGTTGTCGGGCTCCAGTGAAAACTGAAGGTTTGAAACAAACTTCAAACCTCGAGGTTACCTTTGGAACCTCAAGGTTTGCAGGTTAATGAGATTTATCAGAAGGTTTCTTCTCAAGAGAAACCTCGAGGTTCACTTTGCAACCTCGAGGTTGAATGATTTTAAAACGAAGGTTTGCCTGAAGATTTCAGGCCAACCTCGAGGTTGGATGAACTAACCTCGAGGTTAGTGACCGTTGAAGCTTTTTCAAATTTGTGAAATCTGCTATATCTTGTTGTTTGATCTAATTGCTTTCATAAATCATTCACTCATGATCCCAGATATGTTTAACAAGTTTGTTGAGTGTTTTTCAGTTAGCACAGAACAAGATTATTGAAGATTTGTGAGAAAAAGCAAAAAGGTGAACAGTGCATTTAATGCACCTGCACAATCTCATCTACTTTCGGCTAATCCATCTGAGCACGCCTTGTTAACGTTAAAGAATGCTTACTACATCAAGTAAAGTTAATTCCAACGGGCAGAAACTCAGAGATCCACATCAGACTTCATTAAGACTTGGATTAGCAGAAGTTTAGAGAGAGAAGATGACCAGAACTTAAGCAAATCACTTCCAACGGTTGGAATCATCTCACAACGGTCATTTAATGTTCTCTACCTATAAATAGAGAGCATTAACTTCTTCTCAAGCTGATACAACTACTTAGAGCGAAAATTTATTGAGTCATTTATTGTATCAAGCTTTCATCTGTATTGTATCATTTTGATACTTAGTTCTTCAGTGTTTATCCTATCAGCTCTGTAAGAGAGTCAAATACTTGTAAATCATTTATTGATTGAGATAACTACAAGTCAGGGGACTTGGTAGTTGGGGTGTATTGATTACAACTTGTAAGGGGGAGTGTGTTCTAGTGAGAGAACAACTCTTAGTACAGAGTGTGTAATCAATATTGTTGAGTTAGTGGATTGAAAATCCCAAGTGAGGCTTGGGGACTGGATGTAGGTCAGAGAAAGGACCGAACCAGTATAAATCGTTGTGTGCAAAGCTCTTCTCTCTATCTCCTCTGTTCTGCTCTGTTCTGAGAGTGTAAAAACAGAACCAGTTTGCAAAATTTTTAATATACCCAATTCACCCCCCCTCTTGGGTATAAAGCTCCTCTTTCACAAGTTGCACTTAACCTCGATCTGGCAATGCCGCGCCTTGTCGTCGACGGATCTGTCAACCGTTGAAGCTATTGCAACCCAAATCTGTAGATCTGCAACCAAAAGACGTTGTCGCTGTAAGGGATGGAGTGGGAGGTCGCGGCCGTCGCCGCCGTCGTCTCCGGTGGCGTGGTGGGTCATGAACGATATAGATTTGAAAGAAAATGAAAAGTGAAATGATAATGAAAGTGAAAGGGTCACAGCGGGCGGGATATGAAAACTGATGAACTTTTGACGCGGGATGTGAAAAAGGTGGAATATTTAACTTAGAGCATAACTTTTGAAGTCTAAGTTTATTAATTAGACTCCAAAAGTTACGCTTTTGGAGTCTAAGTCTTAAACTTAGACTCCAAAAGTTACGCTTTTGGAGTCTAAGTCTTAAACTTAGACTCTAAAAGGCATGCCTTTTGGAGCCTAAGTTCTAAACTTAGGCTCCAAAAGTGTCTTTCGCGGGCCCCACATAACTCCCTGCTACACCACGTGGTCTGTTGTTGCAGACTTTTGGAGTCTAAGTTTAAAACTTAGACTCCAAAAGGCATGACTTTTGGAGTCTAAGTTTTAAAATTAGACTCCAAAAGCCATGTCGTACAACAGAAAAGCAAGTCACATCGTGCAGCAGGGTATCACGTGGTGTAGCAGGGCGTTGTGTGGGGCCCACGAGAGACATTTTTGGAGTCTAAGTTTAAAATTTAGACTCCAAAAGGCAGGACTTTTATCACATATAATTACAAAAATGCCACCGCCTTTATTTTTTACTCCCTTTTTTTAAAATAGGACGTCTTTTTGAGACGCAAAATCCGTTTTTTGTAGTAGTGGGTACTTTAAGAAGAAATAAAAAAAATTATAATGTTGTTTTGTAATTAGGATCAAAACAAATATCAAATGTTGTCCTATAATTAGAACCAGAGGAAGTATTTAGCTGCATGAATGTGAATGAGGACAAGTAAAAGTCAAATCACCACAGAAATGAAATCCTTAGTGAGCACCTTATCAACAAAATAAAATAAAATAAAACCTCACCTAATAATTTTAGGGCCAAAATTGCACCCATAATAATTTATGGGTGCAATTCCTGGAATTGATACCTTTCTTTGTCTTAGACTTGCAACTCTTAATATATTTCGAGACCTTGTGAATCATCTTTCAACCTTACCTCTTCCTTTCTTCAACCACTGCCCGTCTTTCATTAGTGAAAAAATCAAATACTTATATTTATACAACTATACATTTTTTAACAATTATATAAAATAGCATTTATTTAAAAATATATTTTTGTATCATTTTTATTACTTATAAATTGATATTGTTTCTTGTTATTTAACATCTGATTAATTTTTGTCACGTTTCTATTTTTGTGCAACTCATAATTCAATTGATCCATTGGAAATCATGATAATAAATTAGTTCTAAGCACAAGAAAAATACATTTTTAAAAAATCAATTAAAAGCTGATAAAAATAAGCTTTTTACCATATATCTACCTATCTATCTATAGACTATATAAAAAGAGAGAAGTTGAGAGTCCCTCATTGATCTGTCATCTGGCATGCCCTCCTCGTGCCATCTCATTGTTGGGATTCGTACAAGCAGCGAAAGGATTTCATTCATTAAAAAACTTTCAAATCCCATAGGAGGATCTATCAATGGGGTTTAAATCGGGTTTGATAGAAATCATATCTATGCAAACTGTGTTCGTCTCCAACGTCGTGCAATCTATATTTTCATGTCTACCAGTATCCACACAAACAGCCAGTATCCACTCTCTCTACAGGTATCCACACGAATAGCCTCCAACATCGACGGCAGCATGCTAGCGCCTTCAGTATTTTCGCGGTCCAGCTTTTCTAATACGTCTTGCAAAATGTCCCGTAGGTTTTACAAAATTATATATTCAAAATTAATCCTTATTAATCTTAAAATATGAATTTGGATTAAAATAATATATTAATTAAATCTATCCAATAGATATAATCTGATCTATTTATTTAATCCGAATTAAAAGCTTGCTAATTTAATTTATCTCTATAAATTAAATCTGAGATACTACATCTCAATTTAAATTAAATTAGATATATGATATTTTTATTCAAAAATTAAATCTGAGATACAATATCTCTATTTGTTTTAAATATTTCATTTATCAAATAAATTAAATACAAAACAAATATTATATAATAATATTACAATCAATATTAAATAATATTATTATATTATTTTCAAATTTAATAATATATATATATATATATATATATATATATATATATATATATATATATCCATCCTAGATTAAATAAATAAAAGTTTTAAGGACAAAAGATTCATTGTCCAATTAAAATAGATAAAAGTTAATTGAATTTAATGGTTTTACCCATTTTAAAAGTTTATAATTACTTTTACTCTAAAAAATAGTTTATGGTTGCCGTTGCAAACTCTTAAATTTTAGTACCTTAACGTCCCTTCTTGATATCACATACATTCTTTAAATATGTATGTGTGTGTGTATTTTACTTCACAAACACAAATATAAATGCATATTATTTTTGGGTAAAGGATTTCTCATGTCACTGGAGATAAAGTTATCTCTAGTGACCCTAAAACTACGTAGTTTTGAATTAATGAAAGGTGTGTTTGTAATTTTAGGTTAATTAATGAATGGTGCAAAATTACGGAAATACCTTTCATTAATTCACTTGAAATTACAAACACACCCTTCATTAATTCAAAACGACGTAGTTTTAGGGTTACTGGAGATAATTCTATCTCCAGTGACAGGAGAAATACTTTTCCCATTATTTTTACGAGCAAAGGATTTCTCCAGTCGAGATAAAGTTATTTTAAAACTACATCGTTTTGAATTAATAAAGGGTGTGTTTGTAATTTTAGGTGAATTAATGAAGGGTGCAAAATTATGAAAACATCCTTCATTAATTCACCTAAAATTACAAACACACCCTTCATTAATTCAAAACCACGTAGTTTTAGGGTCACTGGAGATACTGGAGAAATACTTCTCCCTATTTTTATATTATATAAACACACATAAACATGTGAATATATAGATTAGTTATATATTATCAAATGTTTCTATTTAATTTTCTTATTTTAAGTTGTTTATAATTAATATCCATTTTTACTATAAAATATTTGGTACAATAATATCTCTATTATATATTTTGTTTTTATTTATAGTATTTGTTCTCTTTTATTTATACATAATATATTAATGAAAAAATCACATATATTATAATATAATTTCAATTATAAATATAATGAAATAATAATATTTATACATATATGAAATAAATTTTTAATTAATCATTAAACTGTTTTCCTATGAATATTGTGTACAAATAAATTTATTTGTTGCGCTTTTGTGTTTCTACTTCTGTTAAGATCTTAACACCAGATTCCGAGTACATAGCTCTTACGGCCCATTTGGTATAGGAAATTGGTTTTGATGGAAATTGAAATGAATATGAATATAGAAATGGAAGTGAATATATGGATATGGAAATAAGGGGTATAAGCAATTAAGCAGGTTTGATATGTTTTAGGAATGATGTAACATCCTCATTTTTTTAAAGTGTTTTCGAAATGAGTTGATCAGAGTTTAAAATAGTTTAATCAGAGTGGAGCATCTATCGGAATAATTTAAAAGAGCAAGTATCTGATATATATTCCCTGTTGTTGTACTTATACAGTGGTACAATTATCCGAATACCGTATGTACATAAAGGTAGAGAAAAAGTCCTCCACCTGTGTTCTCTCACGTGCTGTTTATCCTTGTTCATGTTCCGGGTTCCTCCAGAATCTAAGACTATGGTAAGAGCTGAGGTTCAATTCCCATTGAACCTCAGGTAACGGTTAACCTCATGCTTATGTATGAGTTATGTATGACAGATATTCATGACAATACAACAATATTCACATTCGACATTCACATCTCAAAGATAAAATCACAAGCATCATATATTCATGTTATTCCAGTCTACACTATTCACCAATGCCACGGTGTACATCCGTGTCCTCAACGCTAAAAAAACTCAACGGCGTTATCATGACTATAACCCGTATATAACTGTATGTGTATGCACAACTTTTTAAAAACAGTGTCCTAGACTATCTAGCACATATAGGTGTACAATAAGCATCAGAGTTAATGTTACAGTACGCGTTCATACCTTTGTCGGCGATATCGGTACGCTGTCTTTCGGACCGTGATCACGTTTATCCTATAATGGTAATATCGAATTTATTAATTCACAAATAATATTCTAGAAGGTATCCTAGTCACTAATGACCTTTTTACCCTTGATAGGATTATTTCTCAACATATCACCCTTAATTCTTCAGAAAACGCTGGTCCAGAATTTTAGACAGATTTTCGCCTAACTTCGGAAAATCATAACTAATTCTAGAAAAATAGAAACGAGGATCTGTAAAATTCTTTGGAAACCTTAGGATGTATATTTTTAAGTAAAAATAATCAATTTTTACCAGATCACCTGAGTCATTCCCAGTTTTAATGTTTAAAGCCTCTGCCCAGAATTTTTCTAGAAATTCGTTGCCCAACTTTGCGAATTTTTATCTCCCTGTACATAAATCATTTTGACATGTTATTGGCATATTTAAAAATCACTATATGTCCACTTTAACCATGAATTTTCCAAGAATTTTCTAACCACGTTTTCAACATAAAATATAGGCATCTTCGTCACTAGTTCAGCAAAAGCTTAACCGATGAGATTTCGCCAGAACTTCGTTACTTTAATGTTTTTCTTCCGGAAATTTTGCTAAAACACCTTCTTCATCAATTTTTCGAAATAAAGATGATTTTAACCATAAAAACATGAATTTAAAAATTATCCTAGCATATTTAAGATTAAAACTATTTCTAACTAAGAATTTAAAGACTAAAACTTAAAAAACTTAAAGATAGAGCTAGAGAACTTACCAAGAACCTTGCTACTTCTTCAAGAAGCTCCTCCCTCTCACTCTCTACTCTCTATATCAGCTTGTTCAAGCTTGGTTTGGTGTGAGGAATGTGAAGACCCAAGGTGCCTATTTATAGTGATTTTGAGGGTTAACCATCTAACAACTTATATTCATTTTTAACCCTTGGATTTAGGTTAATTGGAAGCACAAATCCTAGCCCTACACCTATTCCTTCTAGCCTCTTCTATTGCTTTATGACTCATCCTCCTTCTTTGACAAGTTGATGATGTCATTGATGACTTAAACAATGCTTGACTTAAGTCACAATTTCCTCCTCCTTCTCTTCTTGGCTTTGCTTTTCTCTTGATAAAAATATATTTGGGGATCCTAATGAAGTTTTATTCAAAGTTCCTCTTTGGTTTTGAAATCTTGAAGTTCTTAGCTTCATTTAGAGACCATAAACACCTACTTTCTTGATTGGTATCAATCTTCAAAAGTTGGGGAAATGACTTTGGTTATAACCATTTTCAAGCTTGAATTATGCTTGTTCATAATCTTTTCTTATATTTGATCTATGGTTAATGGATTTCAAGATACAATTTAGTTTGTATAGGTTTTCATTTGCTTATGTCTAGAATGAATTTCATGGATTTATCTAATTGTTCAATTATCTAATTTTCCTATTGGCTATTACCTTGACTTCTCTTTCCTTCTTCATACTACACACACATACACATGCACAACAATTGTATACACACACACTTACAACACCCTCTCTCTCTCTTACACCTCATCTTATCCTCTTCCAAATTGCCTTGAAAGTCTTCATTGCATTTATGTTGGTTCATGACTCATATTTGCATTTGTGTTTTTGATTAACAATTTTCCTTCTTCCTTTCTATATATATATAAAAAAAAAACTGTCCCCCTCCCCCTTTAATTTGTTTTTTTTATTCATCTCATGATATTTAGAAGAAAATCCCTCATTTGTTAATTTTGGTTCACATGGATTGTGTTTTATGAGAGTTAATTTAAGCCTTAGGATTTAACTTTACTAGATTTAATCCAAACCTTTAATTTGTGTTAATCTCTTATTGGTCCAATTAATTTTATGAGGATTAAGAACATTTTCTTGATTTATCATTGGCTAATCCAATTTCACAAGGATTTGGCTTTATGAGGCTTAATTTAGACCTTTGGATTTAGCTTTATTAAATTTAATCTTAGCCCTCCATTACTAATCTTAATTAGCATCCCTAATAAAGTGGTTTAGTGAATATGTCAAATTATGATTGGTCTCTAACTTAATTATGGCCGTTAGAGACTCTACTTATGCTAATAATCTTAATCCTTATTTGCCATTGGTTCTTAATTAGGGTCATAAACATTTAATTATGCTTATTTAATTTTGCTATTGAATTTAGTGTCACTATTCTAAGTGTTGTAATTTTAGTTGCCCATTATTTGATAATTACTCCCTAATTGGTCTTTGTATTTTGATAATTCTTTATAACTTTTTATGAACTAAATATGAACTTAGGTATTAGTTTGATAATTATAGGGCTTTAGAAAATTCAATGTCTTAATAAATTATGAAAATTGAGGCTTAAGTCTTCATTAATTAATCCCTTGATTAATCATGAAAAATTACACACTTATTTAGTTAAATGAAGAGTTAGTTGTTTATTAATTCTTATTAATTTTTCCTATTTGTTTAAGTATTTTTCATAATACTTCCTTACTCTTTTTGATTACACAAGAACCCTAATTTAATTTGGTAATTATTTGTATTTTTGTGATATTTTATGATTCCTAAGAAAATTCAATCATTGGTCGCCTTAATCCTAAATAAAGATTTCCTAGAAAATAGAATAAATATAACTCTAAATTTGAGACCACATATTCACCTATTTTAAATAGGTGTCATTTATCAAAATATTGTATTTATGAGAAATAATAATTTTTGGGGTATTACAAATGAGACCTGATTTTTATATAAAAGGTCCACAATGACCTTTTAATTATCTTCCAAGAAAATATATTTAAATCATTATATTATTAATTATGTAATTATATAAATTATTATAGGATTGTAATTTAAAACAATAAAATTTTTAAATCTGCAATGGAATTCAATTAGCAACAGAATTAGAGACGAAAAAATCTATGGCAAGAAATTTAGTGATGGAAATTAGCAACGAAACATTTCTGTCGCTAATCCCGTTATTCACTAGTGCAAAAATGGCTCTTAAGACCGGACAAAAGAGGCACCGTAAGATCAGACTCGCGGCAGGTCTTGTTCCAGGCGGTATTAAAAGTCTAACATTTAAGACCGGATATGAACCGGTCTTAAAGAAAATCTTTTAGACCAGATATTTAAAACATTAGGTCTTAAAAGTTGTACTAAATAAACCTGAAATATTTTTTGTTCGGTCCTAAAACCCAACTTTTAAGATCGGACAAAAAGTTGGCCAATCTTAAAATGACCGGAATTTTAAGACCGGACAAAAATAAATCTAGTCTTAACAGATGAACATTTAAGACCGGCGTATTTATTTCAGTCTCAATTTTCCCGATTTTTCCCCTGTTCTTCCAGGTCAATATATATATACAAATCCACCATCCAATCTAGCACATAAAAGTCGATACTTTAAGCTACAAGCTATGAACAATTATGAATAAATTGAATTGGGATAAAGAATACAAATATTATTCACCATGAGTTATTGGCCTCTTAATTACTGATTATACTATGACTACAACACCTAAATTAATTTATAGAATAAGATAACTAATTTACAAATACAATGAGCTAAGTTACAAATACAGCACGTAAATCAACATACATGCCCAATATAATATATTCACCATGCCTTCATCTGATTCTCACCCAACAACGTAAACACATCCTCTTTTTAATATGCCCATTTGGATCGGATCTTAGCACCAAAATAAAACAAGAACAAACTTCATAATCAGTGACATTGTTTAAGACCATATATAGAAGGAATATCATAGTATATATATGTCGATGCGGCTACACATTATCATCCGGAAGCATGTCCTTAAAAGCCTCAAGCATTTGCAGAAAAACTATTGTCGCTATGCCTTCAAGCTTACCAATTTCAATACAGCGTTCAACAATTGGTATTTTTTACACCCAGGGTATAGCGGCGAGGTCTTTACATCACTGCACACATTATCAATATCCGTGTCATTATCATCAAAGGTCACTTCTCCATGTTGAGACCCACTTAGGATTTTTTCACCATTCCATACTCATACTGTATAGGTTTTACAAAATCCTCCACAAATTACACGTGTGTGTATAACTTCAGGACTTAGTCGTCTCTCATTCAAACATTTTACACTATCATCGTGGACATTTTGTTTAGCAAATTCTATAAATTCCCTCACCCCATTTTGTTTAATATACATAATCCAAAAAAATTTGAAACTTGAATATAAAATAAGCCAACTCAAAATATATATTTATGCTCAATGTCGATTATGTCTTCTACATATATATATATATATATATATATATATATATATATTTTATGGAGAAACTTGCCCATTAAATGCATAACGAAGAATCACTTTTGGTCATAAATGTATCACAATGAATCCAAGCAAAATAAATGCATGACGAAGAAATTAAATGCATCGCATAAAGCTCTAGTGGGCTCACCTGTAGCATATTAATTCAAATGCATTTACTGAGTCTTTCTTATCCGGCCATGAACGTTCATGTTGCAGACAGCAAGAGTAACCTAAAAACACGTGTTGGTCAGTTCGGTTGGTCTAAAGTGAAAATATAATCTTCAAAATACAATATTCATTAACAATAGAGGAACCCACAAGAACATTTCATCGATTTCATTAAACCCATGACAAACCAGAACGATAAGTAGGAAAATCATAAAGTTATATAACCGAAACACCTCTTACAGCTTGGTCTATTGTTGTTTAACTAAGGAACCAGAAAGTGATTGTTGAGAGAGCGACGCGAAGTAGCGACAAAGCAACACACAAACACTTGAGACAGAATTTGAGTAATCAGTCTCGGCGCGACAAGATAAGTTCAGAGAGGGAAATTTAATTTTTCGCACGACAGAGACATCTTTTAGGATTTTGGACTTTATTAAGACTGATTAATTATAATGCATCCGGTCCTAAAGATTTTATTAATTTAATTTTTGAGCCCGGAGGTTTAGAGTACTCTGGTCCTAAATTTTTATTAATATTTAGACCGGATATTTATACAACATCCGGTCCTAAAAGTCAAATTCTTTTCAGACCAGTTACTTATAACGTATCTGGTGCTAACGGCCTATTTATTAAACCAAAGCCCCCCCCCCCCAAAAAAAAAAGAGGATTGGCTTTGGCGAGTGTAGAAACAACTGAATGAATAAAATAAAGGAAAACTAGAGAATTAATAAGCTTCTTTAATTACTGGTGAGGAGGAGGTAGGAGGCGGTGAGGAGTTAATAAGGACAGAGAGGTAGTGTGAGGAGTTAATATAATTAAGGGCAGAGAGCAGGAGAG
Organism: Acacia crassicarpa; assembly: GCA_034222035.1. NCBI lineage: Eukaryota > Viridiplantae > Streptophyta > Magnoliopsida > Fabales > Fabaceae > Acacia > Acacia crassicarpa. The sequence continues at coordinate 39,164,533 of JAWXYG010000011.1, forward strand.
ATACTGATGATTTTCTACTTTAAGAGCGCATTTTATAAATATCTGATCCTAAATGTCTTTATTGAATTCAAATTACTTTTAAGATCTACCTTTTATATATATCCGGTCCTAAACTTCTATTATTTACTTTTTTAATCAATCAAATTACTTTTAAGACCAACCTTTTATCTTGAATCCGGTCCTAAAATTCTATTTTTTTAATCAAGTAAAAATATTACTTTTAAGAACAAGTCTTTTAAAATATCTGGTATTAAAAGTTGTATATGTTCAATGAATAGATTCAGAGTCTCTTCGATCGGCTTCCAGATAAACTTCCCAACTAGGCGACTCCTCGTATTCTGAGGAACTATGCGGCTCCTTGTTAAAGTTTCCGGCATTTCGCATTGTTCATAATGGGTTCTCTATTTAAACCCGTTGTTACTTTACTTTCTTCACATTCTTCTCCATCACTTCTAGAACCTCCACCACCGTAATGACTGCTCCACAACCACCAAGTCCTCCTTTTCGTCGTCCTACCAGTCTTCACATGTAACATCCCAGGCGCCCGCTTGTGGATATTGTCCGCTTTGACACACACAAGGCCTCACGGTTTTTGTTTTTGGCTGGGCCTATCCCATCAAAACGCGTCCACAAGGGAAAGGTCTCCGTACCCTTATAAGGCATGCTTCGTTCGCCTTCCCAATCGATGTGGGACTTCACACTCCACCCCCCTTGGGGCCCAGCGTCCTCGCTGGTACATCGACCCGGGCCCTGGCTCTGATAGCGCCTGCTTGTGGATATTGTCCACTTTGGCACACACAAGGCCTCATGGTTTTATTTTAGACTGGGCCTAGCCCATCAAAACGCGTCCACAAGGGAAAGGTCTCCGCACCCTTATAAGGCATGCTTCGTTCGCCTTCCCAATCGATGTGGGACTTCACACGACAATATCCACAAGCGGAGACTTCACACGACAATATCCACACGAGGATGCTGGGCCCCAAGGGGGGTGGAGTGTGAAGTCCCACATCGATTGGGAAGGCGAACGAAGCATGCCTTATAAGGGTGCGGAGACCTTTCCCTTGTGGACGCGTTTTGATGGGCTAGGCCCAGCCAAAAACAAAAACCGTGAGGCCTTGTGTGTGCCAAAGCGGACAATATCCACAAGCGGGCGCCTGGGATGTTACAATTGGTATCAAAGCCAGGGCCCGGGTCGATGTGCCAGCGAGGATGCTGGGCCCCAAGGGGGGTGGAGTGTGAAGTCCCACATCGATTGGGAAGGCGAACGAAGCATGCCTTATAAGGGTGCGGAGACCTTTCCCTTGTGGACGCGTTTTGATGGGCTAGGCCCAGCCCAAAACAAAACCGTGAGGCCTTGTGTGTGCCAAAGCGGACAATATCCACAAGCGGGCGCCTGGGATGTTACATCACAATCCGTACCCTCCTTCTCTACCTTCGAACTCGTCATTCTACCAGATGATGCAGCACCTCCTGGCCCGCGTCAATCATATAGACCGACGCATGGGCCAACTTTATCAAGTCTATCACACCGTCAACAACAAGATGACAGCGATACTCAACACCCAAGACATTGAGTACCATCTTTCTGATGATGACATGTCCGACCTCTCCGACGACTCCCTCCCTTCCGACGACGATGGGGAGGATTAGATATTTTTGTTTGTTTTTTTTATGTAAACAAAATAATTATTAAATAAAACTTTTATTTCAATTTCTATACATATCTATTTCTATTTCTATTTCAACAACAAGCTGACCGCGGTACTCGACGCCCACGAACGTTAATATAATTTTTCTAAATTAAAAATTCGGAAATTCATAAGTAATATTGATGCATCTCTTTAAGACAAAGAAACAATATCGATCGCCTTGTTATTTTCATTCTGTTCTTTTTCTTTCAGACAAAAAGGAAACAACCAAAACATTATCCTCGTGTGATCAATATTAAAAATTCCCAGAATACATAAGAACATAAAAAATAAAGACATCGTTTACCTTATTCAAATAAAAACAAACAGAGTGACAATTCTTCTCAAGGTTGGACCGTCGTTGTCGTCGGTTTTACCTCGCCCTGATCTAAATATTTTCAGTGTCCTTTTCATTATTTTCATTCTTTTCATTCTTTTTCCGACAAAGAAAAGGCAGACCAATAATGCTGCTCAAAATCAGGAGAGATAAAAACGACGACATCAAAGGTCCTAGCTTGAGGAGAACGCCATAACCTCGATTGTCTTGAACATTAATGATTTGTCAGATATTTAAAGGAAGACTATTAAGACCGGATATTTACAAATACACGGTCCTAAACTTTAAGTAGTCAGGACTTTTAGGAGCGGACAATTCATATATATACGGTCCTAAAAGTCTCGGAACTTTTAAGACCGCACGTTTAATAAACATACGGTCCTAAAAGTCTGGACAAATTTTTACTAAATTAAACAAAACTAATTAATTATTTGTTTGATTTTCTTCAATATTGTTGTACCGACCAAAATTTAAGTCCGGTCTTAAACTATTTAACTTTAAGACCGGATAAATTAGTATCCGGTGTTAAATGTTAACTTTTAAGACCGGTCCATAAATAAATCAGGTATTAAAATCAGTTAATTTTTTATTTAATCATTTTCTATATTTTGTACCAGCTGCATGTTAATAAAGATTATAATGTATTGTTTTTTAACCAAGACTTGAATCATAAAATTCATACATCCATCGTCACATTAATTGTTGTACATTGGAGGAGATCGATAATCATGGATTCAATCACCACATTGCATTGTGAATACTGAAGCTTGATACATGACTATCATCAAACTTATAGCTGACTTTGCCTCAAGACATAGCATATCTTATATTTCAATTTTTAATTCGGCAAGTCTATTGTAATACCCTAAAAATCATAGTTAGCATAACCACTATATTTTGATAAATGATACCTATTAAAATAGGTGAATATGTGGTCTCAAAGATAATATAGTTTATCTAATTTAAATTTGAGAATTTTCTCCTAGAGTTAAATAAACCAAAAATACCCAAATATTCTAATTTCATTTAGGGATCATAAAATACCCTATAAATTTCATATTAAAGCATAGTTCATATTTAAATTCTAAAGGGACATAAAATGTTATTGAAATACCCAAACAAATTAAAGGGAATTGTCAATAATTGATTGGACAAATAATTGTACATTAATTAAAGTAATTGCATTAATTTTAGCAATTAGTTATTGAATTTTCTTAGGAACCATAAAATATCATAAAATGCAAATAATTACTAAATTAAATTATGGTTCACATGGAATTAAAAAGAGCAATGAGGTCCTACGGAAAATACTTAAACAAAATAGGGGAAAATAATAAAATCAAAGATCAACTAGGTATTCATTAAATTAAATAATTGTGCAAATCTTTATAAATTATCAAGGAATTAATTTGGCACCATTTAACTTATTAGGAGGCTAAATTTACTAAAATGCCCTTAATTAATGAATTAGTGTCTAAATTCATATTTAGCTCATAAAAAGTCATAGAGAACTATCATAAAACAAAGCCCAATTAAGGGGCGATTATTAACAATTAATGAACAATTGAAACTACAAACAATGAAGACACTAAATTTAACTAAATTAAATTAAGCATAATTAAAGATGTATAATTCCAATTAAAAGCCAATGGCTAATTAAGAGTTGTTTAAAAGAATTTCTAAGGATTATAATTAAATTAGGATCCCTAAAATATTATAAAATATCATGAAAATACCTAAAACAATTAGAGGGAATTTCCAACAAGAAAAGAAAAATTAAATCTATATTTAAAAAGATATTAACATTTAATTCTTATATTTTCAAGAATAAGTCATAAAGGAGTATGAAAAGGTTTAAAGTAATTAGGGAATGCTAAAGAATAATTATTGGGCACCTAAATTAATATTAATTGGATTAACATTCATAATTAATCTAATGACAAATATTAAAAAGCAATTTGGAATATTTTGGCTTAATTACATATTTGAGCCTAACAAGGGTCCAATATTTTTAACAAGTGGAATTTGAGAGATTATAATTGAGTTGGTAATCAATTAAATTATTGCAACTAAACTTAATTAAGCTAAATCAAATAGCAAACAAAGGGATTTAATTAAGAGCATTTTATAATAATTAGTCATCAAAGGACCAATGTTTTGGCCCCAAATTATTATCTAGGAGACTAATTAAGCCCAAAGCAAACAAACAAAGAAAAAAAAAGAGCTGATGGGGGGGACGGTTTTGTGGTGTCTTGGAGGGCAAGAAAAATTAAATCAACACATGCTCCAATTAGGTCAACAACTTGTCCAAGAAGGTGGACTATTGAAGCTTCATGAACAAGCTCCTTTACTTCTTGAAGAAGGAGAAGAAAAAAGAGTGAAGAGGAAGGAAGAGAGGAGGGAGTGGTGACGATGAATGGATCAAACCTTCATCTTCCAATGGCCAAAAATTGATAAGGAGTAGCTTGTTGAAGGTGTTGGAATTTTCCTATAAATAGGAGGCTTCCCCTCCTCATTTCTTCACACCATCACCACATACACCTCTAATCCTTTGATTAAGAGAGTGAGAGTGAGAGTTCTCTTGGAGCTAGAAGGAAGAAGCAAGAGTCTTCAAGAGGTAAGTTTGTTCTTAGTTTTATAGTTTTAGTTTGTTCTTACTAGTTTTAATGTAGATGTTAGTTTAATCTAGTAAATAGGTAAAGTAATTCCTCATATTTGTTTTCAAGCCTTATTGCATCAAAAAGATGCCTGACAAGGTGGAAACATGTTGGGGAGTGAATTTTAGGATTAAGGGAACAAGTTAGAGTAAGATGAAAGAAGTCTAAAATTGCTGGATTTTGGGAGTCAACTGGATAGGGGGCATTATTTTCTATATCAAATGATCTTTAAAAATCACGAGATTTCCCAGAAAGAAAGTAGACATGTAGGGCTTTCGAAATATATAAAATATGTAACGTTTTGATCTTTGGACAAGGAGATATGAATTTTTCAAGATTAGGCTATTTTTCTGGGCGAATTTCTGGGCAAGGTATGAACACATGAAATCTGGGAATTGTTCTTGAGTTCTGGGTGAAAACTGATATTTTTCCTCAAAACTATACATCTTAAGGAGTCCGGGAAATTTTACGGATCTTCGTTTCGATTTTTCTAGAATTAGTTATGATTTTTCAAAGATAGGCGAAATTCTGCCCAATATTTTCAGCGTCCACCAACGAATTTTGAGGAAAGAAATTGATAATCTAGGGTACCGAGGGTAAAATAGTCAGTAGTAGCCAAAAATATCTTTTAGGATATTATCTTTAAATTAATAGGATGATATTGCTGTCCGAAAGAACGCAGACCGATCAATTACGTGTCGAGACTACCGACTCAGGTACGGACGCGTATTGTAACCTTAACTCTGATGCTTATGGTATGCTTATATGTGATAGATAGTCTGAGATTCTGTTTTTGAAAATTGATCATACACATACAACTTGATACGGGTTATGGTTTTGATAATGCCGTTATGTTTTCCTAGCGCTGAGGACACGATAGGCCATCGTGGCACTGGAGATAGTGCAGACTATAATAACATGCATATTGCAGTGGCTGTGTTATGTTATTATTTGAATATGAGAATATTGTATGTGATTATTGCTGTTTTGCCATGGATATTTGTCATACATATTTGATACATAAGCATGAGGTTAACCGTTACCTGAGGTTCAATGGTAATTGAACCTCAGCTCTTAACATAGCGTCAGGGTCTGGAGGAACCAGGACCAAGGACAAGGATAAGGAGCCAACACAAGGACGAAGACATAGAAATTTTTATTTCAGCGTTATCTTGTTGTACCATTTTCAAACTACTGTACCGCTGTGTAAGCAACCAAATACTACAACAGTGAAGGTTTTTATCAGATACTCGCTCTTTTGAAATTATTCCGATGCTCTACTCTGATCAAATAGTTCGAAAACGTTTTAGAAAAATTGGGATGTTACATCTATACCTACTATCCCATGTCTATAGCTTCTTATCTCATGTTTTCCTTTAGTATTAAGAATGAATCACCTACAACACAAAGTGATGATGTAGCTAGACAGTGTTAAAATTAATGTCCATATTTTTTTATCCCTGCTTTCTTGATTGCATGTGTTGTTTGGTTTTCAGTCATAACTAAAAAATTATGTAATTTTGATGGTTAAAAATATGGATCTCAAGCAGAAATCTAATTGTATACAAATCCTGGAATAACCCAACAATCTTCGGACAACAAAAGTAGTTAAATCTATGATTTCTTGATATTAGAGCAAATTACAAATTACAATTCTACCTGTGTACCACAGATGGAAAACGATCAATGCTTGTTGTACTTAGAAAAACCGCAGGGAAATAGATACAATTTTGATGTGCAGAGTGGTAGATGTGAGCAACCTGATATTATGGTTAGGTCAAATATAGCAAGAAACATACGGTATTGAATATCTATATTCTTCATTCTACATATAGCAATCTAAAGGGCATCAAATTACTAATCATTGTATAATGATCTAAACCCACAAGGATTCAATTCCACAGTAATATTTAAACAAAAGCAGATTTGCTAATTGATACAAGGCGATACAAGGCTTTCCTTATAATGGAAAACATTACCAAATAGATATACGGGGATAGTAAGCATCTTACACTCGCTAGTAATGATATTGATCAAATGTAGACCAACTTTTTCTTCATCATGATCAGTGACTCGTCTTGAATGTTTATACTTTCCAAAAGAAAGCTGATGACTTCCTATTTTTAATTGATTTGTGATGTAATTTGATATATTTAAGAAGTCATCAATGCTAAATTAAGGAGATTTGATTGAGATTTTAAGAGATATCAATTTTAATGTATGATTCAGGGGATTTCAATTTAAAATAGAAGCTTTTGAGTTTAGGAAACAAATAATAATAATAGGAAGTTTTCTTAAGAAAATAAAAATAAAGAAAAGAGAATAAAAAAAGGAAATCAGTTTTACTACTATATAATGTCCTTTTTTGTTCACACTCAGGAAGCACGGAATGATCATTTGATTGATTTCCAAGCTACTATTTTGGGCAATTTTCAAAACTGAATAGACGCATGGGCCCACGCGCTGGAAAAGTCAAATTGAATCAATTGATTCAAATTGATTCCCAGGGTTGCCACGGCATTAGATAACATTGAATCAAATTGATGCCAAACAAAAAAAGAACCACGCGGCCCGAGAAGGAAAAAAAGTCTATATATTAAAAAGGCACAAAGACGCAAAAGAGGAAGGCAGCACGCACAGGAATCATTGATTCTCGCGAGAAAGAGGGACACTGTGCTGAAGACGTAGAGGCAGAGAACAAGACGCACGGTACAAGAAGAAAAGTGAGGACGTTAAGGAGAAGGCTCCATAATTTTGTGATCTTGTTTCTCTTCTTCTTCTTCTTCTTCTCTTCATGCTAGAATTTGAATTTCTTATTTTTGTGATGAATTTTCTTGTAGCCATGTGTGGCTAATTTTTCTTTTCAACCTAGAGAACCTATGAACTTGTTTGGGTTTTAGAAATTATTCCCACTTTTTAGTTTTGATTAATTTTATTCAGTTTATTTAATCCTGTGTGTATTGCTATTGCTTAGTGAGTGGCCACCATTGGGCATGTTTTGGGGATTTAGGGTTGAACTTGGAAGAGGGAATCCTAAATTGACCTTGGGAATAAATAATGTGGAATTAGTTTTTAATTTAACGTGAAGTTAGGTTTTAATCTAATTTGCGTCTAGGATAGGAATATACCTAGAAGCTCCTCATAATCAAATTAGAGTGAACCCGATTTAAAAAGCATCTTATTTAGTTTTGTGAGGCATCACATAATTGATTAAGATAGGTAGATAAATGGACCGAAAGGTATTTATAGACACTAATACTCTAGATTAGCTGTTTAGCTTATGTCAAAATTAATTTAGTGAGGATAAAATCTAAAAATACCAAACAAGGGATTAGTGACTCTAGGTTGTACTTTTTGATATTGGAATTTGCTCTTTTGTGAAAAGTCTTTTGCTATTATTAGTTCTTATTCTCTTTCTTTTTGAAAACAATTCTGGCTTGCTCAACTTAAATGAAATAAGGAGATTTAATACCTAAACGCTAGTTAGATTGAGTCCTCGTGGGAACGATACTTTTCCCATTACTCTATTACTTGATACGGCCCGTACACTTGCGGAGTCTAAATTTTTTCCCTATCAAGTTTTTGGTGCCGTTGCCGAGGACTCAAGGCAATTGGTGATTAGTATTAGAAATCCTTTAGTAGTTTTAGTTTGAGCTTTTTTTTTCAAAAAAAAAATCTATTTTATTTTATTTTATTTTTATTTTTTTCTGGTGTTAGTTTGATACTTTGATATTTGCTTGGTTTTTTAGGTACTCTGGTACATGACTGGTAGATCCAAAGCTACTAAAACACCACAGAAGACAAGGAAGATCCAAGAGCTTTTGGAAGCTACAACAGCTCAAAACCAAGAGGAGGCAGTAGTACAGTCTGACACTGAAGACATGGCTCAAGATGAAAATGATCGTTTGTGTATTAATGACTTTCTAGGAAGACAATCTCAAGGGTATCAATCTGGAATTAGAGTGCCTGAGTTTCAAGCTGCCAATTTTGAAATCAAGCAGACTATGCTTAAGATGCTTGAACTTCAGGGTCAGTATGCAGGGAATGATTCAGAAGATCCTAATCAACATCTGCTGCAATTTCTTGATGTTTGCAACTCATTCAAGCAAAATGGAGTACCTAATGATGTGATTCGCCTTCGGCTTTTTCCTTACTCTCTACAAGGGAAAGCTAAAGAATGGCTCAACAACTTGGCAGAGGGCAGCATAACCTCATGGGAGACACTGGAAGAAAAGTTCAGATCAAGATTTTTTCCTCATAACAAGATTGTGGATGCACGAGCCGCTCTTACTAATTTCAGTCAACAATTTGGTGAGCATCTGTATGAGGCCTGGGAGAGGTTCAAGTTACTTGTCAGGCAGAGCCCTGGTCACAATCTAGAGAGATGAGTCTTGCTTCAAATATTCAGTACTCGGTTGACTCCTGAATCCAAATCAGAATTGAATGCGGTCACTAATGGGGGAATTACAAAGCAGCTGGTAAATCGTGTCTGGAAATGTCTAGATGACTTATCCACTGACTTTTTACAGAACACTAATGACAGAAGGCTAGTGAAGTCAGTTGATAAAGTTAGTGAGGAACCTTCTTCACAGTTGATAGCAATGTTGAATACAATCAACAGGAGATTTGATCACTTGGAAGCTAAAGTAAACCGATCTAATGGTAGCCAGATGGGAGTCAATGCTATTCATGCTTCTTGTGATTATTGTGGAGATGGCCATGTTAATGGACAATGCCTCATATCTCAACAAATGGAACCAGTGAACTATGCAGGTAACTATCGTGGCAACAACCAGAACAACCCTTACTCAAACTCCTACAATTCTGGGTGGTGAAAAAATCCCAACCTCTCTTGGAAATATGGGGCGACTCTGAATGAAGCATCAAGTTCTGATATGAAACAAGTGTTACCTCCTGGCTTTCATCAATTGGAAAAGGAAGTCATTCCAACCCAAGAACCCAAATCTAATCTAGAGGCAGTGATATCTCAGCTCGTAAGTTTTCAATTAAAGAATGCTCAAGATCAAGCTGCTACTATCAAAAATCTTGAGGTACAAATAGGACAACTTGCAAATGCTGTGAATGTGTTACAACAGAGAGAATTGCCAAGTAATACTGTACCTAATCCTCGTAGAGATGGGAAAGAGGAATGCAAAGCTCTTACATTGAGAAGTGGAAAGGAATTACCTGAGATTCCTCAACCAAAGAAGACACCTTCAGCTGCTATTGATCAAACCAATCCTACAGTCACTATAGAGGATGATGAAGGGGTTTTACAGAAGGTGAATGAAAAAGTCAATGAAGAGAAAGTTGAGGTTGAGTCTAAAGAGGGGGAAGTGAAAAAGAAGGCTAACCAGGATAATCTTAAATGGGTACCGCCTTTACCATTCCCTCAAAGATTTCAGAAGAAAGCATTAGATGAGCAGTATAAGAAGTTTTTGGGGATTTTCAAGCAACTACACATTAACATCCCTATTCTTGAGGCGTTAGAGCAGATGCCTCAATATGTGAAGTTTTTAAAGGAGATGTTGAGTAAGAAGAGGAGGTTTGGTGACTATGAAACTGTAACCTTAACCGAAGAGTGTAGTGCTATACTTCTCAACAAGCTACCTCTTAAACAGAAAGATCCAGGCAGTTTTTCTATACCTTGCATAATTGGAGAAAAGTTTCAGGGAAGAGCATTATGTGGTCTAGGATCAAGTGTTAACTTGATGCCATTATCTGTGTTTAGAAAATTGCAACTGGGTGAAGCTCAACCAACTTCTGTGACACTTCAGCTAGCTGATCGAAGTTTGGTTTTTCCAAAGGGTATCATTGAAGATGTTCTAGTTAAAGTTGACAAGTTTATTTTCTCTGCTGACTTTATTGTTTTGGACTGTGATGAAGATAGAGATCTACCGCTTATTGTGGGAAGACCTTTCCTTGCTACAGCTCGAACACTGATTGATGTTGAAAAGGGAGAAATCAAGTTGAGGGTGAATGATGAAGAAGTTGTATTTAACATGAGCAAGGCATTGAAGTATCCTAGGGATGTTACAGATTGCTTCAGAGTTGACATGGTTGACAAGGTTATTCAAGAGACTTTAGAGTCCTTTTCTATAAAAGAACCGTTAGCTGCTGTTTTACTTGGGACAGATGAGGTTGAAGAAGGGAATATAGTTGAATGTAAGAAGTTACTTGAAGCCTCTCCTCATTACAGGAAACCATCAGAGTAGTTTGAGTCGTTAGAGATGGAATCAAAGCAAACTACTTCTTTGAAGCCTTCCATTGAACAAGCACCACTTCTAGAGCTTAAACCCTTACCACCGCATCTTGAATATGCATACTTGGGTGAGTCTGAGACACTACCTGTTATCATCTCTTCTTCCTTATCTGAAGATCAAAAAGAGCAGTTGTTGAAAGTTCTCAAGAGCCATAAAGGTGCCTTAGGTTGGACAATTGCAGACATAAGAGGTATAAGCCCGTCAATTGTAATGCACAAGATACTCTTGGAGGATGATCACAAGAAATCTGTTCAGAATCAGAGAAGGCTAAATCCTATGATGAAGGAAGTGGTCAAGAAGGAAATTATTAAATGGTTAGATGCTAGGATCATTTACCCTATTTCTGATAGCGTGTGGGTTAGCCCAGTACAATGTGTTCCTAAAAAAGGGGGCATGACAGTGATTACTAATGAGCAAGATGAGCTTATCCCTACTCGCACAGTAACTGGTTGGCGTATCTGCATGGATTACAGGAAGTTGAATGATGCTACAAGGAAAGATCATTTCCCACTTCCTTTTATTGACCAGATGTTAGACCGCTTGGCTGGTAAAGAATTCTTTTGTTTCTTGAATGGATATTCAGGGTACAACCAAATTGTGGTAGCTCCCGAAGATCAAGAGAAGACAACATTCACCTGTCCCTATGACACTTTTGCCTTTAGAAGAATGCCATTTGGTTTATGCAATGCTCCGGCCACTTTCCAAAGATGTATGATGAGTATATTCTCTGATATGATAGAAGAGATAATGGAAGTGTTCATGGATGATTTCTCGGTTTTTGGTGAATCATTTGAGGAGTGCTTGATCAATTTGAAAAAGGTGTTGAAGCGATGTGAAGAGACAAACCTAGTGCTTAACTGGGAGAAGTGTCATTTCATGGTGACTGAAGGCATAGTTCTGGGTCATAAAGTTTCTAAAACTGGTTTAGAGGTTGACAAAGCCAAGATTTCTGTGATTGAGCAGCTCCCTCCCCCTTCTAACGTCAAAGCTGTGAGAAGCTTCTTGGGCCATGCTGGTTTCTATCGTCGATTCATTAAGGATTTTTCCAAGATTTCAAAGCCCCTTTCACAATTGCTGGAGAAAGATACTCCTTTTCAGTTTAATGAGGAGTGTGTGAAGGCTTTTGAAGAACTGAAGAGAAGATTGACTTCGGCTCCTATCATTGTAGCTCCTGATTGGTCACTACCTTTTGAAGTAATGTGTGATGCGAGTGACTATGCTGTTGGAGCTGTGTTGGGACAGAAGCGTGTGAAGATTTTCCATCCTATCTACTATGCGAGCAGGACCTTAATAGCAGCTCAGGTAAATTACTCTACCACTGAAAAGGAAATGCTTGCTGTAGTGTTTGCTTTTGAAAAATTTAGGGTATATTTGATGGGTGCTAAAGTTATAGTTCACACTGATCATGCTGCCATTAAATACTTGTTAGGGAAGAAAGAGTCTAAACCTAGATTAATTAGATGGGTCTTGTTGCTACAAGAATTTGATGTGCATATAGTTGATAGGAAAGGAATTAAAAATCAAGTTGCTGATCATCTATCTAGGATTGTGAACTCTTCTGATCATGTGAGTGATTTGTTAGTGAATGAATGTTTTCCTAATGAGCAATTGTTTGTTATAAGTAGTTGTGAGTTGCCATGGTATGCTGATATTGTGAATTATCTTGTGTGTGAAGTATTACCTCCTGATTTGAATTTTTATCAAAGAAAGAAGTTTTTGCATGATGTTGCCTATTATATTTGGGAAGAACCATTTCTTTTTAGGAGATGTGCTGATTTGATTATTAGAAAATGTGTGCCTGAGGTAGAACAAGAGGAAATTTTGAATGCATGTCATGCATCTACATATGGGGGACATTATAGGGGGCAAAGAACTGCATTAAAGGTCCTTGAATCTGGTTTTTATTGGCCTACTGTGTTTAAAGATGCTCACCACTTTGTTACCAAGTGTGATAGATGTCAAACAACAGGTAATATTTCTAAGAGACATGAGATGCCACAATCTGGAATCTTTGAGGTTGAGCTGTTCGATGTCTGGGGGATGGATTTCATGGGTCCATTCCCGTCCTCAAGAGGAAATAAGTATATCCTTGTCGCTGTGGAGTATGTGAGTAAATGGGCTGAAGCTATGGCTTGCCAAGCTAATGATGCCAATACAGTGATTCGATTCTTGAAGAAGCATATCTTGACAAGATTTGGCACCCCCAGAGCAATCATTACTGACGAAGGGACCCACTTCAACAACAAGAATTTCAAGGCTCTCTTGGAAAAATATAAAGTGCACCACCGAATGTCACTTGCATACCATCCACAAACTAATGGTTTGTGTGAGCTGACTAACAGGGAAATTAAGAGGATCCTTGAGAAGACTGTGGGCCCAACTAGAAAAGATTGGTCTGACAAGCTTGATGATGCTTTATAGGCTTACAGGACAGCTTTTCGTACTCCGATTGGCATGTCACCATACCGTTTGGTTTTCGAAAAGGCGTGCCATTTACCACTTGAATTGGAGTATAAAGCATGGTGGGCAATCAAGAAGCTAAATATGGATCACAGGCAAGCGAGATCAAAAAGGTTGCTAGAACTGAATGAGTTGGAAGAATTTAGACTTCAAGCATATGAAAGTGCACGATTGTATAAAGAAAGAACAAAGAAATGGCATGACAATCATATCTTGAGGCGATCTTTTGAGCCTGGGCAGTTGGTGCTTCTCTTCAATTCAAGACTGCATTTATTTCCTGGGAAGCTTAAATCAAGGTGGTCTGGTCCCTTTAGAGTGGTTTCGGTGTCATCCAAGTGTGTAATTGAGGTTAAAAATGAGAGAACAGGAAATTGCTTTAAAGTGAATTGACAAAGACTGAAGCACTATCATGGTGGTGAAGTGAACCGGCAAACAATGGTTCACCACTTGTCCCCACCTACTTAGATTGCTGACATAGTTGGGCTGAAGACTATAAACCAAGCACTTCTTGGGAGGCAACCCAAGGTTTGATTTGATGCTTTCTTTGATTTTGTAGGATTGTAGATAGCCCCTGATGATGTGTTCTACTTTGGTGGCAAGGATTGAAAGCGCAAGTCACAGACAAATAGGGGAGTTTCCTTCTACTTTTCTTTGATTTGCTTTATCGGATTGTTGATGATATATTGCTTGGGAATGAGTGCTCCTCGTAGTTATATATGCATGTGATGATATATTTGTGATAACTATTGAGTGACTGCTAGCACCTATGCTGTTCCACTGGTGGAAATCTGAAATCTCTGAAATTGGTGTTACCCTTACACTACACATGTGGTTGCTCTTCACTTCCATTACTTGTTGTTACTTGTTCACATTGAGGACAATGTGGCATTTAAGTGTGGGGGTGAGGGTATCCTTGATTCTAATTTGCTATGTCCTCAAATTTTTTTTTTCTGGGTTAATTGGAACATGAAAAGAAGTGAATTTGATTGGGAATTGATTCTATATTCTTTGAATGCTAGTAAAGAGGTAAAGATTTGGTTTGGGTAATTTACTTTAGGATGCCAAAGACCCTGTGAGGAATTTGAGCCCAAATATTCATCCTTTTTTAAGAGAGAGTACACTTATTGTGGTTTTATCTCTAGAACTTGTTCTGAATCTCTCTAGGAAAAAAGAAAAGAAAAATCCTTTACATACATAAAGATGGGTTGGACATTTTTTTTTGGTTACTTTAGTGAGTGCTAAGTGAAAAAAAGAAGAAGAAGAAGAAGAAGATTGAAGGGGTTGAAAAAAAAACACACATGAACACACATGCACGCAACTCCAATGACTTCTCTAGACTTTACTTAGTAACCGGGGGCACTTCATCACCAATGTTGGCACTCACGTCAAACGGTAAAATCAATGAGAGTTAAGAGTTAGGCTAAAAGCCTCTTGAGGTGCCTGTTGGAATAACTGAGTAACCGGTGCTGTATCACCCATGTGCAGGGTCGCGTCAAAAGGGGACTTACAACGGCTCAAGGAAAAAAAATCAAAAAAAAAGAAAAGAAAAGAAAAGAAAGGGAAAAAAAAAGAGAAATCCCTTCATTCTTCATATTATGTATTGGGCTACTTGGCACTAACTAAAGTATTTATCTATTGTTAAAGTCCTTCTTATTTGTGTATGTAAGGGAATAATTTAGTTGAGAATGAGATGAGGAACAAGCTTAGAGTGGATGAGCTGCAATAGATGGACATGAGTGAAACACAAGCCTTTGAATATTTTGAGAGATGAGTGTATACACTTCACTTGTGAGAGACATTATATTGTGATTTATCCTACCAAAGTAACTACATTGCTACTTGCATTTTTGGAAGGTGGAAAAGATTTTTGAGAGAGTTTGTTTTGCTTTTCATGAATTGGTTGTTTTGGAATTTTAAAAATCTTGAGGACAAGATTTGATGCAAGTGTGGGGGTGTGATGACTTCCTATTTTTAATTGATTTGTGATGTAATTTGATATATTTAGGAAGTCATCAATTCTAAATTAAGCAGATTTGATTGAGATTTTAAGAGATATCAATTTTAATGCATGATTCAGGGGATTTCAATTTAAAATAGAAGCTTTTGAGTTTAGAAAACAAATAATAATAATAGGAAGTTTTCTTAAGAAAATAAAAATAAAGAAAAGATAATAAAAAAAGGAAATCAGTTTTATTACTATATAATGTCCTTTTTTGTTCACACTCAGGAAGCACGGAATGATCATTTGATTGATTTCCAAGCTATTGTTTTGGGCAATTTTCAGAACTGAATAGACGCATGGGCCCACGCGCTGGAAAAGTCAAATTGAATCAATTGATTCAAATTGATTCCCAGGGTTGCCACGGCATTAGATAACATTGAATCAAATTGATGCCAAAAAAAAAAAAAGAACCACGCGGCCCGAGAAGGAAAAAAAGTCTATATATTAAAAAGGCACAAAGACGCAAAAGAGGAAGGCAGCACGCACAGGAATCATTCATTCTCGCGAGAAAGAGGGACGCTGTGCTGAAGACGTAGAGGCAGAGAACAAGACGCACGGTACAAGAAGAAAAGTGAGGACGTTAAGGAGAAGGCTCCATAATTTTGTGATCTTGTTTCTCTTCTTCTTCTTCTTCTTCTTCTCTTCATGCTAGAATTTGAATTTCTTATTTTTGTGATGAACTTTCTTGTAGCCATGTGTGACTAATTTTTCTTTTCAACCTAGAGAACCTATGAACTTGTTTGGGTTTTAGAAATTATTCCCACTTTTTAGTTTTGATTAATTTTATTCAGTTTATTTAATCCTGTGTGTATTGCTATTGCTTAGTGAGTGGCCACCATTGGGCATGTTTTGGGGATTTAGGGTTGAACTTGGAAGAGGGAATCCTAAATTGACCTTGGGAATAAATAATGTGGAATTAGTTTTTAATTTAACGTGAAGTTAGGTTTTAATCTAATTTGCGTCTAGGATAGGAATATACCTAGAAGCTCCTCATAATCAAATTAGAGTGAACCCGATTTAAAAAGCATCTTATTTAGTTTTGTGAGGCATCACATAATTGATTAAGATAGGTAGATAAATGGACCGGAAGGTATTTATAGACACTAATACTCTAGATTAGCTGTTTAGGTTATGTCAAAATTAATTTAGTGGGGATAAAATCTAAAAATACCAAACAAGGGATTATGACTCTAGGTTGTACTTTTTGATATTGGAATTTGCTCTTTTGTGAAAAGTCTTTTGCTATTATTAGTTCTTATTCTCTTTCTTTTTAAAAACAATTCTGGCTTGCTCAACTTAAATGAAATAAGGAGATTTAATACCTAAACGCTAGTTAGATTGAGTCCTCGTGGAAACGATACTTTTCTCATTACTCTATTACTTGATAGAGCCCGTACACTTGCGGAGTCTAAATTTTTTCCCTATCAAAAGCAAGACAATTTCATTCCTCCAAATGGTTCCAGGAAAATCTAATATGGATGGACAGGGATCGCTAGTATATTTTTTAGTCCAACTCCATTTCTCCATTGATGAACCTACATCCTTCTCTAGCACCCACAAATCAATCAAAGAATATAAATAGCGTTCCTCACCAATCCTAGAGAGAGAAAGTACAGCAAGCTTATCCTCATACACCGTCATTTCAGAACTTGAACTTGAAATATTTGATAGAGGAGGCCCTGGTATCAATGTAAACACTTCCATGACTATGTGAAATGAAATTATCACGTAAATATCATCTCTTCCCTCCTCTTGCACTCGCTTTAAACCATCCCAAAAGATAGTTCCATTGGCAGTGGCGGTACGATTAAAAAGATTTAAGCCCTCTAAGCTTCCAAATTCTATTTCCTTCCATGAACATCTGCTTAATGAATATACTTCAACTTCAGTAATCGCATCATGACGCTCATAAGTTTTCACTATCTTATAATCGTCAATAATTGCACTAAACCCAAATCCTGTCGTGCAGGCCCACTCGGGGAATTTAGGGGTTCTAGTTCTAGGGATTCGTCTGAGCTCTCTAGTAGCAGGATTCAACAAAATATATGAAGAAGTATCTGTTTCGACACAAAGTAAGCCATTGCTGGAACTGATGATCCTAATGTCTGACAAGAAAGTTATTAAAGGTAGGTTTTGAACTCCAAAGACATGCATCTCGCAATTGATCAAATCTAAATGGGGAGGCTCCTTCTGTGTGAAAAGAAGTGAAGCATTTTGATGATGAGTGAAGTGATGGAGATGGTCAGCAATAAAAGATGGGCTCCTGATGAGATTTTCCCAATGTTTGGAGACACATCGAAATCTGATTAGGGACTTTACCGGAAGCCGTTTGAGAATTTCTGTGACGATTTCTTCAGGAAGATATAGGGTGTCGTTCCCCATCAACATATGCTTAATAGCAACTCACTTAGAAATCTTATCTGAGTAAAGTAGAAGGAGTTAGAGGCTGAGAATCAAAGCTATATAATTTGCTTTCGGTTTTCAGAAGATTGGAGCACAAGGAATTGAAGGCGCATGCCAGGTATGTATTTCCATTCCGTCATTAGTGAAATTTTCAACAATATATCACTATTTTTGTGGATCTGGAGGATATGTCTCCAGTGAGGCAATTACCATTTTCTCCACTTGCTATCTCAACCATTTAATCAACCGTTCCTGGAGATTTAACATCTTATAACAATATATTATAATCTTAACTAACAAAAATTTTATAAATAAATTTATAATTTCAAGAAATTTCATTTATTTATATGTATTTTTGTCCACTTGTCATCTCAATGATGTTATTTAATTTAATGTCTTATAAAATATTTTTTGAATCATTTCTTAATAGGTAAAGATGCAAAGATGCACATGTCTTTTGCCCTCAGGAGCCTCCAACATTAAGTGCTTTTTTAGGTGTAAAAATATACATGTACTTACAAATTAAGTGCAAAAGTCACATATGTCTGTTAACATTTGATAACTACCGTTACTTTTTGAAAAATGTTACCAGCTAGCTAGTCACGTGTTATTATTCCTTTGAAATTGAGGGGATGTGGCAGTTCCAAGAGGGAGCGTCTTTGCATATTACTCCTAAATTCGAAACCAAAAGAAATGGGAGGAACCGGCAAAGAAGAGGGTGGATTCAAGATTCTAAAAAAATCTGAGTTTAACTATAGGATGACGATGAGTTTATACGTCCGCAATCACGAGAAAACAGAGCAGATCGAGAAAGAAGGGGTGGAACAAGAAGAAAACGTGAGGGCTCATCAATTCAAATTTCTTGGAAAGATTGAATCTAGGGACGTGATTGTATTTGTTGGCCTATCAGCGACACACAATTTTATCTCAAAAGAATTGGTTAATGCTTTAGGAATCCCATTGCGAAGGACCCTCAGAAGATTTCGAGTGAACTTTGGCTGTGGTCCGGGATCTGAGGGGCAGAAGTATGTGAGGGAGTTCTTCTCAAGATGCAAGATATAGAGATTGTTGAAACTTTCTTTGTGATTGGTTTAGCAATCGTAGATGTGGTGTTGGGTAATCAGCGACTGAGAAGTCTCGGAGACACGACATTGCAAGGAATGCCGATGAGCTTGACTTTCAAGTGGCATCAAGAACAGTAAAATTACAGCAGATCCTTCACTCAGATTCTTTTAGAATCTTGAATCCACCCTCTTCTTTGCCGGTTCCTCCCATTTCCTTTGGTTTTGATTCGATGTTAGAGTTATCTGATTCTACGCCGGAAGAGCGTAGAGCGTTCATGGAAAATTTATTGTTTTACACTCGCTTTCTAAGCACAATAACTGAAAGATTTAGGAAAAATATCAAAACATATAAATTATCTAACAAAAAAGCACAATCACTAATTTATAATTGAAAGTAAATTATGATCATAAATAATTCACATAAAATATAATAAACATACCACTAAGCGATATTAGTACAATAACTATTATTGTCGTCATCTTCGCCACTATTATCAATTTCAACGACATTTGATTGTGCTTCATTTTGAATAGGCTCTGGTTAATAAGTAAGAATATCATGATTTTTTCTTTCACATCATGAACACATCCATAGTCTTTATCTGCAATAAATAATAAACTAAATCATAAAACTAGGGTATAGTTATTATGTATTTGTATATTTGTGCTTAAATGGATAAGTATAACAAATATATATATATATATATATATATATATATATATATATATATAAATTAGTAAATTACCATTATAGGTAAATCCCTCTATCCAAATTAATAATAATAATAAATTAAAGATAAAATACATATAAATTAGTAAATTATCATTATATGTAAATCTAGGCATCCAAATAATAATAATAATAATAATAACAATAAAAAATTTAAAGGGCTTGCAGAGCTGGCTCTTTTAAGCTTGTGGCATTACAGGACCGGCCTTGTAGGATTTATTTCATTTAACTCTTCTAAATTTTAAGCCGGCCGTTAAAGGATATTGCTCGACTTAAGGCTGTCTCCAGAAGGTTCCAAACCCTGTGCATATCCCAGATGCCGTTCTTCATCATATTTTCTCTTTTCTTGAAGTTAAAGACTTTGCTCGACTTAAGGCTGTCTCCAGAAGGTTCCAAACCCTGTGCATATCCACCCGCTCCTTCTCCTTCTCTCATAATCCTTGCCATTCTCCCAACTGTTCATGCCTACATGTCTTCAATTTCATGAAAGCCATTCCCCAACAACGTCCCTTGATTTGAAAATAAACCTACTTTCTTTCTCATCCTCATGCATGAAAAGCAAACACCGTAAGCTTCACATGCAGTGGTTATGTAGATTATTTCAAGCTTTGTTAAATGACATTCAAGAGTTTACATATCGCCACCATCACTGGCATAGTGTTCCATAATTTGAAGCTGGGCGAACAACTATTTGAAGCTATACGTTGGGTAAAAATACTAAGCTTAGACACGCTTGTGCTTCAGGTTAGTTTGTGTTTGAGCTAGCTATCACAGTTTACACACTGAAATTTATATTCTCTTACATTTTATTTCATAGTTTGCACTTGTCTTTTGTTTTTTTCGCCTTTGCAGGATTTATATGGAACGCCACTCATTTCATTTGGAGATGTTCGCCACCTTGAGATACAAGTTGGAAGGGGCTTTTTCTATAATGTTGATGATATTCTAACTAATTTCTTAAAAAGAATATCAAATCTAGAAATTCTTGCCCTTGCTCCTTATGATTATTATGAGGTACAGATGATCATTTTGCCCTTTACATGTTAGTAGCTCCTGCATTCCTTAATATAATATTTACTTTGTAGTTAAAATTGCACTTCAAAGTGGATCTTATATTAAGGATGATAGGTAGTATCTTCTAATTTTTACATATGTAGTTTTAGAAAAGAAAAATATTTTATTTTGAACTTGAAAGTTGACGAAATTATTGTTTTAGTTTTTGAAACTTTTTTTCTCTTCCTATCTAAAATTTAATTCCAAACTCAAACTATATCGTTTCCAATTTATATATTCATACTCTTACGTTGATTTGGCCCTTTTTAATAAGATTTTTTGTTATGACTTTTTATATGTCATTTATTCGGTATCTCAGGAACCTGATCCATTTGACTTTAATGATGCATTGATGCAGTGCAAGAAAACTAAGTGGAAGAAAATAAAGGGATTGAAGAAAGTAAAGTTTACAACAACAAGCATGTACTTCTCATCAATGGCTTTTTTAATAGGGATGTTGAAGAAATCGTGCGTGCACATGGAAGAGATGACTCTTATTTACCCGTCTTGTTATCACAAGTCTATAGAGTATAGAGCGTTATTTGAATTGCTTGGAGAGTGGTTCTTCTTCACTTTCAATTAATTTAAGTCCACCTAATCGAAAGAGAAAGAGATGCTAAGATAATGAGTCCTGCTGAAGGCAGATATTGCAAAGGTTCTTTTGGAGCTTCATTTATTTACCCTTCTTTTTTTTTCTTTTTTTTTGTACGAATTATTTACCCTTGTTTTCACAAGTCTGTGGAGCTTTATTTGGTTTGCTTGGAGAGTACTTTTTTTTTTGGGTACTTTGAATAAATTTAAGTCCACCTAATCGAAAGAGAGTGATTAATTAGAAGATGTTGAGTCCTGCTGAAGGAGACATTACGAAAGTTTCTTTTGGAGCTTCATCCAAGAAGGTCTGATTCTATTTCTAAGCAGTTTCTTAGAGGCACGAGAAATGATCATGGTTTTATCATTTTCCAGTTTGAACTAACCTGCGCAGGTGTGAAACTTCTTTCAGAAGTTCTTTCATGCTACTCGAGATTGGATTGAGATGAATATCTTAAAATTTACATATATGTTTCAAGTCATAATTAAGATAAAAGTAATTTGTTAGGTTTGACTTTTGCTTAGCGTCCTGAACTATTTTGGAGGTGTATCTAGCATCTCAAAGTATTCAGGGGGTGATTTTGGTCCTAAAATTATTGAAGTGGACCCTAATTTAAAAAAGAAAGCTCAACATCTGTTGTCTAATATTCTTGCTAATGTTCATAATCTTCATAATACTAGAGATGTCAAGCCGTTTTCGCCACACCAATCACCCGATCAAGTAAACTGTGGCTTTTTATTAATTTTATTCATTTTTCTAAAATACTCTTACATAAATTTTGCACTTTAATTATCTTATTGATTTCATATAATCTCTCATTCATATTAATAGAGGTACTTCAAGAAGAAATTGAAAAAAATTAGAATGTTATTTTGTAATTAGGACTAAAACAAACTCTCAAATATTGTCCTATAATTGGAACCGGAGTCGAGGGAGTACTTAAAAGCATGAATGAGGACAGATAAAAGTCAAATCACCACTGAAATGAAATCCTTAATGAGCACCTGATAAAAGGAATGAAATCCTTAGTGAGCACCTGACAAAAGGAGTGAAAAAGGTAATGTCGAATAAAGGCTCACCTTATCAACAAAATAAAATAAAACCTCACCTAATAATTTTAGGGCTAAAATTGCACCCATAATAATTTATGTGTGCTATTCCTGGAATTGATACCTTTCTTTGTCTTAGACTTGCAACTCTTAATATATTTCGAGACCTTGTGAATCATCTTTCAACCTTACCTCTTTCTTTCTTCAACCACTGCCCGTCTTTCATTAGTCAAAAAATCAAATACTTATATTTATACAACTATACATTTTTTAACAATTATATAAAATAGCATTTATTTAAAAATATATTTTGGTATCATTTTTATTACTTATAAATTGATTTTGTTTCTTGTTATTTAATTTCTAATTCATTTTTGTCACGTTTCTATTTTTGTACAACTCATAATTCATTTGATCCTTTGGAAATCATGATAGTAAATTAGTTCTAAGCACAAGAAAAATACATTTTTTAAAAAATCAATTAAAAGCTTATAAAAATAAGCTTTTTACCATATATCTACCTATCTATCTATGGACTATATCAAAAGGGAGACGTTGAGAGTCCCTCATTCTGTCATCCCACATGGGAACTGGATCCTCTGCCCATCACCCTTCTCCTCATCCCTCCCCATCACCTCAAAAATCAATCTCCACCATTCATTTCTACCTTTTTTTCATCTTGGCCATTCATTTTTTTTAATATTTCAAGTACTGATAGGTATTAAAAAGATACTGACTGATCTTTAAAAAAATACTTCATAAATCATGATCTTCAAAATATCGTGAAGTATATTTTTAGTACCAGTCAGTACCCTGAAATATTTTTTCAAAATCCTAAAATAATTTTTGAAGATCATGAAGTATTTTTTAGGATTATTCAGTATCTTTTTAGTACCTATTAGTACTTAAAATATTAAAAAAAGTGAATGGCCAAGATGAAAATAAGGTAGAAATGAATGGTAGAGATTGATTTTTGGGGTGATAGGGAGAGATGAGGAGAAGGGTGATGGGCAGAGGATCCGGTTCCTCTGGCATGCCCTCCTCCTGCCATCTCACATGTTGGAATATTGTAACAACTAAAATAAATATATAAACAAAATGTCAAAAATGCTCAAAAAATAAAGAGATAGTCAGAGATGGATAAAAATTACACCTCCCATACTCTACCTTCGACTCCATTAGCCTCCATGTCCTCAATCGTGAAGTTGGTAACCGCACCAAAATTACCTAAAAAACTTTGCTTGTGATGTCTGGACATGGGGCTGCTTGTGACGACACATCAATGGAAATCGGGGCATAGGTAAGTTTTAGAAATATTTTATATTTACTTTATTGTTTTGCATGATCTTGCGCCAATTTTGTTGTTAAGTTCTCTTATATCTTGCTCTTTTGGTTCATCTTGTGATATAGGGTGTAACACCACCGCAAACATTTGATCAAAGGGAACACATGTGTGATTGGGGTTCATAGCTGATGGTGCTAGTGCTTCTAGGTCTTTTCCTCCTCCTTAGCCTATTCCCACTTCCACTGATCCTATACTTCCCAATCCACCACTTTCTCAACTTGCCCCTGAACCTACTCTTTATTTTTCCTCTACTTCTTCCTCATCCTCATCATCCACTCCCACCACATCTCATCCACCACCACTTGTCACTTCCTTGCCCCCTACTACGACTTCCTCACCTCCTATCACCACCATTTCTCCACCAAAGATTTCTACTCCTCCACCCTCCACTACCATTACTATATTTACCCTACCTCCTGCTCCTGTTCATGCCCCTACTCCCTCCCATTCTATTTGCACCTCCCTTTGATTCCTCTGATCCTTCAGTTTTGCCTGATGACAAAGGGGGAAAAGAGTGATGAGACTGATATATGTATTTACTGGTTTATTGCTTTCATTGTGTATTTATTGCTTTCATGTGTTTTGGACAATGCACTGACCTTTTCATAAGTAATACAAATGTTTATGCAACCTGTGTTTAGTTTACTATATTTCAATATGTGATTGTTTAATGTATTCTTTCTTAGTGATCTCATTTTTCTCAAAATAATTTTCAAAATTTTGACTAGTGTTGTCATCATAAAAAATGGAGAGAATGTTAGTTCTCAATTTAAGTTTTAATGATAACAACCACTTTCCATGAAGAAGAATTTAGTGATTCAAGACAACTTGAGTTCATATTTATAAAACTCGAGCTATCAAACTATTATTGAAACTGTCTTAAGTCAGGAAGATAGACAACTCGAGTTCTTGGTTATAAAACTCGAGTTATGGTTTTTCAAAGTTAAATACAAGAGTTCTCCAACGACTACTCCTACTCATTCTGGAATAATCAAGTAACAACTCGAGTTTTAGTAGAACAACTCGAGTTAATTGTAAACAACTTGAGTTACTTGTGTAAAACTTGAGTTCAGAACTTGTGATATGGACTCTACCTCTTGTCGTGGTTTAACATCCATCCCCGAATTGATCTTAACATTTTTTCCAATTCATTGGGTTCATGTGGAGGTGGAATATGCTTAGATTCATGATTGAGTTGGGTAGGACTAGGCTGCTTTATGGGAGCAAGTGAGTCAAGAGTGGCTATAAGGTTAGGCTACAATGATGATAATGTGTTGGGTGAGCTTTTGGAATGAGATGTTTCCAAAATTAGCCATTCAATGTCATAATACTTCCTCTAAATTGATAATTTAGGATAATATTCTTTTTCTAAGAACAAGGTATCCTGAGAGACAATAAGTTTCTTGGAAGAATGATAGTAGCATTTGTACTCTTTTTGAGTAAGGGAGTCGCCAAGAAATATAAATTTTCCAACTTGAGCATTAAATTTGTTGTCATCCTTTTTGTGAACAAAACCAACACAGTCAAACACCTTAAGGGGTAATAAATTGAGTAGAGGGCAATTTGTCACAACCGTCCCTAGATTACTAGTACTGAAGCGTCTATATTCTAAAGAGGCATCCTCATTACTATCAAAGCATTTCTTTGCTCATTCATACGTGTACATACACAAACTACGGCATGTTTTTTTTTTTTTCAAAAAATAAACATGCCATAATTTATACATGACTTATCATCACTTATACACCTTTAATTTTTCATCCCATTCTTTCTTGCACAGCTTCATGTACTCCCCTTTCTTGCTCTCACATACCTATGTGGTTGGTTAGGAGAGGGTAAGATTCGAGGAACCTCGATAGAAAACAATACCAAACAATCTGTGCAAGATAAATACTAGTGGATGATATGCTTGCCTTACGTAGGCTCATGTTAACATAATGACATTTCTGCATGCTCAATGCTTTACATTTCTTACTTATTACCACAGTATAAATGAAACAGAGCTTTGATCATTCACTGTGTTACACATAAACAAGCAAGCAAAGCAATTATGCACATCAACACACAAGCAAACTTATCAATATACTCAAATAGGTTAAGTTCACTACCTTGAGTCTTTAGGTCCTCCTCTTATTCTTTTTTTTCCCAACCATCAAAGTTGCTTCCATTGCCTCTTCTTTGTCACCTCATGGCCCTAGACACATAATCACTTGACTTGTTAGTGTTATGAAAGTGAGCCTTGGCAAATTAATGTCTAATGGGGCTACATTAGCCTCTTGGACATAACTCTACTCTTGGAAGTCACTCTTATTTACAATTCACTCCAATTCCTAATTTTCAATTATCAAGCCTATGTTGCAAGAATTTTCACCTAACTATACAAAGATCATAACTTAATATACAAGCCTACAAATGGTGTGATTTAAAGTTCTATATAAATATCTTTAAGTTCTCTGTATGGTAAAAATATCACTTACTACCATTTATATGCACAAGTATCTAGAAATCCTTAATCAACGAAACTGTTCTAGAATTTGTTCCAGTTTCAGTGCCTGAACTTTAAAAATTCATATTTTATAATCTACTAACCCAAATGGCACATATTGAATAAACTTGAAAATACATGTTTCATATAATCAAAACTAGGGTAGCTTGGCCAATAATGCCACAAAAGTAAATCATTATTTGGAGAATTCGGCTAACCAACGCCTATCTTACTTTCCATGCATCTTTATTCTTTATGTTTGATCCTTCAAGGTAGAACAATCCATCTCATTTTGTAGAAGTCCCAATCATCCTCCTCAATTTTGATCCTGAAAAATCACATAGATCATCATCAAAAATCACTTGTCATATTTGACCTCTAGTTAACTTGCTCATCAATATCATATTACAAGTGAGTTCATACACAAATAAAACATTATGTATTGCTAAATGATCAGATAATATAACCATGTCAATTCCCTTAACCCTTATGAATACACCATTAGTTACTTTTACTTTGAGGTGTTCATGACAGAATTTAAGGTTGTGGAATAAAGTTTTGTTATCGGTCATATGATCCGTAGCTCCTACGTCAACAATCTAGGTATTGTCATTAGTCATCACAGCATTGAGAGCTACAATAGAATTACCTGATTGTACCAGATTCACGCTAGGAACATAGTTTGACTTATTATGCTTGTTGAGTATCCTGCAAAGCATCTATAATTCTTTCTGGCTGAGGCGATTGCCATTCTCAACCTTCAATTAAGCTATAGTCAAGTGACTTTGGAAGCTCGATTTTCTATTATGCTCCTTCTTCTTGCAATAGTTGCATCATTTGTTAGTCTTGATTCCCTATATAGTCTCTGGACTATGAGTGTTGAGCTTCCGATTTCACTTGGTCTACTTCGGTTCAAGAGTTTCCTACTTCCCTCGAATTGCACAAAGTTAACAACATCAAAGAGCTATGGGAGTGGCTTCAACCCCATGATTCTTCCCCTTATCTCTTCGAAAGTGTCATTCAGGCCTAGGAGAAAATTGTGTATCCTTCCTTCTTGCACAACCTACTTGTACAATTGTGCCTCATCAATATTTTTCCATGCATGAACCTCAAATAAATCCTATTGCTGCCACAATTTCAGCAAAGCATTATAATATTCAATAGTGTTTTAAATCACAGAGTTGTCTCTTCAAGTGAATCAAGGCCATAGTGTTTTCAAGTAAGGAGTTTGTTCTCCAAACGGCATCCTAGATTTTCTTTTCCGTGTGAGCAAGCAGATATCCCCCACTAATATCCAAAGTCATTGAGTTGCACAACCAAGACATGACTTTGTTGTTTTCAGTAAACCATGTGTTGAAATTTGGGTCATTAGGGGCTGGTTAAGGGGCTTCCCCGGTAATATATTTTTATTTTCTATTACCACGAATATACCTTAGCACATTTTTGTTGTTAGTTCTCCATGTTTGTTTTTATGATAACAGACAATTGTAAATGAAAGAGAGTTATTAATTCAATTAAAAATGTTTTAGCCTTATGAAATCTTGTTTCAATAACTAGTTTAAGTTTCTATCTTAAACCAACTCGAGTTAAGGTTGGCAGACTCGAGTCATGTGTTTTGAGACTTCAGTCAAAATATGTTTTAAACTATGACTTACTCGAGTTAACATTTTGGTAACTCGAGTTAAAGCTTTTGTGAAATGCTGTTAAACTCGAGTTGAGCTATGTGGTTTCAAACTTAGCTTTTCAAATATTTTCTAATAGTCAAAATACCAACTCAAGTTACGCTTTGAAACTTATTTTCAAATTATATTTTGACAACTTGAGTTAAGTGATGATAACCTGAGTCATCCTCCGTTAGAGTTATCACTTAATAACTTAAGTTAGCTCTGTGTTCAAATCATTTTCAAAACTCAACTCAACAACATTTGTGAAAAAGATATTGACTCGAGTTAGCATTGCATCTCTCGAGTTAAGTTCTTACAAAGACACCTTCTCTCTATCTCAAACTTATTTTTGAAGAAGATGAAACTATGACTCGAGTGATAATTGATCAACTCGAGTTAACCTAAAACCAACTTGACTTAGCATTTCTATTTTGCAAATCACCGTGTCCGTAAATCGTAAATCTTTGCTTGTGATTTGATTACTTCTTATCATCACTCATTATTGTTCTTAACTAATTTTAATTAGTTTATTAATGAGTTTCAGAAGATTAGATAAGAGATTAAACATAGATTAATCAAAAAGCATGGATTATGTCAATTGCATTAAATGAGATTCCAGAAAATGAAGAACGTATTTGGGAATCACTTTCTGAACAATTCCAAAGGCATTCTTGTTCTCTTTCTTTAATTAGACGTTTCAACATCTAATGGGAAGAACAAAAAGAATGTCAAATGGAGAATGATGGCGATCATTTGCAAAATCAAAGACCGTGAGATACAGATGAACTTCAACATCTAATGGCTATATCGATTACTTAACACAGTTTATTAAAAGCTTCTCAACGATCATTAACTACCTTCACTAAATATAAGCAGAAGCATTCAATACATTCCAGCCACCGGAAACACAAACGCTCAAAAGAACTATACACATTTACTGTTTCATTCATTGTGTAATATCTTCAGATATCTAATCTTCAGTGTTTATCTATCCACTTTTTTAGAGAGTTAAATTATACTCATCATTTTTGTAAAGAAACTCAAGGTAGTGGGACCTTAAGAGTGGCTGTATTGATTACAACTTGTAAGGGGAAGTGAACCCTAGAAAGAGGATTACTTCAAGTACAAAGTGTGTAATAAATTGAAAGAGATAGTGAAATACCTAGAGAGTCTGGGACTAGATGTAGGTCAAGAGTTTAGACCAAACTAGTATAAATCTCTTGTGTCAAGTTTTCTCCTTCTCTCACTTTGTTCATCTCTGTTTTGTGAGTGAGTTTCAGGGGTAATCAAAAAAAGTTTTTAAATCACCCAATTCACCCCCCTCTTAGGTGATATTCCTCCTTTCATTTGTGACGCTAGAGATAGTTTCTACCATTAAGCTTATGGTTAATAGTCATAACTTGATTATATGAAAATTATAGTGCCATCTATATATGGTTCTATTTGGTATTGAATTACTGGTAGTGGAGGAGGAAGATAAAGAGCTTTGAGTTTGAAAATTGGTACCAGAAATAAAAGCTATGGGAAATGTTTCTGTTGGTTTTTCAGGAATTGAACCGAATAAGGGAGGAAATTGAGAGGGGTCCATGTTTTTGGAAGAAAACAGTAATCGAAAATCGTCAGAGATGGTAGGTCGTGGGGCCACGTGCCTGGGTAGCAACAATGTATGAGCTCACATGCTTAGACAATGACAGTGCATGTGCTTCACACACTGCTCAAAATTAGGTCATACCTCCAGGGAAGCGTCGATCAACGTTTTTCGATCACTTTGTGCTAGGTGATGTAGTGTCACTCGCCTCCTACAATGAACCCTAGACTCGCCGGAAAATGCCACTGCACTGTTTCTCTCTTCCTCCTGGTCTCTCACTATTTCCCTCCCTTTTCATGGCTTCAGACGAATGTCCTCAGCCCTGAGACCATATTGTTCAAAGGTATCAATGCTCTCAACATATTGTATATTATTAGATGAAGAGAGGTTATAAGAAATATAAGGTCTAAAAAGTTTCATCTTTAAGACTAGTTGTTACAACAACTAGTCTTAAGAGTAATAGACATTTTATTTTTATTTTTAAATTTTTAGACTAGTTATTTGTAACAACTCGGTTCTAAAACTAATAGACATTTTATTTTATTTTTTATTTTTTACTTTTTACTTTTTACTTTTTAGACCTGTTATTTGTAACAACCGGTCTTAAAAGTAATAGATGTTTTATTTTTTATTTTTTTATTTTTTATTTTTAAACTGGTTATTTGTAACAACCATTCTTAAAAGTAATACACATTTTACGTTTTCTTTTAACTTTTTAAACCGGTTATTTGTAACAACTAGTCTTAAAAGTATTAGACATTTTATTTTATTTTTGCTTTTAACTTTTTAGACATGTCACTTGGGTAATTAGTCCAAATAATATGTTTTAGACCTCATATTAAAGGAACCAGCCTAAAAAGTACTTTATATTTATGAAACTGTCACCATCATACTTTTTAGACCTAATCCTCTATATCCGGTCCAAATGTGATGGTCTAAAAGCCCTTTTATGAAGTAATGATATGATCATCAAGACAACGTCCTTTTTAATTAACTATGTTAATACTATTGTTCCAGCTCAATGGAACATCATTATGCACCACTTTAAGAAGATGAAGGCTCACTTCTATGAATGCTATATCTACCATCAAGGTTATCCTTTGATTCAATTCTAATATAAGAATATAGGGAATTCAGGTTCTTCCTTCCATACTAGATGTTTGAGAACATCTCTACTTTAGATCACTAATTCTCAGTTTCATGAAACATCAGGACATCATCATTGGTTATAACATGTGTTAACAAGGCATTCTTCGGCAAATAGCATCACATACATGGCATGGAATATTGGCTCTCATAAAGAATTTTCATTCAGTCTATTCATGTTATTCCACAGTCTGTTTCTCTTAAATTATTTTCGTCAATTTGTTTGTTGCATTCGCTTTAGTACTTTGTAAACTATTTCATTCAAGTAATAACATTTTGTCTTTTTATAAAATAAAAATAATAAAAGAAAAATCAGATTCTCCATATCCATTATATTGACGTCAATGTCAATACAAAGATCGTTTCCCATTCCATTGGGTTTGCATGTACAAGAAAAGCTATCAATAATGGACAACTCCATGTTGATTTGATTTTGAACAGAATCATTTTTTGAGTGTGCCATGTTGCTTAACTTGAAGTTCTTCTTCTTGTTTTATTTTTCCCCAGGCACAGGTATATAACTAGAATTGAAACTTTAATTTGTCACATTATAAGGTACTATCTCTTCAATTAGACACATTATAAGGTACTATCTCTTCAATTAGACCTAACCCCGTTGCTAACTTGAAGGTCTTATGAACCTATAATGGATAACAACGGACACACCAAAAGCCATATATTATATATGTATGTATATATATATATATGTATGTATGTATGTATATGTATGTGGGCTCATGAAAATTTGACTGTGAATTCTAGCAATCAAATCCGTGTGTGTGTGTGTATATATGGGCAAGAATCAAAAGAGACCCGTCATTCAGCTAAAACCGTTAATAATAGACAGTATAATTATAGAATGAAAAGACGGTACAACAATATTACCGTAAGGAGATTAAAGATCATGGTACACCGTAAGAACAAGTAACGTGAAGTGGAGTAGTGGATGAAAGTTGCACTGGCACGAAAACCTTCATCAATTTTTCTTTTTCTTTTTTTCAAGAGAACCTTGGGGCTTGTTTGATTTAGTTTTTAAGAACAATTTTTTTAAAAAAAATAAAAAATAAAACTGAAAAACCTGTTTGAGGAACTGTTTTCAAATAAGTTGTTTTTTAAACTAAAATAAAAAAGTTGTTTTTAAAAACTAAAAAACAGAAATAGTTTTTAAAATCTCATAAAGGGTAATTACGATGGATATGAAATGACGTGAGCATTAAAATGCGCACCAAAACCAAAGGCGGCTGGCATGACCAATAAGTGGAAGATGGTGATTATATGCTACAATGCGAGAAAGCGAACAGTCATCAAAATCTAAAAAGGCAAGCCTGTTTATATCTAGGATGCTTACATGATACCCTGGATTGGGGGCAACACGTGGTAAGAGTCTGAATAGTTGGCAAGCCGAGATGTCATTTGTAAAGTCGGCGGGCCGAGATATCATAAAATTTTGAAGGTAATCCCGGTTATCATGAAGGCAGATGGTTGCGGAAAACAAACTCGGAGTTCAACGAAACTTGGAGAAATACTCAGGTGAATTTACCAACTAATCCCAGCAAGCATGTCTAGGGGCAAAATGTTAGAGAACTTTAAAGTTCGTGGAGTTCAGTGAAGCGTGGCAAGCATCTAATTGGAGATCAAAAGGGTCGAGCCGAAAGACTCAGACACATGAAGTCCGGGTTAGGCAGTTAATTAAACTTGGTAGATCAGAGACCGGAACTACCGAGCTTGGGGCAACTGTTATGAACTCAAATAATGGGCCTAATAGATATACGGCCCAATAAGGAGGCTTTTTGGTAGAATCTCCCATAATCAGGTAAATTGCTAATCATCCCATGATCGTGCCTACAATCCAGGATTGTACAGGTAGTAGAGCGGGCATTTGCATATCGTGGAGGTGCTTATTGCCTGAGGAGCGTATGCACGGCTAATAGATTGAAACCGTAGGTGATCTCTATAAATAAGAGAATACGCGCCAAGTGTATTCTCTCCATTCTTTATTGAATTATTTATTATTCAGTCCCACTGTGCATACACCCCACCCCTCTGATGAAACACCATATCTGTGTAGCACAGTGATTACCGAGCACTCTCTGTTATCTCCCTCATAAATAACAGTGAGTAATCCTCTTCTCTTTGGTGTTTAATCGATAGACATCACTGAGGAGCCTTTCAATTCAATACAAACCATTTACTAGCTCGTTGAGGTTAGACACTTGTGTTCTACACCAGAACAGTATCTATATTATACACACACATACACAAAGAGAGGCCGAGGCGTAATGATGAGTGTTATTGCAATTACATTTATTTAATTTTGATAATTGTAAAATTATAATTCCTATATTAAATAATATTTCATTAAACACGTTTGAAAAATAAACATTTAAATAAAATAATGGTAAAGTTGTTTATATAAAAATATTTTCCTTTCCTTTTAAAATAAAGAATGTAACATTAAAATTCCTCTCATCCCTCATTCTCTTCATTCCAATTGAGGTAATATTAAAATCCTTCTTGTCCCCTCACGGCCTCACATCCCCTCCCCTCCATTAAAATCTCTCCCATCCCTCCCCTCCGTCTATTCAAATAGACCCTTGAAAAAATTTTGAAGCAAAATGAAATAGGGGCACAATTCTCCCTCATGACCGTCCCCTCCAAAAACCATGTATTAAGCACAGCGTAAGAGGGGAGGGGAAGGGAAGGGAGAATTGATAGGAACTTACCATTCTTCCTGACATATTTGGTTATATTTTTTATTTATATCTTATACAAATTAACTTACATCTTATCTAGTTAATATAATAATATTTTTGTTTATCATTACCAGTAATATAATAATAATAATACATTTTAATTAAAATTTCCTAAATATAATTATTTTTTGTTATAATATTATATTATATTAATATTTTTATTCATCATAATATTTGTTACCATGAACTTTATTGGAATATCACATAAATTATATAGGTAAAATAGTCTAAAATTGTGGTTCCCCTCCAAAACCCACAATATAGAGGGGAGCCAAAATAGGGTATAGGAGGAAAGGGGATGAAAAGTTTTGAGCCCCATCCCTCAAACCAAATACATCCTTATAGTCAACTTCATTTTAATTCTTTATTCTCAACATTAGATCAACACTGAACAGTAGAAATTCAATATATTAAAAATATTATTATAATTTCAAATAACGAAAAAAATAGATAAATAAATTTAAATTTAATTTAAATAGTTGATATCTTTATATTTTTATTAATGTTTATATAGTTTTTTACTTTTTATAGAATGTTAAATTTCAAGCCTAAGTTAATACAATGGTGAAGACAAAGGGAAAAAAAATGAAGGGAAGAAGTGGAGGGGCTCCTTTCCCCACTTGGGACCCATATTCCTTATATGAAATTTTAACGAAGGGTAGTGATACAATTTA
Source organism: Acacia crassicarpa (assembly GCA_034222035.1). Lineage (NCBI taxonomy): Eukaryota > Viridiplantae > Streptophyta > Magnoliopsida > Fabales > Fabaceae > Acacia > Acacia crassicarpa. The sequence continues at coordinate 39,198,483 of JAWXYG010000011.1, forward strand.
TTTAGATTTGGGCAAAGTATACATTGACATCGATCCAAATAATAATTTAGGCGCAAAACTGCAAATCCAAATTCCAACAGGGCGAAATCCAAATTCTAACCTAAATTACTTAGGGGACCTCTCTTGACACTAAGACCCTGTTTGGTATATGGATTTGGTGGGAAGGGAAAAGAAGGTTATTAAGTTCCCTTATTTGGTACATTTTTTGTATCAAATCTTCTAGGAACTCAAGTTTTTGGGCTCACAAATCTTCCCTTATTGTGGGAAGATAAAATCCCATCAAAATTGATGTGATCTCAAGTTCTCAAGTGAACAGTGACACTTTTGAACAAATTTACCCTTCGTAAAATATAATTTTTCTAAAATGCAAGGAAATATTATTAAATTCAAATTTATACGATAAGTTCAACTTGTACGATAAATTCGAACTGATGTGATAAGTTCAAACCTAGTGGTAGAATATTTTAGTCAACTTCAAACTTAGTGGGAAACTTTTTTTAGACAAATTCAAACGTGGCGGAAGAATATTGTAGTCAAATCTGAACAGGTATTTTTAAAAAATATATATATTTTAACAAAAAATAAAATATTTTTCCTTTTCATTTTGAATTAATTACTTTTGTAGATAAAATAAGTATTTTCTGATTTTTTTTTATCAACTACTACCCCTTCATTTTCTTCCTCCCAAATAACTTATATTCTCTCATGTCATTTTCTTTCATCCATCAAAATCTTCTTTTCTTTTCATTTCTATTCTCTAAATTCGTTTCCCTCCTTAAATTTTTTTTGCACGGTCTAAATTTCCACCTAGCCCTTTACTCCTAATCTTCTCTAGAACTAGGAATTAGGGCCGGCCCATGAAGGGTCAAGGCCTAACAGGGTTGGTCCTCTAATGCCCGGGGTAAAAAAAACATATGTTTTTCAAAGCCCGGTCCTAGAGCGCCAGGGCTAAGACCAAGGCCGGCCCTCTATGACCCGGAAGTTACTATTCCAAATTTTAACTATTTTTCCTCCATTTTTTTAAAAGAAATATAATTAGTAAATTACAATAATTAAAGTTCTAATTTATCAAATAAATATTGTCAACATTAATATCAAAATAACACGAATCATCCAATAAATAAGCACAATCACTAATGCATAATCAAAGCAAACTATGTTCACAAATAACTCACATAAAACATAAGAGACATATCACTAAGGAATATTAGTACGATGACTATTATCATCATCATTATATTTTCACCACTATGATCGATTTCAACGACATTTTATTGTGCTTCATTTTGAGTAGGCTCTGGTTCATGAGTAAAAATATCATGAATTTTTTCTCTTACATCATGAACACATTCATAATCTTTATCTGCAACAAATAATAAACTAAATCATAAAATTAGAGTATAGTTATTATGTATTTGTACTTAAAATATATAAATAACTCTATAACAAATATAACATACATATAAATTAGGAAATTACCATTATATGTAAATCCATGCCTCCAAAAAAAATTTTAAGATAAAATACATATAAATTAGTAAATTACCATTATATGTAAGCCCGTGGCGCTACAGAGCCGGTTCTACAAAACTTATTTCATTAAATTCCTTTAATTTTTAAACCCGACCATTGAAAAGTTAGGGCTTAAAAAAGTCAGCCCGATGGGCTCAATCCGATTTCCCAGCTTTAATCCTCCCCTATAAAGGCCACGCATCCCAACCGCGCGGGATTTAGCAACTGCGACGTCATCACACCAGTCGGCCGAATCGTGCCGGTTAGTGTTCTCCATTCTTTCTTCTCCTTTCCTTGTTCTTTTATGCCTTCCCTCGTTTGTGATCCAAACTCGACGACTCTCCCACCCCCGCGCTCCTTTTGTTCTGCTTTCTGTGTCAGTGAAGATGGTGATTCTAGCCATGGAACGAAAAATATGACAGCAGCGCGGTAACCATGGAATTTGGGGCTAGGTCTGCTGCTTTCGTATTTTTCTTCTTCTTTTGCTTTAAAAAACCTCAATGGAAAGCAGAATAAAAAAGAAGAAAAGGTCACAATCCCTCACGACAAAATTGTTGTCACTACTGTATGCTATATTTCTTCACTCAATTGATGCCTGCTATCCCCTATTTATATCATTAAGTTTGATGCTTTACTCTTGTGATTTGAATTATTAGCTCCATTTTCTGCGTTATGTCTCAAAGCTTGATGCTCTATACCTGAGCTTATCATGCAGCTGATATTCTATTTTAGAATAGATAATGTTTGTACTTCTTGTAGCAGCTTTGAGGTGTCAGGCTTGGATATCCTGTACTTGTTTCTGTGTGATTGTGTGAACATAAAAATTGGGTTTTTAGGACTGTCGCCACACGTGCTTGTGGTTTATGATTTTGGCATCTCATCCTTTTCACTTGCCAAACAATATGTCTTTCCCCTTAAGTACATATATTTATATTATAATTCGTGCCATATATAATATATATAGTCCCTGTTGTGAAATTTAGAATTTTCATCTTTTCATTAAGGGAAATTTTTTGATGTTACTTGGTAGTGTTTGTGAATGATAGAGTGGATTTTATTGATGTTGAGTCTGAACAAAGGACAAGTTACTTGATTTGTGTTATGTGGTATTATACTTCAGTAAGATAGATAATATCTGGAACAAGGATAGACATACATACAGATTACAATTGGACCAATAGCAAAGCCCTTTGTCTGTATACCGATTTAGTCACGAAAGTCACAATCATCATACAATGGGGATTGCTTTTAAAACCTTTGTTTTTCACCTTTATGTTATTTTGTTTTTCTTTAAAAATTATATTACCTAATTTATAAGGGATTCTGATTGATAGTATTAATAATTTTCCTCTTTCGTTCTCACTTCTCATTACTTCAATTCTTAATTCGTCATTTTTAATAGTGGCTAACAACACTGAAACCAGTTGATATAGCACAAAAAAACTGTCCTTTGTTCTCTGTATTGAGAGCGAGGTGTTGCGATTTTACAAAATGTTCATATGTAAACTTACGTGACTATTAGGCAATCAAATTGGGTTAGTGATTTCCTAGTTTCCTTTCAGATTAATTTGATTATTGATTAATATATATTTAAATAGTTAATAATATTTTTCTGCACAGATTGATCAAAATTTCAGGTCTCAAGTTTCATTCATCATTGGCTCTGGAGGATTGCAGTGAGTCATACAAAGAAAGCGAAGTCCAGAATTTCACTAAACAATTTCACAGATGCCGTTCTTCATCATATTTTCTCTTTTCTTGAAATTAAAGACATTGCTCGACTTAAGGCTGTGTCCAGAAGGTTCCAAACCCTGTGCATATCCACCCCCTCCTTCTCCTTCTCTCATAATCCTTGCCATTCTCCCAACTGTTCATGTCTACATGTCTTCAAGTTCATGAAAGCCATTCCCCGACAACGTCCTCTTGATTTGAAAATCAACCTACTTTCTTTCTCATCCTCATGCATGAAAACCAAACACCGTAAGCTTCACATACAGTGGTTACGTAGATTATTTCAAGCTTTTCGTGTCGACCAACTCTCTCTTAATTACGAACTATCCTCCATCTTCCAAGGCCTCCCCATATTTCAATCCTTAAAAGTTCTAATATTAGTTATGACTGAACACTGCGTTTCAGTGAAGCTTCCTGAGGTGAAGCTTTCTTCCCTTGAGAGGCTTCATATGGAGGGGATTGAAACCCAAGATTTAGTTGGCGAGTGGGTTTCTCAGAGTTTCCCTTCTTTAAAAAGTTTATTCCTCTGTAATGTCAATGTGCCGCAGGTCTCAACAAAACAATTAGACCTTATAATACAAAGCTCTTGTTTGGAGGATTTAACCCTTAAGCGTTGCTGTGGCTTCAAATCTGTGAGGATTATCACCGACAAGCTACGAGCCTTAAGCTACACCAATTGCACTGGTCGGTTTTGCGATAATTGTGATTTTGAGTTGAAGAAGGATGATGAGATTGTAGTTGAGGTCTCTGCACCAAATCTACGAAGCTTTATGTGGGAAGGCCCTCCTGCAAGGCTTTGTTATGATAAAATGACATTCAAGAATTTGCATATCGCCACCATCACTGGCTTAGTGTTCCATAATTTGAATCTGGGCGAACAACTATTTGAAGCTATACGTGGGGTTAAAATACTAAGCTTAGACACGCTTGTGCTACTTCAGGTTAGTTTGTCTTTGAGCTCGCTATCACAATTTACACGCTGAAATTTATATTCTTTTACATTTTATTTCATAGTTTGCACGTGTCTTTTCTTTTTTCTCCTTTGAAGGATTTATATGGAATGCCACTCAATTCATTTGGAGATGTTCGCCACCTTGACATACAAGTTGGAAGGAGCTTTTTCTATAATGTTGATCATGATCTAACTAATTTCTTAAAAAGAATATCAAATTTAGAAATTCTTGCCCTTGCTTCTGATGGTTATTATGAGGTACATATGATCATTTTCCCCTTTATATGTTAGTACCTCCTGCATTCCTTAATATATCATTTACTTTGTAGTTAAAATTGCGCTTCAAAGTGGATCTTATATTAAAGATATAGGTAGTATCTTCTAATTTTTACACATGTAGTTTTAAAGAGAAATATTTTATTTTGAACTTGAAAGTTGACGAAATTATTGTTTTACTTTTTGAAAGTATTTCTCTTCGTATCTAAAATTTAATTCCAAACTCAAAACTATTTTCCAATTTATATATTCATACTCTTACGTTGATTGGGCCCTTTTTAATAAGATTTTTTGTTATGACTTTTTATATGTCATTTATTCAGTATCTCAGGAACCTGATCCATTTGACTTTAAGGATGCATTGATGGAGTGTACGAAAACTAAGTGGAAGAAAATAAAGGGATTGAAGAAAGTGAAGCTTACAACAAGAAGCATGTACTTCTCAATGGCTTTTTTAATAGGGATGTTGAAGAAATCGTGCGTGGACTTGGAAGAGATGACTCTTATTTACCCGTCTTGTTATCACAAGTCTATAGAGCATTATTTGAATTGTTTGGAGAGTGGTTCTTCTTCACTTTCAATTAATTTAAGTCCACCTAATCTTAATTTAAGTCCACCTAATCGAAAGAGAAAGAGATGCTAAGATAATGAGTCCTGCTGATGGGAGACATTGCAAAGGTTCTTTTGGAGCTTCATTTATTTGGCCTTCTTTTTTTTGTACGAATTATTTACCCTTGTTTTCACAAGTCTGTGGAGCTTTATTTGAATTGATTGGAGAGTACTTTTTTTTTGGGTACTTTGGATTAATTTAAGTCCACCTAATCGAAAGAGAGTGATTAGAAGATGTTGAGTCCTGCTAAAGGTGACATTACGAAAGTTTCTTTTGGAGCTTCATCCAAGAAGGTTCCATTCTTTGAAATATGAATGCATGGCTTCTATTTCTGAGCAGTTTCTTAGGGTGTGCATGGCAACCATTCTGTTGCCTAGCATTGTTTCTGAAATGAAATAGTTTTTTCTGATTCTGTGCTTTGGAAGAGTTCTGAGAATCAGAATTACGTTTGTTAACCCATTTTATTTTTACTCCAAGAATCAGAATTACGTTTGGTAACACATTTTTCTTCCTCTTGTTTGGGAGTTAAAAAAATCGTAAGGGAGGAAGATGAAAGATTAATGAGTTATTTTTACCATTTTGTCCTTTTCTTTAATAATTAATATAATTATTATACTTTACAAATAAATTTAAATTTAAATTTTCTAAAAAAAAGTATTCATGTAATTTTTATATTCAAAAAATTATTTATGTGGCGATGGCGGTGGTGGCGGCAGCGGTGGGAGGGCGGTGGTGGCGGTGGCGGCGGCGGGGGGCAGTGGTGGTGGCGACGGTGGTGGGGTGGTGGTGGTGTGGCGGTGGCAGCTGAGGTGGGGTGGTGGTGGCATTGACGGTGGCGGTGGTGGTGGCAGCGGTGGCGGTGGTGGCGACGGTGGCAGGGCGGTGGCGGCGACGGTGGCGGGGCGGTGGCGGTGGGGCAGCGGTGGTGTTGGTGGCGGTGGAGCGGTAGTGGTGGTGAACGAGGGTAAATTGCTGCTTCGATTGAGGGAAAAATAAATTCTGATTTTTTACCCTGGAATAGAGAAGCTAAAATTTTTAGCTTCTTTTTTTTTCCAGCACAAAAAATAAACCGATTCATCCCGGGAGCAAGAAAAAAAAAAACCGGATTTACCAAAAACAATTCTCATCCATTTTTGTTCCGGGGCACAGAAATTAGGAAAAAAGTCATTTTGGGAGTGTTACCATGCACACCCTTAGAAACACGAGAAATGATCATGGTTTTATCATTTTCCAGTCTAAACTAGTGGGAGGGGGGGTGGGGGGAGGTTTGATTTTGGTCCTAAAATTATTGAAGTGGACCCTAACTTAAGAAAGAAAGCTCAACATCTGTTGTCTAATACTCTTGCTAATGTTCATAATCTTCATCATACTAGAGATGCCACCGAACCAAAAGGGAGACGGTGTTATAGTATAAATTTTGAAAGACAAAGACATCTGTCAACCCGTTTTCCTCACCAACCACCCGATCAAGTAAACTGTTTTTTTAAATTAAAAAAAAAACTTGTAAATAGCATTTATTTAAAAATATATTTTAGTATCATATTTATTACTTATAAATTGATTTTGTTTCTTGTTATTTAATTTCTAATTCATTTTTGTTATATTTCTATTTTTGTACAACTCATAATTCAATTGATCCCGGTATCACCTAGAAGAAAGAGAGATTTCGCCTTGCTCTTGAATCGTGGGTGAACTCAACTCCTTTCCTAAAATTTGTGTATCAAAAAAATAATAATAATAATTCAATTGATCCATTGGAAAGCAGGATAGTAAATTACTTCTAAGCACAAGAAAATACATTTTTTAAAAATCAATTAAAAGCTGATAAAAATAAGTTTTTTACCATATATCTACCTATCTACCTATGGATTATATAAAAAGAGAGACGTTGAGAGTCCCTACATTCTGTCATCTGGCATGCCCTCCTCCAGCCATCTCACATGTTAGAATATTGTAACAACTAAAATAAATATATATAAAATTAAAAAAAAATCTCAAAAAATAAAGAGATAGTCGGAGATGGTACAAAAATTACACCTCCCGTACTCTCTGCCTTCTATCCATTAGCCTCCCGTACTCTCTGTGTTGTTAACTTCTCTTATATCTTGCTCATTTGGTTTATCGTGTGATATAGGGTGTAATGCCACCTCAAACATTTGATCAAAGGGAACACGTGTGATTTCTAATTTTAATGTTAGTCAGATACAAGGTTCTTATGGAACCACTAATCACCCTTATAGACACCACCGCGTAGGATGCAAGGGCTTGTAGAACCACTAATCACCGTTAAGACACCACTATTGTGTGTCCTTCATCGACGAAGGCCAAATACACCATGTTTCTAGAAAACTTTATTTGAGATATGATAGTTTCAATTTTTTTAAATCGGTTGAGAATCCACTGACACCTATAATTTTTAGCTCTAATTTAGAAAGATAAAATCATTATGTTTCATTAAAGACTTTTTAAGATTTTATAGTTACAAAATGTTTATATATTTTTGTTACGGACCTGGATAAGGTCCATATTCAATATATGGCCCAGCAAAGAGTATATTGTATATTAGAATCTGCCTATAATAAAGGAGGATCCTATCTTATCTACAATCCAAGTATATCTAAACGTATATCTGGTAGTTAGGATATCAGGGCCTCAAATCACAGGGCCCAAGCGACTTAACCTAAAGTACACTCTATAAATATAGAGGTCAAGCCCTAAGGTACACACATTACAGGTTCTACGTTCTAACCCTAGACTATTTACATACAGTGACACAGAGTACACACCCCACCCCTTTTGGCTACACGCCTGTGTGTCTCAAACTACATGGACTTTGATCCCTTAACTGGGTACGTAGGCCCTAGGCTTAGCTCCTAGTCAAGTACGCTAAATCCTGTTCTCATAACAGAACATTGGCGCCGACCATGGGGAATCAGTAAATTTTTATTTGATTCCCACGACCAAAAATGGTCAATGATTTCAATTCCCAATTGCTAAACAAACAACTTGGAGCTTTATAGTTAGGGTTTTCGATGTTGACCGGGCAACCCAATCTCCGTCGTAACCAACGGAGCCCGACGTGACTTTGCTGGTGGGTCTATTCATGATCCTGTTTCCTCCATCGTTTCCAGTTTCTAAGCATGGCAAAGCCACAACAATGTCTCTCATCCACCATGATTCTCGAAATTGATGAAATACTTCACACAAGCCAGATCCATGTAGAAGCCTCTCCAGAATTCCACTATGGCGATAAGGATTTCACAGATTAGTTCGTGGGTTAACATTTGTTTGTGGATTAACCCGCCTCTCGTCCCCCTGTACCTCTCGTCTCCTTGATTTGCATCGTCATGGATGGTTGGCTTATTCTGGTTGTGGACTCGTGATTTCTGAACACACCGTCGACCACCTCCGTTTTTATGTCCCCTCTATTCGCCAAATTCTATATATCACAGTTGGTTCTTCATTTCAAAAAAGTTGGTGATCATCCAGGTTCAGTTTTTGTCATCGGATTGTTCTGATATCACTGACGTTGCATGATTCTGATTTCTGGTTCCTTGTTTGTGGGGGGTGAGATTGAAAATCCACCCAAGTCGGAGATTCCAAATTTTCAGAGCAATATGGAACTAGTAAATCATGTATGCCGAGTTTGGAATGGCCGAGGTGCCGATCTTCGTGATGATGAATGGTCGAGGTGCCGAGCTTCTTGATGATGTGCCGAGATGTGGCCGATCATGCTCACCTCTACCCCGGCCTGTACATCTAGTTAAAAGGTTGGAAGCTTGACTATTGGTACGAACATGCATGCTCTGGTCCGAGATGTTTTTGATGCCGAGACCTGGGTTTCCAAGAAGGATCCTGCCGATGATAAGCATTGCAATGTTGACGGCGGCTGATAACCTTAGAATTTATGATATTTTAATTAGCTAAAAACTCTGTCATTGTCATGGTTTAATGGATCAAAATAGTTAAATATGTAGTTTCATCTTCATAATTAGTTTTTAGACTTCATTTGTATTGATCTTGGTTATATTTGAAATTTGGATCAAAACTGGGCTCAAATCACATCTCTTTTTCAATTGGGTAATGAACACTGTTCAGTATTTTGATCATAACTTACGTTCTAGACCTCCAATTGATCCAAACTTTATATTTTAGGAAAGCTAAGAGACATACCTACAACTTCTATGAAAATCCCAGAAGCTAAATCAGACGTTTAGAGGACCAAAATGGGCTTGGAACACAAAACAATGTGCTGTGACGGACTCTGGACCAACATGCAGTGTTTGGCCCATAACTGGAGCTACGGATATCCAAATGAGGTCCTGTTTGAACGACTGGAAAGCTGACATCCGGGGCTACAATTCATATGAAGACAAATTCACCGAAAGCCACCGAAATCTTGGTGCAAACCAGGCTGTAATTCGGACGCGTTTTTGGAGCACAAAAGTCAAGAATTGTGGCTCAATAGTTCTCCCAAGTTTTCTATAAATACAAGGATGTTTAGAAGATGTAGACACACTTGGAGCAGACCAAGATCTCTCCATTTTAGGTTCTTTCTTTCTTAGTTTCAGATTTCTCTTCATTTTATGTTCTTTCCTTCTTGTTCTTTGCCTCCTACATGGAAGGCTTAGTTTATTCTTATAACTTTCATGCAATTTATTTTCCATTGCTTTCCTTTTTGATCATTGCCTCCTACATGGAAGGCTTTATTTTTGCTTATTTAGTTTTATGTATTGTCTTTAATTCTTGTCTTTAGTTTCTTGCCTCCTACTTGGTATGGCTTAGTTCTAATCTTTCCTTTTATGTATTGTTTTTCTTTTGTATTTCTTGCCTCCTTCTTGGTATGGCTTAGTTGTAATCTTTCCTTTTTGGTTGTTTTATTAATTTCATGTTCTTCATCTTTTACCATTTTTATGCTTGGTCATGATTAGCATGAACTAAGTATCTTTCTAAGGTCATGTATGGATTCTTTATGAAGTTTAATTGAAATTCTGTTTTTAATTACATAATCTTTGTCTTGGATATGTTTCTTTAATCCATGCTTAATGCCTTGGTTGGTTTGATCATCTAATTAAGGAATTGAAAGATTAATTAGACCTTGGAAAAGGCTAGTTAATTCTAGGTTCAATTGATTAAAGAACATAAGGTACTAGCAAGGGAACTTGGCATAGGCTTTATGCAATCATAAAGAATTCTGGGCTTAATGCAAGAATTAATTCTAATGAGCATGGGAACATGACTTTAGGATTAAGGATTAAGCTAATTGACTTAGGAATAAGCAATTAGATTAAAATCTGAAATTCGATTGACTTACTCCAATTCAACGGTTAAGTAGTTAAACTCTACCTTAAAAAGAAGATTAGGTCTTAATCTAGCTTTTGGTAAAGGAAAAACATTTAAATGGATTATTGATGATATACATGACCCTAGGCTTTTGTTAATTTCATTTTACAAAGTTTAATTCAATTTCTGTGTCATTTTACTGTCTTTTAATATTTTCATCAAAAACTCTTTCGGTTACATCAACTATAAATTAAAGTGATTTGGGTTGGTAGTTGGAACTTTGGTCCCTGTGGGAACGATATTTTATTACCTTGGGATACTTGCCGGTATTACATTGATAGTGTATACTTGCACTGGTTACCCCTTCATCAGCGGCAGCGTTGATGATGGCTCCCACGATGAAGATAACGCCGCCCATCAACATAACTGGCTTACAGCCGAGCTTGTGGTTGATGATGCCGGCAAACATGGTGGACACCACGGCGGCAAGGTAGAGAGAAGATGTGAAGGGCTGAAGATATTGGTCATCGTATTTGCAGTAGTTGCTGTTAGCTCCCGCAACTTCTTCAATAGTTGATTTATGACGAGATACCTGAACCAGGATCGAATGCCGAGGCCCGAGGTGCCTGAGATGCCGAGATTCTGATTTACGTTGTCGAGATATACACACTGACGAGATTGGAGTGGTCGATGGTCCAAGACGCCCGAGATTCTTCTGAGGCAGGACCAGAGACAGCAACTTGGATGCCAGATTTTCGGATTTACAATTTAAATGGTGGAACACTTGAGGTACAGCAGCTTGGATCAATGATTTCTAAACCATCTCGGGCTGGAATATCGAAGAAGAAGGTCGCTATCATAGTGCTCGAGACTTTGGAGAAGAGGAGAACACGATCCTTGCCAAGCCAAACCGTTTGAAGCCATCGTCAAACCTTATTCGACGGGTTATTGATTGGTCCGCCTGGTGTCTTCATTCTCTGTAATCAATTTGATTAATTTCTAAGCTGGAAGAGGAAATGACTTTCTTACCATAATCTCTATGCTCATGATATCCAGAAGAAAAGTTGCAGGAAGGCTAAACTTTCAGTCTCTCTCTGATAAGATTTTCACTACTCAAATTAAAGAGGGAAATTTTCTTCTTTCAAACGTTTCTAGATGTGCAAGGATAGCCTGCTCAATGAAATCTTGTTCAACGTCTTTGCTGGGAGAAATGGTATCCTGAAATTATAAAATTTGTTAAGAAAAATGGCTTGGAGGATACCATCAGCAACGTTCATAAGACGGGCTGCAGAAAGCAAACACGGCAATGGCTATTGAGATTGTTGGAGAATGTTTGCAAAATAAACATGAAAAGAACATATGCAGTTTGTACAAGACTTTGGCTATAGTAACACACCAGGCCAGAAGAGAGCCAAAATCCCAGAAAGCACACGAGTTCAGGGAGTTGCAAAATCTCCTACAATAAGTTTGCATGGATGACCATGATGAATTTTTCAACAGAGCATTATGTTTTTACGTTGGAATTGACGCAACAAGCTTTGTTACAATGATTTTATCAATGATTTTCTAACTTGCCTTTCAGCACCATAAACAAATTCCGGGTTACGATACCCATCATGGATAAACAAATTTAGGAAAAATTTTGCGGAGGAGTCCACCCCCAAAAGAAAAAGAAGATGGACCCCGGTTACACTGGACGTAGTTAAAATCCGGGCTTCATGTAAAGTTTTGCGAGAAAGGAATATGATTAAAGCTGTGTTCCAGATGAAGACCTCAGACCTCGGTAACACTTAATGCAGTTAAAATCCGGGCTCCGTGTAAAGTTTTGCAGGATGCAAAAAGAAAGCAGACCCAGGTTACAGTTGACTCCACGCTCCTTAATTGGGCCCCGGATAAATTGAAACTATACGGCTGAATCCACGCTCCTTAATTGGACCCCGGATAAACTAAAAATTATCTAGTTAACTCCATGCTCCTTAAACGGACCCCGGATAAAGAATTCCTCAATGGAAATTCAAATTCTTTACTATCGATAGTAAAAAAATACTACACCGAAGTCATTACACCCGGTCAGAAATAAAATACATCGAGGTCATTACACCCAGTCATCAACATTACACTGTGGTCCCCAAACCCGGTCACAAATAAAACCCATCTAAATGGATGACACCGACCTTTGTACTCCAACGCACTCAGGTTAGAGCTCAGTGAAATTGCCATACGTGGCCATCGCGAAATTGACACGTCAACGCTCGCCTCGATTTAAGTATGAGAGTTGTCATTCCGACCTTGATCAGGTCAAAATGTTCAAGTATTGCGTTACAGACACCTCAGCTGGACATGTAACAATTCGCCATTATCTCAGTTACAATTTATAATTCTAGCTACAAAATCCGGAACGCGATAGCGCGGTTAAGTTAACACCCCAGGAGGTTAAAACATACAACCCTGCCCGACATTCCCAGACTTAAGTTCTGGTCAAGCATACAGGCCTGTACCTACTATGGTCGATAAATTTCTAACCAAGTTTAGAATTCAAAAATAGCATGGCAATTAATTGGTTATATAATAAGAGATTGTCATAAATTACAACCGGCATAGACGCCGGGAATATGCAAAGTTACAGGGCACATGCGCCCTAGCTCGAGGGAGCAACATCACTAGAAGGCACCACTTCGTTGGACTGCCCGGCCTCATCATCGCCTTGCTCTTCCAGTTCGTCTTCCTCAAAAGACAAGGACCTGCCATCGGGTGTCGGAAGGGGTGGAACTAGGACACCACCCTTCACATAAGCCCGGTAGTCATACCCAGCGAGGTTCAGGGATACGTTTGGATTCAAGTGCTTGATTTGTTCTAAGGCCATGTCGAAGCAGTCGGAGGCAGTCTCCTTCAATGAGTCAATAGTGTCCAAGTGGGCCTACTACTCCGCCAGAAGAGCATCCTTGGTCGAGTCCAGCTCAGAGAACAGATCGGCGCGTTGCTTTTGCAGTGACTTCACAGCATCCAGGCTTTTAGCATGAGCACTCGGAGGTCGTCGTCTCCAATGCCTCTTTGACGAGCAGCAACTCCTCGGTCATTTTTCCCACAACGGCCTTAGCGATGACGCACTCCTCTTCCAGGGCCTTCATCTTGGTCTCGGCCTCATCTAGTGCTTTCTTCAAAAGGGCACAGAAGCCCCGACCAATAAAAAGAAAAACAAAACTAAAGCCCCGACCCTCAACTTGGAGGAACAGCATCATCTGAGGGAACCACCTCGCTGGAGGGAATGAAGATTAACTTCAGACATGGATCCAGGTTCACCATCAACCGAGGCCGAGGCAGGCGAAAACAAAGAACGAGGGAAAGACAAATAGATCTTGCCGTGGAAAAAACCTATCGCCTAAATAGGCAAACTGGGAGCAGAATACGAATGAACCCAAATTCGTCAAGACTCAGACAAAAGTAAACAATAAATGCGCCTTGGCAGCCTAGAGACTTCTAAGTCCAAAAGGCAAACTCCTTGATATTACCTCGTATCCTTGAGACATCACCTCAGATCTTTGAGCGAACGACGTCGATAACCGAGGTCAATATGACACAACCCGACACTGCGCAGTAGATAGGTAAGAGGGTAAAGATTCATGACAATCTAACTCAGATAACCTGGAGACACCTCGAAGTCGGGGAAAACGCCTCAGCATTATCCCAAATCCTGGAGACATTACCTCGGATCTTTGGAGTAGCGACTTTGAAAGCCAAGACCAACACCCGAATTCAAATGTAGACGAACCATCTTGGCACTCCTCAAGATCTTTGAGACAAGACCTCAGATCTTCGAAGTAGGCCGCGTTGATAGCCAGGATCAATGTAATTCAGCTCGGTGATGAAAGGCTCGCGACAGCAAAGCTCGGCTAGTAAAACCGACTGGGGGCAAAATACATCCCAGCAGCTCAGAAGCCTGAACTACCAGGCTGGGGGGCAACTGTTACGGACCTGGATAAGGCCCATATTCAATATATGGCCCAGCAAGGAGTATATTGCATATCAAGATCTGCCTATAATAAAGGAGGGTCATGTCTTATCTACAATCCAGATATATCTAAACGTATATCTGGTAGTTAGGATATCAGAGCCTCAAATCACAGGGCCCAAGAGACTCAACCTAAGGTACACTCTATAAATACAGAGGTCAAGCCCTAAGGTACACACATTACAGGTTCGACGCTCTAACCCTAGACTATTTACATATAGTCACACAGAGCATACACCCCACCCCCTTTGGCTACACGCATGTGTGTGTCTCAAACTACATTGACTTTGATCCCTTAACTGGGTATGTAGGCCCTAGGCTTGGCTCTTAGTCAAGTTCAATAAATCCTGTTCTCAGAACAGAACAATTTTTAACTTGGAATCCCCTTTTTTATAAATTATTTTTAGATCAATTGAAAATCTACCCATGCCTTTATTTTGTGTGGATTTATCAATTTAAAAATATTAAATCTTTATATTTTCTAAAAAAATTTCCACGCATTAATTATCTTTGGAAGAATGTATAATATTTAGACTAATATCTTACTCCATGCTATTTGGAGAAGAATTTTGATAATTATAAGGTATTGTATTAATTATTTATTAGAAATATTTTTAAGTGTTCTTCAATATTAATGTAGGAAAGCTGCAAACTCTTTCAAATATATCTTTAATATGAATGCAGTATAATTTTTTTTCCATCTTATTTGAGTAAAGGTATTCTCAAGCTACCTTAGAAAAATTTATTAAAAATTATTTTCTTTATTTCAGAAAATATTTTTTTGTGCGGATTTCTCTCACCATACTTTTCACTTGCCATCCCATATTCTCTGCCTTCAACTCCATTAGATAAGGGAGGAAGTGAATTAAATAAGATAATTATGATATTTTTTAAAAAAAAAACACAAACACACACACATTATGAACAAACTTAATTAACATCCTTTTACTTACTCAAATTAATTAATTATGTCTGATGTTAAGGACGACATGAATATCGTATTATGATAGTTTTTGTATATGGCTGTATGACTGTTATATTCAAGCATTGTCATCCAACTGGGTAGCTCTACTAAAGACATGTTTTGCATTCATATAGATTCAAACACAAGACCTTGTGTTTAAGAGCCCGAACACCTTCCATTGTCATTGAGGCCTACTGATTATTAGTTGGGCTAAAGTATATGTTTACTTCTTTAAGTTTACAATTAGAAACATGCACGATTTAATGACTTTTCTAATGGGGATGCTGAAGAAATCGTGTGTACGGATATGGAAGAGATGACTCTTATTTATCCATTTTTGTATCACGAGTATGTGAAGCTTTATTTGAATTGTTTGGAGAGTCCACCCTTTAGAAAGAGATGCAGATCACAATATAACAACAATCTTCATTCTCTGGAGACGCCCTCACAACTCTACTACCAAGACAGAGATGATTAGAGTAGTTCTGTTGAAGGAATACTACTAAGATGGAGACATAAGCACTGAAGGTTGCCTAGGAGCTTCATCAAAAGGGTCCCACTCATACCAATATGAATGCTCAAAGGGCTGCCAAGCTTCCGAGCAGTTAGGGCCCATTTGGTACTGGGAAAATTTGAGGAAGGAAAGAAACTTAGAGGAGGAAAAGGAATATTTTGAAAGACGACGGAAGATGGCTTGAGGGAAAATGAGTTGTTTGGTAAAAAGAAAATGAAGGGGTAATAGTTGGTAAAGAATCAGGAAATAGAAATTTTACCCTTAAAAGTAATTAATTCAAAATGAAAAAGAAAAATAATTTTTTGCTAAAATATATTTTAAAAAAATATGCTCTTATCAAGTTCGAACTTGTGTAAAAAAACTTTCTGCCAAGTTCGTACTTTCCCACCAAGTTTGAATTTAAGAGTTAAATTTGTCAATAAATGTTACTGTTCACATGAAGATTTGAGATCTCACCAACATCGTCTCACATATAAGAGAAAATTAGTAGGCTCGGAAACCTGGGTTTCTAAGAAGATTTATCCAAAATGCGTACCAAATGAAGGAACTTAATAATTTTTATTTCCCTTCCTACCGAATCCATGTACCAAACAGACCTCTAGTTTCTTGGAAGAGGTCATCATTTTATTATAGCAAGTGGTTTAATATCTAATAACCCATGACAATTTTAGCCTACTAAAGACGCCAAGTATTAAATTTGAGATGTACTTGAGAAATATTTTACCAGCTCAATATCAATGCCAAAATATTGTGGGAAGTGTGCACCAAGTTTTTAATTTGACAACATAAGTTCTAGCTTCTTTTTATTCTCTCTCACTTTGCCTTCCTGGGACCGCATGTTCCTACCTATCCAAGGGATAGGCAAGGGGCACCCGGTCTCCCTGGATCTTCTAGAGATGAAATCTGAACGATGCAAATCTAATTTTTTTATCTTCTACTTTTTAAACGAAATGAATATTTTTTTTAGAAAAATATTGACTAAGAGATTATCCTTATTTTAGATTCTCTAACTATTAAAATAATTTTTTTTCAAAAAATAAAAAGTAAAAAAATTAGTTAGATTTGGACCGTCAAGATCTTATTAGGACGTCCGAGGAGGCAGGCGCCCTCGCCTATGTAGGAAAACGCAATACTCCTTCCTATCACTCTTCCTCTCTCTCTCACTGACGCCAAGATTTGACCATGCAGGTGTCAACGTTGCAGCACTCTATCGCCACACTCCTTCTCCAGCTCTAGATGCTCTGGCAGTACTTTGTCGACTGCGATCCCTACATCGCAGCCAACATCATGTCCCATATTCCACAGTTTACCCCATTACCGCCTTTTCCCAACATCATCTTCGATATAACTAGGCCACCCAAGGAGCCATCTCCTCCATCCCCCTCAAGGTCCCACAAGCGTCGGGACAGCAAGAGCCCATAGGAGACCCCCTGTGAATATCGCATCTGAGACTTTTGGAGAGGGGGACGACTCTGCCTCCACTAGCTCCGTCTAAATGGCCACCCTGTTTTGGTACATTTTTTTCTTCCCCTCTCTTTTTTTCCCGTACCCGCTTTTACTCTTGTTCCCAAATCCCCCTGCTAACTAGCAGCAGGGGCAAAAAAAAAGTTCATCTTTCACTCTATCCGCATTCCCTCATATTGCGTTGTCCTCTACAACCAACCTCAGAACCTCCTACCACCGCCCTCCCGCTTTGCTTGTTGTCCGCAATGGGGGCATTGTAGCATTTAAGTGTGGGGGAGGGCCGTGTGCTTAAGTGTGTGAAATTTTAAATTTTTGAAAGGTCTAAGCTAGCTTGAGGAAACTTTGGGCAAAACATAAACTTTGAATGATTAACACTTGAATTTAGAGCACGAACAGACACCCATATTAGTAGAGCAATTGTCTGCATAACTGTTGGTCAAATTCCCTTATGGCAAGTGAACCAGTCGAACAAGTAATAAAGTGAAAGTAGAGTATCGTCCCACAGAAACTGAGATACCAAGGAATGATGCTCGATTACTATAATAGTTGTGAAAGAAGAGAATAAACAAAATCAGGTTGAGTGGTTGTGGTGATTATGCTACTAGCAAAAGTAAACGAAATAACGGTAAAAGTGAGAAGATATCGGTAAAAGGTTAGGCTGGACTCAGAGTCACCCTTAAGTGCGTTAATCCCCCAGTTGCTCTACCCAATCCTACAGCATCTACACTGTACAGCTTCCGCAATTGCTACAGCTTAGCCGCTACTCACAAAGCAATTTGGTTAACCCACCTCTATAGTCTACTGAAGCTTCCACGTCCGATGTAAATGGAGCTAAATACCCAAGAGGGGGGTGAATTGGGTATTATCAAATTTTTGCTTAAGTGCTCTGTTTTTAAACTATGAAAACAGGGGTTAACAGAGATAAGGAAGAGAACGCTTGGACACAAGAATTTATACTGGTTCGGTCCTATCAACTTGACCTACATCCAGTCCCCAGACTCTCTGGGATTTTCCACTATATCAATTATTACACACTCTGCACTCAAGAAGTGATTCTCTCGCTAGAACTCACTCCCCCTTACAAGTTGTAATCAATGAACCCAACCACCAAGTCCCCTGACTTGTGGTTCTTTACAATAAATGATTAACAATCAAAGAAAAAAAAATCTCTCTAAGAGTAGATGATGATAAACACTGAAGCTTATGTTGTCAAAAGACAAATTACAAGTGAAAATAGAAAGTAGTTGTGAAACTTGAATGCTTGTGCGTTTTCAGATGTTGTAGTTGTTGAAGAGTCTTGAATGCTGTCCTATTTATACTCAGGAAGCATTAATTGACCGTTGCATCTTCAATATTACCGTTGAGAGAAGTCTTCAGGTGATTAGCAAGAGTTTTAGTTATCTTCTCTCTCTATACTTAGCTTAATCCAGCTGGCCAAGTACTCTGATTTGTTCCACTGCAAATTAGTCCGTTGGAGATGAAGTTTCTTAATGTAGAAAACATTCTTTAATGCCTTGCAACCGTGTACAGAGAAATTAACCAAGTTTGTGCAATTTTCTGAGCAGTGCATTTAATGAACTGAACCACTTTTTGCTTTTCACTTTATCCTTCAATTAACTTTCGTTAATCTGTCTAAAAACTCATCAAAAAGATGGTTAATCATAGCCAAGAATATATAAGAATGATAAATGGAAGCATTAAGATCAAATGAAGGAGTTTCACAAATTCGTCAAATTTGATTTTCAAGTTCAACGCTCAATACTCGAGTATGTTCTTCAATACTCGAGTTTGTCACTGTGCACTTAAGTCAATACTGGAGTATCCAAATTGATACTCAAGTATGCTTCTTCCAAAGAGGAACCATCGTGACTTGAACTTTGAAAAATGAGGACAATACTCGATTATGCAAGTCCATACTCGAGTTTTGAACTTTTTAGAGAGAATAAGTTTAAGTTCAAAACCTCAATACTTGAGTATCCTTTTCATTACTTGAGTATTCAAGTCATTGACAAGTGGATAAGCTCTCTGTATGCCCAATACTCGAGTTTCCAAAACCAATACTCGAGTATTCATTCACTTGAGAAAAATTGTGGAGTTTTTCCATGTCAATACTTGAGTATCCAAGTGAATACTTGAGTATTCATAAACAGGTGTTAAGTGTGAAAATCTTTGTAAAAGTCCAATACTCGAGTATGTAAAACCCATACTCGAGTTTTCATAAAATGTGAAAGTTTGAGAGCTCTTTGTATGTTCAATACTCGAGTATTGTTTTCAATACTTGAGTATTGACACTAGGTGAAAAACTTGAAGTGCTCTCTGTAAGTCCAATACTTGAGTATTGCTTCTAATACTTGAGTATTGACTCAAGGTGAAAAATTTGATTGCTCTCTGTAAGTCCAATACTCGAGTATTGTTTCCAATACTTGAGTATTGACTCAAGGTGAAAAACTTGAGTGCTCTCTGTAAGTCCAATACTCGAGTATTGCTTTCAATACTTGAGTATTGCTTTGTCAAGAAGGATTTGAGCAACTCTCTGTCAAGTCAATACTCGAGTATTCATATCAATACTCGAGTTTCCATTTGACAGTTGATTTTCAGCAAATGCAAAAACTTCAAGATGTGTTTACAATTGTTGATTATCATCAAAACACATAGAGAACTAACATTCTCCCCCTTTTTGATGATGACAACACTTGTAAACCAATGCTTTCAAGAATTTGAGATAATGTTTCCTTTTGAAATGAAATTTTCTAAGAATTAGTTCAAAGAGTAAAAGGAATTGGTCAAGTAACATCTAACTCAGAGATTAGTAGCAGAAGTGTTTAAACATAAAACATATCATTCGAATTTATGAACCAAGAAGGTATATTCATTAAACACTGATAGTAGATATACATTAAGCACTAATATCAGGAATATCAAAACAAACTACAAATCCAAAACGAAAATCATAAACTAGGAAACAAACTTTATATGTCCTGAAACTCAAATTCTCCTAGAAATGACTAAGCGTCCTTCTCTTCTTCTCCCCCTTTGTCATCATCAAAATGGGAAGGTTCAGCTGATGGGGAGAGATGAAAGGGCTCAGTAGCAGGAGTGTCTGGAGAAGGAAGGGGAAAGGGTAGCAGCTCGGTTGGTGGAGTAGTGGATGAGGGCAACACCATAGTGGTTGGAGTAGAGGGGGAAGGGAGAACCACAGTGGCTGGAGTGGAGGTGGATGCAGGAGATGAAGATGGTAGTGGAGGACTGGGAAAGGCAAATGAAGGAGAGGATGGATGAGCTGCAGGCATGGTAAAGGATGAGGTCAGAGCAGAAGTAAATCCAAATGTGGAGGAGGAGGAACCAATGTTCAAGTGCTGGACCACCTTCTCAATGTTGTCACGAGCAGCAACTGTGGTGACCAAGGTAGTAGACAGCCTCGCATCCAGATCAATGAGTTGATCAAATATCTCATCTTGCTTCTTCATCTTGCTTCTTCTTGGATTGTTCTTTGATCTTGTCCAATTGAAGTCTCATCTCTTCTTGAGCATCGATCACCTCATTAATGCTAGACTTGACCTCAGCTCCCAATTTGCCAATCTCAAACTGTAACCGTATGGACAATGAGGCAATGGCTACATCTACAATTTCCTTGATACGCAAGTCCATGTCAGGTGGAGGAGGCGGAGTAGACTGAGCTTCATGAGCCTCAGAGCGAGAAGCTCTTGCTTGGGATCTAGGTGGTGCTCGAGATTGTCCAGATCCCTCAACCTCAAATGTAAGCTTCATGAAATTCAGCTGGTTCTTTCCAAAAGCCGAAGGATACTTCATGCTCTCAGGTGGTCCTACGTACCAGATCTTGTGATAAAATAAGATCAAGGAGACAAGTGATGGAAATGGTATGTGTGAAGGCCACCTAGATGAGAACTTGAACCAGATCATCTCTTGAAAGACCCAGTGGCCAATGTTCAGAGGATGCTTCTTGACAAAGGTAGTGAAAAACCGGTAATCCCTCTGAGAGAAGTGGGTGAAGCTACCCCATTTCTGGACAAAGTTACGAGAGTAGATATACCAAATCACCCTATTGATAGGGGACATAACTGTGGGTTTAAAGGAGAGGGTATGTCTCTGGTTCTCAGGGAATTCGGTGTTGGGGACAAGTGTGGAAAATATCTCCTCATTGGTATAGGTGGGAGTAGAGATAGGAGGAGGATTGACTATTTTCAAAATTGAGTTGAGAATGGAGGCGGATAGAGTGAATTTGACACCCTTGACAGTGGTAGTTACCTTTCCTTAACCAACTCGCCATCCGAGTTGAGGATGTTATCAGATACCATGTTGAAATAAAATAACTTGACCAAGTTGGGATAAAAGGGTGCAGAAATAGAAGTGAAGGTGTCTTAGGGTGCAAACCAAGGTGAAAGGTTGACGTTGCACTCTTGTTGGACAGAGACCAAGTCTACTGACACCACAGCACAAAAACCTCGGTTGGTGTAGGAGTCTTTGAACTTGGCACTGAGCTCCAGAGAGAGAGGCACAGTGGCTATAGTAAATCCTTCAGGAGCAGACTTGTGCAGCTTAATCTCTTCAATGGCGTTGGTCACAACAGGAGGTACATCTTCAGGTTCAATGTCAGAAGAAGCGGTAGTTTCGGAAGATGAATGATTTGTAGAAGAAGAAGTGACAGTTGTAGACGCTTTCTTGGTCCTTGCTGGTTTGGACTTGGAAGCAACTACTTTCTTCTTCCCTTTGGCTTTGCTAGCTTCAACCGTGGACCTCTTCTTCCTAGGAGGTGAAGGAATTGGTTGTTCGAAAATCACAGCCCTCTTCTTAGGGTTGGGAGAAGAAGCTTCAGGAATGCTCTGAGTAATTCCCTTAATAGACCGATCAACCCCGTGATGAAGACGCTTCAGGATAAACTTCATTCTCCTTGGACGTTGAGGAGAAGAAGGTGCAGTTTCCTTTGATTTCTCCAGATCCTTGCTGGTTTCTACGGTAGGGTTTTGCTGAGAAGATGATTTGGAGGCCATTTCGAAACTAGGAGAGGGAATTTGGTAGAGAAATTTGTGGGTTTCAGAGAGAAAGTGAGAGAAGAAGAGAGAACGTCTAGGGCAAACTTGAGTTTCGGTGCGAGTAATGAAGAACATGAACAGTTTCAGTATATATAGCCGCGCACCAATACTCGAGTATTGACACCAATACTCGAGTATTCAATACTTGAGTATACTACTTACACACTCGAGTATTGAAGGAAAAGTACTAACCTGGACATCAAAAGTGTGTGGTGAACTTTTGAATTCCCGTGACCAATACTCGAGTATTCAACTAGCATACTCGAGTATTCAAACTCTTTAACACTTGTTTGTCCTCTGTCTGATGGATACTCGAGTATTACACACTCATACTTGAGTATTGAGTCTCTTCATCATCAGGTTGCTCTCTGACTTGTGGATACTCGAGTATTCAAAGTCCATACTCGAGTATTAACCTTCTCAAACTGCAATAATGTTCTCTGGCACCTCCATACTCGAGTATTGCAATCAATACTTGAGTATTCAACTTCTGAAATTTTAAAACATCCTGCAAAAACTACAACTATATACTCCGATGCTTAAGTTAGTAAAGATTACTCATCAAAGACATAACTAACATTAAATTGTATGAGAATTGCTTACAATTCATTGGGATTTACCATTCCCAATTCTCTTCTTATAAAGTTGAATTGCTCCTTGGCTAATGGCTTTGTGAAGATATCAGCAAGTTGAAGATGTGTTGGGATGAACATGACTTTGACATCTCTTTTCTGAACATGATCCCTTATGAAATGATGCCTCACATCAATATGCTTGGTTCGGGTATGTTGAACTGGATTCTTTGCCAAGCTTATTGTGCTTGTGTTATCACACAATATTGGGATTTCTTTTAGATGGACTCCCAAATCAGCAAGTTGTTGCTTAAGCCATAACACTTGTGCACAGCAACTTGATGCGGCCACCTATTCAGCTTCAGTTGATGAGACGGCTACACTTGTTTGCTTTTTGCTGAACCAAGACACAAGTGAGTTGCCAAAAAACTCATATTGGCCACTTGTGCTCTTCCTATCAGTCTTGTAGCCGGCATGATCTGAATCTGAGTATGCCACCAAGTGTTCAGGTTGACCTTTGGGAAACCACAATCCTAGTGACTTTGTGTCTGCAAGATATCTGAATATTCTCTTCACATGTTCAGCATGAGACTCCTTTGGAGCAAATTGAAACCTTGCACACATTCCAACACTGAATTGGATGTTCGGGCAACTCGCAGTGAGATAGAGCAATGATCCAATCATCCCTCTATACTTTGTGATGTTGAAGTCTTTGCCTTCTTCATCAGCATCCAATGAAGTGGTTGTACTCATAGGAGTGTTAGCTCCATTGATTGGTCCATCCCAAACTTCTTCAGCAAATCATTGAGATATTTTGTCTGGGAAATGAAGATCCCATCTTTTCTTTGTTTGATTTGCAGCCCAAGAAAATAGTTGAGCTCTCCCATCATTGACATCTCAAATTCTCCCTGCATAATCTTAGAGAACTCCTCACACAAAGCATTATTAGTAGCACCAAAAATTATGTCATCCACATAAATTTGCACAATCAGGATTTCATTTAATTTATTTCTTTTTATGAACAAAGTTGTGTCAGCTTTTCCTTTGATAAATCCTTGATCAAGAAGAAATTGACTTAATCTTTCATACCAAGCTCTAGGAGCTTGCTTGAGACCATATAAAGCTTTCTTAAGTCAATAAACATGATCAGGAAATTGATCGTTTTCAAAACCAGGAGGTTGTTCAACATACACCTCCTCTTGAATAAAACCATTCAAAAATGCACTTTTTACATCGATTTGGAAAAGTTTAAAACCTTTAACACATGCAAAGGCTGGAAGAACTCTTATAGCCTCCAATCTTGCCACTGGAGCATAAGTTTCCTCATAGTCTATTCCTTCCTCTTGATTGTAACCTTTTGCAACCAATCTTGCCTTGTTACGGACAATGATTCCAGATTCATCACGTTTGTTCTTAAATACTCATTTTGTTCCAATGACCGGATGGTCCTTGGGTCTAGGTACTAAGTCCCAAACCTGATTTCTGTCAAATTGACGTAACTCCTCTTGCATAGCTATTACCCAATCATTGTCTGAAAGGGCTTCATCTATTTTAGAGGGTTCTATATGAGAGATGAATGCAGAAAAGATTACTTCATTTAAAGTACTTTTTCTAGTTCTTACTCCTTGATTCACATCACCTATAACTTGGTCTAAAGGATGATTTCTTATAAATTTCCAAGCTCTAGGTTGAGACTGATCAGGGTTTTCAATGGAAGTTTGAGGATCAGCTTCAAATACATTTTCAGAATTTTCAAAAGAAGAAGGTGTAGTTTTAGAAAAGAATTGATTTTTGAAAACATTTTCTTCTTCATCAACTAGAGGTTTATCATATTTATCTTCACAAAACACAACGTGGATAGACTCCTCTACAACTTTAGTTCTAGTATTGAAAACTCTAAATGCTTTGCACCTATTTGAATAACCAATAAATATTCCTACATCTACTTTAGAATCAAATTTACCGAGATTTTCTTTACCATTATTGTGCACATAGCACTTCCACTCAAAGATATGTAGATGGCTCAAGTTGGGCTTCCTTCCTTTGTATAGCTCATATGGGGTTTTGTTCAACTTCTTTCTCAAGTATGCTCGGTTGGAGATGTAGCAGGCGGTGCTCATTGCATCAGCCCAAAATACTTGTGAAGTGTTGTTCTCGTTCAACATTGCTCTTGCCATTTCAGTTAGGACTCTATTCTTTCTTTCTACAACACCGTTTTGTTGTGGAGTCCTTGGAGCTGAGAAGTTGTGGTCTATCCCCATATTG
The DNA here is from genome assembly GCA_034222035.1 of Acacia crassicarpa. NCBI lineage: Eukaryota > Viridiplantae > Streptophyta > Magnoliopsida > Fabales > Fabaceae > Acacia > Acacia crassicarpa. The sequence goes on from JAWXYG010000011.1 coordinate 39,223,686, forward strand.
TCGCAATACTCTGCGAATGCATTGTTCTCAAATTCTCCTCCATGATCAGTCTTATACCTGAAATAGAGAATCCTTTCTCGTTCTGGACCTTCTTGGCAAACACAACAAATTGATCAAATGTTTCATCTTTAGAAGACAAGAAAATGGTCCAACAAAATCTTGAAAAATCATCTACAATAACCAATGTGTAAAAATTGCCACCAAGGCTCCTTACCCTTGCTGGACCCACAAGATCCATATGTAGCAATTGCTTCATTTTTAGTTTTAAAAGATGATTTAGTTTGTTTTCCCTTTTGACATGCTTCACAAGTCAAATTATTTTTGAAACTAAGTTTGGGAATGCCAATAACTAAATCCTTTTTAAGCAACTTATCAAGTTGAAACATGTTAACATGAGCTAAACGTTTGTGCCACAGCCAACTCTTTCTCAAATTGCTTACAAAACAATTTTCAGAAATTGAAGCATTGCTAGAGAGGTTAAGAGTGTCACAATTACCATCTCTAGGTGCTCTAAATAAAGCTTTTGATTTCAAATTTTCTAAGGGAAGCAAATCCTTTTTCACAATCAAGCATTCATTAGAATCAAAGATAACTAAGTTACCCTTGTCGGTGCTTTGGCTCACACTAAGAAGGTTGTGGCATAATCCTTCTACAAAGTAGAATCTTTGATAAGTGGTCCTTCATTGTTCCCAATCTCACCAATGCCAGCAATCTTTCCAGATTGGTCTCCACCAAAGGTTACCTTGCCACCTTCTTTAGGCTTGATTGAGAGAAACTTTGATTTGTCTCCCGTCATATGTCTTGAGCATCCACTGTTAATGTACCATTTGTTGGGCTTTGATGCTCTAAGACATACCTGCAAACCACAAAGGATTAAGTTTTAGGTACCCATCTTTTCTTGGGTCCTTTGGGGTTAGATTGGACCTTGGGAACATATGTTCCTTTCGGCACCCATTGATAATTACCGCAGGTTTAACCTTTCTTTCATTTCTATGAAAACAAAATGAAGTAGAATGACCCTTCCTATTACAATAATTACAGTGTGCAAAGGGATTTGAAGAATGTACTGATTTTCTAAAGTAGTTCATATAAGATCTCTCTCCATTTTTCTTTTTCCCTTTCTTTTTATCAAAGGTGGGTTGATAGCCAATTCCTGATCTGTCATTGATAAACCTTTGTTGTTTCAGAATGACATTGAGCATTTCACTTCCTTTAGTGAATTTCTCAAGTGCCTTGGTAAGATGCAAATTCTTTTTCTCCAGATCAGGACAATTTTCACAAACAAGAATTTCAGGAGAAGAGAGATTTTGAACTTGTAACTCAAGAGTTGTGTTTCTTCTTTTCGAATTCAAATATTTATCAGCAAGTTTTTCAAATTCAGTTTGCACACAAAGATACTCAGCAAAAAGTTCATCATAGGAAGGTTTAGAATCATATACCTCATCACTTGTTTCATGTTGCTCTTCTTCTTCAGCAACTAAACATATATTTGCTTTTTCTTCCTCATCCTCATCATCTTCATCTGAAGAGCTATCACCCCAAATGCTTGATACATAAGCTTTCTTTTTGTACTTGCTGAACTTCTTCTTTTCTTTATCTTTGTTGTTGTTCAGCTGAGGGCATTCTGATTTGATGTGACCAGGCTTTTGACACTCGTAGCATATGATGGGCTTCTTTGCTTCATAACTAGAGCTACCCTTTTGGAACTTCTTGAAGCCTTGGTCCTTCTTGTAGAATTTCTTAAATCGACAAACCAGCATGCCTATCTCCTCATCATCTAATTCTTTATCTTCTTTTGCAGCCTTGAGAGCAATGCCTTTGTTTTTCCCATGAACTTCATCAAGTCCTTTCTTGAACTTGATTTTTGCCTCATACTCGGAAAGGCTACCAAAGAGAGCAGCTACAGACGTCATTGATTCTCCTCGTGCTTCTTCTATAGCTGTGACCATAGCTTCCCATTCCTTGTTGAGGATATTCAGGATTTTCCTCACTTGGACCGGTTGATCGTATTCTTTCCCAAAATCAGCGAGTTGATTGATCAAGTGAGTAAATCTCAGCTGGAACTCTTCGATAGATTCGCCAGGCTTCATTCGAAGTAGATCATACTCTGTCATAAGAGTATTAACTCTATTTTGCTTCACTCCAGCTGTCCCTTCATGAGCAATCTCAAGAGCATCCCACATGTGCTTTGCAGAAGGCAAAGTGCAAATACGAAAATATTCTTGTTGGTTTAGTGCACTTTGGAGTAGAAGAACCGCCTTGCTGTTGAGTGTGATGTTCCTTCTATCATTATCATCATATTCCTCTTCTAGTTTAGGAACTCTTACACCATCTTCCACAGTTGATGGCTCATAATCTCCTCTCTCGAACACTCTCCAAAGCCCATACTCTGTTGCCATGACGAACACCTTGAATTTAGCTTTCCAAAACGAATAGTATTCTCCATTGAAACCGGGTGGCCTGTTGATTGAAGCTCCATCAGGTAGAATACCTTCCATGTTGATCCTTCTCGAGATGTTAAGCTCTTTAGAGAAGACCTTGCTCTGATACCAAATGTAAATGGAGCTAAATACCCAAGAGGGGGGTGAATTGGGTATTATCAAATTTTTGCTTAAGTGCTCTGTTTTTAAACTATGAAAACAGGGGTTAACAGAGATAAGGAAGAGAAAGCTTGGACACAAGAATTTATACTGGTTCGGTCCTATCAACTTGACCTACATCCAGTCCCCAAACTCTCTAGGATTTTCCACTATATCAATGATTACACACTCTGCACTCAAGAAGTGATTCTCTCACTAGAACTCACTCCCCCTTACAAGTTGTAATCAATGAACCCAACCACCAAGTCCCCTGACTTGTGGTTATTTACAATAAATGATTAACAATCAAAGAAAAAAAAAACTCTCTCTAAGAGTAGATGATGATAAACACTGAAGCTTATGTTGTCAAAAGACAAATTACAAGTGAAAACAGAAAGTAGTTGTGAAACTTGAATGCTTGTGCGTTTTCAGATGTTGTAGTTGTTGAAGAGTCTTGAATGTTGTCCTATTTATACTCAGGAAGCATTAATTGACCGTTGCATCTTCAATATTATCGTTGAGAGAAGTCTTCAGGTGATTAGCAAGAGTTTTAGTTATCTTCTCTCTCTATACTTAGCTTAATCCAGCTGGCCAAATACTCTGATTTGTTCCTCTGCAAATTAGTCCGTTGGAGATGAAGTTTCTTGATGTAGAAAACATTCTTTAATGCCTTCCAACCGTGTACAGAGAAATTAACCAAGTTTGTGCAATTTTCTGAGCAGTGCATTTAATGAACTGAACCACTTTTTGCTTTTCACTTTATCCTTCAATTAACTTTCGTTAATCTGTCTAAAAACTCATCAAAAAGATGGTTAATCATAGCCAAGAATATATAAGAATGATAAATGGAAGCATTAAGATCAAATGAAGGAGTTTCACAAATTCGTCAAATTTGATTTTCAAGTTCAACGCTCAATACTCGAGTTTGTCACTGTGCACTTAAGTCAATACTGGAGTATCCAAATTGATACTCGAGTATGCTTCTTCCAGAGAGGAACCTTCGTGACTTGAACTTTGAAAAATGAGGACAATACTCGAGTATGCAAGTCCATACTCGAGTTTTGAACTTTTTAGAGAGAATAAGTTTAAGTTCAAAACCTCAATACTTGAGTATCCTTTTCATTACTTGAGTATTCAAGTCATTGACAAGTGGATAAGCTCTTTGTATGCCCAATACTCAAGTTTCCAAAACCAATACTCGAGTATTCATTCACTTGAGAAAAATTGTGGAGTTTTTCCATGTCAATACTTGAGTATCCAAGTGAATACTTGAGTATTCATAAACAGGTGTTAAGTGTGAAAATCTTTGTGAAAGTCCAATACTCGAGTATGTAAAACCCATACTCGAGTTTTCATAAAATGTGAAAGTTTAAGAGCTCTCTGTATGTTCAATACTTGAGTATTGTTTTCAATACTTGAGTATTGACACTAGGTGAAAAACTTGAAGTGCTCTCTGTAAGTCCAATACTCGAGTATTGCTTCCAATACTTGAGTATTGACTCAAGGTGAAAATTTTGATTGCTCTCTATAAGTCCAATACTCGAGTATTGTTTCCAATACTTGAGTATTGACTCAAGGTGAAAAACTTGAGTGCTCTCTGTAAGTCCAATACTCGAGTATTGCTTTCAATACTTGAGTATTGCTTTGTCAAGAAGGATTTAAGCAACTCTCTGTCAAGTCAATACTCGAGTATTCATATCAATACTCGAGTTTCCATTTGACAGTTGATTTTCAGCAAATGTAAAAACTTCAAGATGTGTTTACAATTGTTGATTACCATCAAAACACATAGAAAACTAACATCTGATACGTAGGATACTAACTATACTCCTTCCATATTCCTATGGCAACTTTCTAGTTTAGATCTTTGCTATGCTCGGGGTGTTATGGTTATGAGAGGTAGACCCATTCCTAAAGCCTACAATAATAGGTCAAGCCGTGCACGGGCTGCCTAGCAAACACTGTTTCTCAGAGGTCTAACCCCAACTCCTTGCCAGTAAGCTGAAGCCACAAATCTAGCCCTTAACTTCTGTTAACCGGCTATTAATTAAAACACCGATACGCAAACCAAATTTATTGAATTAAAAACTTGCAACTAGGTTCATTTGACACTTAAAGATTCATCCTCGTCCAGCCATATAAAAATCAATTCATGACTGACGAGGGAGACACGAAACAAACATTAACAGAATGACCCATGATTGAAACATGAAATAAACAAAAGAAAACAGAAAGCTTGAACGGAGTTCCGGGGAGTGGATGAAGTCCTATCACGTCACGACTCCACGTCGTCTTTTCTCCGTCGAACTGCAGGGAAGAAGGATGCTGGGTTGTCCTGGAAATAGCATGCTTTGTGATCCTCCTCACTCTTCTCTTGAGTCTTCCGAAGATGGAATTCTGTCTAGGGCTCTCCGACTGCTTTAGGGTTCTCTCGGCTGCCTTTTATAATTGAGTTTTTTTGCGGCGCAAGTTGCAGCGAGTTGAGATTTTCCTATTCCGTCGGGATCTGTCGTATTTTCTGATTAGATTGCCTCTGCCGATTCCGCGAGATTCTTCAAATCTTTTAATTTCGATCCTCCGCATCTTCTATTCCGTTACGTCAGCAACCTATCTGTCAATATCACCCTTTTATTTAATTCCTGAAATCATCTGGACAAAAAGGTCAGAATATAAGCCGTATAGCATTGCATCCTCTACTTTGCTATAGCACCCGTGTGCCTTGTATTGCCCTTTGGTTTGCTATCAGAATGCTATAGCATCGTATCAACTCTGCTATACAGTTTTCCTCAAAAGCATCGCAAATTACGCTGTTCTTAGCACATATAGATGATTTCTATCTCTCAGTCCCTATATCATGAATACATGCCTTTTTGCTTGTTTAAATCATGGTTAAGCTTATTTTTACCATTCAATTCAGTCATGAAGTATAGGGAAAATATGATATTATTTGTGCTCATCAATAACCTGGTAAAATAGAAGTGTCTTAAGGTAATCGAGCCGTGTAGGCTTGAGAAACTGACAGTGCTGGATTAATTAGTGTAGGGCAAAGTGACGATGGGGAAGAGTAGAGTTAAGCCACATGAAATGAAATTTTGAGCCTAAATTTTCATTATTTTGTGAGCATTCTTGCTAGTATTAAGAACTTTCTTTGGTTTTTCTGATTTCTCTTGTTTTAATATCCTACATTTGAATCAAATTGTATGAGACAAAGTCATTCAATTTTCACCCACTAATTCCATACACAAGCAACTACTATCATGCTTTCATTGTCACCCACTCTGAGCCATATATATAATGCTATAGCAGATGCCAGACAAGCAGCTAATGAGAAGATGCAAGCAGCAATGTCGTAGCACATTGCCCATAGTACCAAAATCGTGTTAAAGTGATGTTTTTTTAAAAAAAAATCCTTGTTGACATCATAAGGCATCACCACTAAAGAAGGCATTTAAGACACAGCATTATGATTACGAATTGTAAAGACCTATCTGGCACCATGCTATAGCATGTTTCATCTTCAACAAACAATCCACACCCCGCTTCTTTACGCATTACAACCTGAAAAGTCCTTTTGATGCAGTTAGATTCAACTATCGAGAAGCAACCCTCAAAATTTTACAAACCTATAGAACTTCTAGGCTAGCACAGTAGAGAGAAACAAATACCCCTTATGTGAGAGAGCGACAAATACACATCATCTGATAGTCTCTTAAGACTCCCTTGCCAGAGCAATGTCGTGCATGACATTCACCAGTACTAAGTAGTGGGATTGCTTACACGAAAATACTCTTGTTGACTCAACGCACTTTGCAGTAAGAGAACAGCTTTACTGTTAAGTGTGACATTTCTTCTGTCATTCTCATCATATTCTTCTTCTAGTTTGGGAGCTCTAACACCATCTTCAATAGACACAGGTTCATAGTCTCCTTCCTCTTTCGAACACTCTCCATAGACCATATTCAGTAGCCATCACAAAGAATTTGAACTTGGCTTTCCAGAAGGAGTAATGCTCTCCATTGAATCCTGGTGGTCAGTTGATCGAAGCTCCATCAGATAGAATACCATCCATGGTGATCCTTCATGTTAAGCTCTTTAGATAAGACATTGCTCTGATACCAAATGAAGGTAGAGCTAAATCACCAAGACGGGGGGTTAATTGGAAATTTTGAAAACTTTTCAAATTGCTCTGTTTTTTAACACTAAAAAAGAGCTAAACAGACTATAGGGAAGAAGAGCAAGATACACGAAATTTATACTGGTTCGGTCCAATCTCTTGACCTATGTCCAGTCCCTAGACACTTTGGGATTTCAATATCAATTGATTACACACTCTGTAACTCAAGAGTAATTCTCTCACTAGAACTTACTCCCCCTTACAAGTTGCAATCAATAACCCAATCTCCACGTCCCCTGACTTAAGATTCTTACAATGAATGATTTACAACAAATGAACTCTCTCTAGAGTAGATAAATATGAACACTGAAGTACAGAATGTATCAACAGATACTTTGCTCAAGAAAACTAAGAAAAAAGTTGGAAACTTGAATGAATTTCATTTTTTGTAGATTGTTGTTGAGAAGACTTGAACATTCAGGAAGGATTAGTGTGAGCTTAGGTCTTCTTCTCTCTCTACTCTTTGCTTAATCCAATTACACAGAAGTTTATGGTTGACTTATTGAATATTAATCCGTTGGAAGAGCAGCTACTGGATGTGGAAAGCAGACTTTAATCCTTTGGTAACGTGTGCAGAATGATTGTCCAAAAGAATGCAATCTTTCTGGATTTTGCATTTAATGTGCTAACGTCACATTTTGCTTTTGCTTTTGCTTTTAACCTTCAATTAATATCCTCTAAAATATCTGAAACTCACTAACAAAGTGGTTAAATATAGCTAGGAATATTAGAGAATGATAATAGGAAGTATTAAGATCAAACAAGAAGGTTTCGCAAATTCGTCAGATTTGAATTTCAAACTTTGCACGCAAACTCAAGTTTGTTCACCAAAACTGGAGTTTGTCACTGTCCACTTATAGCAAAACTCAAGTTTTCATAACTAAACTCAAGTTTCCTCCTTCCAGAGAGGAAAGTCGTGATTTGAGCCTTGGACCATAGTTTTGAACAGGAACTCAAAACTCAAGTTTCCAATTCCAAACTCAAGTTTTTGACTTTTAACATGAAATATGGATTTTAGTCCAAAACATCAAAACTGGAGTTTTAAAATCATTGAAAAAGAGCAAAGCTCTCAGGTTGGCCGAAACTCGAGTTTTCATTTAAGTATGAAAACTTTAAGAAATCTATGCCAAGTCAAAACTGGAGTTTTCCATGAAAACTGATAGTTTCAAAAACTAAGTACAACTTGAAAACTCTCTACCAAGTCGAAACTCGAGTTTCTAAATCAAAACTCGAGTTTTCTCAAAACTTTGGAAAACTTGGAAAATTCATGGCAAACTGAAAACTGAAGTTTCCATATCAAAACTGCAGTTTTCATAAGTTCAAAACATTGGAGATTCTCTGTATGACCAAAACTCGAGTTTCCAAATGGAAACTGGAGTTTTGTCTTTCCCAGAAAATATTGAGGAGTATCTGTGTAGTAAAAACTGGAGTTTTCTCTGAAAACTGGAGTTTGTGTAAATGTGAAAAACTTGGAGTGCTCTCTGTAAGACCAAAACTTGAGTTTCCAAATGGAAACTGGAGTTTTGCTTTGTTTATTGAAATTAATTTATTCTCTGTCAAGGTCAAAACTTGAGTTTGCCTTTGATAGTAAGTTTTTCAACTTGCCAAAGACAAACTTCACATTATGTTTACAATTGTCAGTTATCATCAAAACACATAGAGAACTAACAACAGCAAACAAATTACTCATTCATTTATCATATTTCAAAATTGAATCACTCTCTCTCTCTCTTCTACCTCCGTCCTCTCCTTGATCTTCGTCTTCTTTCTTCTAAAAAACCAGCAAGAACGCAGAGGGAAAACGTTGAGTGAAGAATGAAAAACAAAGGCTCCAAACTTGGGAAAGAAGAACGGTGGGGCGGTGGAAGAAGGTCTACAAACTTAAAATAGGGCAAATTCTATAAGTTATGTATTTTTCTTTTTTAACTTTGTACTAGCTTTTGTTTTGTTTTGGTTTTTTTTTTTAAAAAAAAAAAGATTTGTAGTCTTTTACTCTCCAAATCTCAAGCTTCTACTACCTATATTTCTGACTCACTCGATTCGATTTAGAAACGGTGAGTTCACCGACTTTAACCGAGTCAAAACCGAGTTTGACCGAGTCTGTGTATAGAACGATTCTATAACCGAGTTAACTCAATTTCATTACCTAAAAACATAAACTCGTCAAACTTGACGAGTTGACTCGCGATTTTGACAACCATGGCTATAAGGTTATGCTGCAGTGATGATAATGTGTCAGGTGATCTTTTGGGATTAGATGTTTCCAAGATTAGCCATTCAGTGTCATAATACTTCCTCTCATTGGGTAATTTAGGATGATATTCTTTTTATGAGAACAAGGTATCCTAAGAGATAATAAGTTTCTTGGAAGAATGATAGTAGCATTTGTACCCTTTTGAGTAAGGGAGTAGCCAAGAAATATATATTTTTCAGCTCGAGCACTAAATTTGTTGTCATCCTTTTTGTGAACAAAGACAACACAGTCAAACACCTTAGGAGGTAATAAATTGATTAGAGGGCAATTTGTCACACCCATCCCTAGATTACTTGTACGGAAGCTGAAGAGGCGTCCTCATTACTATCAGAGCATTTCTTTACTCATTTCTTTGCTCATTCATACATGTATATACACAAACTATGGCATGTCCCCCCCCCCCCCAAAAAAAAAAAATAATAAACATGTTAGAATTTATACATGACTTATCATCACTTATGCACCTTCAATTTTTGATCCCATTACATAATGAAAAGATGGTACAGCCATATTACCATAAGGGGATTAAAGATCATGGTGCACTGTAAGAGCAAGTAATGTGAAGTGGAGCAGTGGATGAAAGTTGGGAAAATTACAGTCAGGTCTCAAGGACCATAAAAAAAACCAAAAAAAAAGTTCCAATAGAAATTCACATATCAAAAAAGTCTCTAGGGACTTTTTTGATATTATTTGTATGGAAACAAAATTCAGGTTTTTAATTTTGTTGTAAATATGATTTTTCCTGTTGTAAATATGATTTTTCCTGTTGTAAATGGCCAGATTTTAATTTTTGTTGTAAATATAGCACTTTCTGTTGTAAATATAGCACTTTCTATTGTAAATATAACATTTTCTGTTGTAAATTACTTCTATACGTTTAGGGACTTGAGTTTGAAATAAAATCCAGTCGTTTAAATATTGTTGTAAATATGGCTTTTTATGTTGTAAATTATCTTGATTTTAAATTTTGTTGTAAATATAGCACTTTATATTGTAAATATGGTACTTCCTGTTGTTAATACAAATAATATCAAAGAAGTCCCTAGGGACTTTTGTGTAATTTGGTGATTTCAATGGTCCTAATTGTATTTATTTCTCATGCTTGGGACCTACACGTGATTTTCCCATGAAAGTTGCACTGGCACCAAAACCTTCATCACGTTTTTTTTTTCAAAGAACTTTGGGGCTTGTTTGATTTAGTTTTTAAGAATAATTTTTAAAAAAAAAAAAACTAAAAAACTTGTTTGAGAAACTTTTCAAATAAGTTGTTTTCAAAAATAAAATAAAAATGTTGCTTTTAGAAACTAAAAAACAGAAACAGTTTTTAATTGTTTTCCTATTTTTGTTTTTTTATTTTTATTTTTTGAGAATGTCACCTATCCATTATCAACACTACCACATCCACACTACTAGTGACGACCACTGCCACATCTCTGTCACAATGACTGCCGCCACGTCAAAACATATTTTTTAAAATAATTATCCAAACTTTTTTTTTTCAAAACTTGTTTGTAAATACAATTTTATAAAACTATTTTCGGGGAAAAAACATAAACTAGAAACAAACAGGCCCAAATTTATCAGTTGAAAATTGAGATAACCTCCTTCTTTTTTTTTCTTTTTTTTTTTTTTTTGGCTCAGAAGATAACCTCTTTCATTAACAAGTTCAATGCAAAACTTGATCCACAACATGATGCGTGGACACCTCCTTCGGCCATCCATCACCATGGCTTTTCCAGGGTATCTCTCTATTTACCTCTCTCCATTTCCTCTTCATTTACTTTTTCCACTATTGGATCAACTTCCAATGATTGAGATTTACTCCTTTTAGTCTTATTTAAAAGCAACATTCTTTCTCATGGGCTCGGTCCAACATATAAACAATAGTTTTATTTTTGTCTAAATGTTTAATGTATTTTTTTCCATTTTATCTCCAATTAATTTCATGTCTCTTATCTCTTTTTGGCATTCATTTTCTCTCATCTTTTTTTTTTTACTCATTTTCCCTCACACTCATCACCTTCATAAATACGGGTATGTTTAGAAAAAAAAAAAAAGATCGGTTCATTTTGCATGATTTAGGTAGTTGTTCCTTATAAAAAAGAGTGCAAGGAGTAATAATTTGTAATAATATTCTTAAAATATCAATACAAAAATACATATATATAAATTTGAACTGTTAAAAATATATCTAAATATTTACCACTAGGGCTGAGCATGTTGACCACAGCCCAATGAACCCCCCTAGGCCCAATGAAAAATTGCCCATTTTGGCCCGTCCAAGAAAGACCCATAATGGGCGAGCTTAAATGGATAGGCTTATGTACTAAATGGGATGCGCTACGGGCAGCCCATGCCTGCCCATATGTGTGTGTGTATAATATATATATATATATATATATATATATATATATATATATATATATATATATATATGCAAAAGAGGCCATATTAATTTAATGATATCCCACTTAGTCACATAAGTGAAATAAAATATAATATTTGAATATAAATATATGGGTTAAATAGCAAATTTGCTACTTAACTCAAATTTTTCCCCGGAAGTTTTTTTTTAGATCAATTTTGCCCTAGAAGTTTTTTTTTGAGCAATTTTGCCCCTCCGTAAACCGTTGACCGTTAACGGAGGGGTAAAATTGCTCCAAAAAAAACTTCTAGGGCAACATTGTTCCAAGAAAAAACTTCCAGGGTAAAATTACTCCTCAGGGTATACTTCCAGGGCAAATTTGCTATTTAACCCTAAATATATTATATTATATATAATGTGAAATCAAAGTTGCATTGGAAGAAATTTTTCCTAATGACATGTAGTATGAAGTTAAGTTGAAGCATATTATGGATAACTTGCATGGCATAGTTAAAGAAGAGAGCAAGTGGATAATAGTATTTGCGCTCGAAATGGTTTAGTTCCATAGGTTGAAACTAAGATGCTCTTGTTTGCCACTAATCACACATTAAAGAAGTTTTTAGCTAGTGTAAATACTGTGACTTAGAGGGTTGAGTAGCTTTCAAAAGTGTATGAATATCTTAAGCCAATGTAATTGAATATTGTGAGCCAAAATTTTACCTTTTGATAACGGTGGAAAGTGCATGCTTAAAAGTTTAAGAATCTAAATTTGATTGTACATTATTTGTTAGCTGCATTAATCTCCATAGTGTCTTCAGATTTCGCTTTTAGTATTGAGGTTCGAGTACGAAGTACTTTTAAAAGCTCCTTATCTTCAAAGATGGCTAAGGCTTTCATTTTTACTCAAAATTGGCTACACAAAAGTCCTTCCAAATTGAAGGAGGTTGATGCTAATAACTTTGTGCATGTCATTTAACATGTCGTTTTAATTAGTTTAAATCTATTTATGTATTTTTTAAAAAAATTATTTAAGATTATAACGTATTATTATAAAATGTTATAAATCAACTATTTTTTTCACATGAAATTTAAGGAAAGGAGTTGAGTTCACCCACGATTCAAGGCCAGGGTGAAATCTCCCTGGTGATATCGATGTTGGGTAGGACGAACTGTCTACCTTCAGGCATTAACCTAGACACCTAGGAATTAAGATACTTCCCTCAATACCTTAACCAATTCTAGAATCGAATCCCCTCCCCTTTAATAAGAGTGTCCGACCCCTTTGTCTTCAAATACCAGGGTTATAAATCAACTATTGAAAGTTGATCTAAAGATTAAATGGAGAAATGAGGTAATCGGCGAGACCCTCTCCTGTGGTTTGCGGACTCGCAGTAGCACTACTTCATTTTCTATAATGATTCAATTTTTTGTGTGGCCATACTTGATCTGCTGCTCTCAATCTAATGCATTGATGGCCCGATACGGATTTAATGCCCTACGGATAAGCCTGTGTCAATTGTGGGGTATAAAACATTAAGGACCCGTCCGGAGAAAATTTAAGGAGGGAAAGGATTTTAGAGAAAGGAAATGAATGAAAAAGAAAATTTTGAAAAATGAGGGAAGATAGTTTGAGAGAAGATGAGTTGTTTGGTAGGACGAAAATGAAGGGGTGACAGTTGGTAAAGAATCAAGAAATGTCTATTTTACCCTCAAAAGTAATTAATTCAAAATAAAAAAGAAAACTAATTTTTTTGCTAAAATATAATTTTTAAAACTATATATCAACTTTGAACTTCTGTAAAAATAAATAATAAATAAAAAATTTCTCACCAAGTTCGAACTTAAATTTGAACGTTCCCGCCAAGTTCGAATTTAAATTCGAACGTTCCCACCAAGTTTGAATTTGAGGGGTAAATTTGTCAAAAAAATGTGAACAGTAACCTGGGAAGTTGAAATCCCACCAATTTTGGTGAGATTTGATCTTCCCACATATGAGGGAAGATTGGTGGACCCGAGAAGATAAGTTCCTTTTCTTTCCTTTCCCACCAATTCTGTATACCAAATGGGCCCTAAATAGCCGTCAACTTATAGGCAAAACCGCCTTTAGGTGCTTAACAATGTTGGGGAGGAAAAATATTTGATATACTAATAAAATGACAAGGGCCACCCCAGCCGAAAATTGATTTTTTTTGTTTTTTTTGGTTAAGGTGCGATTTGGCCAATAAACTATTAGTTCCGGAGCGTCCAATACAATTAACTATTAAGTGGACCAAAAATACTAACAAACTCTGGAGTTCCTACGCGCGTTTATGTTCAAGGGAGAGGAAGGTGATAGTTTGACAGCGGAACTCTGGGACTGTCTTGACAGCCTCAAACTCACATGGGATATGGGGTTCTAGAGGGTGCTCTTGGAGCTGGACTCAGCGGATGCAGCTGAGCTGATAAAGAATTCTGTAATTGCTACACATGAATGGAGTGTGGAGGTCCAATTAATTAGTAGATGGATTAACACGGCTGTGGATTATTTAGCAAAAGCAAGTCTCTCGTCCTTGCCAGGAGTCCAAGTTATCTCGCATGCTAGTATGGCATTTGAGAGGATTCTGCTCATAAGACAAAGGATAGTTTTTTTTGACTGCTCAAGTGTATCAAAAAATAATAATAATAATAATAATAATAATAATACCAACAAATTTTTAAAAAGGAGCGCCCAATATAATAAACTTTTAAAAAAGAGCGCCCAGCACAATGCCGTTAGTTAACTTTTAACTTCTGTTATTTAAGGTGCACATTGGCCAAGGAACTTTTACTTGAGGAGCGCCTAACACAAAATTCTAAATTTTACTAAATTAAATAATTTTTTTCTCAATTGTCATTATTCAAAACTACTTATATAGATATCTATGGATAAAAATTACTCATTCTTTAATTTTGTCAAAATTATAATTTGCTAAAATAAACAAAAATTTTAATTAAAAATATAATTATATTATTTAAATAAAACTAAAGGTGTTTTATAGTTTATTATATATGTTAAACAAAAAAAATTATATGATTTATTTTTATTTTAGAAGAAATTTATGTGACTTAAAAAAATTCATTTAATGTTAATAAAATTTTAAAAAATCTATTATATCCTGAATGAAATGAAATGAGTTTAATTTTTATTTTTATTAAAAAAAAAGCTTAATGGATATCGATATTGATATTTAATAATATAAATCCAGCAATTTGATGATATATTTGTTAATTAAATGATCTATTACTTATATGGATAAAGGACTTTTGTAGGCCAAATTGCTCCTTAACCCATTATAATTGCTCATTAACCTATTACTAAATTGTCCTTCCTTAAGCCTCTTAAATTATCTTCTTCTCTTTTTTTTTTCCTCCAACAAGTCTCATATGTATATAATCAATAGATCATTTAATTAACAAATATATCATCAAGTTGCCGAATTTATATTATTAAGTACCAACGTTGATATCTATTAAGCTTTTTTTATAAAAATAAAAATTAAACTCATTTCATTCCGGATATGATAGATTTTTTAAATTTTATTAACATTAAATGAATTTTTTAACTCACATAAATATCTTCTAAAATAAAAATAAATCATATAATTTTTTTTGTTTAACATATATAATAAACTATAAAACACCTTGAGTTTATTTAAATCATATAATTATATTTTTAATTAAAAATTTTGTTTATTTTAGAAAATTATAATTTTGACAAAATTAAAGAATGAGTAATTTTTATCCATAGATATCTATATAAGTAGTTTTGAATAATGACAATTGAGAAAAAAAATTTATTTAATTTAGTAAAATTTAGAATTTTGTGCTAAGCGCTCCTCGAGTAAGAGTTCGTTAGCCAATCTGCATCTTAGATAATCGAAGTTAACTTTTCACTAACGGCGATGTGTTGAGCGTTCTTTTTTAAAAGTTTGTTGTGCTGGGCGCTTCTTTTTAAAAATTGTTTGTATTTTTAGTCCACTTAATAGTTAATTGTATTGGACGCTCTTGAGCCAATAGTTTAATTAGTGTAAAACAGCTTAAAATGGCTCATAATCATGACCAAATGAGTAGGCTAGTAAGATTTAAGATCATAGGAATACATAAGATGAATGTATTGGTGATAAGTTGACTGCATCTTATTAACCAATCGGTTGAATATAATATTTGATCTTTATAGTTTTAAATTACAACATTTGGTCTCTCAAGAATAAAAGGAAGAAGATCTTCTCATCAGCATTTTTTCTCATCATCCCTCCCCATCACATCTAAACCATTGATTGGAAAGAAGAGAGAAAAATTAAAATAGTATTGTGATATTTTAAATTGATTGGACGGATATGATTTAAAGATAATAAATGAAAGATAATAAGAAAAGGATGATGAGAGAAACCTGACCCAGAATAAAATGGTTCAGTTTTAATTAAACTACATGGACTTATGTCATAAAAAGAAATTTGAAGGGGCAAAACTTATAATTTAAAACTTCAAAGACTAAAAGCAAAATAGAGGCACCTTATAAGGATCCAACTATATCAACCCTAACGAATTAAATAACGGTTTAGGTCATCAAATTCCAACTGACAAATCTCTTGAGCTGCTTTTGAAGCTTTGTTTTGCAGGTAAGCAGATCTTTGAGCTGTGACTTTACCATTTCCATGTCTTTCCTCATGGTCTGTATCTCCTGGGCATTCGACGACCATCCATTCTCAAAATCTTTGCTAACTCTGATGATCGTCTGACTGCTTGTTCTTCGGTAATTATTCTTTGTCGTCATTGACCTTGTCATGCTCACTTGCTCTAAAAGCACAAATCTCGATGTCAATTTCAATGGCAGCCTCTCATTCTTCATAACATGCTCCCGTGCTTCTTCTGATAATCTATGATACTCCAGCACTCTGCATACCCTTGTTCTTTCTTCTTCTGTCAAATCTGGATGTGCCTGCAAATTTGAGTTAACCCTCAGTTCTCAACTTTGAACCCACAACATGCACCGGGAAAAAATAGAAATCGAATAAATACTAGTACCGGTCCTTAATATAAGATATATTTAACTAATTTGAGTAGATTAAAGAAATTAGTTAAATTAGTTGTTTATCAAAAATCTCGATTGATTTTCCTAAAATAAGCCCTTAAATCAATTACATTGACATTACCCCTTGCAAACTCTTTTAACATGCCCAATCAATACGGATAAAGTAGAGAAAACAAGGTAAATATGATAGAAAAATTAGATTGCAGTATTATAATTAAGATCAAATCCAACTCATCAACTAGCTTTTATATTCTGGAGGTATTATTCCTTTGATTCTTAATGTAGGATCTAATTAAGGGGTTGATCATAGTCTTAAATGTAAAATATATTCCCACATTTGTCAATTTTTTTTAATTTACCCCTATTAATGTTCTTTCAACAATGATCAGGTAAGAGAGATCAAATGAATTAAGGAAAAAGATTAGGGTGTTTTTCAAAAAACACATGCCATATTAACTACTTTAATCTAATCAAGTTAAGTAAACCAGAAGGAGCATTACCTATACCTTAAGGTACGTGTCAATGGCTCTATAGAGGCTGTCGTCACAGTAACGAGCATTTTGTGGCAAAACTTCAACAAGTGATTGGAAGCTTTCCACTGTGAGATTCTCATCCCTTGCAACTTGTGTTAGATAGCCATCCACCAACCTCCCAACAACATGAAATTTAGCTGCACTATCAGTAAACATGTAGGAATCATAAAATTGCAACACCCGAAGCACAACACCTACATCGTACAACATAGAATCATTATTATTGTCTCCTAATTGATTCTTAACCAAGAGATCTTCTTCACGACATTGCTCCAACATGAGAGCTATTCTTTTCTCGAGCACGCTGAACAGGTCAGGGCTTATTTTCAGCATCACCCCTGCCTTGAGAAGTTGAAGCAAGAAATTGCAAGCGACGGAGTTTTCCTCGGAAGGAAGTATCCGAATCAAGCATTCTGCTGTAACTTTGTGTAACTGGTGGGTTTTGTGTTGTTTATTGGGATTCGTGGTCGCCTTCTCTAGTCCTAACGTGACTTGTGAAAGCCACTTGGTTGTCCAATGTGCAATGCATGATCCAACTAGATCCGATCTCATTCCTCGTCTTTTAACACACTGAATCACCTCGATGAAGTGATCGATCCGAAGGAGTGCTAAGTCTTCGAACCACCAGGTATCTGATCTGTTCTCATCTTCTGAGATATTGGTTTTTCTTCTTGGTTGAACATTATTGAAGAAGTCTGCATATTCATATTCAAAACTGAATGCTTTTGGGTTGATGCAAGCCTTCCAGGCGATGGCTTCTGAGCAGCGTTTCACTATCTCTAACTCCTTCGCCCAAGAGGAAATGGGTTCGCTGCATTTAAGGATACGAAAGGTGTCTTTCCATGAAGATAACAACAGAAAGCTCAGGAAAGCCTCTGTTTTGGAAGTGAGATTTCCTTTTTCGAGGTCATCGCTCATTTCTAAGAAACGTGAAGCACAATAGAGTGAGGCCACGTTGCTGGCTGTTATCTCAATTTTCCATCCGTAACAGAACTTCACCACCAATTCAAAGGTTTTTGAACCACCTGGAAGGTTTTCTATTTGGATTTTGTGGATTTCGTCACCTGCACTACTCTCTCTATTATTGCTACTCCTATGAAACACGAGCCTATTCAAATATTCACTTCTTGAGACCATAGGAAGCTGGAAATAAGCAAACACAGGTGCAGTTACTGGGGAAGAGGTGAAAATTTCCCATTGTAGTGTTATAATGAAGTAAAATTTAAAAGGGGTATCACTGACCAAAGTTAAATTAATCTATCTATGACGTGGACGGATCCAAGGAGTTGATTCAAGTACTCCTAATGTCCTTAATATGATCTAATTGGGGAATTGATCTTCGTCGTAAATGTAATATCAATTTCTCATTTTTATCATATTTTTTCTAAACTACCCCCATTGTCAACAATAGTATAATAATGTATCCATGTATCATCTGGAGTGAATGATGTTCACTGCTGTAGAGAAATCCGTTAATGCCACACGTAGAGAAATTTTACTGTTTTTTAATAAATAATTTTGAAAACATTTTTATACTGTTACTTATTCAAAGTAATTGGGTTTTTTTCTTCAAAAAATAGTCTGGCAAAGAAAAAATTATATGAATTAAAAATTCATTTTAAATCTATAAACAAGCATCTCATTACAGTTTTAAAAAAATAATAATAATAATATCATTCTGGAGTCCATAAAAGTTTAAGTTTAAAAGAATCCTATAAACTAACCTAAGACTATTCTTTTTCAAAGGCCACTTTCTTTTAGTTTTAAACAAGGGTATTTTACGAAAAACATGTAAATTTAGTATAATTAACTAACTTAACTGTTTTACTTAATCTAATTTGATTAGGTAAATGGTTCTTACATTAAGGATTGGAGGAGTATTTGCTTTTTTAACTGTGATCAAACTGAATTATAGCATTTGATCTCCTAATTGAAGGAAATAATTTTCCAGAGAATTCAAGAGGTGAATTAGTTTAGCCCACCTTATGCAAACGGAAGCTGGAATCTCCAATTTGTATGATCAAATCAGGAGCTGAATTCACCCGAGCAATCCTACCTCATCAAGGGGACATTATCCAGCAAACAAATGCCTTTTTTTAGGGTACCATCACAGAAAGAGAATAATACCAATAGAATAATAGATAAAGTAACATTTTTTTCCAATTTTGGGTGCAAGATACTTTTAGGGAGAGGATTAATTACCAGTTTTGGTTTCTTCGTTCGAAAGAATCAGCAACCATAGGGACATTGGCAGGTAAAATGACACATTGGTTACGCTTCCAGCCAGATAATATTCCACTGGAGAGATTTTCTCTGTCAAAGCTTCTTCTTCCCACCATGATGGCCTTAGCATGCTTCATCTTTCTAGTTCAGTGATTATATTTGTATTTGCAGACTCTATGCTCTTCCTGATTGTAGGGTAGTTATGTCATTAAAAAGGTTGGTTAAATTTTGCTATCTCACGTCGCTATAACCATAAACATATAGAAAGCAAAAGAATTAAAGTCAACATCAATAGAATCTCATCCACTAATTCCAGGAATATCATTTTCTAACCTCACGTCATGTGCCTTGCAGGTGGGAGTGTGGGACCATTGTGAAAGGTTGAAGTATGTATGGCTGATATTTGCGATCCAAATATTTTCGTGGTTCTCTGCTTTGCTGACATGGCAACATAACAGCTAGGCTCCACTGTATTAATTACTTGAGCCGGATTTCCTTTTGAAGGTAGAAACGTTAAGAGATGTGAGTTATGTGTAAAGTTAAGTAAGGTCGTGGAACTACGTGTGACATGTAAAAAATATATAAATGATCAAGGGAAAAAAGATAAAATTTCCATGTTAATTTAGAAATTTAAAACAATACATATATTTAGGACCAAATAAAAAATTCTAATCAAGATAAGCAAATAAGGACGAGGAGGTGTGCGCGTGCGCGTATGTATGAAGATTGCATAAAGTTGACATTCAAAACCATTATGATAAACAAAAAGTGTTGTAGAGATGATTATATATTATTATAAGCAATGGAAGAAGAAGATGACGAGAAGTACTGAGATTTTTCTGGTCTTTGGCCAATATCTACTGTAAATATTTAGAAGCTTAAAAATATAGGAATATGTGGACAGTGGTAGCACTACAAACTTTAAAGATGCCAAACAGCCACTTCTCCAACTTTTGAAATCCAACTCAAGAAAATTTAACTTCTCCTCGTCTCCTCTCTAAATCCCCCGTGCCAAACAGTCCCATACTGATTATAAGATAGTAACAAAAGCTACTAGGTCAAACTGAAAAATCTGCAGAGCACACAAACATGAAAAAAATAATAGAGTACAAGTAGAGGGACATGATGATACAAAGAAGCACATATGTTCATGTTATTTACTTGAAAGATCCATTGATATGATGTCTAAACAAGAATCAGGATGGAACCCCAAAGGAAATCTCAACAACAGTTCCAGAAAGCACCATCTCAGGTAGAAGAAACGTAAGAAACATAGATTTCTAATAGAATCGATATCAAGACAATTCAACTCAATTAGCTTATGCAGCAATAAGGAGAAATCAATAACAGATGGGGAGCATAGAGCACCAAAGGCTCCTTGCTCAGTTGATAATAATACATCTATCTGCCAACCACACTCTCTTTCAGTGCGTTAATCATCCAAGAGTTTTCTCCAACCCATAAAATTTTATGCACTTGCAGCAAATGAAGTAAAAGGCCAAAAAGCAGGATAGGATTGTAAGATTAGGATGTATAATGGAGTTTGACCATGTGCTGAAGGATTGTAAAAAAGATAAAATGAAGATTCATTTGAACTTTGAGATTGGATCCCTTAATCTTTCCTCCTTCCTGTCAATTTGGAGATATGCGATGGCATATAAGGCTCACTTTTGGTCAAACCCACACTCTTTTCAAATCGGCAGCAAAACTGAGAAAATTTGTATGGTTTATGGCCCAAAGTTCTTGAGATCATCAGTCTTTACTATTTCCATTAGGTGATTTAGTTATATGCTTGTGTGTGTGTAGTAGTTGTATCCATGATGCACTTAGATATGCCTATGCATACACGTCATAACATGCCTATGTTCACAAATGAGAAACCGAAATAGAGCAGAGAACCTCAGAAGCACTAGACAAATTAACAAACCTTGATTCATTTCCATAAGCTCTTCTATGTTCGCTTCTTTCTCGGCGACAGAGGGATCATCATCTGGTGTGGGGGACCAGATCATTTGAGCTAATTCTTCACTGATAGCATCAACAGCCACCAAAGCCTTGGTGTTTCTCCCTACTTGGGTGTTAGCTATGAGCATTTTAAATGGCATATTTGCCTTCATATGCGTCAAGTTACCAGATCTGAAGCTGATCATGTTGACTGACAAGTGATAATAATACTAATTTTTGAGTCATTCCCAAAAATCAATAGCAACAACTCACTTGTCTTGAAAACGAGACAAATCTAGAAATGTTGACAACAATGTAGACACAGTACTTCTGAACTCAATAAAAACAGATCGAGTTCCCCCACCAAACACTATTTCAATTTAACATAATTCTTATTCATCCAAGGATAGTAGAGATCTTCCCCACCAAACACTATTATTTAATTCATTTGTAGAAGTCAGGATCAATAGTAGCTGTTTAACCTTGAAATCTTATTTGTCTTATTCTAATCTTGATAATTTATGGTAACTAAAAGTAAGACTGTTGGGTCATCCACTAAAGCCCACACATTATTTTCAAATTCATTTTATGCAAGCAAGTTTTTTCATCAACAACGACATATGAAAGATTCAAAGGTTCAAATAGTAGTTATTGAAACACCAAAAAATGCAGAAAGACAAGTTCCACCAATGAAATGTCAGAAGTAGAATCGTCTTACATTGCTAAGCCTTACTATAAGTGCTTACTGTGTTGTCAATTCCAGATGGCTTCCCATGAATAATCTTCTCACCCACAAAATTCCATTCATTAACCAATTCAAGCTCCTTTTCTCCACCATCCTTGGTCATTCACATTCAAAACAACAGAATCAGGGGAAGTTCAGAAGTAACAACCAATGTAGCAGGCTTAAATCTACATTTAGGGAGCACAAAAACAGAACAAGAAAGGGAAAAAAAAATAGGGGAATTTAACAGTTCAAATTGGATTCATACCGTCAAATAGATCAGTTCAGCCAGAGAAAGGCTGAAACTCCAGAAGCAAGACCAATCGTTGCCTCTGGAATATTTTGTTCTTCAACTAGAACTGCACTTGATTCTGGCAGTACTTCTGCATTTCTACTAATAGGCCAGGAAAGTTCTAATCCCATGTCCGTGAGCTGGAGTTTCAACATATCGTCGCTGTCTGAAAGATGATATTCACAAAGTGAATGAGAACCAGATTGAAAACAATGTACCTCGATTCAAAGAAGTGTTTAGCCAAAAATTTAGTGTGCTTGTTTTCATTTCTAAAGAAATAATGTTTGCAATGTAGTACCGAATAAATAAATTCATTCCGATAGAAATGTCATATTGAATGCTTGAGCCGCGTAGCATCTTTCTAATTTCAATAAGCATGCCACAGAGTCATATTAATCAAATTCGCTGAACGGAGAAAGTTAAGCCCATCCATCTAAATAGCAAAAAGACATTTGAACTCCGATGAACAGCAGTACTAAAATGCACATCATATTATTTCCCCCAAAGAAGAGTTCGGTCAGATTAAATTAAATCCAAAGGTTCAAGTAAACGGGATCACGCACCACACATCCTTCTCCGGAGAGTATAATCTTCGCGGGAGCTCTGGCCTTAGCCCCCATATCCTTCTTTCGTCTCTGATCACTATTTCAGTATTTCACTGAATCCTTCTTCTTCGTCATCCCGTCGAGAGAACAAACAAGATGTCCAATTTTGAAAAAGCAAGTGGGAAAAAAAAACACACACACAAAACAAAAAACAAGAAGAAATTTGATATTTCTGATTTTGTCGTTGTTATTAGAATTCTCCAATAACTAGGTGACCTTCATCTCCGTTTTGACATTAATACTACCACATGTACTAATCAGGTTATTAAAGGAATTAAATAAGTTATTTAATTATATTATATGTTATATATTTTTAGATTATATATTAATTTATTAGTCAAACTAATTAATTTAGAGAAAAAATAAAAAAAAATATTTTTAAGTAATTTAATTTCTCTCTAAAAAAATCACCACAGTCTTATAATTAAGATCAGAGGTAGTACTATTTAAGAAGAATGCTGTAAAATTATCAAATACAAAAATACATATAAATAAATTCAAATACTTCAACGCGGTAAGCTTTTATTAGAATATTTTTTAATTTTTTGACTTTTTGTCCCATAATTCTTAAGTGTTTAAGATAAACTTATTTAGTTTAAATTTTTTTTATATATTTCTCAATTATTTAAGATTATAATCATATTGTTATAAAATGTTAAATCTTAACCCTTAAAAAGTTGCACAACAAATTTCAGGGAGGGGGACTAATATGCACATTTTCATATCATGTAATATTGAGATTTTTTATTTTGTAGTCCTCAATATGGAGCTAATTTGTTAGACCTTTTGACAATGTGTAACCATATCATGTTGTTTAGTTTTACGAGGTTAAAGAGTAATTTTGTTTCAAAAGTTTTTTGAGCTAATTTTATCTTAGTAGTGTTTAAAATGGAATACTTTTGCACGAAGTGTTATCCCAATTAATTTTGACCTTAATTGAGCAAATTGCTAAGTTGGCAGTTCACATGTTATCTACGTCATTTTTGTTAAAGTGGAAATTTAGTTCGAAAGTCTTAAATATAACTTTTTAAAAAATAAAGTAGATAGCACATAGACTTTCTATGACAAATTTGCATATTAACAAAAATAATGTGAATGACATATGAATTGCCAGCAACTAGAATAATGGCTAAAGCAAAATTGCTCCCCTTTTTGACACTCTCGAGGTAAAGCTACCCCTAAAAACTTTCAGAAAAATTGACAAACGTTGACAACTTTCAAAATAAAATTGCCTCTAAACGGATGTATTACCTATAATCTTTCATATAAAAGAAATTAACTAATTTAGGGATATTAAATAATCTAAAGAAATTATGTAATAATAACATAGGTTACATGATCTCTTTAAAATATATATTATGTGTATCATCATATCAATTTATAAATAAGAAAAATTAATTTGAAGAAGAATGATAAATTTAAGAGATAAAAAGAAAAAATGCTTAATATTTAGGAATAAAATTCACTTTTAAACTAGCTCTTATATTTAGGATCTGACGATATATATATATGTGTGTGTGTTAATCTATTATAGTTGCTGGTTTTAAGTTTGTTACAATTTCATTTCATTTCAATTGTAGTGTATAATTGAATTAAATTGATTTATGTAAGAGGTTTTCCACGGTGGTGGTATTGTGCTCTTTGAATCATTTAGTGAATTAAAATCAACATATCTATTGTGTGTTAATCCATATGCTTTTTCCTAGTGGCATGGGAAAAACCCCAAAGCATGATTGGATGCTTGCTGTTATTAGATGAAAATATGGGAAACTTTCTGAGCATATTAAGCATCTAAATGTAGATGAAAATATGGGAAACTTTCTGAGCATATTAAGCATATAAATGATGCGTTCAATTTCCATTTTTACTTTATCGACCCATTATCACTTGCAGATTTGGATTTCAAGAATTCAAGCTTGTTGCGGAAGCGGTATATATAGAGCGTAATCGATTATACTAAAAAAACAAAATACTAGAAAACAAAACTTTTAGACGTAATTTAATAATATAATAAATCACAACTACTATATCTAATTGCAGCTAATAAATAATAAGCAAGACAATAATAAAATGAGCAAAACAACAATAAGAGAAGTACCTTAATCAAACTTCACTCCAACAATCTATTTGTGAAATAATACATAAGAAGAAGAAATACTAATGTCTTACGAGAAGACAACTTTTTGAGGAATGAATGATAAAGGGTGGGGAGTTCCCTATTTATAACAAAACAATACCCCGCCTTGCTAAGACTTGAGCGATGTGGGACCTGGGAGCTTAATTGCCAAAAACAACAAATCTCCACCTTGGCAAGATCCCCATATTGTCAAGTTCTCCTAATTACAAATTCTAATTATAACTTCTATTCAAAATACAATGTTCAACAAGTGTTGATTAGATCCAAACAATGTTAAAATTTAATAGGAGTCACCACCTTCATTAGCATATCAGCAGGATTATCATTTATTCGTATCTTCCGTATTTTGACTCCACCTTCTTCTAAAATTTCTCTTATAAAGTGATAACGGACATCAATGTGCTTTGTCCTTGCATGATAGACTTGGTTCTTTGCTAACTGAATAGCACTCTGGCTATCACAAAATACTATGATGCATTCTTGACCAATACCAAGCTCTCCAAGCAATTCTTGAAGCCAAATCGCCTCCTTCACAGCATTTGTAATTGCCGTGTACTCTGCCTCTACTGTAGAGAAAGCAACTGTTGACTGTAAAGTAGACTTCCAACTAACTGGTGCATTTGCAAGAGTGAACACATCTCCAATAGTTTATCTTTGTTTGTCCAAATCACCTGCAAAATTTGAGTCGCAATACCCAACTAGACATTGATCAACATCCTGCTCAAAGACCAATCCCACATCTATAGTATTACAAATATACCGTAGAATCCATTTCACAGCTTGCTAATGTTCCTTTCCAGGATCATGCATATACCTACTCACAACTCCAACCGCCTACTAAATATATGGTCTTGTACAAACCATTGCATACATCAAGCTACCAACAGCATTTGCGTATGGTACTCTTGACATATATTCTTGTTCATCTTCATCCTCCAGTGACATATCAATACTGAGCTTAAAATGCGGGGCAAGTGGAATGCTAACCAACTTTGTTTCTTCTTTCATACCAAAATGATTTAGCACCTTCTTCAAATGCTCCTTTCGAGATAAAAAGAGCTTCTTTGATTGTCTATCTCTTGTTATCTCCATTCCAAGTATCTTTTTTGCCTCACCTAGATCCTTCATCTCAAACTCCTTTTTTAGTTGACCCTTTAACTTCTCAATCTCTGCTTGATTTCTTGAAGCAATCAACATATCATCAACATACAAAAGAAGATATATAAAGGATACATCTTCAAGCTTTCGCAAATACACACAATAATCGTATTTGCTTCTCTTGTACTTATGCCGCAACATAAACTTGTCAAATCGTTTATACCATTGTCTCAAAGACTATTTTAATCCGTATAACGATTTTTCAAGTTTACACACCATATTTTCCTTTCCAGCAACTTTGTATCCTTCTGGCTGAGTCATATAGATTTCCTCTTCCAAGTCTCCATTTAAAAATGCAATTTTTACATCCATCTGAACTAGTTCCAAATCCAACTGTGCTACTAAAGAAAACAAAATTCTAATGGAGGAATTTTAACAATTGGAGAAAATACCTCATTATAATCAATTCCCTCCTTCTGAGCATAGCCTTTAGCTACCAATCTTGCTTTATAGCACATCACCTTGGTTAGGAAATCCTTCTTTCTTCGCATACACCCATTTGCAACCAATTGCCTTCTTACCCTTTAGGAGTTTGGTCAATCTCTAAGTACCATTATGATGAAGGGACTGCATTTCTTCATTCATGGCATTCCTCCACTTATCCTTTTCTAAGCTCTGAACATCCCATTTATAAGTTGAAGCAATGTCATCAGTTGCAACTGAAGTTGCACAAGCCACCATATCCATGAAGCAAGTAGGCTTTCTAATTGTTCATTTTGGCTTGTTGGTTGTGATTGATTCATGTTGCTGTTGAGGTTCATGTGTTGAAACCTCCCTCTCAACTGGCTCTTCTTCTACAGGAAAGTCTTCCTTCGTTTCCTCATTCGTTCCCTGTATTGGGAAAATCAGCTTTCCTTCAAACTCCACCTGCTTTGAAACACTATCAGTCTGTTTAGTATCTCCAGATGCTACCTTTTTCACCATGGCAGATTCATCAAAAGTAACATCCCTGCTGAAAATAACCTTCTTTGTCTCTAGACACCATAAACGATATCCTTTGACTCCAGAAGTGATCCCCAAGAAAATAGCTTTCTTTGCTCTAGGATCTAATTTTGATTCTTTCACATGATAGTATGCAATTGAACCAAACACATGTAAAGAATCATAATCAGTAGCAGGCTTTCGATACCATTGTTCCAACAGTGTCTTACCACCAATAGCAATAGATGGTAAACGATTAATGGGATGACTCGCATATGTTATTGCCTCTGCCCAAAATTCTTTGGCCAAGCTAGCATTGGACAACATACACCGAACCTTCTCCAGCAAAGTCCGATTCATGCGTTCTGCCACCCAATTCTATTGTGGTGTATGTTTGATAGTGAAGTGTCTAATGATGCCATCATCCTCACAAACCTTCTGGAAAGGATCATTCTTGTATTCTCCACCGTTATCTGTGCGAAGACATTTGATCCTCCTACCTGTTTGTGTTTCTATCATCGCCTTCCATTTGAGAAAAATTCCCAACATTTCGTCTTTTGTCTTCATCGTATACACCCAAACTCTTCGGAAAAGTCATCAACAAAGGTTACAAGATAATGTTTTCCTCCCAATGAAGGAGTTTTGGAAGGACCCCAAACATCAAAGTGTACATAATCTAAAATACCTTCTGTATTATGGATAGTTGTACCGAACTTAACCCTTGTCTGTTTCCCCTGTATGCAATGCTCACAAAAGTCCATGATTCAATGCTTTAATCCTTTTAACAATCCTTGATCTGATAGAGCCTTCAAGGATTTTCCTCCAGCATGTTTCAAGCGCATACGCCACAACCTGGTTGCTTCTACATCCTTCTCTTTACTGGATGTCATTGTTGCTGTACCGATAACCGTACTACCATGATAGTGGTACGTGTTATTGTTCTTCCGAATACCTTTCATTATCACTAGTGCATTGGAGAATATCTTCATCACTCCATTTTCTGCAGTGATCTTGAACCCTTTTGAATCTAGAGTTCCCACAAAAATAAGATTCTTCTTCAAATCCAGTACATATCGAACATCTTTCAATGTTCTGATCAATCCATCATGGTTCCTTAATTTGATTGAACCAATTGCATATGCGGTAAGAGAAGAGTTATCTGTTGTGTGGACAACTCCACACTTTGCTTCATCAAAGTCAGTGAACTGGTCTTTGTTAGGACACATATCATGGCTACAAGCTGAGTCCAACAACCATACATCCGATGGTTTTGGTGACATCGTTGTAACTAGTGAGAAATTTGAATTCTCATCATCACAGTCAGCTACATTTGAGTTTATAACAGCCTTCACATTGTTAGGTTTGGCCTTGTTTTTCAGTTTCTGATAGCTCTTCTTCCAGTGGCCTTTTTCTTGACAAAAGGCACATTCATCTTTACTGGGTTTGAACCTCAATTTAGATTGCCCTTCCTTTGACCTCGTCCGGTCTTCTGCATGTCCTCTGACGACTAGAGCTTCTGTTTTTCCACCCTTTTGTTTCTCTTTCTTTCTTTGTTCATAGCTATATAAAGCAGAACAAACTTCTCTGAGAGAAACTTCCTCCTTGACATGAAGTAGCATAGTCTCCAGTTGCTCGTAATCATTGGGGAAGTGATCCCAACATCATCAGGGCTAGATCTTCATCTTCAAAAGTCACGTCCATATTCTGCAAATCTGTCACCAACTTATGAAAGCTAGTGATATGCTCATTTGTTGTGGTACCAGGAACATAAGTGAAGCGAAACAGTCTTTTCTTCAAATGGAGTTTATTCTAACTGCTTTTCTTCAAGAACTTGTCCTCCAATGCCTTCCACAATTTATATATAGAAGTTTCCTTTGTGTATGAATACTTCTGCTCTCTTGAAAGGTACAATCGAATAGTACCACAAGCAACATGATTGATGACCCTCCAATCTTCCTCTTCCACGCTATCTGGTTTCCTCTCTTCAATAGCAAAGTCTAGTCCTTGTTGTAAAAGGACATCCAGAACCTCACTCTGCCACATCCCAAAATGTCTCAATCTGTCAAAAATTTCAACTGCAAACTTCGCATTGGATACTATTCTTGTTAGAAGCGAAGATGCCAATGACGAATTTGATGTGGATTCTCCAACCTTTTTGTACACCATTTCTTCTCCAAATATTATTTAATAGCTGCCTATACAAAAGCCCAAAAGTAATTCTTTTCTGATGTGGAAGTTCAGACTATGCTGCAACCACAGAGCATACTCAGACAAAACCTCGACTCTGATACCATTTCTTGCGGAAGCGGTATATATAGAGCGCAATCGATTCTACTAAAAATCACAATACTAGAAAACAGAACTTCTAGACATAATTTAATAATATAATAAATCACAACTACTATATCTAATTGCAGCTAATAAATAATAAACAAGACAACAATAGAAGGAGCAAAACAACAATAAGAGAAGTACCTTAATCAAACTTCACTCCAACAATCTATATGTGAAATAATACATGAGAAGAAGAAATACTAATGTCTTATGAGAAGACAACTTTTTGAGGGATGAATGATAAAGGGTGGGGGATTCCCTATTTATAACAAAACAATATCCCCTGATAAGACTTGAGCGATGTGGGACTTGGGAGCTTGCCAAAAACAAGAAAGCTTTATGCATATAAAGGTATTACTTTGAGTTACAGGTCATCACCATCATCAACATTTGAGAAGAAGATGAAGAGAGATGAAGGACTTCATAGACTTCACCGGGGCTTGCTTCTCCAGTGCTTCTTGAGGGAAGGCCATCAATGAATGGAGAAAGTGAGAAAGTCTCTAATTTAATAAAGCGAGAAGACAAAAAGTCTAGGGAAGATTGAAGAGAGGGGCAACCTAATTAATTTACCAAACCCTAGCTAAACATTTCAATTTTCTATAACAATAAAATAATAAAAAATAGCTGGCTGACACATAAGATAAAAATTTTGGTACTCTCAGAGTTCCTAACTAGTTTTTTTTATATTGTGAATGTGATACATGGGATTCTCACCATAAGGGAACAGCTTTATGGCCATTACGTTAAAAAATTATTACTTTTTATTTGGTTAAGGATTTTTTTTTATATAAACATTTTATAAAAAGAGTTGGTTTCACCCACGATCCAAAGGTAAGGTGAAATCTTCTTTCCTCCTAGGTGATACCAATGTTGAAGGAGAGCCGTCTATTACCCTCAGATGTTTATCTAAGCACCCAGGAGCTAGGATTAAGATGTCTTCCCCAATATCTTGACCAACTCCAGGATCGAAGGAATGGATAAAATAAACACAGACCCTAGAAGTTGAGAGAATTGAGTGAAGCATCTTAGTATAAGAGGACAAAAAGGGTTATGGATAGGGTGTGAGTGATGGAAGTGATTCTTCCCCTTTATGCAAACATGTTGTAGCTTCTTTTTCCTCTTTCTTCTGCATTTCCTTCTGTCATATTTCTATTTTCCTGTGATTGTTATGATTTTCCTTTGTAAACTTAATCGATTATGACTGTGGAGTTTATTGGGAAATTAATGAATTATATACATTGAGGAATTTTATCATACACATTGCTTATTATTATTCTTAGCTAAATTTTAAGTGTGACAGGTTTTTACCTCTTTTAATGAGTGTGCATCTTGAGATTCGAATTTATGTTCTCATTATGAGAACGAGGCTACTGACTACCTCAACTAACAACTTATTTCTCAAGTAGCAATTTCCAAGAAACAATTTCTAAAAAATGGTACACGTTAACATTGATGGATGTGATGTCGGTTAATTTTGTCTATTACATGACCTTCATGCAAAGTTTCATGAGGTTGAAAACAAAAATTTTGTTCAATCGTTGTGAAAACCCCTAACTCCTTATGGTTCTTATGAATTATTAACATTAACTCATTATGTTAATTAGTTATTAATAATCCGTAACTCTTTATAGTGCTCATGAAAATTTATAACAATTTATAATATTTATGAGCGTCAGGATTACTCGTTAAAACAAATATTGGGGATTAGGATAAGTTGGTAACATAACTATTGAAGATTAGAATTACCTTAGATCACTTGAAGACCTCAATATTGTTGATGTCCTCTAACGTTAATCCCACGGCTATCTCCTGATTGCAACGAGAACTCCTTCTCTTGAAACATTTCATTCTTTGGATGCTTGCTAGGCGAAGACAAGGTTGAAGTTTGATTTTCTTGGGTGTTTATCTTTTCAAAAAGGTAGTGGTTTCTTGGAATTAGGTTAAAGATAAGAGGAACAAGATCAATGGAACCTTGGCTTTCTTGGATGGCACACTTTTCCTCTAAACCTTTGGTAATGACCGAAATTTAGAGAGAATAAGGCATCTTGTTTTTCTCTTAGAAAAACATGTAAGAGAGGGGCATACGAAAAAGCCGCACTTTATAAGAGTTTAACCATAATTTAAGTGCTTGCAAAAAAGACTGGAAAATCCAAATTATAATGAATTAAATTCATATCTTAATTGATTGCTTGAATTTAAGATGATGAATCACATTCATATTTTAATTGATTGATTGAATCAATCGTTTAAGATAATGGATCACATTTATTTCTTAATTGATTGATAGAGTCAAACATTTAAGATGATGGATCACATTTATATCTTAATTGATTCAAAGAATGATAATTTAAGATAATGGATCACATTTATCTCTTAAACTAAAATTCAAAATAATTTTTAATTCAATCCTCATTTATTATTTCTCCTATATTCATCCAATCATTATTGTATCTTTATATATATATATATATATATATATATATATATAAATTCAGAATTATCCTTTATAACATAACCTTTTGAATTAAAATTTAAATTTCAAACTTAATTTCAAATTCCAAAGTCAACTTGGCCTAGGACCCTATTGGGTCTTCCAACACATTTGGACCATTTTGTGGAGAAACTGATTTCCCACTAGGGACCATATATGTGACGCCATTTTGCTTTTTACTGGGCTTGGAGTCTCATTCGAACCTAATAACACATTTACTCTTGATAACGCCTAATAAAAATTATTGGCCCAAGTTTGTTAATTTTAAACAATCGGGAATAACCTTTGTATGTGACCCATTAGGCCCATCAGCCACTGACATAAATAAACTTGAACCACTTAAAACTCCTTTAACGGGCCCAATTTATTTAATGACTTCATAAGACACTAGCAATGCTCTACGGCCCCAGAACTAATTGAGTTGATCACCTTTCATATTTGGATACCATGGAGGTATCATCCCTCATATCATCATTCACATTTAGTCGAGAGCAAAGATAGAGTATCATCTCTCTTAATTGACTAAATGTAGCTAACTCACATAACTAAGAATCTTCTTATATTAACTTTATAACGGAGCATGACTCTTCATGATCACTTGCTGTGCACACAGACTCTTAAGTTAATAAGAAGCTATTCAAGCTCTAACGGTCTTGTGAACGACTAATCATTTGTAGGGAACTGTGAATCCTCTTAGCATGTCCATCTATGCTCATGTATTCAAGTTACAACAAAAAGTACATTGTTCTCCCCATTTTTAGGCAGAATGAGTTGTACAATCAAAATACAACCCTAGGACATAGTGTTCAATGACATCCTTAAGTCCAGGACGATTTACACTACCAAACGTGAAAGACTTTACATATCCAATGATACCCTCTACAATGAACCTTTCTGGAGTCTTTCAGCGGGTTAGTTCGATGCTATCTATTCTCCAATAGATTTACCCATGACATCAGCTAAAATATCATCATGCTTGTATTCCATAAGGTCCCTACTTTGTAACTCATACATGTAGATGATGTCATACTAATCTTATTGAGATCATCAATGCCCTTTCTTGGTGATTCAAGACTAAGAGCAAGTTTTAGGCAATAGATATCCTGTATTCTCGAATCCTCATGAGCATGATCTCTATATTGATCCTCAAGAATAACACATGTTCTGTTCCTAAGGCTTTTATATTCAAACACATGTTTATCTTAAAATAAAGGCGAGACATAAGTATGATAAAAATAAAATGTGCTCATTTATTAACAATGAAATACTACAACGTAGAAATGATGTTAATCTGTTCTTACAGATTGTCTATAGGACACCTTAATACTAGCAAGTGATGCTCATTAAAATTAAAATATATGTGGCAAAAAACCCTTTCTAGTAACTTCCATCTCATTTAACTATTATTTGACTGTTAAATCACAACATTTGACCTATTATTTAGACCAACATTCCCTCCTTAAAATAAATATTTCATAATAATAATGTAATCTTTGACAAACAAAACAACATTTAATCACAAATCTTTATACAAAATTTTAAAAATACTTTTAGCATAATGTTAAATTCATTGCCATATATAAAGTTAATCATTTTTATCATTATAAATTGTTTATTTTTCAATGAATCTAAATGTTTGATCTTGTTTATTTATTAAACTTACTTATGATCTAATCTAAATATATATATTAGCTAAGATGTTTTGCAATCACACACATATACTTCAATTAAGTTTTGAAATTATAAAGTGATATAACTTTGAGATTCTCATATTAATATATTATAATTCAAAATATTTAAATATATTTCATTTTCTTAAAATATCACCTAGATATTTGTTAATATTTTGGGAAAATTCCATTTAAATACCATATAAAAATCCAAAACCCCAAAATGTCTGTTAAAATTTGTAAATGATATAAAGGTCACAATGATCAAAGTGAGATTTTAAAATGTTGATGAACTTACCATTATACCCTCTATTTCTCTTTCTCTCTCCTCTCCCTCTTTGTCTCCTCCTCTTCACGTCTCTATCTCTCTCTCTCTCTCTCTCTCTCTCTCAATAATGGTGTTGTTGGTCGTTATGGCCGAGTTGTAGTTGTCCCTAGCTAGAAAAAGAGGCGAAGGTGGAGGAAGGTTGAAATTGATGTTTTTGGAGGAAGCTAGGAGCTAGGTTGAAGAAGAAGAAGGTGAATAGTAAAAAAAAAAAAAGAGGCTAAGGAAAAAGATGATGAATATTAAATAATAATGAGTTTTATAATGGGAATAACAAGTTACGTAATGGGTATAACAAGTGCATTCATCAAGTGGAAAACATGTCACTCTATTGAAAACAAAATCTGAGCACTATGAATAAAAGTCATAATGGAAATAACAAGTTCATTTATGCATATAAAAAGTTCAATAATGAGTTTAACAAGTGTATTCGTCAGGTGGAAAATATATCACTCTAGTGAAAACAAAATCTAAACTTGTGAATCTCATTAATGAACTTGTTATTCTCATTAATGAATTTGTTATTCCATTATGACTTTTGCTCATAGTGTTCAGATTTTATTTTCAACGATGTGACATGTTTTCCACCTGACAAATATACTTGTTAAACCTATTACTGAACTTGTTATTCCTATCAATGAACTTATTATTCCCATTATGGAACTTGTCAAACTCATTATTTACTATTCATCTTCTTCCTTAGCCTCTCTCTCTCTCTCGTTCATCATCTTCTTCCTTAGCCTCTTGGTTTCCTCCAAAACACCAATTTCAACCTTCACCTTCGAGGACAACTACCACTTGGCCATAACAACCAACAATACCACTGTCGAGAGAGAGAGAGAGAGCTTGAACATGGCTGCAAGAAGAGGAGCAGGAAGAGAGGGAGAGGAAAGATAAAGACGAAGAGAGCTCGGACATGGCGAGGAGAGGAGGAGGAGGAGGCAAAGAGGGAGAGGAGAGAGAAAGATAATGATATAGAGAGGGCATAATGATAAATTCATAAACATTTTAAAGTCTCAATTTGATTTGTCACCTTTATATCATTTACAAATTTTAATAGACATTTTGAGGTTTTCTGAATTTCATATGGTATTTAAACGACATTCACCCTAATATTTTCACATAAAAAATTATGTAAAATTTTAAAATTTAGTAAAAAAAAGTTAAATAAATCATTAATAAAGATTAATATTAAAAGATAAATTAGATATTTGGTATAATGAGGGGTCAAGTAGTAAGCAAAATTTTAGTTTGGTTTTTAATTAAGAATATACTTAAAAAATCATTTTAGAAATTTTTTAACAATGTTATTGGTTTGGACTAAAGTATATGTTTTCAAAATTGGGGAAGATTTGTGTAAATAAGTTAAAATTAAAGGTTATTAGAGTATTTTACTAACAAGCAACAACTCCCCCCGCGCGATGCGCAGGTGCAACAATT
The DNA here is from genome assembly GCA_034222035.1 of Acacia crassicarpa. Lineage (NCBI taxonomy): Eukaryota > Viridiplantae > Streptophyta > Magnoliopsida > Fabales > Fabaceae > Acacia > Acacia crassicarpa. The sequence goes on from JAWXYG010000011.1 coordinate 39,258,905, forward strand.
CACTAACATGAAAACACATTCTTACCTTCCACTCATACAAATTATTAAGAAATTAAATAAAATACAAAGGAACATAGAAGAAAAGAATTGGATTTCAAATCAGCAAACAAAAAATAGAAATTATCTCACTATTTAAAACCACATAAGTAGTCATACTTTTATATGTTTAGCAACTGCTCCATCAACTCAAAAGCAACAAAAAATTACATCAAAATGCTAGCCATCATAGTATATAAACATTCCTATAAGCAACATGAACATACAATATCTCACAAATGTTGCCAAACATTTCTAAATATCTTTCTATAAACCACATTGATAGTTGTACACTTTCCATGATTATTGCTATCTTGTATACTTCACACCTGCATGATGGTTAATTTTGATAAAGCAACATATACAATTGTCCATATGTGAACACTAGCTTCAATAAATATAACTCAACATTTTGTAATGATAATGATTGGCCCTGACTCTTAGTAATTGTCATTACAAAAGAGAAAGCAAGAGGAAATTGCCTTCTTTGCATCCGGAAAGGAAGACTACTGTTTGAAGAATTCATGTCCATTATATGAATTAAAACCTTCAAATTTGGGTTTGACCCAACTTTTCCAATCGCTAACCATCATAATAAATAATGAGTTTGAAAAATGAGTTTAAAATCTCAAATTGGAGACAAAATTTGAGTTTGAAATATTTCAGATTTCAAAACTTCACATTTTAAACTAAATAATCATTTAATGAGCAGAAGTTATTAGTGAGAAGTAAAAAATGAACCAAAGTAACTAATGAGAATGACATGTGGACAGTACAAATATACCAATCTAGTAGGCAACACTATTGAATATACATATTAATAATGATAAGAGCAAAAGAATGTTTTAACCAACAAAAAATAAAAAATGCTAAAAAATGATAACCAAAAGCAAAAAAAAGTACACCAAAAAATATACATTGGTAAACATTTGATGACTAATTTAACTTCAACACATCTCCAACATAATTAAAACCTCTGAAACTCTGAACCGCCCAATCCAATCTCTTGATGTAGAGATATCATAAGAAGTTCGTGAATAATGGTGAGCTACTAGCACCAAATCACAATATTAATCACAATACATGTTAGAAAATTGTTATGGTCACAAATGCTATACAGGACATGTAGAAGACAACAATAACCTTATTGTGTGATAAGTTAAAAAGAAAGAAATCATATTAGACAACCAAAATTTTTTTGAAAAAGAATGCAAGACAATTTTCATACACCAAACCAAACAACTGTGTATTGCATGCATGTTTTTATTTGAATTGTATATACAAAAAAAAAAACATGAAACCATGTTTCGCAAATAATGCAGAGACTTGTGAACATACCACAAATCATTTGCAAGAATTTGCCTATAAGACTACTATTTTGTGATAAATTTAAGCACATCAAAGATGAAAGGTCTTTGATTTTTGACATCATCATTAGTTAACCGTTTGGCACATATTTCCACCGACGTCAAGTTTTTAAAATTCTGCTTCACCAGGAAAAAATGTTGGAAAAAAAAGTGAGCAAAAATCATAAATGATTAGAAAGGTTAGGCCCTGCAACATTATCTGTAAATTACCAAAATGCAACAATATTTTAAAAGAAAGAATACCAACTCCTTATCAATAGCAACAAAGAGTAGCAAAATTGCAGTAATAGGCAAATATAAGGGCTAGAGCAAGTAGACAAATCAACACTTTCCCAAGTCCAAAAGATAAATCAAGACGACTATGAGGACTATAGTCTACCAGAAAATGATAAAAAATGACAACATCAAAAAATCCTAATTAAACCAAGTGATAATATAACACATCTTTCATCAAATTTTTGAAAGTTACACAATGATTTCTACATAAGTAACAACCAACATCAAATGAATTACTCTTTACAAAAATAATAGCTATCTCAGTATAATCATTCCTCAATAAATAGAATCACAATCATATTGATTCCAATTTTCACATGAAGCCCCGCTAGAATAGAAGAACAGGCAACAATACTTTTAGACCTGCCATCCAAGAACTCAATCTAAAACTCAAAATGGAAACAAAGCACAAGTGACAAATGGGGAAGGGAAGACAATACGATCAAGCAATATTAAAAAAATCCACAAGACAACCATTAAAATTTCAGCAACCATCCTTAGATAGAAAATATATGGCACAAATTTGGGGCATCAACTGAGTTGAAGAATGAATAATTTTATTAATTTGGTCTTTTTTACATACAAAGAAGTTGCATAGCACAACTCCAATTCAGATTTAACTGTTGTCTTCCAGTTAACTTGTTTTGAGTTTTGCTATTTTCTTTTGTTGAAAGGATAAAATGCATATGTCTCCCCCTTATTAACTTCCATGTCTCATACATGAATCTATAGTTGCTTCATTTAAAAGCAAAAAAGACAATAATAAGATGGCTAATAATAGAAGTATGATAAAAATCACCCCACACAACTAAATTAAATTAAATGATAATTCTAAACCATAAAGTAAGCTTTAATATCTTATTAAAAAACAGTTGTAATGGCAATATTCCCTTCACAATTCAAAACAGGAAGATTGCTAAAAAACAGTTGTAGTGGCAATATTCCCTTCACAATGTAATGTTATCCAGCAAGGCCCTTTCTTCATATTAATGGCTATATCCCCATTACTATTATTAACTACAGATATAAATTTGTTATAAACCTTCTGAAAAGCATCTTAATCAGACCAATCATCTCCAACATATATAGGCAGCACATCATCACAGTTGCTAAGCCTGTAAATATATTTCCAATGTCACTTGTTGAAATACAAAGATAATTCTAATATTCCATAGAGCATCGCATAAGTAAATAAATAACAATAATTACTCTTTTATGAAAAGTAATAGATACTTAAGCAAAATATTAAGCATAAGAACAGAATCCTTTGCCTTCTCCTCTACATTGGATCGAACATCCAAAATGAGAGAAACTTTACCTACCATTTGAAGCCAGTCAAACATTGCATTACCCATGTCCGTATTCCGCAATCATGCGTATAACTCTATACCTGACTTCTAATGCATTTGCATGAATTCATACTAACAGCAAAAGTACTAATGATCAATATATAGTACATATGAAATCACAAATTTTACTAAAAGAAACTGTGAAGTGGTTTAGTATAGGTCGTTTTATCCAAAAGAAAAATTACCATTACCATTACTATTGACAGTAAGGTTGAAAAAAAGTAATAAAAAGAAAAAAACAGAACGTTCGTATATGAAAATGTTAGAATATTAGAGGAATAAAAACAGAATCCCTTGATCCTGTCCATGATTATGGGATCTGAATTGATATGCACTTAGTTTAGGAAAGATTATTCCCTTATGGTGATTTATTATGATTTATTTTATTTCCTATTTCCATCATCCTTCACTGTAACGGCTTTCTCTAAGAAGCCTATATATTGTAACCTTTTCTATCATGAATATACACCAAAAACAGAGAGTAATATACCTCTGAATTCAAATATGGTATCAGAGCTCTACTATCGGTTCAAACTCAAGAATGTGCGACTCCATGCTCAGCCACAATGAGTAACCACAAAACGAAGGACCCAGTGTCAAAACATCATCATACTCCTTATTTCGCCACTCATTATGCCAGTCGGCCTCCTCTGTCTGGGCAGGAGTTGAAGTTACAGAGAGAGAGTGAAACACGAGAGAGAGAGAGGAAAACAGAGCACGTTGGACTTCCTCAGATCTGCCTAAAGGAGAGAGCGTGGAGTGACACCGCCACCACAGACAGCATCAGGACGTGCCGATCGGCGGAACCCGGAGGAACGATGGCCATCAGAGCTGGCGTGTGACCACCACGCGCCACTGCAGAGCCGGCGCGTGACCACCACGCGCCACCGTGAACAGTGATTCCAGCGACCGTGAAATTTCCAGCAAGATGGACTACTCCCAGTTTCCTCCTCTAGGTGGATCAAAACCAACCAGAGCACTCCCACTACCTTTTACATCCGAAACCAATTCTTAACAAACTCAACATTCTTCTTCTTCTTCTTCTTCTTCTATAATCATTAACCCAGCAATAAACAGAACCTCCGAGATGGCTTCAGAATTTTCAGACCATCAAGTTATGGCCATTATCCATAAATTTAATGGTAGAAACTATCTTCAGTGGTCACAAAGTGTGCTGAGGTATATTAGAGGAAAAAGAAAGGAGAAATACATTAATGGGGCAGCCCCTCAACCAGCCCCAGATGACCCTAGTTTTGATACATGGTGTGCTGAGAACAACCAAGTCATGACATGGTTGTGTAATTCAATGACCGTAGAGATCAGTGAAGGATATCTACTTGCCCACACGGCAAAAGAAATATGGGATGCAGCTAGGAGAACCTACTCCTCTCTTGAAAACATCATTGTGTTGATTCATCTGAAAAGACAACTTCGGGACTTACGACAAGGTAATAAATCAGTAACCGAGTATTATAATGCTTTGCTAAAATTGTGGTAGCAACAAGACTTGTTTGAGGTTCATCCCTAGGAAAGCCTCAAAGATGCACAGTTGTACAAGCGAATTGTTGAAGAAGGGAGGATACATGATTTTCTTCTAGGCCTAAATGACACTTATGAAGAAATTAGAGGCAGAATCATGGGATTGAAGCCACTCCCACAACTCTTTGATGTTGTCAATTTTGTGCAATTCGAGGAAAGTAGGAAACTCTTGAACCAAAGTGGACAGAGTCAAATTGAAAGCTCCGCACTTGTAGTTCAGGGATCACACGGGGAACGAAAGACTAATAAATGGTGCAACTATTGTAAGAGGAAGGGTCATACTAGAGAAGAATGCTGGAAACTCCATGGCAAACCTACTGGAAGAAAATCAAACTTCTCTAGTCACCTAACCACAGCTGAAACAAAAGTTGAGAATGAAGATCGCCTGAGTCAGGAGGAATTACAGATGTTTCGTAAAATGCTTGACAAACAAAATAAGGCTAACTTTGTTCCTAGTGTGAACCTTGCACAATCAGGTAATTCTATTGTTGCCCTAAATACTGTGATGACTAGTGACGATACCTGGATTGTCGACTCTGGAGCCACATATCATATGACCAGTAACAAATCCCTATTCCATACCCTTAAACACTGTCATGAACACCTCAAAGTTAAGGTCGCTAATGGAATCTTCACTAGGGTTGATGGTATTGGAACTGTTGTATTATCTAATTACTTGACAATACATAACGTGTTGTTTGTACCAGAACTCACTTGTAATCTTATATCTGTGAGCAAGTTGACAAGTGGTAAAGTATATCGAGTAATTTTTGATAAAGACTTATGTATGTTTCAGGATTTAAGAACAAGGAGGACGATTGGGACTTCTAGAGAATGGGATGGACTGTTCTACCTTGAAGGATCAACCTCAAAGGATAAAGATATGTGGAAGGCAAGACGAGCACTGGTTAGCTCAAATTCACAGAATAAAGATATATTGTTGTGGCACTGTCGGTCAAGCCACCCTAGTCTTGATTACATGAAACATGTGTTTCCGAGTTTATTTAATAAGAATTATGTTCCCTTTAATTGTGAAACTTGCCAATTTGCAAAACAAACACGATCTTCATATTCTAAACAGCCCTATTCTCCTTCCTCTCCATTTACATTAATTCACAGTGATATTTGGGGACCAGCCCGAGTCTCTACTCTTACTCATTCTAGGTGGTTTGTAACGTTCATCGATGATCATACTCGAACCACATGGGTCTATTTAATGAAAAACAAATCTAATGTTGCCAGAGTCTTTCAAAATTTCTATACCTTTATACGAACTCAATTCAATACGCCCATTAAGGTACTTCGTAGCGATAATGCCAAGGAATACATGAGTTCAACTTTCAGAGAGTTCCTTGATCACCAGGGAATTCATCACCAAACCTCCTGTCCCTACACCCCTCAACAAAATGGGGTAGCTGAACAGAAAAACCGTCACCTATTGGAAGTAAGCCGTGCATTGCTAATGGAGCGAAATGTTCCCACTATCTTATGGGGTGATGCCGTCCTCACAGCAGCTTATCTCATAAACCGTATGCCTTCCAAAGTCCTCAATTACAACACTCCAATACAAAAGCTCCTTGACCTTTTCCCAAATTGTCCTCTCATTAATTCATTACCTCCCAAAGTATTTGGATGTGTTGTATTTGTTCACAAACAGGAGGGAAAAAAATTTGGTGCTAGAGCTGACAAATGTATATTTCTTGGCTACTCCTCCACCCAAAAAGGGTACAAGTGCTATTGTCCATCTTCCAAAAAGCTTATTGTTTCCCGAGATACAGTGTTCTCCGAAGATGATGCTTATTATCCTAAATTACCCATTCAAGGGGAGAATTCCAATATTGAATGGCTAATCATGGATGCATCTAATTCCAACACAAATTCCAATATTGAATGGCTAATCATGGATGCATCTAATTCCAACACCTCTTCCAACACCTCCAATCCTAATTCCACCTCAAATCTACCCGACACATCTTCAAAATCACCTAACCTTATAGCCTCTCTTGATACACTTGCTCCCATGAACCAACCTAACACACCTCAACCGGAACAACTCAATGAACCGGAAACACATGTTGAGATCAATATAGGGATAAATGAAGAATCACGACAGGAAATGGAGCCCAGTCCACGCGCTCAACCTGAACCAGATACTAGTAGAACTGTCTCTCCCATTCAAAGGAACAACCATGAATCCGATCCGGAATTAAATCCTAAAGAATTGGGTTGGCCTATTGCCTTGAGAAAAGGGGTAAGATCCTGCACTCATCATCCAATTCAACGATTTGTCTCATATGGTAATTTGTCTACAAAAATGCGAAGTTTTGTTGTAAATAGTGCACAGATAAACATTCCAAGCACATTTCAACAAGCAATGGCTGATCCAAATTGGAAGCAAGCTACAGAAGAGGAGTTGAGGGCACTCAAGGAAAATAAAACATGGGAAGTCACGACTCTTCCTAAAGGAAAGAAACCAGTAGGATGCAGATGGATCTTCACTCCGAAATTTAATCCCGATGGCAGTATCAACAAATACAAGGCGAGACTTGTTGCAAAAGGGTATACCCAAACATACAGGATCAACTATCAGGAGACATTTGCACCAGTGGTCAAGTTCAATACCATTCAAGTACTGTTATCACTTGCAACAAACTTAGAATGGCCTCTATACCAAATGGACATAAAGAATGCATTCCTGAATGGCGACTTGGAGGAAGAAGTATACATGGAGATTCCAGATGGAGTTATAGCTCCTAATAACTCTGTGTGTAAGCTAAGAAAGTCATTGTATGGATTGAAACAATCTCCGAGAGCATGGTTTGGTAGATTCACCAAAGCAGTGAAAGGACTTGGGTATACTCAAGGACGAGCAGATGACACGTTGTTCACCAAACATATTAATGGCAAAGTCACCATATTGATCGTATATGTCGATGACATAATCATTACCGGAGATGATGAAGAATCCATTGCTCAACTAAAGCGGGACTTGGCCACCAAATTCCAGGTAAAAGACCTTGGACAAATGAGGTATTTCTTAGGCTTGGAGGTGGCAAGAACGAAGAAGGGCATCAATATATCTCAACGCAAGTATACCCTAGACCTGTTACATGAGACAGGTATGCTGGACACTCACCGCTGCCAGAAGGCTCCAGCCATATTTTTAAGGACATTGGATAGTGGTACGCACCAGCCAACCGATCCGGCAGATCCTCCACAAGCCAGACTTAGCGGGAAGAATGACCAACTGGGCCATCAAGTTGTCAGAGTTTGACATCACATTCGAAGCCCGTCAGGCGATCAAGTCACAGGCACTGGCGGACTTCATCAGGGAATTGACCCCGGCAATAACAAGCAACGAAACCTGGAAAGTCTACGTGGACGGATCTTCCAATGCTAAGGGCAGCGGTGTAGGTGTCATCGTGGAAAGCCCACAGGGGGTCGCCACCGAGCACTCCCTCAAGCTGAAGTTCCCGACCTCTAACAACCAAGCCGAGTACGAGGCTCTGTTGGCCGGGCTGCTCCAAGCAAGAGACAATAGGGCACACCAAGTAAAGGTCTTAACCGACTCGCAGCTCGTCGCCTCCCAGATCGTCGGCAGCTACCAAGCAAAGGGGCCTCTTATGGCGAAATCCTCAACCGCGCCAAAGAGCTCATGACCGAATTTGATGAAGTGACCGTCACCCATATCCCTAGAGAGGAGAATACGAGAGCCGATATCCTCTCCAAACTGGCAAGCACTAAGGGACCGGACAATCATAGAATCGTGATCTAATAGAAGCTGACCGAGCCGAGCTGTGTCATGACCATCTCGGCCGGCATTGACTGGAGGAAGCCCATAGAGGACTACCTGGAGAGAGGAATTATCCCTACGGACCCAACCGAGGCCAAAAAGTTGATCAGGGAGGCCACTAGCTACGCCATGGTTGATGATCAACTATACAGAAAGGGACTTCATTGCCCAATGATGCGATGTCTAGGCGAATCCGAGGCAAGGTACGTACTGGCCGAACTACACGAAGGAAGCAACGGCCACCACATGGGGAGCAAGGCTCTCGCTAGAAAGGCACTACGTGCTGGCTACTATTGGCCCACCATGCAGCATGACGCCATGGAAACAGCCAAGAAGTGCGATAGTTGCCAGAAACATGCCAGGATCATATGGCCGCCGCTTATAGAATTGAAAGGAATGCCATCCCCCTGGCCCTTTTATAAATGAGGCATGGACATCCTCGGACCATTCAGACCGGCACAAGGGCAATGCAGATGGCTCATCGTCACCGTCGACTACTTCACCAAATGGATCGAGGCAAAGCCGCTAGCCACAATAACCTCCCCAGAGTAATGAAGTTTTTTCGCCACAACATCGTCTCCCACTTCGGAATACCTACTGAGGTCGTAACAGACAATGGGACCCAGTTCATGGACCACAGGTTCCAAGCATTAATGTCCAACCTGGACATTAAACAGCACTTCTCATCTGTAGAACACCCCCAGTCAAATGGCCAAGCCGAGTCCGCCAACAAGATCATCCTGGACGGACTGAAGAGGCGCATGCTGCAAGCCGACACCAACTGAACTGAACAGCTGCACAACGTTCTCTGGGGATACCGGACAAGCGTGTAGTCTTCGACCCAGGAAACCCCGTTCAGGCTGACCTATGGATGCGAAGCGATGATCCCGGTCGAAATCGGGCAACCATCTTGGAGAAAGGTTAAAGCCAGACAAGAAGGGCAGGAGTCGAACGACGACGCCATGAAGACTGACTTGGACCTCATAGACGAAATCCGAGTCACGGCTCATTGCCGGGAATTAGCCGCCAAGCAGCTACTCGCGGCTAAGTACAATAGAAAGGTCCGACCGCGGTCATTCAACCGAGGGAACCTCATACTCTGACGGGCTGACATAGGCAATAAGAATGCCAGGGATGGAAAGCTTGCAGCAAACTAGGAAGGCCCCTACCGGATCAAAGAGAAGCTCGACGGAGGGGCATACATCCTCGAAACCCTGGCACGGAAGTCGATCAAAAGAACCTGGAACGCTGACAAGCTAAAGGTCTACTATAGCTAGACCCCGCCCCGGCTCAAAATGGCTTGTTGCTTATTACTTTTGAAACTTTAAAGTTTAAGTTATTTTGTTTTCTACTCACGTTTCTTTGTAAAGCCCCTTAGGGCTATTTTTATCAATAAAGGATCCCACTGAGGAGATTCATTAATGTGCACAAATATCCGCTTAAGCATGAAATCGAGGCAATGAAGCCCGGTCAAAAATCCGAAAGCCGAGGCCAATGAGCCCGACACCAATAAAAGGCTCCGAGGTCGTGTACCAAGCCGAAAACTAAAAACATCTAGATGTAGAAACCGGTCGTTGTACTCCGACAAGCATTGGTTAGAGCTCGGCGAAGGCGCCATACATGGCCTTTCGTGAAATTGACGCGTCAACGCTCGCTCGACTAAGCAAGCGGACTACCATGCCAACCCTGATCAGGTCAAAATGTTTGATTAGAGGCAGACAAAGCCTTGGTTGAACATGTGGTAGTTTAGCCCTTACGTCGGTTAAAAATAATCCGACTAGTGAAAGTTGGAGTCTGACTAGTAAAAGTTGGACCGAGGTAGTGCGGTTAGTTACACCTGACGAGGTTGAAACAAGACAACCCTGCCCCAACCTCCCACGCGCAAGTGTGGTAGAGGGAAAACGGCTCGTATTCATTACAGTCGACACACATCTAAACTAAGTTTAGAGTTTTAAACATAGTCAAAAGGATGATAAAAAAAGTAAATCATTCATTGGCTAGAGTTTATACAGAATGGCCCAAAGGCCAGAATTGTTCAAAAAAATTACAAGGGCACAAGCGCCCCAAAAGAGAAAAGTACAAAGGTCCAAGTCTAGCTGGACGAACCGGCTTCAGGACCTCCACCCTCAGCGGCACCCTCCTCCGAGCCGTCAGCGGGACCCTCAATGGCAGGAGACTGGTAAGGGATCAGATTCCCATCCTGCACAAAGGCGCGGTAATCATAACCTTCCACGTTAAGCTCGATGCCGGGGTTGAAGAACCGGATTTGAGCCAAGGCCTGCTCGAAGCACTCGCTGGCCGTCTGCAGTAGCGCGTCGGATGCCTCCCTATGTGCCACCTACTCCGACAGAAGGGCTGCTTTGGTGACCTCTTGCTCGGCAACCAGGGAAGCCCGCTGCTGTTGGAGGACTTTCATTGCAGCCAAACTCTCGGACAACCCCTTCTGGGCCTGACTGCACTCCTCAGACAGCTTCTCAACAGAGTCCCGCGAGAGCTAGAGCTCCTTATCAGCCTTCACTGCTGCGGCCTTGGCAACATCCCGCTCCTCCTCAGCTGACTTGGCTCTAGCCTCAGCCACGACCAAAGCCTTGTTAAGCTCCTCAGCAGATTTGGCTTTAGCCTCTGCTGTAGCTAAGGCCTTCTTCAGTTCCTCCTCAAACGCCCTCAGCCTTCTGCAGTCAGCATCGGCCTAAGCATACTTCTCCTGCACCAAGACCAAGGCTTGAACGTCTCCAACCGACTGGCGCAATTGCTTTTGGGCCATGTGTAACTCATCCAGGGCTGGCGGGGACAAAGGCCGGCTCTCCATAAAATGCTAAGGAGGAAGGAAAGCAACATCCACCTCCGGGACCACCCCCTTATCCCACAAAAAGCCGTGGGGGAAGACCGAAGATGGACCCGATGGCGGAGGAGGAGGAGGCGGAGATAAAGGTGGAGCGGATAGCGAGCCCGATGCGGCCTCAGGGAAGACCACGGCCTCGTCCTCCTCAACAGCGATCACAGTCTCCTTTCCCTTCGAGGCCTGGGACTCTATCGCCGGGGAAGGCACGACGACGACAGCAGGAGAAGATCCCTGGCCGACTGAGGCCTTGGATTTCTTCGAGGCATCGGCCACTGGAGCACCGACACCATCAGGAGCATCTTGCTTCTTTGTCTGTTGACTTGGGGAGGCAGCAGCAGGGTTCGCCTTTCGAAGATACAGCGGAAGGGCACTCATGTCTCTGGCTGAAAGAGAAAAAGATTAAACAAGTTAGAAAAACGGATCCAAAATCCACATGAAAATACAAAACGACATGCTAGCGAAATATCCTACAATCGGGGGGTATCGGCTTGGAACCAGCCCCAGTAATAAAGAAGGCTGCACTCTGAACCCCGTGTTACTTCACAAAGGCAGCCAGCCTAGGGATGGAAGGGACGGTCTCAGGTAAGAGATCGTCGTCATCAACCAAGTAGGACATCGGCGGTTTGGTATAATGCCCTTTCTGCCAGTAAAGAGGGAACCTCCACTCCACACCTAGGCTCTCCACCCCTTTTAAAAACCAGGGCTGTTGGCCAGGTCTAGCTGCGACCTTGAACAAGGCGGTCTTGAAGCGCTTGAAGGAGTCCGAGAAGGCCTTCATGAGCTTCCTCTTCGACCCATTCCGAAGCGAAATCAATCCCTTGAGTTTCTCGCTCTCCTTGGGCGAACCGGGAGTAAAAGGGCTGAAGTAATAGAAGAAAAGGTTGGCTGTATAAGGGATGGGGCTCGGAAACGACTCGCATAACTTTTCAAAGGCCACCAGATAGGCCCAGCCGTTCGGATGAAGTTGTGACGGCGTGAGACTCAGATAGGTCAGGGCCGAGATCTGGAACTCCGTGAAGGGGAAACGAACTTTGATCCGGGTCAACAAATCCCGATAAAAGAAAAACAAGTTAGTGGACACGGTTTCACGGACAGAGCAGATAGGCTCCTCTGCCCCCGCAGGAAAGCATACACAGCCTTCTAACTCGGGCAGCTGCAGATGGGCGATATCGGCTTCTGACATCAGGGACCAAGTCTTCAATACCTCATGGGATACCCAGTCAAACTGCCGACACAACGCCTCGGATGGACTAGAAGAGTTCAAACCCTCGGCCTCAAGGAGTTGGGGATTCAACATGAGGAACCAATGCAACTCTGGTGCGACAACAAGGCCAGCATTGAAATGGTCAAGAACCCAGTATATCATGATCGAACCAAGCATGTTGATATAGATAGACACTTCATTAAAGAGAAGATTGAAGCAGGCATTATGACCTCATAAGAGTTTTTACCCATTCTACTTATTCCCCTGAGGTTAAGAGTCATCATTTCTAATTTTAAACTGAAGAAAATTAAAATTAAAAAGAGACAAATTAGCATCAAGCAACAATTCCCCCCGCACTTTGTGCGGGTGCAACATCTACAACACTTATAAGCAAATTACTGCCCTTTAATTCATCAACCTACACACAACTTCATCATTAGATAGAAAATATATGGCACAAATTTGGGGCATCAACTATGAGTTGAAGAATGAATAATTTTATTAATTTGGTCTTTATTACATGCAAAAAAGTTCCACAGCACAACTCCAATTCATATTTCACTTTCCCACTGGCTCTTTTAGAGATAAACTCTTTTTCCAGAAAGATACCATTCCGAATGACAAACACTTTGTAATCGGTAGGATTGTAGGCGTAGTATCCTTTAGTTTCCTTAGGATATCCCACAAAAGGCATTTTGAGGATCTGGATGATAATTTATCAAAGGCTTGATGTTTAACATAAACCTCAATCGCCAAATCTTAAGAAATGACAAGCTGGGTTTCTTCCCAGTCCATATCTCATATGGTGTCTTTTCAACTGCCTTTGATGGAACACACTTTAGTATGAACGCAGTTGTTTCTAGGGCATGACCCCAAAAGGAAGGTGGAAGATCTGTTTGACTCATCATTGATCGAACCATATCTAATAGAGTTCAATTCCTCTGTTCAGAAACATCATTCCATTGAGGTGTTCCTAGAGGAGTAAGTTGTGAGATAATCCCACAACTCCTAAGATGATCAATGAACTCTTGGCTCAAATGTTCACCGCCTCGATCAGATCGAAGTGCCTTAATTGTTTTGCCAAGTTGGTTTTGCGCTTCATTTTGAAACATTTTGAACATTTCAAAAGTTTCAAACTTTATGTTTCATCAGACAGATATACACTTATCTCCTAAAATTGTCTATAAATGTAATGAAGTGAAAACGATCTCCTCTGGCAGATGTATTCATTGGTCCACACACATCAGTATGTATGAGGCCCAATAAATCGGTGGCTCTTTCACTGTGTCTAGTAAAAGGTGCCTTTGTCATCTTTCCCAATAAACAAGACTCACATGTATCAAATGATTCAAAATCAAATGACTTCAGAAACCCATCTGTAATGGAGTTTTGAAATGCGTTTCTCATTTATATGGCCTAGACGACAATGCCATAGGAAGGTAGGACTCAAATCTTTTGACTTGATCCTTTATGTCATAGATGTCCATTCAATTTTCTACTATCCTTGAGATCCTAAACATTTATACAAATGCGTGAACCACATGTAGTATCTAATACCCATGTTTGAGGAAGTAGAAAAGCGAATGTCTATGACATAGATACCTGAAGCGATAGCCCGCTATCCTTCTTGTTCTTTTCAGATCTTCGAGGCAGAGTGTGCGATTCTTCTTCCAATGACCAATTTCATTGCAGAAGAAGCAGACCCCTTCCTTCAGAGGTTTTGCCTTCTTGGCTTTCCGTTTCATACCCCTTCCTCTCTAAACGGACAAAACAGTACTGGGCCTCCTCTCAAGACTCTGCTCAGCAGTTTTGAGCATCCTATGCAGTTCAGAAATTGATTCCTCCATATTGTTCATGTTGTAATCTATGACAAAGTCATCATAACTTTTTGGGAGTGAGATCAAGATCACATCTATAGCTAACTCCTGGGATATGGGGAATCCAAGCCTTTCAAGGTGATCAATGTAGCCTTTCATTTTCAACAAAATGAAGACTAACTGATTCACTTTCAGCCATCTTGCAAGAGAATAAGGCCTTTGTGGTTTCATACCTTTCTTGACTTGCCTGCTACTAGAACATTTCCATAGGATGATAAATCATCTCAGACACCTCCATGTGTTCTAGATCTCCATCGAGGTTTGGAACCACAGTGGCAGGCTTTAGGCATCCTTTATCCATAGAGTCATCCTGATGCGTCTATAAGCATCAGTCTAATCTCTTGGATCATCAGCTATAGGCTCGTCAGGAATGGGTTGATCGATGAGATACTCCTTTCTTTCGTGTTTAGGATCAATGGTTAAGTTCCCAAGCATGTCAAGAAAGTTCATCTCATCGAGTTCGTCCTTCTTAAGGACTGATCGCATTGATGGTGTTGAGGTGTTACTATTCTACATGATTCTACAATTTAAAAGATATGCAAAGTTTAATCAGTAACCTCCCACTGAATTAATAACCCTCATTATATTTAGTGGGCTAAGATCCATATTTAGCTTAATCTTAAGTCCACTTTGGCAGGACGCTTAAAATCAAGTTATTTAGGTAGGCAACTTCTTTGCCAATTACATCATATGTAACTCTTAGATCTTTATGGGATTCGATCATCATATGACCTAGCATGTTTAATCTCATCTAATGCCTTGAGATCCAAAACCGTTTTGATAATCTCAATTAAGTCAAGACAATAATGAATGTAGAGTATCACCATTACTCTCTCTTGTCTCCCCAAGATTACTCAGATGCATTCACTTTGGTGGAACATACAAATGGGTGATCGAGGTTTTAACAAGTATTCATTTATTGATGGCATTGTGACTTAAGATTTTATTTAGAGGGTATTATTGGATATAATCAAATTAATCCTATTCATTTAATTCTAAATTAATTATGAGTGATCTAATCAAATCATAATTAAAACTCTAAATTAATCATAACATATGTTAATTCATACAATTATGAAATAAATCATTATGATTAAATTATTGAGACTTGCGGCTGTCGCTTCATTTTAATACGACTAGATCTATATCTTGTAGGATTTCTAAAACCCTAATTGGCCGTATTAAAATATTCAAAATTAATCTCAATTAAACTTGAACTCAAATTTTAGATTTAAAATAATATTAATTAAATCTGTCCAACAGATCTAATCTGATCTATTTATTTTAATCTAAAATAAAAGCCTGCCGATTTAATTTATCTTTATTAATTCTACCTAAATGAATGCAATCATTATTGTATATCTCATATAGAATCTAAATTAATCATGCAGTGATCATATCAAAACATAATTAAAACTCGTGAACAACATGACTCATCTAACTTGTAGTTCCCTCAAGCCAATAAGAGGACTTCTCTAAATAATAAGAGAAAACACATATTTAAATTTACAACACTTGTAAAATCTAGGGCCATGTTGTTCACCATACCCAAACAACACTTTGTAAGGTTATGAACATACTTTAATTCATACATTTATGAAATAAAATATTACTCATGATAAACTTCTCTAATCTTATATTACTTTATATCATGATTTAAATTCTCACACTACAAACAATTTCATTTCTCGCGCTACAAACAATCAGCCGGTCCCTACAACGGTCCCGCTAGCCGGTTAGCAGGAGTGCCCCCAGAGCTTTTGAAAACATCATATTCTTTTAGAAAGAGAGTTTCATAAAACTTAATTACAAACCCCCAAGGGCGTTGTTCGAGCATGATCGAAAATTCAGAACGTCTTCGATGCGCACGAACGTGACGGATGATTCCGAATATCGTGCACTCTGAACAATTCAGAATTGTATGAAGCAGTCGCGACATCATTCTAGAGACCTGTCTGAAACCCTAACGCGAATTTTCAAATTAAAGCATTCAAGATTCGATTTCTTGATATAAAGATTTAGTTTCTTGCATACAAAGATTCAAATTCTTGCATACAAAGATTCAGATTCTTGCATATATATCACATATAATAGCATGTACAGAAACCCAATTTAAACGCACGTTGAGTTGGCTCTGATACCACTGTTGGGATCCGCATACGCAACGGATTAAAATTTTCTACGAATCCCGTCCCGAGGATCACTTAGGTGTGTTTAAATCAAGGTTAGGGAACCGGAATCATACCTTATAGAGAACTCGGAATCATCCGGAGCCGGAGGTTTTCCTTTGATTTTAGCGAACTAGTAGCTCAAGAATCTACACAAACCCTTTGCGCACATTTTCTCATGGCGATCAAGAAAACCCAAACTGTAGTGAATTCGTCAGCGTCTCGTTCTCTTTGAACTGGTGAGCTACCTTCTCGATCAGCAGAAGACGACTCTTAGAATCGGCTTCCTCTACCGGTATCCACACGAACAATCTCCGAACACGGACACGGCAGCGTGCTAGCACCTCAGACTGTGTGTCTCTCTCTTTTTCGCTCTAGGGTTTCTCGTGGCTTTCTAATACACTCAATTAAAACTCCCGTAGGTTTTTCTAAACCCATCGGCGTATTATATTCAAAATTAATCATCATTAATTTTGAATTTTGAATTTTAATTAAAAAATATATTAATTAAATCTATCTAATAGATTTAATCTAATGTATTTATTTAATTCAAATTAAAAGCCTTCTGATTTAATATATCTCTATAAATTAAATCCGAGAAATGATATCTATCTATTTAATTAAATTTGAGATACAAGATCTCAATTTAAATTAAATAGATAATGATATATTTATTCGAAAATCAAATGAGATATAATATCTCTATTTGTTTTAGATATTTAAATTATCCGATAAATTAAATATAAAACAAATATCATATAATAATATTATAATCTCCATTAAATAATATTATTATATTATTTTCGAATTTAATATATATATATATATACATACATACATACATATATATATATATATATATATATATTTATCCTAGATTAAATTCAGTTTCATTTAATCTCAGATTAATCTGAGATTTAATGAGTCTGGACATTTTTACCCGTGTTGGATTATTCTTGTGTGCGACCCTGCAGGCCCATATGAGATTGGCAGTGGGTCAAGACTGTATCAGCCCACAAGTCGCAAGCGACCTCTAGCAAGACATTGCGACTACCCAATTCACATGGGGATCGATGACACGATACTACCTATCGTACAACCATGTCACGTCCCTTTTGTCACGCGATAATTCGGTCAAGGATGAGGCATGGATAACGTCAACTTCCTTTTCTTAACCATTACTTTCTCGATTCTCGAGCAGTCTAATAAGTGAAATGGAAACTCTTTTCCATCACAGTATGGCCATACATTTCTTAGACTCATTCATCGAGGGGCCCAGTATTATCTCTCTACAAATGTGAGAGACAAATTCCATCTTGACCATTCACATTCCTCCGCATGAAAACCACTGATCCCAATCCCAGCCTTTATCATCACCCGGTCAGAGGTGACTTTTGACTAGGTCAAAGACCAGTGACTCATCATGTAGGAATCCATGATGATCTCAGGTCATAGGGCGTTGTGACGTGGTTATACATGAGATAAGCTTATGACTTAATCCATGCAGCTTTCTCATAGTGGGTCGGTCCAGCACCTTGTACTCTTACAAGTGCCCATGACTTGGATTCGTATCTCCATACCTCATCAAAGTCATATTAGTCTTAACTCATCTTCACTCCCGCGTAGATGACCGACCAGGGATATTTAGGATAATCTATAAGATATATCCTGGGATATAGTTATCAACATAAACATGCGAACGAAGTGATAACTTAATGGAGAACAATGACTTGCCCCTAGGGCATAATTTCCAACAATTAGAAACCTTAATGATTTCAAAATTATATATTCTTGCTATGATGATGTTGTTTGCAAAAATTTACTGAATTTAATGGTCCAAAATTATCTTATATTTTATTAACATATTTTTTATATCATGCTAATGTTGTTTTAATATGATTTTATTTGTAAAAAATTAGTTTTTACGAGTACACTATGGATAAAGAAAATGAGATTTTGTGCGATAGTCCTATGAACATATCACATGATATTATTTTGTTCAAAACAAATTGAATATGTGGATGTAAGATATATTTTGGTGATTTTTAGAATAATTTTTCCTTTATTGTTTCCACAATGAATAATATAAAAGGCATAACATAATGATATTTTAACATATCCAAAAGATATGTTGGAGGAATGCATTTCAACAGAACATTTGATGACAATGCATCATTTATAATTGGCAACCAAAAGAATGATATACTAAAAAATACATTGGAATTGATGTTTTTATCAGAGGGAGTAAAACTGATGTTATTATCAGGGGAATAATTAAATACGATATCATCATCAAGGGAAGCTAATGTTGTATTTATTATGATTTTATTTGGAAAAAATTAGTTCTTGCAGGTACATAATGGATAACAAAAATGAGATTTTGTGTGATAGTCCTACGAACATATTATATGATATTATTCTGTGTAGGACAAAGTGAATATGTGGATGTAAGATATATTTTGATGCTTTTCAGAATAATTTTCCGTTATTATTTCCATAATGAATGAAATAAAGACAGAATATTATGATACTTTAGCATATACTAAAGATATGTTAGATGAATACTTTTCAGCAGAACATTTGATGGCAATGCATCATTTATAAGTTGGCTGCCAAAAGAATGATATACTCAAAAATACATTGGAATTGATGTTCTTATCAAAGGGGGTAAAGCTGATATTATTATTATAGGGGGAGTAAATACGATATTATCATCAGGTGAAGTTGAGACAATGCTGTACTCTTTTCCTTAACAAAGGTTTTATCCCATGGGTTTTTCCTGGTAATGTTTTTAACGAGACAACTTTAATTTGTATTGTATATCCATTTTCCTTCACTAGGTGTTTATCCCACCAGGCTTTTCCTTACAAGGTTTTAATGAGGCATAATATTTGTTCATAAACATCTAAAGAGGAGTGTTGTAAAAATACTAGATGATGTAGATGTCCATAAATTCCTAACTCTTAGCTTTTCACTTTCTACATTCTACTACTCTTTGTTGAATAGTGTTTATACCTATAACTTAAAGATTATAATCTATGCACTCATGAAGATTAACTTTGTTATTTACTTTATCCAACTCTTGATTGAAGTTGAGAGCTTATAAATATAATAGTATATCTTACACCTTACATCTAAATAAATAAGATATTACTACATTTTTCTCCCAAATTATCTCTCAATCTTTTTCATCTTAATGTCTAATTTTTTTAAAAAATTGTTTTCATAAGTAACAATTCTTTTTTTCTTTTTTCCATTTTCATAGTGGAAAACCACCATGAGAGCTCTCGCTTGTAAGGTTCTTAAAAATGAGTTTTTACCTGAAAACGGAAAGAGAATGAAATATCGTAACATAGTAGGATCGTAAAAACTTAAAAATATTTGAAAAATTTATAAAATCATTTTAATAAAAAAAATTCATAAAAACATAAGGAGTTTTTAAAAACCATCTTCGCTTGCGCTTGGCGTCGGAGGCCTAGGGAGAAGCAGCCTCCCTCATCTTCAAATCCATAGCCGTCCGGCGTCTGCTCACTCTCCCGGAATCCCCCATCTCTTTATTTTCTCGGCGTCACGAACCCTACCTCTCGACGTTGCTCTCTGCTTCTTCTTCTTCTTGTTCAGCTAAGCTATTTCCTATTGGTACGAATAAATTCATCCTCCTCCTCCTTCTCTACATGTTTTCCTTGCAATAGAAATAGACAAGTTCTGTCTTGGTTTTTTTCCCTAATTCCTGTCATTTTTCTGTTTGTATCTTGCCTTTTCTCTCTTCATTTCTCGGGGTTCTTCTGTTGGCCGATATTATGTGGATTTGGGGATTTTTGTTTGTTTACTTAGTCTTATGATATGGTTAAGATTTTGTTTCGGGTGGGTTTTGGTCAGTCTTAAGGTGACTTATTTGGATACCCCGAACTTTTTTATCACTTTCATATTATTATCAAACTTGAGTTTTGGGCATAGCATGTTGCTGCTGCTGATTTCTGAACTTGCATTGAAAATTTAGAGAACCCTGTTATGCCAACACTGTATACATTTTGCTGGTTTCTGAACTTGCATTGAAACTGTATTTTGAAAAGATGTTGTGGAACCTACGAAATACCCCATTGTCTCATATTTTGCTAAATCTTACTGATTATTATAAAGGATCCATTTCTACCCTTTGGTGGCTTCTATGACACTCTTAGAGAAGTGAGGTTGTTAATGCTCTTTGTGCTCTTTAGTTTTTCAAGACTGTGTTATTGTTGAATCCATTATTTTGCAACATGTATTTTTAATTGTTTTCTTCATGGGGGAAAAAAAATTCCGTAGCCCAAAGGTAGCAATTCTGTGTTTGAAAATTGAGTTATATTCATTATTTCTTATTCTACTTTGGAGCTAAGTTAGTCTCCGTGAAAGAAACACTTTTATATCCTTGAGTTAGCCAAGTCAACATTTGTTTCTATAAGAAAATGTTTTGTTGTTATCAAACATTGAAATTTTAGGCTGTGTGTCTGTTCCTTGGTGTTATTTACTTCTTTAGCTTTGCATGAAGGACTTGAATTAAGATCTTCATAATTTTATTAGCATTGAGAATTTGTTTGTATTGATGCACCTAACTTCATTATCTCTGCCAGCTGAAGACTAAGAGACCTTTTTATTGATTATGCAGGTACTACAACGATCTATTTGTATTTGACCTTGATCAATTTAAGGTAACATTTGAATTTTGGCTTATTGTGCAATCAATCCTCTAATATGACATCAATGATTCTGTCTGAGTTTGACCAAAATGACATGCTATACAATGCAAAAAATTCCTTAATAATATACCTTGATATAGTTAATGCCAACCTGATTTTGTTCTGCAGTGGCAAGAAATAAAACCTAAGCCGGGTGTGATGTGGCCAAGTGGGCAGAGTGGCTTTCAGTTATCTGTTTACCAAGATGAGGCAAGTAAGCTATCACTGCCACTTATTTGGAGATATTCTATTTTACATTACTTGATTCCATGTAGACATACTTGTGTTTATTAGTGTGGCAGGTTATTCCTGCATGAGTTTCATCATCAATGTAATTAAAATCTTTTTGATTCTAGAGAAGCTTGCTGAAGTGTAGAATCACAATGAAAAACACAGGCCTTAACAGGACACAGGCCCAGCCAGGCCTTTATACAGGCCAGGTTCAGGCTTAAAAAAAGGCCTGTAACAAGCCACAGGCCAGTCTCAGGCCACCTTGTTGTAAAACAGGCTTGGCCTGTTTCCACCCCTATTTACAAAGAGTAAGTGCTTGATTGGATTAATGATAGAAACTGTTTTTTATAGTGCTTTACAATACACTCGGCTAAATATGGAAGAAGGGTTCAGTTAATTATACTGCCAACTCAAGCAAACAGCCCTAATCTTAGACTGGATCCTGTTTCTTTAGCCGGTGATCCCAGAGAGGGAAGCAATAGGGAGAAAGTAACTAGAGTTCAAACAAACTTTAGTTCAAACAAGAAGTATACGAGCGTTGTACCAACAGTGTCCTCCATCCTGCTTCAAGAGATTGAGGAAGCTTTAGCCCTTCCTCTGGTGTGATACCCTCTTTAATTCTCCCTCTCTTTTTTTGTTCGCTTTGCGTTCGTGTGATTGGTCCCCTGGTTTTTCGTTCCTCGTAAGGTAATTCCTTTTCTTCCATAATCTCTTCGACATTTCGTGTCTCAAGCTAAATTTATTGTTTGGCTGCTGAGAAAATTCGGAGCTGAATTCTTTGATTTTAGGGATTTGTTTTATGTATGAGGAATTGAAAATAAAATGTTGACATATGAGCAAGGAGAAACTTAAACTAAGTTTAATGGTTTGTGGGTTCGCAAGGGTTTTCCTATTTTTCGTTTATACCTATTTGGCGCTTAAGGATGTCATGGACCGGTAATTGTATTTTTATTTTTATTCCCCATCTCCTTAAGGCTATGTTTGGTTGGAGGGTAGGGGAGGGGAGGAGAGATAAAATTTTGACCAAATTGCCCTTGGAAAATTTTTAAAATTACATAGCTTTTTGCATCGTTTTCCGCACATTAACTTTGAAAACATGTCACATCATGGTCTATCTGACTTTTCATACTAGGGATGGGCACCTCCCCTCCCTCCCTCACCTCCAACCAAACACAGCCTTAGTCCTTGTTGGGGTTGATTCTCATATTTCAGTTTGTAGATTTTCTCATTATATCTTTTCTGAATTTCGATGAGAAGTAACATAGAAAATGTGATCATGAAACTCTGAATTATTCTGATGCGTTGGCTAGTTCATCTATCTGAATTTTATTGGGATGATGTTTTATAAGGTGAGTTGATTTTGCTGCTATCTTGCCGCCTCCAGTCTTATCTATTTGGTCACTTTACACTTTTTATTAGGTATTTCATATCCCTTTTGTTCTTTTCATCTGTAGGCTGTCTTAATACCAGGCTAAAATGACAGGAGTAATTCAGAAGTTTTTTATTGCGTCACTGCTTATGTGGGCTGCCTCTCTTGCAATTCTATATGGGTTTAACCATAATCTACTGCCTGGTAAGACTTTAAAGCACTCAGTATTTCCTTGGATTGTTTTTGTATTTGTGACATAGGTGCTAATTTGTGCTGCAGTCTATGTGTTTGATGGTTTTCTCTATTTTATATAAAAAACGTACAACTATTGTGTCTATTAAATGACAATTATCTATATGTAAGTTTGCACCGAAGATTGATTCTTTCGATACCTTCCCTTTCTTGATCCTGAGGGTTCTTCCTCTTCTCTCTGATATCATGCATGAGAGTCTCCATTAGGGTGAGCCTTCCCTGTCCTTGGTAGCTGTGAGCTTCAGTGATAAGACTGCAGGGCTGTGTCATAGAAATTGTTCTGCAAGTTCTTCTCTCCTGCATATTTTGTTTCAGCCTGCATATATTCTTCCTTTGTCAAGATTATCCATAGTCAACAATGTTGTTTCAACTTCTGTCTAGGAATGAATGTGACCTAACTCTATATATGGCATGTCAAATGCTTTTCTGGGAATCTTACTCTCTTGCCTCTGTATGTTAAAGATTGTGT
Source organism: Acacia crassicarpa (assembly GCA_034222035.1). Taxonomy (NCBI): domain Eukaryota; kingdom Viridiplantae; phylum Streptophyta; class Magnoliopsida; order Fabales; family Fabaceae; genus Acacia; species Acacia crassicarpa. The sequence continues at coordinate 39,282,392 of JAWXYG010000011.1, forward strand.
GTGCCTGATTTATCATACACTTCTTCCTTCCTCATTTTGCACGATTGAATGAACTTAACAGTTTATCCATTGAATGGCACGGTGTATAAATTTGTAACTGACTCTCTCTTTGGTAAAAATAGTACGAGTCATGAAATAAAACTGTATGTCTGAAGGTTATGTTTCATTGATGACCCCTGCATTATGTCTGGTTCTTTTAAAAACACACTTAAAGCAAATTAATTCAATAATAAAATTATGAATTTTTCTTTTACTTCGCATAGACTTGGCTACATGAATTGGCTTTTATACATTTTATAGATTTATACTTCCATTTAAAGGGTATTTAAATGAAATCTTCCCCACCGTCTTCATCCTCTTTTGCTTATTGAGCTAAGGCGGCATTTTTCGTGTATCATTTTTTTCATGACTCAACTTGAATATGGTATATGGCCAAAATGGCAGAAAGGAAAAAAGCAATGGAAGTTCCGAGTTAGCTTTTCAAGCTTCGTAGTTGTAAGACATTGGGTCCGTTTGGGTTGGCGGTAGGAGCGATGGCTTAAAAGCTATCTGACTTTTTTTTAAGCTCGATAGGAAAAAAGTTAGTGTGGAAGTGTTTGAATTGCCAGTGTAGTTTTTTGCAGAAATAGCTTTTTTCTTAACTGATGAGTGTTTGGATTGTTATTTGAAAAGTCAGTTAAGATAGAAAATGACTGAAAAGGGCATGAATCATATTGAGTACTACTATACATATTAATTTTATATATTAGGATAATAAAAATTTTAAATTCAATTTTAATTTGGAAAAAAGTTAAATGATTAGCACAAAAAATTAATTAACAATAAAGTCCTTAATTATATATATTTAATGGATAAAACTGTCTATAAAATACAATGCATACAAATAATACATTAACTTCTCCTACTGTTATGGCGAACAAGTTTTTCTCTGATTCTATCACGAAGATGATTCATTTGTGGTGAAGATAATGTATTCATATTTGATGAGGGGCCTTCATCAGGATCAGCATCATCTTCATCTTCATCTTCATTTTCATCACCTAAATCTCCTTGGTCAGCTCGTTCAAATTCCACATCAGAATTCGAAAATCTCCGGATGAGATTGTGTATAGCCATTGTTGCACAAACTATGTGGATTTGAGTTTGAAAGTCATAAGGGAGCATATTTCTCAATATATTAAACCTTTTCTTCCACACTCCAAACGCTCTTTCTATAATGCACCTCAAACTTGAATGATAATAATTGAAGCACTCGTTAGGATTTCGAAATCCTGGTTGTCGCTTGAATTGTGGAAGGTGATAACGTTCACGTCTATACGGACCAATATATCCAACTGGTGTTGGATAGCCAACATCAACCAAGTAATATTTCCCTGATAAGTGAGGAAATTTGCCGGCACTTAGAAATTATAGGAAAAGTGAGATAAACACGGAAAAAAATCTAATTAAGATGATGGTGTTGAAGATATACCTTGAGGTGGATGGGGATAATTCAAACGTGGAGTAGTGATAGCGCTGTTGAACAAACGTGCATCATGTGCCGTACCTTCCCAGCCTGCCAACACATAAGTAAAGCACATATCCCAATCACATACCGCCATGATATTCTGTGTTGGATATCCCTTTCTCCCAACATATTTGTCGCGTTCAAACTCGCTCACCACACAACTGATGTGAGTTCCATCAATTGCTCCTATTGCATTCCTGAAATATGGGAAGTAGCGGCGATCATCTGATATATTACGGTGACAACCGCGAAACTCAGGATCAAGCGGTTTGACGTTTTCCCTGGCTAGACCAAGACAAGCCTGTAACACGTAGTGGAATAACCTACTGATAGTTTCTCCTGAATGTTGAAACCGTTCCTGTACGATTCTATTTGTTAACCCATGGCCAACTATATATAAGAACATTGCTACCATCTCTTCTACTCTTGTGTACTTGGTGTGCTGTAACCCATGGTCCACCAATTTGGAGCATAAATGATAGAAGACATGTTTTTCAACTCGAAAATTTTCATGACATACTATGTCATGGCCTTGCAAAACCTCTTGCACCCACATTGCTCCTGTTTGGTTACTAGTTCTGCGTGGCTCTTTGCAAATGTATGATGTCATATGTGCAGCCACCAATGCAGCAATCTGTACGTTATTTGTTAGCTCTTCTTCCATAATAGCAATTTTCAACACCTTTTTTTCAACACGAGACAAACGTCGTCCTTCCATGGCGAAAGAGACCTGTGTGAAGGCGAAGACTTAACTGAATGAAAAAACATACAGAGATAGGGGTAATAATAGTTGCATGATATAATAGTTGCATCAAACATACAAACATAAAGTTTAACTAGGTTGAACAAGCGTCAAACAACAAACATAAGCGTCAGATTAATAGGTGCGTCAGACAAAACATAATACAAACATAAGCGTCACATAAATAGGTACGTCAGACAACATAAGTTGTAGCATAGTCAATTCTGGTTCAGTTCGTCGGGGGATTCTGCCATGATGGCGTGTTGTACGCATGGTACTTCAACCACTCTACCAAGTCAGCTTGGTCCTCTTGTAGTGCAACAAAGACATCGCGACATCTGTCATGCATCATCATGTTATAACATCGTTGCCGAAAGTCACGGTCAGCTGCAACTTCTGGAATTTTCCGCAACTCACTGTAGACGTAAGACATGGGAACTTCATGGTGGGTATTTTCAAGTTGTTGTGTTCTATCCTTCGTTGCGGTAGCTATCATACTAAGTGAATTCGCTATTTGTTTCGAGGCAGACAATTTTTTCTTTCTTCCGGAAGTTGATCCTTCACCCCTCTTTCTCTTCCCGGATCCTGAACCACTAGGTTGTGTGCTTGATGTCAGATTTAGGCCTTCTAATGGGGGACTAACTCCACTAGTTCCACCTGGCAGCTCTTCCTCACTATCGCGTGAACCTTCTCGTAGGTCCATTGTGGGCCGGTACACATTATCTTCACCATCACCCGGTGTTGCAGATGGTGAGAATTGTAACGAACCCGATGCCATGCCATCCTTGAAAATAATCTCTAATTCTCTTGCAAACTTGATGCCGTTGTCCCTATACTTTGCATATTGCGGATTCTCCTGAAAAAAAAAAAAACAAACAAACAAACAAATAATGTAACCTAAATAATGAATAATACCAATATAAATACAAATTTAACAGTCTTATACATGAATTTTCCTCTCCCACCACTCATCTTCTGCTATCACTTTATAGTTGACAGTGTCATACGATATACCGGTCTCTTTGGAAAATAACTTGTCCCATACCTTCCATTCTTTCTTCAAACTATCATACCTATTTTTCAGTTGTTTTCTGTCCAAGGATTTTCTTGAATTTTTATTAAATCCGGACAAAATATTTTGCCAACCAGTAGGAGTGAATGAACTGCCTTGTCGTTGTTTCTTTAGAATCTGGTCAATACACTGTTGGAGCAAAATTCTTGTGCTTTTTTCATCCCAAAATATTCTACTTTTGTCGGTGCTCATATTTTGCTATGTCAATAATCGGTAAGTTAACAAAAATATATACTGGAATAGATACATCACAGAAGAAGCTAGGACAAATTTACCATGCCAAATTAATTAATTAATTAAAAGAAGATGTAATACTGAAATATATGCTATGTTTGCTTGTCTTATAGTTTGAACCTTTATGTTTCTTTTGTACTTGAAAATAAACGAATAAAAGTCTTGATTTTGTCCTATTGCCAATATTTAGAATGTACTATTCTATGCTCAGTAAAAAAGAAACAAGCTTTTCTAGTAAAAAATCATAGGTAGAAGAGAAATTCAACAAGAAGAAGCATCATCTTACCAAATGAGATTACAACGTCGTTTCACAGGGGGAGAAAGAGAAATTCTTTGTATTAAAATTATTTCTCAGAACAGTCAAGGTATAAAGCAGCTGAAAGAGGCCTCAAGTAAAATTTCTATATCAGAAGAGACCACTCCCTTTTTTATGTTTCTATTCTCTTAGTAAGTTGGAGGTAGGACTCCATAAAGTATATAATAAATTTCTGTTTGGATGCCCATGAGTCAGTCAAAACTTGGATGAAGTAGAAAATAGATAAAGGAAAAGTATATTCCACTAATGATAAAAGAAGCTGCTTATCAAATTTAAAAAAAAAAAAAAGCAGAATAATTCAGAGTTTCATTCCCTTACTACTATAATTTCAACCTTTTCTATATACCAAGATTGATAACTAAATGTATATACACGCACAAACAAGACCCTTTTGAAACAGTTTTTCAGCTATCAAGATGCACAACGGATAAACAATTTTGCTAGTTCTTTCATTTATATTTCTATCTAAATGAAGAATCTGTAAAGAGAAAATTTCTATCTACACAGAAGCATTCAACCCTTGTTGGATCTACACAAACTTCAGTATATCACAAGTATTAATCTAATAGAGTAGCACAGTCCAAATAAAAACTTGATCATAGAGGGGTTTGGATTTTGCACAGAGGTTGTTGATTATAAAATATACAAAGAAGCAGATGATATGGAGAACAAAATATAAGACGACAATTTATGTAAGGCTATGGGATTTAAGGGAAAGATAATCAACACAAAAAAGTGATTCATTTCAAACTCCTTGACTAAATTATAAAAAGTTCATTTGCTTAACTAAAGTTTCTTACCATTAAATGAGTTCAGCAAAATCAACAATTTGGTTTTTATGGATTTGATGCAACATGGAACTATTTTGCTAGTCACACACTATTTGACTCTCCTGACTCCTCTTGCAAGCTCTTGTGAAGAGAGGGGGAAAAGTTTCATAACCTCAAATCAAAATGTGTAATCTCTTTTTCAGCTATGATCAAAATCAGTTCAAATGCCCACCTACAGTGGTTCTGCATATCGGGCCTATCTGGGACAACATAGGGAGCGACCGCGCCAAACAAGATTAAATTAAAAAGAGTATTCTTACGTCTCAGCATGTATAAACTATAATTATCCACCAAGCTGCAACTCAAAGTTCCTTAATTTTTAAGTTTCAAAAACGCATCTATTACATGTGCTTTAAATTAATATCTCTAAATTTAGCTACTTCGAAAAGGTAGTTTAATAGATTGAATGCCGATTAGCACGTCGAAATGAGGACTTCAGTCTTAGGACATATAGTTTCTGAAACCACATAAATCAAAGCTGGTAATCGAACAGAGTCACAGGATTCATCCACCTATGCATAAACAATCTGTCCTTTATTACTCAGGACAACAAGCAACAATTATGCAAATCGCATTCACCAGAACATCGCTATCAACCAATTCTTATTTAATATTTCATAAACCGAGACTCAAAGGGGGCAGAAGGTGTGTACTAATAGTTGTGCTGAGAAAAAGACCCAATCGCCGATCAGCTATATGGCAGAAAAAATCACAGAGTAGGTCGTGAACAGAAAATGGGTAGGAAGATAAAATTACTTGACACGGTGGAAGAGAATCGTCGGAGAGTACAGTTATATGGCAGCAAGGGTTGTTGCAGATGGTGATCTCCCTTCTTGCCGATGGTGATCTCCCTTTTCACTGCATAATAAACAAAAAATTAAACAATATACAGATCAATCAAACTGACAATTGACTAAGGGTCGCGACTGACGGTGTCAATGAAGTTGGTCTGCCGAACACTGGATGGCGACTGGGGATGCAATGGGCGATGGGTACACCGTCTTCCACTTGCCAGAGAGCCGAGAGGTTGAATTTTTGCACAGATCAGCTAATCGTGAGCTTCAACTAGTTCACCAGACCCTCTATTTGAAGACGTCGATGGGAGGAATATCTGGGCTTGAGAGGACGCGACGACAGCCCGGCAGGAATCTCTGGCCTTGAGAGGACAAGACGAGGCATGGATGCTTTTGAGCTTGCTTTAGGAGGAATCTCTGAGCTTCAGAGCAGGAGGACAAGACGCGATGACCTCTGTGAGTAGACGAGAACGTGCCGAGACCTCCTGTTGGAAGGAATCTCTGAGCTCTGAGGTCTGGAGCTCAAGCTTTTTTCAGAGACGGTTGGAAGAGACGAGACAAGACGCTGCTACCGCCAACGCAGACGCTCAAAGGCTGGGCTTCTGGATTTAGCTCGGTAACCTGGACAACGCACAGTGAGGATAATGCCAAACCAAACAGAGCCCTTTGGGCTTTTTTGTCACTGCCCTCCATACTGAGATCTAACGCGCCAACTGGGCCCTTAACTTGAACTCCAAACACACCCATTAATGTTTCTGTCTGCAATAGGTTCCACCAATTTGTCCCCTTACTCTACAACTCTGGTGAGCGGATTTCTTGCCGTCATATCAGTCAATATTGTCATAGTATTTTACATATTCATGGCAATGAGAGAACCTGCGGATAAACATGTGCCGGATCCAAAATTTCTTGCTGAGGCCAAAGCTAGCATGAAGCAATCTACAGGAGAATCTCAGCAACCTAATAAGCCTATCAAGAAACAAGATTAACTCAGAGCTCCTAGTTCATTGTCTTGCAAGAACTAGTAATTCGTCTCAGAAAATTTGGGGTTGAGGTGTGGAGGTCCTGAATTTTGTATGCTGCTAAAGCTTCGTACGAAGATCACATAGATATTCATCACGAGCACTATTTCAATGCCATATTTACTATTCAAGTCTTCCCTTTTTGCACCATATTGGGTTCTCTACCTGGAGGGAAAGGATTGACGGAAACCTGTGAAAATTTTTGCCTGGAGGGAAAGGATTGACGGAAACCTGTGAAAATTTTTGCAGGATGACTTCTTGGGTAGACTCTATTTGTAAGGTGTGGGCATGTGAACATGTTAGAGTTGAAACTTGCTGAAAAATTATGCAACTTATTTCCATGGTGGTTCTTTATGGATCTAGTCTTTTTCAGGATAGGATGAATCAGATATTTGAACATCTATGGCTGACTTAATTACTTACCACTAATCAGTAATCATAGAGTGACCCAGTCTCCTATTTAAGATTTGATTGTGATGCTAAGTATACCTAATTGCTGATGTCTTGGACGGCCAGGATAGGAAATGAATGGTTAATATGTCGGTGTCATGTCTTAATCCGAAATCTAAACCCTGGATTTGTTAGCCAATACTTCCGTGACAAAATTGGTATTTACCCATAATATTATTGTTCCATCCTCCAAATGTGGTTAACCTTGTGTTGTAATCGTTTTGTTGGCTGTTTTTAAAAGGTGATCCCCTCCACCCCGGTGAATTAAGGGTGTGTTTGGTTGGGGGGAAGGGGAGGGGAGAGGAAGGAAAATGGAGGGAAAATGTTTAAAGGAGATAAAACTTTTGTGGGCTCCACTACAAACTCCTTTTCTCTCTCTCCATTTTCTCTCCCCTCCCCTCCCCTCCCCCCAAACCAAACATACCCTAAAAGAGAAGACACTAGGGTTATAGGTGGGATCGAATTTACCACTTCTCACTTAAAAGAGTTTTCATATCATTAGACTATAAGGTCATTAACAACGTGAATTTACCTGTTCAGAATGAAGAGAAATAAAATGTGTGGGGTTGAATGTAAAAGTAAATTTAGATTTCAATAATATCTTCGCAAGCAAGGCTAAAATTTTATGAGGACAAATGGGTGAAATTAAATCACAACGACAGCTTTTTCACTGTGACTTGCATCCTCAGCTCTTAAATTTAATTGTAAGTTACTAGAAATGTTTATTTTAGCGTTAAAGCACTGTTTTTCAAATTTTTAATCTTCTTTTAATCTCTTTTAGTTGGTTGTATATATTTAAGGGAATATTTTTTATAATCAATGAAACATTATTCAATGCAAATGATTAGAGAAATTTAAGAAAACTAACACATTTTCTATAAATAACTGATTTAACTAATTTAATCTCTACAATTTACTCTGGTTACCTAACTCCTATATTTAAAATTAGGCATAGAGTCGGGTGATTATCTCTTTATACTTGCGTGATAATCTTGTTAAAATCTTTCCAAAGTATTATAAATTTTCGCAAGGTTGATAAAATATTATTCTTTTAACAAATATCTCTCAGAATAAATTAAAAATATCTGGAATATGCCATCCAGACATCCACCATTACATTACACGGTACTGGTTATATTTTTTACACAAAAAGGTGTATTTCTAAATTAGCAATTAAAAATATTTAATACGAGTATTAAAAAATAATGTTATAATAAATCATACTACCATATTTAAAATTTTTAAAACAGCTTCATGGTAGCCCATCAATGGCTTTGTTTGGAATCCAGAGCGTTAGAAGCTTTGCGACCAGTAATTTTGAAAAAAAGTTCACTAACGCTCCCAACGCTTATTTGGTCTGTTTGGATTGAGCGTTAAGAAAAAGCTCCTAACGCTCAAAAAGCCCGTTAAGCCAAAAGCTCTACCATAGAGCTTTTTCCAAAACGTTCTCAGCTTTTTGACGTGGGTCCCGCCACTTCTATCACTATCAATCCAAACACAAATTAGATAGCTTTTAAGCTACCACTCCTACAGAGCTTTTTCTAAAGTCAGTAGCTTTTAAGCCACTGCTCCTATCGCCAACTCAAACAGAGCCAATATCATCAACAACAACAATATATCTAAAATTTATAGAAGTCTCATCACATTAGATTATATACTAGAAGGCTAGAAGTGGCCGTGGGTCTTGTTTTTTGAGTTAAAGGACATAACTTAAGAATATATATAATTGATATCATACATTGATCTTATACAAACGGAGTATAAAATATAAATCATTCTCAATTAATTCACCAAAATTAAAGAAATAGTAGTTAATTCATTAAATCCATCTTAAATTACATTTTATTTTTAACTTTACTATTTGTCGCCCATGTCTTATTTTTCTGATGTCTAATATGTACCAGTAATAAATATGGATACAACTTTTGAAAAAAATGATAAGTAACAATTTTATTAGTGGCTTGGTGTCAGTTTGAACTAGCAATAAATTTTTTTTTTAAAATGTGATTTACGATATATGAGGAAAATATATAAAATGAAACGATAATTCAAGTAGGCATGAAGTAATTTGATAGTGTTAAGGAGTAATTTAGCCAACGAACTATTACCTCAGAAGCGTCCAACACAAATAACTCTTAAGTGGACCGAAAGTACCAAAAAAAATTTAAAAATGTGCAGTTAGCACACTAAAAACTAAAATAAGCACACTAAAAACATATTAAAAGCATAAACAAGAAATATTGATGTTTGGTATAGTTTTAAAACTTAATAAGCTTTAAGGTTTAAAGTAGCTTTTTGGATGAAGCCACCTTTGGGAGCTTATTATCCCATTAAAAGCCAGCCTCTTTTTTTCGGACCGTTTTGCCCAAAAAGAAAAGCATCGTGCCTTCAGTTTAATTTATCTGTTGATTCATTCCTGGCTTCATTTTGTTCTTGGCTTCATTCTGTTTTGGCAAAATTTGGGATTTACGTTGGTCTGTCGATTTTTTGCTGTGTTATTGCGGAAAGTTACTGGCTGTGAGAAAATAATTAGTCAGTCTTTATAGTTTTTATTGATTTTGAATCAGATTTCTGAACGTAGATCCTTTTATCGGGTCCTCATACTAAAAAGGTTTTTATGGGGAAGATTTGAATTCTGGATATGGAATCTTGGATATGGATTGCTTCAATATGATTGAAATGAATAAACGATGGGACAATGGCGGAACTAGAAAAATATTTTAGTCCGGGCCAAAAATAAACATATTGAACTACTCCTTTTAGCTTTTATTATAAGGCACTAACTAACAAGTATATTTAGTCCTTTTTATAAGGCACTTGCTTGTTTCTAAATAGTATTAAATATTTTTTTGTATACCCATAATTAAAAAGGTAGTGAGTGAGAGTAATAATTAATAAAAATTCATTATTACTCTTTTTTTGAGCAAAAAAAGTAATAATTAATATAATATTAGAATTTAGTATAATTAATAGGGATAATATTGACAATTACTTAAATTTTAGGACAAATTTAATGACTTTAATTGTTTTTATTGACTTGTGAGAATTATTAGTTGGTTCCTTAAATAAAGGCCAGAGCGAGTATTTACTAAATAGGTGTATTTCTAAATTAGCAATTAAAAATATTTATTACGAGTATTAAAAAATAATGTTATAATAAACCATATTTAAAATTTTTAAAACAACTTCATGCTAGCCCATCAATATCATCAACAACAACAACATATCTAAAATTTATAGAAAGTCTCATCAGTCATCACATTAGATTATATACTAGAAGCCTAGAAGTGGCCGTGGGTCTTGTTTTTTGAGTAAACGACATAACTTAGGAATATATATAATTGATATCATACATTGATCTTATACAAACGGAGTATAAAATATAAATCATTCTCAATTAATTCACCAAAATTAAAGAAATAGTAATTAATTCATTAAATCCATCTTAAATTACATTTTATTTTTAACTTTACTATTTGTCGCCCATGTCTTATTTTTCTGATGTCTAATATGTATGTATCAGTAATGAATATGGATACAACTTTTTTTTAAAAAAATGATAAGTAACAATTTTATAAGTGGCTTAGTGTCAGTTTGAACTAGCAATATTTTTTTTTTAATATGATTTACGATATATGAGGGAAATATGTAAGATGAAACGATAATTCAAACAGGCATGAAGTAATTTGATAGTGTTAAGGAATAATTTAGCAAACGAACTATTACCTCAGGAGCGTCCAGCATAAATAACTTTTAAGTGGACCAAAAATACCAAAAAAAAATTAAAAATGTGCAGTTAGCACAAAAAATTTTACTTAAGGAGCGCCCAGCACAAAAATGTTTTACTTCATTTTTATGCTGACTGCACATTTTTAAAAGTCTTTTGGTATTTTTAGTCCACTTAAAAAATATTTGTGTTGGGCATTTATGAGGTAATAGATCATCCAAATTACTTTTTAACTCTATTTTAAATATAAGGATATGCCCTCCGTCCCATATCCTTCACTGCTTCCACCATTTGGAGAATTTTTTTTGTTTGTTTGTTTTTTTTATTAAATTAAAGAAGAGGGGCTAACAACCCAAATTACAAACAGAAAACATTATAAAGAAGGGGAAATAAATCCCAATTCCCAAACACTTTTGGCTAATCTAAGATTTTAAACCAGGAAGGCATTCATCAAATACATAAGAATTTGAAATACCCATTTTCACAAGCTGATCAGCAACCCTATTAATAACGACCAAGTGGACCTCCCAATGAGAATTGAGAGAGAGAGAGAGAGAGTTTGTCACAGGCTGTTTTTGTTTCTTCTTTCATGGCAATGGCGAGGGAGATAGAGGAGGAAGGAGAGGTACGGAACAACGCCGGGAAGAATGAAGAAAAGGGAAAAACAGAGGAGGAAGCTGCGGAGGATGGTCCATCATGAATTTTAATCATGTCTTTTTCCCATAATTTTCCAACCACGTTTTCAACATAAAATATGGGCATCTTCGTTACTGGTTCAGCAAATGCTTAACTGATGAGATTTCGCCAGAACTTTGTTACTTTGATGTTTCTCTTCCAGAAATTTTGCTCTACAACTTTTCTCATCATTTTTTCGAAATAAAGCTGATTTTAACCATAAAAACATGAAATTAAAATTATTCTAGAATAGTTAAGATCTAGGCTACTTCTATCTAAGAATTTATAGACTAAAACTTAAAGAACTTAAAGCTAGAGTTAGAAAACTTATCAAGAACCTTACAACAATTCAAGAAGCTCCTTACTCTCACTCTCAACTCTCTAATTCAGATTGCTTTGCTTGCTTTGGTGTGAGAAATGATGAAGCCCAAGCCTCCTATTTATAGCAAAACACTAAGGCTCTTGTTTGGTTCCAAGCTTACCTATTCCCCAACCAAACACTCATATCCTCTTCACCAAACACCTCACCTTCACTCTCCAAGTACCATATCCTCTTCCAAAAGTGGTTACTAATTATCCCATGTGTTTTAGCTTTATTCATAAGCTATTACTTCCTCCTTCTTTGTTTTGCATTCCACTAGTTAGAATCACTAGAAAAGAATTTATTTGGGTACCCTAATGATGTTCTATTCAATTTTTCTCATTGGTTTTGAAGTCTCGAAATTCTTGGCTTTCTTTAGAGACCATAAACACCCATTTTCTTAATTGGTATCAATCTTCAAAAGTTGGGAAAATGACTTTGATTATAACCATTCTCAAGTTTGAATTATGCTTGTTAACAATCACTATTTATATTTGATCTATGATTAATAAATTTCAAGATATAATTTAATTTGTATAGATTTTCATTTACTTATGTCTAGAGTTAATTTCATTAATCTAATTGTTTTAATGTCTAATTTTTTTATTGGAGGACACCTTGATTCTTACAACACTCACCACTCTCTCTCTCTTCCTCACACACACACACACACATATACCACACACACACACACACTACACCTCCTCTTGCTTTTTCTCCCACTATTCTATCCTCTTCCATTTTATTTATGAGCCTCATAAATCCTAGTACACTATCCTCTTCCATTTTGCCTTAGAAGTCTTCATGCATTTATGTGGGTTTGTGACTCATATATGCATGTGGGTATTTGATTGCTTAGACAATTTTTCTTCTTCCTTTTTGAACATAAAAACCACCCCCTCCCCCTTAGTTTATTTTAAATTTGTTTTCTTATCTCATAATAGTTAGAAGAAAATATTCCATTGGTTAGTTTTGGTTCACAAGGATTCCTCTTTATGAAATTGATTTTAAAGCCCTTAGATTAGCTTTATGAGGTTTAATTTTGGCCTTTGATATTAGTTGAAATTATTGACTTTTCAATGCTTGATTAAAGTTTAATTAACATCTTAATCAAAAGCTTAATTGTCTCTTGATTATTGCATTATTGGTGTTTAGGGTAATTTATGACCATTGGTAATCCACTTTATGCTAATCCTAATCTTTTATTGGTCTTTGATTTTTAATTAACTTAACACATCTCTAATTGATGACTATTAATTGTAGAGAATTACCTAAATGTTTTATTAGTGTATATTTAGTTGCTTATTAAGTGTTGGTGATTGCCTCTTAATTGTTCCAAGCATTTTGATAATTCTTTATGGCCTTTATGAATTAAAAATGAACTAAGTATCAATGCTAGGGTTTTAGAGAATTTAGCCTTTTAACCAATTATGAAAATTGGGCTTTGATTAATTATGAAGGCTTGTACAATTATTTAATTTAGTGAAGATTTAGTTGGTCATTAATTGTTATTAACTTCTCCTATTTGTTTAAGTATTTTAATAACACTTTCTTGCTCTTTTTGATCATTCAAGAACCATAATTTAATTTGGTAATTATTTATATTTTATGATATTTTATGATTCCTAACAAAATTTAGAAAATAAAATATTGGCTATCTTAAATCCTAAAGAAAAATATTCTAGAAAATAGAATAAATACATCCCAAAATTTGAGACCATATCTTCACCTATTTTAAATAGGTGTCATCTACCAAAATATTGTATTTATAATAAATAACAATTTTTGGGGTATTACACTTAGGATGACGACAACGACTATTTTTAATTAAAACAGTCGTTGTATCCATTTTGAAAATTTTGTTGTCAAAATAGCATTTTTTGTTGTCAATATAACTTTTACTATTGTTAATGGCCTCTGTGGGTTTAGGGACTTAAGTTTCAAAATGGCTTACAATAACTGTTTTTATTAAAAACAGTCCTTGTATCTTAAACACCACTGAATACAACAACAATAAAACATGTTTGAAAATTTTGTTGTCAAAATAACATTTCTTGTTGTCAATATAGCTTTTACTATTATGAATGGCCTCTGTGCATTTAAGGACTTAAGTTTCAAAATGGCTTACAACGACTGTTTTTATTAAAAATAGTCGTTGTCGTCTTCTTAAGCTTACAGAGGGCGTTTACAATAGAAAATGCCAAATTTACAATAGAAAAAACCACATTTATAACAAAATTTAAAAACCTGGATTTTTGTTCAAACTCAAGTCCTAAGTTTACAGAGAGAATTTACAATAGAACAAGCCACATTTACAACAGAAAAAGTCACATTCACAACAAAATTTAAAAAACTAGATTTTCATTCAAACTCAAGTCCTAAGCTTACAAAGGGCATTTACAATAGAAAAAGCCAAATTTACAATAGAGAAAGCCAAAAGTTTAGTAGAGACGACGTTCCCTCTGGTTTTTGCTGACTATCTACTTCTTTCATTTTAGATCACAGAGGAAGATGATAGAGATTGTGAACAGTGCTGTGGTTGACCTCTCCTTTGTTCTTCACTGATGGTTCTCTGGAGACGAAGATGAAAACTGAATAGAACCTGTGTGTCTCAGCTCCTTCTACGCTTGACCTCATGCAACTCGTCGTCGGCGTCCCCATTCAACCCCATCAGAATCTCTATGAAGATGAGGGAGAGAAACTGCGAAAGAGGGCTGATGATGAATATTGAATGAGCAATTCGTTTATTTTCCGAGGCATATCAGTAATTTTACATTTACAACTAATAACAAAAAAGTCTCTTGTGAATTTTTTTGGGACTTTTTTGTTATGTGAACTTTTATTGGGACTTTTTTGCTATTTTTTATGGTCCCTGGGACTTGGCTGTTATTTTCCCATTTTTGATTTTAGCCACTAGCCTCCTGTCACTAAAAGAACAGTTAAATCTAATGAAATAGGGAAAATGACAACTAGGTCCCAAGGACCATAAAAAATAGCAAAAAAGTCCCAACAGAAATTCACATATAAAAAAAGTCCCTTTGTATTGAAATAAAATCCATGTTTTTAAATTTTGTTATAAATATAACACTTCCTATTGTAAATATGGCTTTTTCTGTTGTTTAATGACATATTTTAAATTTTGTTGTGAATATAGCACTACTTGTTGTGAATATAGTTTTGTCTGTTATAAATAACCAAATTTTTAAATTTTATTGTAAATATTTTTTTTTCCTATTGTGAATGACATATTTCAAATTTTGTTGTGAATATAGCACTTCCTATTGTGAATATAGCACTTCATATTGTTAATACAAATAATATCATATATGTAAATTTCTGTTAGGATTTTTTTGTTATTTTTTATAGTCTTTGGGACCTAGTTTTCATTTCCCAATGAAATATGTGACATATCATACAAGGTGCAGTAAGGATGACTTGGCAAGTGACATGGAATTTTTTAATATTTTACTCTCTCCAGTCCTAATTATATGACAACTTTGAAAGTTTGTTTTGGTCCTAATTATAGGACAACATTCTAATTTTTGTCAATTCCTTTCTGAAATACCCCTATTTTATTTTCTCAAATGTATTGGTTTTTTTGTAAGTATATGTATGAGTGTGCGTAGACTCTTCCGGTTAGTGAAACTTTTAAATTGTTGGATTTTAATTTATTTATCGATCAACTGACATTAATTTGCATATATATATATATATATATATATATTCACACACACACACATATTGTAACATCCTCAATTTTGGATTTAGAAAATTAAAAGTATGATATGAGATAAATTGTGGAAAATTGGCCTTAGTTATTTTAGAATTAATTATTTGGGGTTTAAGGCATATTTTTTGTAAAATTAAGGACAAATAGTTGGGAATAATTTTGGCCTAATATTTAAGAGATAATATTTTATGACCTAAAGAAATTAATTGAAAAAGAAAAATCCTTAAATGGAATTAAGGATTAATTTTGATCTCCTAACTAATGTTTGCAATTTTTTTTTTTGATGAAATAATGTTTGCAATTTAATTAGTAAGGGAGTAGATTGCAAACAAAGCCCTTGTAAGAAATCAAATTGGTATTTTTATTAGTGAGTGGACCCAACACACAACCCCTCCCTCTCTTGTTTTTAGTGACATCACAACACCCCTCTCTTGTCCCAAATAACGCCACCTCATCCCCTCACACGCACAACTCCTTTAATTTTCCAATTGATTTATTTGGCCCAGCACATGGTACGCCTCATTCCCTGTTCTCATTCAAGTCCCGTTCACCCTTTCGGCCAAAATAGAAAACAGAGCGTGGAAGTGAGTCAGGGAATGAGAGAGCTGAAATCGAGAGGGAGCGCCGGAGAAGGAGATTAATCCACATGCAAGGCTAGAATCTGATCTAGGTAAGCTTCTAAAACCTTATTCCATCTTTATTTACTGCATTTGGTGTGTGTCTTGCAAGAGATGATGATTGAAAAATATGATTCCAGAGACAGAGAAAGTGCAGAACGATACAATAGATGCCATTGTGGTATGATGGAATATAAGTTGTTTTGGATGCTTCATGGATTTAATGATGAATATTGTTGTGGGAAAGATGGATTTCAAATCTGGAATTTCTGTTTCAATGACAATATATTGGCGATGGGTTCCTCAATAGAAATGGAAAAGAAAACATGAATGTTATTGAAGACAAGGTATATACAAATATTGTTCTTTTTATAATATTTGGTGTATAAAGTGGTTGTATGAAAATTTTGCTATGTATGGAGGAAGGTTCAAACGGGTATTTTCTTATTCCTAGGCTGTTCACCTCAGCTTTCACAAGGGATTTTATAATAGTGTGATGAATGCATATTTGCATAAAGCAAAATGAATTATTTGGATAGGTGTGTCGAGAACCATGGTAACCGTGAGTAACATTTGGTGGTTGCATGCATTTGATCACTCTATTTTATTAGGGTCAGAAATGGGTCTTTTAGTTTTGGGAGAGTGGAGGACGTTTCTTTTCTGTTTGGACCAGAGAAATTTAGAAATAAACATATATATGAGTATATATGTTAGAATTTGTAAAGGTTACATGTGTTTCTGAAAATGGATTTTTCAAACAGAACACCAATCTTTAAGAAAGATAAAAATGAGTAAATGACCTCATCTGACCTTAAGACTTTGTGGATATATAGTACGCCTATTAATCTTTTAAATGAGACCAAGAACACCTTATTTTGATAAGTATATAAGGAGTTATAATCTTTTAAAGGTTGGTCAAGAAATCTCGAAAATTCTGGATAGTGCTCAAGTTTTTGAAATTTGGGAATTTTCCTTAGCCATAAATCAATTTGGTGACTTTAATTTATGAAAATAGACTTATCAAGGAGTAAGTAAAAATTGGAATCACTCTATTTGGAATTGTATAGGTTAAGCTATGAATTTTCTAAATTCTCATAAAAATTAAAAGCTGAATTTTTGACAAATCTAAAAATAAACACACAAGTTGCGAATTGTGTGTAACCTTCAAAGTAAAAGTTCTTTTGGATATATTGAAAGGTTAAATGACTGAGATGACATTTATTTCATAGTGAATAGTATCTAATTAAATAAGTCTTAATTAATATACATCCCTAGTTATAAGGATACAAAAAGATAAGTATTTTGGGGTGGGTCTAAAGAAGCTAAATCTTAATAATATTATTAAGATTGAATTGATTAGTGACCCATCTCTATATGTAAATATTAATTATAGGACTTGAGAATTGCCCATGCCTGAAGGACAAACGTAGTGATAAGAATCTGGTGGAAGGGGTTTTGTCGATAAGACCAACAAGTAGTAACTATAATCTCACATTCTTTGCATTGCTATATATGTTTTTGTATACCATATTGTATGTCCCGCCTGTATGGGTCAGCACCACTCGTGGCTCGATTTAGCGGAAGGGCCGACCATGGGGCTAGCTTCCCGGTGGCTAGGTAGGGCCTAGTGCATTCATTATTTTTGGTATTGAATTGCTAAAATGAATTTCCTTATGCTAAGGTATTTGAAAATCTTTGAATGAATACTTGTATTACAAGCTGCATTATATTTGGTATGTAATACTTGTTGTTTGAATTTAAACTTGAACTTGAATGCTTTAAATACTGTGTGGACTACTCTGTTGGGTGAATTTACAAATATTGCATATGCTAGAATTTGAGATTAACCTATTATTTTGGGATTCATTCATTTGAATATCAGAACCTTCCATAAATCCAGGACGTGGGAAGACTAGTAGGTAAGGAGGAAGAGACAGGGCATAGATATTGATTGATATTGAGAAGAAGGTGGAATTGATAATGCAAATTGAAACATATAGTTTCACTTTTGTATATGAATAATTTTATTTCCTTAAGACTTCAATATTATTTTGAGAAAGCCGAATGTGGCTATTGGGATGTATATAATTAATTAGATAGACATGATCGTAGAAGTAGACATGATATATATTTATGTTGCTAACTATTGCTGTAGGACATGCTTGTATATAACAAACCCAATATGTGGTGAATGATTTAGTAGAGTATTAGGTTAAATGGAGAAATAAGGAAATACTATGATAAAACCTTAACAAGGTTTCAAATATGATGCATTTTTAATGAAAAGTTTGAACCACTGTTAAAATTTTTTCAAATGTTTTAAATGTTATAGAAAAGCCCATTTGAACTATAATATTGTTTTAAACTCTTTATAAGAAGGGCTTTCATTTTCCAGGTTTAAATCTGGCCTAGTGGTTTAAATACTTCATTAAATAATACATGAAAATGTATAATAAGTGAAGATGCCACTCTGTTCTGAGCTTAGAACAGTGGGATGTTACATATGTGTGTGTGTGTGTGTCTATATATATATATGTGTATGTATAAATATGTGTGTGTTTGTCTGTGTATAATATGTGTGTGTCTACAAACCAATATATATAGACACACACACATATATGTATATATGTGTGTTTCTATATATATGTGTATGTGTGTGTATGCATGCATGTATGTATATGTGTGTGTGTGTCCACACACACACATATATGTGGTGTGTACATATATGTATATCTGTGTGTGTGTACACAGACACACATATATATTTGTGTGTGTATGCATATATGGGTGTGTATAGATCTATATGTATACATATATATATAGACACACACATATATTTATATATAACAAAACTATTATTTCAATTAGAAAGTGTGTGAAAAGAAAAAATCTAGGTCAGAGAGGTATATGGTAGGGGTTGTTGATTCACTTTTACTTATGTCATTTTAAATGGGTTAAAGACCTAATTTGTCATGGAAGTTTTGTTAAGGGAGCGCCCAGCACCCGGAAATATTTTGGGTATCATTTTTGCCCCGGAAGTTTACAAACATAGCAATTTTGCGCATCAGTTGATCTTGACCGTTGGATTCGTATCATTTTTTCCCCGGAAGTTTATAAAAATTTGCTCCTAAACAAAAATTCCGGGGCAAATTTGCCCCTAAAAAAAACTTCCGGGGCATATTTGCTCCATTTTGTAAACTTCCGGAGCAAAAATGATACTCAAAATACTTTCGGGTGCTAGACGCCCTCTTAGCAAAACTTCCGTGGCAAATTATGTATTTAACCCTAAATTTATATAAGGGCATTCTTGAAAAATGAGTAAAATTAATTAATTTAACTCCTCTCCTTAATCTCCTCAAAATTGGTTAAATATGTCCTATAATTAAGACCGGAGGGAGGAAGATATCACTCCATTTTTCTCCCAAATTATCTCTCAATCTTTTTCATCTCAATGTCTATTTTTTTTTATTGTTTTCATAACAATTCTTATTTTTTTTCATTTTCATAGTGGAAAACCACCGCGAGAGCTCTCGCTTGGTGTCGGAGGAATCCAGTTTCTCTCCTTATCAACTCTCTGCCCATCCCTCATCATTTGTAAATCCTGGCTATCGAAATCTTAATCCAAAGGCCTAGAACAATTTTTAAAAAAACCACATGAGGTAATTTTTACCACATGCATTTTTTTAAAAAATTGTTTTGTGCCTTTGGATCAAGGTTTTTTTTTTTTTCTTTCAATTGAGCCTTTGGATCAAGGTTTCTACAATTAGGACAACATGCGGGTTTTTAAAAAATTATTCTGGGGAAAATCCACATAGAGGCCCTTTTAACCAAAATAAGTCCAAAAAGGGCCCTAACAGTCTGAAATCCCCAAAAAAGGCCCTAGGGCTCTGATTGGGAATGAATTGTAAAACAAAATGACCAAAAAACCCAACTTTTCATCGACAAGGCTTTTGAAACCATCACTTCCTCAATCTTCACCCAGTCACCCTCCCTTTCACCCTCACCTTATTCATCATCTCTAAAGCTTCAATTTTTTATGCTATGAAACAACCCCACAAGCGAGATTCCTCTGCTTTTTCTCTTACCTCCATGATGATATCTCTTTACAAGCCACTCCTAAAAACCTGCATTAGCGGCTCATTATTGATTTTCTCTGTGATTTCCACCTCGTATTGTCTCATGTTTTTTGCATTCGGGATCATCAAAGGACTTGATTACACTTCCCCCAACCGGCGTAGGTTGTGGCATTGGAAAAGAAGATTGAAATCCAAAACTAGTAGAAGGAGTTTGCTGGAACAGTGGAGTCTGTTGCGGTTGCTATTGCAGAGTAGAAAACAGCGTCGAGGAAAGTGAAGTGCCAAACCTAGTGGCAAAAGAAGGTGTAGATGGAGTACCAAACGCCGGCGTAGATGACGGGGTTCCAAAAGCCGGCGTTGAAGACGGCGCACCAAAAGTCGGCGTCTATGAAGTCGCGTCGAGTGCTGGCGTCGAAGATGGAGTCCGAAAGAAGGGGTATCGTTTCTTTCTCTCCAGAAGCAAGAGATTTTGTGGGGCGGTTTTGTTCTCTGTTCTTCTCGCCAATGCACTCATCATAAGCAGTATGGCGATGGCTGTGTCTGGTATGGAAGGACATGGAGGGTATTTAGCGATTCTCAAGGCTTGTGTTCTTATAAGAGGAAGAATATCAATGGCTTTGCTTTTAGCTCTGCCCATGAATATGTCTCTAGCTGCCATTGAAGCTCTGTTTCAATTTCGGATCGTGATAAAATAGAGCCTTCAACGGCTTTAGAGGCTATCTTTATTGCTTACTTGTACTCAATCTTGATCGTACTTGATACTATCGTGGCCTCCTTGTTCAGAATAAGTTGGGTTTTTTTGGTCATTTTGTTTTACAATTCATTTCTAATCAGGGCTCTAGGGCCTGTTTTGGAAATTTCAGACTGTTAGGGTCTTTTTTGGGTTTATTTTAGTTAAAAGGGCCTCTATGTGGATTTTCCCATTATTTAGGTCTTTAGATCAAGATTTAAGATTTAGATAGGATTAAAGATGAGAGATAAGGAGGGATGCGCCGAGTCTAACTCGGAGGATCTGCTTCCGTGTCGGAGGCGGTCACTTGAATTGAATCACTCACTTCAGTCTAGCACTTGCGCGAAGAAGCCCTAGGAAGAAGCAGCCTCCCTCATCTCCAAATCAATAGCCGTCCGGCGACTGCTCACTCTCCCGGAATCCCTCATCTCTTTATTTTGTCGGCGTCGCGCACCCTACCTCTCGACGTTGCTGTCTGCTTCTTCTTCTTCTTCTTCTTGTTCAGCTAAGCTATTTCCTATTTGTACGAATAAATTCATCCTCCTCCTCCTCCTTCTCTACATGTTTTCCTTGCAATAGAAATATACAAGTTCTATCTTGTTTTCCCCCCTAATTCCTGTCATTGTTCTGTTTGTATCTTGCCTTTTCTCTTTTCATTTCTCGGGCTTCTTCTGTTGCCGATATTTTGTGGATTTGGGGATTTTTGTTTGTTTACCTAGTCTTCTGATATGGTTAAGATTTTGTTTCGGGTGGGTTTTGGTCAGTCTTAAGGTGACTTATTTGGATACCCCGAACTTGTTTATCACTTTCATATTATTATCAAACTTGAGTTTTGGGCATAGCATGTTGCTGCTGCTGATTTCTGGAACTTGCATCGAAAATTTAGAGAACCCTGTTATGCCAACACTGTATACATTTTGCTGGTTTCTGAACTTGCATTGAAACTGTATTTTGAAAAGATGTTGTGAAACGTACGAAATACCCCATTGTCTCATGTTTTGCTAAGTCTTACTGATTATTATAAAGGATCCATTTCTACTCTTCACATGAAGGATCATTTCTTTAAGTGTGTGCTTTGACACATAAACTTTGCATAATTCATTTAGATGAGACATAAAATGCAATTATTTATTTTATCAATATATTGATAATACTGCTCTGTGCATTTATTGGTTGTTGCTCCTGGCAGTTTCGAAAGTAGAAGATGGATGACAGCTTGTACGATGAGTTTGGGAACTATATCGGACCAGAAATTGAGTCAGACCAAGAAAGTGACCGAGAGGATGAAGATGAGGAGCTTCCAGACAGACCCCCCGAGGATGAGGCAGCATCTGACGGCGAGGTTGCTTCGGGTGCCACCAATGGCTGGATTACCACCTCCAATGATATGGATATGGATAATCAGGTTGTTCTTGCTGAGGACAAGAAGTACTATCCCACTGCAGAAGAGGTTTATGGAGAAGATGTTGAAACTTTGGTCATGGATGAGGATGAGCAGCCTCTCGAGCAACCAATTATTAAGCCTGTTAGGAATATTAAGTTTGAGGTAGGAGTGAAGGATTCATCTACCTATGTTTCCTCTCAGTTCCTTCTTGGCCTCATGTCTAATCCTACACTAGTTAGGAATGTTGCACTTGTGGGGCACTTGCAACATGGGAAGACTGTGTTTATGGATATGCTGGTGGAGCAGACCCATCACATGTCTACCTTCGATCTGGATAGAGAGAAACACATGAGGTATACGGACACTAGGATTGATGAACAAGAGAGGAAGATATCAATCAAAGCTGTTCCTATGTCACTTGTACTGGAGGATAGCAATGCAAAATCATATTTGTGTAACATTATGGACACCCCTGGTCATGTTAATTTCTCTGATGAAATGACTGCCGCCCTAAGGCTTGCAGATGGTGCAGTGTTAATTGTGGATGCTGCTGAAGGAGTAATGGTAATTGTTTTAATAGATTGACTGAATTGGCTATGGAAAGCTTGTTGTCCTTTAACAGATTAACAGATAACTATTATAGGTTAGGCCATATCGAACTATATATGCTTAAACCCTTGGTTGCGCAAATCCTTTTGCTGATAGAATGATTACTTTGCTGAATCTGCTCTAACTTTCCTGGTTTAATTCCCTCCTCAGCTCTCAGTTTTCTATTTATCTTAAATGTTATGGTTGTGGTCTATTAGGCTGACCCCCTACGCCCACTTCCTTTTTTGTCAATTAGCATACTTGTACTTAAGAACATGAATTTCTATTGTAAATGCAGGTAAACACGGAGAGGGCCATACGTCATGCCATCCAAGAGCGCCTACCTATTGCTGTTGTCATCAATAAGGTAAATTATTCTTTACTAAACACCAGTGGCAGATTTTAAGTGTAATTCTAAGGTTTCCTATCTTTCTAATTTGTTGTTTGTCTTTTTTAGGTCGATAGGCTAATAACTGAACTTAAATTGCCCCCAAAAGATGCTTACCATAAACTCAGGCATACTTTGGAAGTGATCAATACCCACATATCTGCTGCTTCATCAACTGCTGGCAATGTACAAATTATAGATCCAGCTGCTGGAAACGTTTGTTTCGCTAGTGCAACTGCGGGATGGTCTTTTACTCTGCAATCATTTACTAAATTATACGGGAAGCTGCATGGAATTCCTTTGGATGCTAATAAATTTGCTTCTCGTCTTTGGGGAGATCTATATTATCATCCAGATACGAGGAGCTTCAAAAAGAAGCCCCCTGCTAGTGGAGGGGAACGATCTTTTGTAGAGTTTGTGCTAGAGCCCCTTTACAAGATATATAGTCAGGTGATTGGAGAACATAAAAAGAGTGTGGAGACAACTCTTGCAGAGCTTGGAGTTACTCTAAGCAATGCAGCCTATAGATTAAATGTCAGACCTTTGCTGAGGCTGGCCTGTAGTTCAGTTTTTGGTCCAGCCTCAGGTTTTACTGATATGCTTGTTCAACATATACCTTCACCAAAAGAGGCTGCAATTAGGAAGGTTGATCATATATATACTGGGCCAAAAGACTCTACCATTTATAGAGCCATGGCACAGTGTGATCCTTCTGGGCCACTTATGGTTAATGTGACCAAACTGTATCCAAAGTCTGATTGTAGTGTCTTTGATGCCTTTGGTAGAGTTTATAGTGGCAAGATACAAACAGGGCAGAGTGTACGTGTTCTTGGAGAAGGCTACTCACCGGAAGATGAGGAGGACATGACTGTTAAAGAAGTAACGAAATTATGGGTGTATCAAGCTCGAGATAGGATGCCAATAGCCGAGGCTCCTCCCGGTTCCTGGGTTCTTATTGAAGGTGTGGATGCTTCAATTATGAAAACTGCCACTCTATGTAACGTTGATTGCGATGAAGATGTGTATATATTCAGACCACTTCAGTTCAATACTCTGTCAGTGGTGAAAACAGCTACTGAGCCATTAAATCCAAGTGAATTGCCAAAAATGGTGGAGGGTCTGAGAAAAATCAGTAAGAGTTATCCCTTAGCAGTTACTAAAGTTGAGGAATCTGGGGAACACACCGTGTTAGGGACTGGTGAACTCTACCTGGATTCAATTATGAAGGACCTGAGAGAGCTGTATTCTGAAGTCGAAGTCAAGGTCATTGGCTTACCCATTTTCTATATCTCTGTATGACTCATGAGTTGATTTTTAAAGCTGTAATTTTTGAAGTTTGTTCTATGGTTGATTATTTAGGTTGCTGATCCTGTCGTCTCATTCTGTGAAACTGTCGTCGAATCATCATCAATGAAATGTTTTGCTGAAACTCCGAACAAGAAGAATAAAATAACTATGGTAGGCGGCTGCCCAAATTTGATGTTGGTTTTAATCAAATATACTATATTACTTGACTTTTCTCAAGCTATTCAATCATTCATTAGATTGCAGAGCCCTTGGAAAGAGGTCTTGCTGAGGACATAGAAAACGGTGTTGTTAGTACTGACTGGAATAGAAAGAAACTAGGTGAATTTTTCCAGACAAAGTATGACTGGGATCTCCTTGCTGCAAGGTCAATCTGGGCATTTGGCCCTGACAAGCAGGTAAAATTTCTGTCTATCTGTCTTTGTGCTTGCCTGGCTGTGTGCTGTCATGCTTGTGCATTGGGCTTATGCTTGTGGATATGTAGGTAGAGATAAATGTTTTGTATGGGTAATGTAGGATTGCATTTTGTATCTTGTATGTTTGATCCGTTTGCTGTTTGATTATATTTATTACTGCAAATTAGATGTAATTTTTGATGATATCCCTAAACTTTAGTGGTGACATGCGTGAATATATCCACCAGGGTCCCAATATTCTCTTGGATGACACCCTTCCTACTGAAGTTGACAAGAGCCTACTAAATGCTGTGAAGGATTCCATTGTTCAAGGGTATGCATAATGCTGTGATATTGACCTATTTATTGATCAATTAGATGCACATTGATCATGAAGTTTTATTTTATTTCTTTTTCAGATTTCAATGGGGTGCACGAGAGGGACCTTTGTGTGATGAGCCCATCAGAAATGTTAAGTTTAAGATTGTTGATGCAAGGATTGCCCCTGAACCACTTCATCGTGGATCTGGCCAGATCATTCCTACAGCAAGACGAGTGGCCTATTCATCTTTCCTCATGGCTACTCCTCGGCTTATGGAACCTGTATATTATGTGGAGGTAAATGCTTGTTATTTTGATAGAACTATTATGAACGTTTAAATAAATATGGAACCTGCGTATTATCAGGATCAGATGATTGAATCCCCGTGCCATTGGGAGCTTGGTGCTCATCTCTTTGGTTTAAATAGTTGTCTGATTCAACTTTTCTGTCTGCTAAGCCTAGAAGTATGATCGCAATTGGATAAGACATACAGTAAATACGACAGGAATAATATGAGATGCAACAATTTCTCTGTTTGTCATTGAATAATAATTGTTCTGAACTGTTAGGAAATATATCAGTGTATAATTAATTAGTATCGCATATAATCAGGGATTATAGGAATTATAAGTGATTAGGGAATCAATCATCATAATGAGTCATTACTCTCTTATCTTCTCTCTTATGTATAAATACCTCATTGAGCATATGAATAAACACATTCATTTGAGAGTATATTTTCTCTATATTTCTCTCTATTATTTCATTACATGGTATTGGAGCTTAGTTAGTTCTTAGCCAATTTGAGTTTTCCTGTGGCCGCTATCACTGTAGCGTGAACCGTATTGTCACGTGAACAGTGACAGTGGCCAAACAGAGAGTGTGTGTGTCAGTGAGGTTGTTTTTTTGTGAGGTTTTCACTTCCTGCAAGATTTTCAGTTTCCGGCACGCTTGTGAATTTCCAGTGTGTGTTCGTGTCATCTCTATTTCTAGTTTGGCTCCTTAGCTGATGTCAGATCTTCTTTTTCGGTAAGACTAGGCTGGTTTCGTGTTTAAAAGACTGCGGTTGGCGATTGAGTTTCATTGTTTTGTTGGGTTTTGGTGTTTTGCACTTTCTCAGTTTATGTCGATTTGCTGTTTTTTGGTTCTATCCGTGTTGTTGGTTTGTGAACAATGACATTACTCGTCACTCTTCAGGGGGGGAGAAAGTGTTTGTCGATTCCTATGCTATTTGGTTGCTGCATTTTCTGGTATTCTAAGATGTCAAGCCTTCATTCCCGGGGTGTATAGGCCGGTTCTTTGCTTTGAAGGTTTGCGTTGTGAGTCTCAGTTCAGTTGTTTTAGCACAAGAGGCGTTTTGCTTCGTGCACGTTCACTTGTTTCTAGTGGCTGGATTCTTCGTTTGTTATGTTTTCTAGAACATTTGTGAAGTGCACTTTTGTCTTGAATGTTATGCTTGTGGTTGGGTAATTTCGTTGGCATTTGTTGTACTTTGCGTCCTCTGGTGAGGAGTTTGGTGGTCCTTGTGTGACCCGTTCGTTGTTTTGCCTTCGGTGAGGTGTTTGGTCTGAGACATTTTGGAGTATTATTTGGTCCCGATGAGATCGTTTGCTATTTGTTTCAAGATCTCATGAAGAAGCAAGTTATTGGTGATCAGTTTCTGCTCTCATTTTCAAGCTACTTTCAGCTTGAGGGGGAGTGTGTGAAAATTGGGTGAAGAAGTTCTTAGGAAGGAAATTATTTTGTTTGGATTTATGTTTTCTTGTAACAAGATGAGCATGATTAACATATATGCTCCAACTTGAGGGGGAGTGTTAGGAAATATATTAGTGTATAATTAATTAGTATCGCATATAATTAGGGATTATAGGAATTATAAGTGATTAGGGAATCAATCATCATAATGAGTCATTGCTCTCTTATCTTCTCTTTTATGTATAAATTCCATATTGAGCATATGAATAAACACATTCATTTGAGAGTATATTTTCTCTATATTTCTCTCTATTATTTCATTACATGAACAGCAATGTATATTCCTTATGTGGTGGGAAGTTGAAAATTGTATGATGGCATGTTAAAAAGGTTCTTCTTGTTTCTTCAGATTGAAACACCAATAGACTGTGTTTCTGCAATCTACACTGTGCTATCTCGCAGACGTGGGCATGTCACGGCTGATGTGCCTCAGCCAGGAACCCCAGGTTATATTGTCAAGGTTGGTGCCAAGTTTTTGTGTACAAGCTGTTGTTTAGAAATTGCATGTACATGATTACCATGAGACTGTATATGCTGAATGTCTGTATCATGCATCTGAAACCTGGATTATTGACTTCTTCCCACCTTTTATCTCAGGCATTTTTGCCTGTCATAGAGTCTTTCGGATTTGAGACAGATTTGAGATACCACACGCAAGGTCAAGCATTTTGCCTGTCAGTATTTGATCATTGGGCTATTGTTCCTGGAGACCCTCTGGACAAGAACATTGTTCTTCGTCCACTTGAACCAGCACCAATCCAGCATCTTGCACGTGAGTTTATGGTAAAAACAAGGCGTAGAAAGGTATAATGCCTCTATCCTTTGTTGCATCATTCACCAGTAATGTCTTTATATTGTTGGTTGCATGCATTGTGGTCTTGCCTTTTTATGAATTACCTTACCTTCCAGAGAGGAAAAGAATAGTTGCAGGATTCTGCTGTGTTTATTCTTTTTCTTTTTTTTTTTTAGAATCTGTTGAGGAATGCGATTTAAATTTCAGCTGACTAATTGTTAGGCAAAGCAAATAATCTGATATATGCTATTTTGTGTTTCCATAAAGTATGGAATCGCTGTTTAACAGTTAGTTTCTCTTCTGCTAAAGACTACGATTATGGATATTTAGATCTCATGACAATATGGTAATAACTAATTAGTAGCTCATACTTATTTAAGACATGTCCACTCTTAGTTTGATGGATCCCTATGAATAATAATACTCCTTTGGTACTTAATGTAAGACTGATTTACCTAAGTTGATTAGATTAAATAAGTTAGCTAATTTAAGACCTTTTTTCTCCTTAAATCTCTCTAATCATCTTCCTTAATCCTCTTCATCTTTCTCTTGATTATTATTGTGGGAGTATCAATAGAGATAATTTTGGAAAAGATTGATAAAATATGGAAAATAGGTCTTACATTTAAAGATCAAGATTAACTTCTTAATTAGGTCCTACATTAAGGACCGGAGGAGTAATAAGAAGGGAAAATTTTCCAAATTTTATTTATTGACAGAACTAGGAGGGGATGTTGTAAATTATTAAGTATGAAATATTGGATAAGGATCATCTATTAACCTACGTTGTTGCATTCAATCTGTCAGGGAATGAGTGAGGATGTTAGCATCGGCAAATTCTTTGATGAGGCTATGATGGTGGAACTGGCTCAGCAGGCCGCAGATCTTCATCAACAAATGATATGATTCTTCAAAATTTTGCAGTTTTCTGTAGCATCTCATTTTTTTTCTACTTCTGAAATTGGCTTATATAACTTTCCCTAGTTAGCTCATATGGCTCTGTAGTGTCTGCATTCATATTCTTCCCACCTGGTAGAAAAATGAAGTTTGAGGCCTTTTTGGAAGAGTGGGGTGGGGAGGATACTGTAATATATTATCGCTTTGTTCCTAACTGAGAAATAGTGACTGATTGTAATTTTCAATGGTAGATCCAATTTGTACCTTGTTCATTTTCTTTGACACAACAGCCCCAGTATTTTAACAAGATTTCTTTTAGTTATTTGATTGACAGTGATGCTATCAATTTATTCTATATTTCAAATTGGTCTGTTCCGTTATTTTTTTAAATAAAATTTTTTGTAATTACTCCAAATTAAATAATAGGAATGAAAATTTTCAATTAAGTCCAGGTGAAATTCTACAATTCAAATTCTATACATTCAAGGTGTTTATATGCTTGTTTTCTGCCTCCTGGATTATTCTGTATTTATTCATTGACTCGAATTTAAAACATTAATAACCAAATAGCACAACTTAAATTAAGGTATTGGGTGCAGTTCGAAATCCCTTCAAGTGCTGGATGCTAATTTGCTCTTTCTTTCTTCTTGTTTATTTATTATTTATTTATAGTAACTATGGGTGAAATTGATCCAACTTTAAAACATTAATATTCAAATCTCTCACTCTTCATATTTTGAATTTCAATGGCCTAAGATATTTACGGTGCTATAACTACTTTCTTAAAATTAAATTTTTAATTTTAAAAAATTAAAATTTAAGAAGCTTGTCTGAATTGTATTTTTAATGTATTTTACTTATTATTATTGAAATAGTAACAATGTCTTCATATGTCTGACTGATAAAATCTGAAATCTCAACCATTTCTATTTAATTTAAAATTAAAATTTAAGAAAATTGTTTGGGTTTCATTTTTTTAAATTATTTTTTCCGTTAAAAAAATCTTTTTTTGTTTGCCAGTATCTAATTCATAAATTCTTGTTCTATGTATCTTAAATTAGGGAGAATCCCTTGCATTTATAATCGCCCATTGCAAAAGTTTTGGATTAAGAAGATATGGGAAGCAGATTTTCTCAGAAGCAGCTCCCTCAGTATCCCTCAGAAGCAAATCTGAGCCGCCCAAAAATGTATCTAACGGCCAGAGAGGGATGTTTAAAATTTTTATAAAAACTACGCACGGTAGTTTTTACCGCGCGCGGTTTTTATAAAAAATGATTTTGAACTCTTAGATCAACTTTTGGATGGCTCAGATGGAATGATACTGAGGGATACTGAGGGATCCAATACTGAGACAATCCGGATATGGCGTGTCGCTGTGCATGCTTCATTGATTGCAAGGGCTTTGTTCTATAGAATCCGTTCGAGACAATCTTCGTGAAGCATGCACAGTGACACGCCATATCTTCTGGAAGAAATCATCATAAATATTCTCAAACGCGGTAAAATCACTAATTCGATTTCAATGTGTCTGAACATCGGAAAAATCTCGTAAAAAACCCATCTTTTATTGCGGACAACTCAATGGCGCTTGCTTTTTCTGGATTGTGGGATTCAAGTACGTGTAATTGAGAAAGCACCTTTGGTTGATTCCGTGGAAGGTGTTAGTATCATCGGTTCCTAGAATGGCCTGCTTTGTGTTGAAACCTGTCAAGTATAATTAGAGTTAAGATGCAAAAATACACAAGCGTTTTTTTTCCAAAAGTACACCCAATATCTAATGTTTTTTTTGGTGTAAAAATGATTATGTGGTTATAAAAGTAGAAAAAATACCTATTGACCGTTAATTTGACTTTTTTTATATTTCTAAGGCTGATATGGATATGGAGAATGACTTAGCTAAATTTTATCCCATCTGACAATATAGAACTAGAGAAAATTATAGAAAATGACAGATATTTTGGAAATTACAGTTTAGCTTTTCTCTCTCCCAATTCCTATTTTATTGATTGGGCCGCCTATCTCTGTCTCCTCACCATTGTTGCCGCCTTTTTGTAACTTTCAAAACTACCTGGACCCTTTTCAATAATTTTTCTAGTTCTATATTGCCAGCTGTGATAAACTTTAATTGAGTCATCGTTTATGTTAGCTTTAAAAATACAACAAAAAAAAGGTCAAATTAATGGTTAAGGAAGAGGATCTATCACAATAAAGTCCCTTGAAATCATGAAATAGCATAAAAGGCTTGGTTATAATTAAATCTAAATGTGCAATTGCCAGTCTGACTTTGTTCCTTAAAAACCAAAAAGCATAAACCTACTGCTTGTTGTTCGCTCAGTATCGCCTCCCTCGTCTGAGAGAGCGAGAGAGCCATAAGACGAGAGGACCAGAGAACCCTGGAGAAAGAGTAGGAAGAGACAATCACAATCATCCATGTAATAATAGTCTCAGACTAAGGTAAGCCAGCATATAAGCCTCTTCCCATACTCTATTTCTTCTGTTTAGGGTGAGCCTCCTCACCCTTCGTCGTATGTGTCGGTCCAAAAAAAGAGCCCCCTGAGGGATTTCCTCAACTTTTATTTTCTCAGTTGTTTGACGCACAGAGCAGGGAGAAAGTGCTCGAACACTAGCCATGGCTCTATAAACAATTTCCCCATGTAAATCTTTAGACATCCTTCAGGAAAAACTTATTTCATTCATCCTAAAACGAATTGTGGTTATGTTTTACTACACAAAAGGGTAGCAACCAAGGTTTTGGTGTAGACAGAAGGAGAAAATTTCAAGCGTGGAGTGTGTGTTATAGCAAGAGGTGAAGAACTAGCTGAACCCAAGAGGGGGGTGAATTGGGTGAAGATTAAGAACTTGAAACTTTGAAAATCTTTTCACGTCTTTTAAAACAACAGTTAGATATTTGAATAAGCATATACTTGAAATATAAGAGATAAGGGAACATAATATGCAAACTGCGATTTATACTGGTTCGGCTCGATCCTTGACCTACGTCCAATTCCCAAGCTTCACTTGAGATTTTCAATCCACTATCCTCTTGTTTAACCGGACACAAGAGAAGCCTATACAAATGCACAAGTTCACCTAGGCACTTGTGAAGCTGAATCTCTCACTGAGATACACCTTTCAATCAGTTACACACTTTGTACTCGAAGTTATCCTCTCACTAGGATATACTCTCTCTTACAAGTTGTAAACCGATAACTCAATCTCCAAGTCCCACGACTTGAGATTCTTACAATGATTTAATAATCAGAAATGTTCTCTCCAGAAGAGAAGATGAATAAACACTGAAGTACAATCAAATCATTTCACTCTCTAGTGTAAACTATATAAACATTGAGAAACAGAGTGTATGAACTATCGACGGTGAAGTAGTAAAATCATTTCGTTGGCTTCATCGATTCATTCATCAATCGTCACTTCTTCCAGTTTGAAGACTTCTCAATTTATAGGTATTTGTGTTTTGACCGTTGCGAGCATTCGACCATTAGAGATCAGTTGGAAGTAGCCGTTGAAGCTTATGTTGCTTTTTTCCTGTTGAGCTCTAATCCAACTTTAATCATAAAATGTGTCAATGTTCCGTCTTGAGTGTTGTATTAATAGCTGTTGTAAAGATTCAAGCTTTTTTGTTGGAATGTTCAAACTATCCGTTAGACTCAGAAGCTTTCCTTTGTTTTCTGACGTAGCATTTAATGCTTTTGACACACAAATTGCTTTATGCCAATTTGTTGTTAATTCATGATCTAATCATCTAAAACTCATTATCAAACTGATTAAAAGCAATTAGGAATAGTAATGAGTAATGTTACGTAGAAAAGAAATCACAATAGATGATTCAAGATTTACGAAGACGGTGATCTTAAAAACATGATGATCATGCTCGAGCATCCATGCTTGTATGCTCGAGCAACCAAGGTGTAAATACGTTGTAGATGGAAATCATCATCTTATGCTCAGGCAACAAGGAGCTACTGCTCGAGCACCCTGCTCGAGCACTCCAGTGAGTTTGTGTTATAAATTATGCCCTAGGGGCAAGTCATTGTACCTTAGACATTTATGCTGTTTAAAGTATTCTCTTTTAGTTATCATTATGTTTGCATGTTTATATTGATAACTGTATCCCTAGATAAATCTTATATATTATCCTAAATGTCCTTGGTCGGTTATCTATACGGGAGCGAAGATGAGATACGACTAGTATGACTTTGATGAGGTATGGAGATATGAAACAAAGTCATGAGCACTTGTAAGAGTACAAGGTGCTGGACCGACTCACTATGAGAAAGCTGCATGGATTAAGTCATAAGTTTATTTCATGTATAACCGCGTCACAACGCCCTATGACCTGAGATCATCATGTATTCCTACATGATGAGTCATTGACTTTTGACCTAGTCAAAAGTCACCTTTGACCGGGTGATGATAAAGGCTGGGATCGGGATCAGTGGTTTTCATGCGGAGGAATGTGAATGGTCAAGATGGAATTTCTCCCTCACATTTGTAGAGAGATATTACTGGGCTCCTCGATGAGTGAGTCTAAGAAATGTATGCCCATACTGTGATGGAAAAGAGTTTCCATTTCACTTATTAGACTACTCGAGAATCGAGAAAGTAATGGTCAAGAACAGGAAGTTGACATTATCCACGCCTCATCCTTGACCAAATTATGGTGTGACAAAAGGGACGTGATGTTTGTACAATAGGTTGTATTGTGTCATGGAACCCCATGTGAATTGGGTAGTCGCAATGTCTTGCTAGAGACCGCTTGCTACTTGTGGGTTGGTACAGCATTGGCCCACTGCCAATCTCATGTGGGCCTGCAGGTCGAACACAAGAATAACCCAACACGAGCAAAAGTGTCCAGGTTCATTGAATCTTAGATTAATCTAAGATTTAATAAATACTGAATTTAATCTGAGGTGAATATATATGTGTGTATATATATATTAAATTCGAAAATAATATAATAATATCATTTAATGGAGAATATAATATTATTATATAATATTTGTTTTGTATTTAATTAATTTGATAAATTAAATATCTAAAACAAATAGAGATATTGTATTTTATTTAATTTTCGAATAAAGATATCATATATCTATTTAATTTAAATTGAGATATAGTATCTCAAATTTAATTAAATAGATAGATATCATTTCTCAGATTTAATTTATAGAGATAAATTAAACCAGAAGGCTTTTAATTTGGATTAAATAAATACATTAGATTAGATCTATCAGATATATTTAATTAATATATTTTTTAATCCAGATTCAAAATTCGAATTTCAGATCAGGCTTTTAATTCGGATTAAATAAATATATTAGATTAGATCTATCAGATAGATTTAATTAATATATTTTTTAATCCAGATTTAAAATTTGAATTTCAAAATTAATGACGATTAATTTTGCATATAATACGCCGATCGGGTTTAGAAAAACCTACGGAACTTTTATCGAGCGTATTAGAAAGCCGCCAGAAACCCTAGAGCAAAACAAAGAGAGACACACAAGTTCGAAGGCGCTAGCACGCTGCCACGTCCGTGTTCAGAGTTTATTCGTGTGGATACTAGTAGAGGAAGGCGATTCACAGAATCGGCTTCTATTGATCGGGAAGGTAGCCCACTAGTTCAAAAGGAACGAGACGCACACCAGTTCGCCGTAGGTATGATTCGAATTCCTTAACCTTGATTTAAACGCGGTTGAGTGATCCTCAGAATGGGATTCGTAAAATTTTTTAATCCGCTGCGTGTACGGATCCCAACAGTGGTATTAGAGCCAACTCAACCAATCGTTTAAATTGGGTTTCTCTACATGCTATTATATGAGATATATGTATGTTTTAATCGAGTTTGCTGTGCATTTATGTGCTAGTTCGCTTTAGGGTTTCAGTTGGATCTCTAGAATGGTGCCGCGGCCGCTTCGTACGGTTCTGAATTGTTTAGAACGTCGGACGATCACGCTGAATCATCGGTCCACTCGCACCTTCGTCGGGTTTCTGAAAAGTTTGGGAACTCAATCACGCTGGGGACATTGGGGTCAGAATCATCGGACACAATCGATGATGATCGAACGTCGGTGATTCTCGGACGACCAGTTACGTTCGTGTATAGATCAGATTCTAAAACGTTCAGAACTTTTGATCATGGTCGACGTTGGTTATCGCTGGATCGAATGAGTTCGGACTTGTGGGGATGTTAGGGTTCATCCTTTGACTGTGTCTTTTCTGAGCTGTCTAGATTCGACGATGGCCTTGTGTGACTTGACCACGTTCGGACGTTCTAATCAACGCATTAAGGACAACCTTCTTCATCGATGCGAATTCATGTTCAGACAACGCCTTTTGGGGGTTATTTTTTTTATTTTTATTTTTTTTAATGAAAGAAACTTTCTAAAACAAGATGATGTTTTCAAAAGCTCCGTAGGGACCGGCTGATTGTTCGTAGCGTGAGAAATGAAATCATGATATATATTATATAATGTAATATAAATTAGAGAATTTGAATCATGATACTATATTATATAATTATATAATATAATATAAATTAGAGAATTTATTATATTATATGTATTATATAATATAATATAAATTAGAGAATTTTAATCATGAATAATGTTTTATTTCATAATTGTATGAATTAAAATATGTTCTAATTTACTTTTCAAAGTGTTATTTGGGTATGATGAACAACATGGCTAGGGGTGGAAATAGGCCATGCCCTTATCAGATGGCCTACAGCCTGACTTGTTTAGGGCCTAGTCAGGCGTAGCCTGTTTGTTAAAAAGGTCAGGCCAAGGCCTATTTAAAGGCCTATATGTGTAAATAGGCTAGGCTTATTTTGTTAAGGCTTGGCCTATAAGTCTTCAGGCCTGGCCTATTTACACATTAAAAATATATATACATATATTTATATCATATAATAATAAAATATTTATTTTTTCATTCTTATATTTATATAGATTTTGATAGGCTCAAAGTGTATGAAGCCTACTTATGGCCTTTAAGACCTGCAATATGAGGCCTTTAAGTAGGCCTTTAAAAAGGCTTCAGGCCTGACCAGGCCTTATGAAAGCTCAAGCCTAAGCCTAAAAAAAGGTCTACATTCAGGCTCAGGCCCATGTTCAAGCCTCTTAACCCCATTACAGGCTCAAGCCTATTTAGCCAAAGCCTAGCCTGGCCTGGCCTATTTCCATGCCTAAACATGGCTCTAGATTTTACAAGTGTTGTAAATTTAAATATGGCCTATGAGCCATGCCTTTCTCTAAATAATCTTGATGTACATTCTCTTCTCATCTCACTCCCCTTAAATGTTAAACAAGATTTCTCCTTATGTATTTTCTTTTATTATTCAGAGAAGTCCCTTCATTGGCTTGAGAGAACTCTAGGTTAGATGAGCCATGTTGTGTCACGATTTTTTAATTATGTTTTGATTTGATTATTGCATGATTAATTTAGACACTATATGAGATACAATAATGATTGCATTCATATAGGTAGAATTAATAGGATTAATTAGATAATATCCATTAATACCCTCTAAATAAAATCTTAAGTCACAATGACATCAATAAATGAATACTTGTCAAAACCTAGATCACCCATTTG
This sequence comes from Acacia crassicarpa, assembly GCA_034222035.1. Classification (NCBI taxonomy): domain Eukaryota; kingdom Viridiplantae; phylum Streptophyta; class Magnoliopsida; order Fabales; family Fabaceae; genus Acacia; species Acacia crassicarpa. Next base: position 39,318,722 of record JAWXYG010000011.1, read on the forward strand.
TATGTTCCACCAAAGTGTGGATGCATTTGAGTTATCTTGGTGAGACAAGAGTGAGTAATGGTGATACTCAACATTCATTATTGTCTTGACTTAATTGAGATCATCAAAACGGTTTTGGATCTCAAGGCATTGGATGAGATTAAACATGCTAGGTCATATGATGATTGAATCCTATAAAGATCTAAGAGTTACATGTGATGTAATTGGCAAAGTAGTTGCCTACCTAAATAACTTAATTTTTTAAGCGTCGTGCCAAAGCGGACTTAAAATTTAAGCCAAATATGGATCTTACCCCACTAATTATTATGAGGGTTGTTAATTCAGTGGGAGGTTACTTATTAAACTTTGCATCTATTTTAAATTGTAGAATCATGTCGAATAGTAACACCCTAACACCATTAATGTGATTAGTCATTGGGAAGGACAAACTCGATGAGACAAACTTTCTTGACATGTTTGGGAACTTAAGAGTTGATCCTAAACACGAAAGAAAGGAGCATTTGATCGATCAACCCATTCCTGTCGAACCTGCAACTGATGATCCAAGAACTCAGATTGATACTTACATGAAGTATCAAGATGACTCTATGGATACAAGATGCCTGATGCCTGCCACTATGGTTCCAAACCTTGATGGAGATCTAGAACACATGGAGGTCTCTAAGATGATTCATCATCCTATGGAAATGTTCCAGCAACAGGCAAGTCAAAAGAGGTATGAGACCACAAAGGCCTTATTCTCTTGCAAGATTGAAGAAGGTGAATCAGTTAGTCCTCATTTGTTGAAAATGAAAGGCTACATTGATCACCTTGAGAGGCTTGGATTCCCCATATCCCAGGAGTTAGCTACAGATGTGATCTTGAACTCACTCCCAGGAAGTTATGATAACTTTGTCATGGATTACAACATGAATAATATAGAGGAATCAATTTTTGAACTGCATGGGATGCTCAAAACTGCTGAGCAGAGCCTTGAGAAGAGGCCCAGTTCTGTTTTGTTTGTTCAAAGAGGAAGGGGTATGAAATGGAAAGCCAAGAAGGCAAAACCTTTGAAGGATGAGGTCTGTTTCTTCTGCAATGAAGTTGGTCATTGGAAGAGGAATTTCAAACTCTATCAAGAAGATTTGGAAAAGGACAAGAAGGATAGTGAGGCTATCGCTTCAGGTATCTATGTCATAGATATTCACTTTTGTACTTCCTCTACATGGGTATTAGATACTACATGTGGATCTCACATTTGTATAAATGTGCAGGGTCTCGAAGATAGTAGAAAATTGAAGAAGGGTGAAGTTGACCTACGAGCTGGAAATCGAGCAATAGTTGCTGCTTTAGTCGTAGGCACTTATGAAATAGTTCTGCCCGGTGGGCTTTTATTTATTTTTGGACAATTGCTTTTATGTTTCTGCTTTGAGTAGAAACATTATTTTACTTTCGTATTTAGGAATCGTAAATGTTCAAATTATCATAATGACAATTTTATGCTCATGATGATTTGCGTTCTGGTCATTGTATGCTTAATTAAGAACATCCTAAAATGGATGAATGTATGACACAACTACCAAATGGATCAAGTCAAAAGACTTGAATCCGACCTACCTATGGCATTGTCGTCTAGGCCATATAAATAAGAAACACATTTCGAAACTCCATAGAGATATGAATCATTTGATACATGTGAGTCTTGTTTATAGGGAAATATGACAAAGGCTCCTTTTACTGGTTACAGTGAGTGAGCCACCAATTTATTGGGCCTCATACACACCGATGTGTGCGGACCAATGAATACATCTGCCAGAGGAGGTCGTTTGCACTTCATTACATTTATAGACAATTTCAGGAGATATGTGTATATCTGTCTGATGAGACACAAAGTCTGAAACTTTTGAAATGTTCAAAACGTTTCAAAATGAAGCACAAAACCAACTTGGCAAAACAATCAAGGCACTTCAATCTAATCGAGGTGGTGAGTATTTGAGCCAAGTGTTTGTTGACCATCTTAGGAGTTGTGGGATCATCTCACAACTTACTCCTTCAGGAACACTTCAAGACAATGATGTTTCTGAACGGAGGAATCGAACTCTTTTTGATATGGTTCGATCTATGATGAGTCAAAAAGATCTTCCACCTTCCTTTTGGGGCCATTCCCTAGAAACAGCTGCATTCATACTAAATCGTGTTCCGTCAAAGGCAGTTGAAAAGACACCATATGAGATATGGACTAGGAAGAAACCCAGTTTGTCTTTTCTTAAGATTTGGGGATGTGAGGTTTATGTTAAACAACAAGCCTTTGATAAATTATCATCTAGATCCTCAAAATGCCTTTTGTGGGGTATCCTAAGGAAACTAAAGGATACTATGTCTACAATCCCACCGATCACAAAGTGTTTATTATTCGGAATGATATCTTTTTGGAAAAAGAGTTTATCTCTAAAAGAACCAGTGGGAGTAAGGTGAACCTCGAAGAAATTCGAGAGTCATAGGACAATGTAGAACCACAGATGGAAACCAGAGAAGACTCACAACAAGTTGTTGAGCCTACTCAAGTAACACAAGGCCCACGAAGGTCTGATAGATCACGGCTACAGCCTCAGAGATATGGATTTCTAATTACTGGATGTCGTGATGTTTTGCTCATTGAACAGAATGAGCCAACTACCTATCAAGAGGCCATGGTGGGACCAAACTTCGAAAGATGGCTTAATGCCATGAAGGTTGAAATGCAATCCGTGTACGAAAATAAGGTATGGACCTTAGTCGATCCACCTGAAGGTGTAAAAGCCATTAGATGCAAGTGGGTTTTCAAACAGAAAACTGACACGGCTGGTTGCAAAAGGATTTACTCAAACTCATGGTGTCGACTATGATGAAAACTTTTCCCCAGTTGCAATGGCCAAATCAATCAAAATCCTTCTTGCCATTGCATCATATTATGACTATGAGATATGGCAGATGGACGTCAAAATAGACTTCCTTAACGGAAAGCTACTTGAGGATGTGTACATGACACAACCTGAGGGTTTTGTGTGTCCAGAGGACTCTGGTAAAGTTTGCAAGCTTCAAAGATCCATTTGTGGATTGAAGCATGCATCTCGGAGCTAGAATCGTCGTTTTGATGAAGTAGGCAAAGAGTTTGGATTCATTCAAAACATAGATGAACCTTGTGTTTACAAGAAGGTTAGTAGGAGCAAAGTTGTATTTCTAGTGCTTTATGTTGATGACATCCTACTCATTGGGAATGACATTCGTACCTTGCATAGTGTCAAGTCTTGGTTAAGAAAGTCTTTCTCAATGAAAGATTTAGGCAAAGCCACTTACATCCTTGGGATTAGGATCTATAAAGATAGATCTAAGAGGCTGATAGGCCTAAGTCAGAGCACATACATAGACAAGATACTGCATAGGTTCAGTATGCAGGATTTTAAAAGGGGTAACATGTCCATGTCTCATGGCATCCATCTTAGTAAGGGTCTGTGTCCTAGTACACAAGATCAAAGAGACCGCATGAGTAAGATTCCATATGCTTCCACCATTGGATCTATCATGTATGCCATGTTATGTACTCGACTGGATGTGTCATTTGCCTTGAGTGTGACCAGCAGATATCAACAAGATCCCGATGAGGGTCACTGGACTGTTGTCAAGAATATTCTTAAGTACTTAAGAAGGACTAAGGACTTATTCTTGGTATATGGTGGCTTGGAAGATGAGCTTTGTGTGACCGGTTACAAAGATGTGAGTTTCCAAACTGACCAAGATGATTCAAGATCGCAATTAGGATATGTATTCCTGTTGAATGGTGGTGCGGTGAGCTGGAAGAGCTCTAAGCAAAGCACTGTAGCTGATTCTACAACAGAAGCTGAGTATATAGCAGCATCGGATGCAACTAAGGAAGCCGTTTGGATCAGAAAGTTCGTCACTGAACTGGGGGGGGGTGGTTCCTTCCATCTCAGATCCAATAGTCTTGTTCTGTGACAATAATGACGTTATTGCGCAGACAAAGGAGCCTAAGTCACATCAAAGGACCAAGCACATACTCAGGCGATTTCATCTCATCAGAGAAATCAATGAAAAAGGTGATACAAACATATGCAAAGTACTAGAAGAAGACAATGTAGCTGATCCTCTTACTAAGCCGCTTGCACAAGCGACACATGAGCGTCATGTTAGGGCAATGGGAATTAGTGTAATTGATGATTGCACCTAGTGCAAGTGGGAGTCTATTGGAAATTATACCCTAGGGGCAAGTTATTGTACCTTAGACATTTATGCTGTTTAAAGTATTCTCTTTCAATTATCATTACGTTTGCATATTTATATTGATAACTGTACCCCTGGATAAATCTTATAAATTATCCTAAATGTCCCTGGTCGGTCATCTACGCGGGAGCAAAGATGAGATAAGACCAGTATGACTTTGATGAGGTATGGAGATACAAATCAAAGTCATGGGCACTTGTAAGAGTATAAGGTGCTGGACCGACCCACTATGAGAAAGCTGCATGGATTAAGTCATAAGCTTATCTCATGTATAACTGCGTCACAACGCCTTATGACCTGAGATCATCATGGATTCCTACATGATGAGTCACTAACCTTTGACCTAGTCAAAAGTCACCTTTGACCGGGTGATGATAAAGGCTGGGATCGGGATCAGTGGTTTTCATGCGGAGGAATGTGAATGGTCAAGATGGAATTTGTCCCTCACATTTGTAGAGAGATAGTACTGGGCCCCTTGATGAGTGAGTCTAAGAAATGTATGGGCATACTGTGATGGAAAGAGTTTCCATTTTTTTTAAAAAAACTTTTTCAAAAAAAATTAAAAGAAAATATTTACAAACTCAAACTCAAACTACTAATGCTCAATTAATTTTAACCAAGAAAATTGTGGTACACAAGTCCTCGGCAACGACGCCAAAAACTTGATTAGGCAAAATTTATAGTCTATAAACTCCGCATGTATACGGGCCGTATCAAGTAATAAAGAGTGAGTAAGATATCGTTCCCACGAGGATTTTAGTACCAAAACTTCAGTTAAACATTAATTTTACACTTTTGTTTAAGTTGAGCAAACCAAATTGAATTTAATTAAAGAAAAAGAAAATAAAAAATGAAATCAAAATAGACAAACTACGACAATAATCAACTGAGCAACCCAGAGTCACTAATCCCTTATTAGTTTCATAAACCTTGTTTTCACTAATTTAATTAACCTTAATATCAATTTTGTTAATCTCAAGTATAAATAGCTGTAAATGCCTATCGGTCCATTTACAACCCTCTCTTGAGTATAACTTGTTATGTCTAACATAGTTACTCAGGAGGCAACATAACTCGGACACACTCTTCAACAATTGTATGGGGCCATTAGGTATATGTCTATCCTAATCGCAAATTAAATCGTAATTTAATCCCATATTATTTAATTTCAGAGCTTAATTAAAATTCCTTTCATCAAGGTAAATCTTAATTCTCAAATTCATATTCAATGATGGCCAGTCACTAAATAGATAAAGCTAAACAAGATTAAGTAACCAAAATTAATATTAATTATAACTAATTAATAAAAACAAATTCTAATCCACACCTATAAGTTCAAGTTCCTCTAGGTTGCAAAGAGAAATTAGCCAAACATGGCTTTAATCCAGATCACAGCAATACAAAATCAGATTTCAAAAACACACTGGAAAATAATAAGAAAGTGGAAACAGAGTCAAGTTAATTATCAAAACCACAAAAAAAAAGACTCAGCACATCTTCTTCCTTTGATTCGATGCTTTGTTTTGCAGGTTCTCTCTCCTTAGCTGTCGTTGACTAGGCAGGAGGGTTACTCGTCGGCGACCCTGGTGGAAGAGGAACCACTGGCGAGAGGGCGAACTCTTCTCTCTCCCTTTCGATCACTACGCCTCTGTTTCTTTTTTTTTTTTTCCGCTGTGGTTGCTGTCAGCGAGAATGATCTACACACCCCAAAATAATGCCGCCTCCTTTCTTTCTTTTAGGCCTTCAATTCTATTCAATTTTGTGGGGCCCAATTGTCAAACAATCCCATTAATTCCAAACAGTCAAAGCATTCAATCCATTAAATAACCATGCCCCTGATCCTTACACCTCTATTATCATTTAAAGGAAAATATAGTACTATTATTATTATTGTTTAAAGAGACTTAAAAACTTATTTTCTAAGTTGAAATCCCACAAACGATGCATCTAGATTAATATCTTTTAAAATCTCAATAAAATCTCTTTAAATTAGTAATAATGACTTCTTAAATATATCAAAATATATATCAAATCTATTAAAAATGAGAAGTCATCAGATATTGATCTAGTCGTATTGAGGACACAGATGAATTAGAGAAGTAATAAGAAACCCTAAAGAGAAAAAGAGAGATGCAAGGTTTGAAGGTGCTAGCACACTGTCGCCTGTGTTCAGTGCTATTCGTGTGGATACTAGTAGAGGGAGGAGATTCGAAAGTTCTGCTCTTGTTTGATTGAACGAGATGGCACCACGTGCAAGACGCACGACGGTCGAGACGTACGAAGCAGAAGATGCGCGCCAGACTGAATTGAACAGAACACTCAAACCCATGCATAAGTATGGTTTTTCTAAACGAACCTTGATTTAAACGCCATTGATAGATCCTCCGATGGGATTCGTAAAAAATTTATAATTCCGCTGCGTGTATGGATCCCAACAACTATGTGATTCGGCCTTACTAGGCAGAGGGCCCATTATGTATAAGCAGTAGGATTTAAGTGTTGGTGCAAAAGGGCATTACACACATATATGATGCCATTGGGTTGGTAGAAAGATGCCATCCAGTTATGTCATGAGGCATGGAACAATTGGTCGAGCAAAATGTGCTGGTATAGGTGTGCACATGACATTTCTAAGGTAGACATGTGTACCTTGCAATTTTGGAGAAGATACTAGTATGAGGTGCAATGTGGGGCCCACACACACACACACTAACTTGGCATCATTTGGCAGGCCTCGGTATGCGTACATGCCGCAATCCTGAGTAGAACCCTAAGAAAACACCGATAAAATAGGTTTAATAAAGTAGGTAATGATGGCTAATGATGACAGAACTTGTGTTGGTTCCATAGGAATATGAAAATTGTCCTCTTATCATGACAAAGTACAAGATCACTTTTGTGTTGGCGTTGCCAAAACATGCCACCAAGCTCTTGAGCTTGGGGAATCCATTGGTCTTTGGTTCGGTCAGGTATTTGACTTTTTTGAACACTGAACCCAGAGTCAAGGGAATTCATTAGGCCTCCCTTTCTCTGACATAAAGTGGCACCTAATAAGAGAGAAAAGGGAAAGAAGGTGGTACAAGAACACTTGGCATCTTGTGATTAGATTACTTGGACACATGTCAACATATAAGCTAACCACATGAGAATTAAGGACCACTTGATCCTCTCTAAGGCCCTTATTTTCAGACAATTGAAAGAGAGAGAGAGAGAGAGAATTTATATATATATAATGGAAGGAAAATGAAAGATGAGAGAAGGTAGATGAATAGTAAGAGTTCTTGAGCTCTAGAGCCAATTTCACCTATGATTCAACTTTTCTAGCTTCTGACGTTTCTCTAACATTGTTCCTCTCAATGAGAGCAAATTTCTACAGTTTTGGATTCTTGATCAGAGGTGTTGGATTCCTTCTACAAGATGGAGGTTCTTGCAAAATCAATAATCGGTTATGCAATTGAATACAGATATGTATAAGCTCTGATTTGAGCAGAATATTTTGAGATTTCGTTGAGTTCTAATAAACCCTTGATTTTCGGCCAGAACCAGAACTTGGAGAAGGAATATGATTTTGGTATTTTTGAGGTTAAAAATGGATTCTACACATTAAATTATTTGGGAATAGGTGTTGAACATGATTTTAGAAGGGCTAGATTGAAAACCCAACTATTAAAGATAAAGTAGTAGTGTTGTCAGATTTTGTTTTCTGGAGATAGTCTACTGGTGACAAGTCTTTGAATTATCTAATATTGCCTAATGGCCATGAAACGTTACAGAATGGTAATAGACATCCCAATATTTAATTTGATATATAATATGTTACATTCGTGTTAGTAGATTGTAAGATATGAACTTTTAAAGTTTGGGCATTGAAACTGGAACAAATTTTGGAACCATTTGGTTGATTGAGGGTCTTTGGATATTTTTGCATATAAATGGTACTACCTCCAGTCTTAATTATAAGAATACTTTTGTAGTGAGGGAGTAGTATGTAATATTTTCCCCATACATTGAACTTAAAGATCTTCATATAGAAATTTGAACCACACCATTTAGAGGCTTTTAGATTAAGTTATTATTATTATTTTTTAATTATTTTTTTTAAAAGTTAGGTGAAAATTCTAGCATTGTAGGCTTGATATGCAAAAATAAGAAAGTAAAGAAAATTGGTAATAAAGTTAATTTCCAAGGGTTAAGATAAGCACTTGGAGTTAGTGTAGGCCCATTAGCTACATGTTGGGCTTAGTACATTAACTTTAAAGATAGCCAAAACTAATCTTAAGACATTGAAGAACTTGGATAAGTAATAACTCATCTATCTGTGAATATTGATATGATTTGATATCTACACATGACATCCAAGAGATTGGGAACAAGATCAAGAGCTGGAAAGGCTTCAAGATAGTAACTTTTCTTTCACATACTATGTATGCCTTTATATGCATATGTGAACATTGTGTTATTTGTGTTGTGAATACGGGATAGGAAGTAGGACCTAGTGGGCCAGTGGGACCTTGGGTCGTGAACCCTATTAAGTGTTCAGATGAGAAGGGTAGAGGCTCAGTTGAATACCTAGCATTGTAGGAATGGACCTGTGGGTCTTTATGATTGTAGTCGATGCTGCATATCATGTTTATCTCTAAACGTTAATTTGTTGTATGTACATAGTTGACTACCATATTAAGTATATGCATTTTATGTGAGTAATTAACTGTTACTATTGGGATTTGTTTGAATGCCAACTTTTTTTTCCCCAAATAGCCCATATATTTACAGTACAAGCAAGAAGCTCAAAGATGAAGAAGGGGATCATAGACGAGTAGATCAAGGCAAAAAAAGAATTTACTTGCGTCAGATTTTTTTTTTTGAATTGTAAATTACTTGGACAATAAGAATATTTGTAGGAATAGGCGTATTTGAATTAGGCCCCAAGTGAACTAGTAATGAACGATTTCGTGTATGTAATAAAGGGGGTATGTAGGATGGGTGTTACAATGCTAGCATAAGAGCAAAGATTTTGGCATTTGGCTAGTATGCTATGTTGATGTGAAGAGTATTTGTGTTGATACTTGGATAATTTTGGGTGATCCTAGGATTAAGAGATATGAGTGATAGACAAACCTATAAAGATAGATCTTCCCCTGTTAGTTAGCTAGCCTACCAAAGGAAGAGGCAGAGCTATATATAGAGAATGAAACGTAGCAGTAATGATGCATACCTTAAGGAAGAGGGTTTAAGCTCCAGTGAATTGAGACTTTAGAGATAAATGAGATAGCACAGGATATAGGTGCTGTTGCTAACTTTAGGGCTTCTAATATTGAGTTAGGATATGATTTAAATCCCTACCCCGTGTTATGAGAATACATAGGGGAGTTGTACTAAGAAGCTGGTCCTGTTTTTATTTCCTTATGGGGAGAGTACTTAGCATTTTTGGGAAGACAGATTTGTTGTACTAGGATCAAACATATATGAGTTGCTAATACCTAGTCATATAAGGATTTTTACCGGCACTAATACCCCATATCCTATCAGAAACGAACTTAGGTGAGAGAAATCTTGGGTTGAGGACCTCTTGGGAAGTATCATAGAAATTTCAAACCTCTTGATTTAAGACTTGAGGTATGAAATATGGTGATCTTTATAGATGCCATGAGAATGTTAGAATGAATATGGTAAAGATTGAGGATAGGCTTGAATCTGATTTATGCTAAAATAGTGTTTAGGTCAAAATGTGACTAAGGTTATACTATGGTTCCAATACATGAAAGTATGAACCTTGTGACTAATGATGCACTGTCAACAATGCTTTGGGAATATTTGAGGATATTGCCTAAATGTTATGAGAATAGAATGGAAGCTATGAATCATGATGATCCTAGCATGCTTATTGGGCATTATTGATGGTTGACTTTGAAGTGAAAGCATAAGCATTTATAATATTGAGAATTGAGGTTGAATTAGAACCTTGGGAGCATTGCTAATATTGTGAATCTGAAAGTCTTGAGAATTAGAATAGGAATTGTGAATCATGATCTTAGTATGTGTAATGGGTATTATTGAGGAAGCATGATTTCTCAACTCAGCTGATGTTGAAATTCCATAAGTTTAATTGTGACCTAAGAATCAAACAATAGTTGAATTGACTCTTTAGGTGTTTGAATCAAATTGAATGATTTGAGGTACTAGGATATGATACAAATCTGTATGAGGTTTATGGAGGTTGGTAGCTATTGATCTAGCATAGGGAAGGATCTTAGTCTTAGAATATTCCCTTAAAAAGAATGATTGAGAGTTTGTTCCTTGATGGAACCAAGTGGTAGATAGAACCAGTGTAGCCATGAGTTACGGTCTCATGACTGGGACATATAACAACAGATATGCTAGTGATGGATTTCTTGAAAGATGTGGGTCGGGTACCCTGCTGAGGGACATTGAATTTTTGAATATGCTTGGAGCTAGACTGATATTAAAAGGCCATATAGAATGACTCAGATGAGATGACGGAATTAAAGAAAAGGGACCTTATAAGATCTAGGTTTCCCATTACAATGGTACTTCCATTCAAAGATGGCCAACCTAAGAGGGTTACTTACAAAGGGTTCTGATCGAAGAGGGCTACCTATAGAGGTTTTGATCGGAAAGGCCTACCTACAGAGAGTTTTGACTGGAGGGGCTGACTAGTTAAAGTGGACTAAGTAAAGCACCGAGTGAAGTACCGTAGAGTGGAGCCATTGTGACATCAACCCATAGAGTGAAGCTGTCGTGATAATGAATTTGACTTAGAAACTAAAGGTGCCTTGGTATTTATTAACGAGGTTAATCTCTAGATGGTTCAGATGATACTAACGAGACATGATGATAAGCAGTAGAAGTTGAAACCGTTACATATTTACATTGGTCATATTTGAAAGATGGTCTAAATGATAATTACAAAATCAGATGCTCATCATATCCGGTGTAAATAAAAACCGAACGTTAGAAAAATATACAACATTTAAATCGTTCATATATGACTTAATGATGTTTTAGATTAACATGAATATTTTTAAAATAGGATAAAAATTATACATTTAAAAAATAGTGGAACAAAGATAAAAGAGACGTGATCAAGATCAAGATTGAGCAAGATAAAGATAGAAATTACAATATTTTTTCAGTAATATATTTTTTTATGCTACATAGATTAAAAAAACATATTAGATAAGGAAGAAACCCTCAATCTTCCTCCTCATCGCTGGAACAAAAGGAGGAAGAAGGGGGAAAGGAAGAGGTGGGGTCGTCTAAAGGATTGTACTCAATGTTGTTAGTATCAAGTACATGATTGAGGCTACTGTTGACAGTGTGGAGTAACTTGACCAGTCTTTTGAGGCGTCTGTCTATATGATCCACCCTTGTATGGAGCTACCGAAGAGGAGGAGGAGGAGGAAAATGTAAGAACCGATTGAACCCAAGAGGGGGGTGAATTGGGTGAAGTATAAAAATTTAGGAACTTTGAAAATCTTTTCGTAACTCGTTGAAATCAGTTTACAAAGCAATAATCAGACATTTAAATATGTATACACATTCAACCATATATGTTGGAAATATAAGAGATAAGAGAAGAGAATGTGCAAACTGATTTATACTGGTTCGGCCCAATCCTTGACCTACGTCCAGTCCCCAAGCCTCACTTGGGATTTTCAATTCACTATCTTCTTTCAACTTGATTACACGTTTTGTAACTGAAGTAACCCTCTCACTAGGATTCACTCGCCCTTACAAACTGTAATCAACACACCGCTTGATTACACACTCTGTACTCAAAGTAATCCTCTCACTAGGACTCACTCCCCCTTACAAGTTGTAATCAATATAATGTGTTTCCCACTCAAGATCACCCAATCTTGAGTAATTCTCAGAAGAATAGAATGATTACAATAAATCTTCTCTCTTAGAAGTGAATAAATAAACACTGAAGATCAAATACAAATCACTTCACTCTCTAAGTTAACTAAACATGAAAAATAGAGTGCAAATGGTGTGAGAGCAGAGTATTAGCATGTTGGAAGTGTAAGCTTGTTTCTCCACTTTTTTCTGCTTGAATCTGTCTTCTATTTATAGGTAGAGATCAATATATGACGGTTGAGAAGATTCAGTGACTGTTGGATAAAGAAATATAGCCGTTAGACTCAGATGGAACTAGCCGTTAGAACTTCGTTTTTTGAACTAGCTATGACATCAGCATTTACTTTTCCTTTGATCTTCAGTTTAACAGCCTTTGATCATCTAAAACATGTACAAAAATGATATAAATGATGTTAAGAAGTGTTATAAGTCATTTGGGTAATCATCTGGATGTTTATCAGAAGAATCAAGATTTTCGAAACGCTGATTTTCTGAAGCAGTGGTGTAAACTCGAGTTTGCATTTGATAGACTCGAGTTTCCTTTTGTTGTTGAAGGTTGGATTTCTCTCTGCTTGAGCCAAACTTGAGTTTGAAACTTACAGACTCGAGTTTGATATCCTTTTAGCTTAGAAAATGGTTTTGTTTGAAGGCAAATTTGAAGTGAGAACTTGGAAAACCCGCAAACTCGAGTTTGCAACTTATAGACTCGAGTTTGGATGTTCTTCTGGGCCTGGTTGCTCTCTGTCTGAGCTAAACTCGAGTTTGTCTTTCTCCAAATGTTCATTTCTTCTCTAGAGCTCTCGAACTCGAGTTTGTGACTAATAAACTCGAGTCTGCAAGTTGTACTGTGACTTGGTTGCTTCTAACTTGGCCTGGCTTGAGTTTGCAACTTTGTCAACTTTCGAAGGCCATATCTCCCTTGTTTGAACTCCGTTTTAGTCTGTTCAAAGCTTGATGGAAAGCCCTTTGAGTCTATTTTCATATGCCACCAATTTTAGCTCAATTGGATTTGTAGATTGTGAGTTACACTCAAAACATTGAAGCTTGGTCTGGACTATGACGGTGGTTTTTGTTTCAACTTCAAAAAATCATAGCTCCTTGATTTGAACTCCTTTTTGCATTAATCTTATATCAAAATGACGCATTGGGAGTATAGTTTCATACAAAATTGGTTTCACCTCAATCAGACTTCTGGTTTAGGAGATATCGTTGAATTACCGAAGGTCACTAGAAACAGAGCTGAACAGAGGAAGCTGAAGTGCTGAGTACCGCTGTAAACTCGAGTTTGCAACTTATAAACTCGAGTTTGCCTAGTCCAGAGACACTAGAAATGCTGAAGACACTTATTGGCTCGAGTTTGTGATTCCAGTGTCGAGTTTGAAGTCATAAACTCAAGTTTGTGGTCCTGAACTCGAGTTTGTTAATGTCAGAGAGGCAAATTACTGCAGGAAAGTGGTAAACTCGAGTTTAATACTTGGAGACTCGAGTTTTCTCATCCAGAACCTCATTTGTGCTTATTTTAACTTTGAATTGAGTCATTCCAACTTCCATATGATCTTGGAGGCTTCTAGCTTCAACATAAGAACTTGAATAATTATATCTTCATTCCATTTAGCAAGTTCTTCCTTCTTCCATCTTCTCTTGATCATTTTCCACAATTCAAATCTTTCTTTCTTCTCTTCTCTTGATCATTCTTCTTCATTTAACTTGGGCTCATCATTCTCTGCAGCTTCTACCTTCTTCAATATCCATAAAGTGATGAAGCTTCATTCCAACTTCTGCTTATCATAGAAACTTCTAGTATCACAAGAACTTGAATGTGGATATTCCTATTATATTATGCAAGTTCTTTTGATAACATCTTTCTCTAGTCTCTTCTCTTCTTCTTGGTTATATTCCAAAATCTATTGATAACATTTTGCTTTCTTGACAACCTCTGCAAGTTCTTCTTTCCATTAATCCCTTATCTCCTTTTTGATTATTCTGCTTGATTCAACTTGGACTAATCTATATTAAGCATAATAGTTAGTCAATGTAGGACATAACTATATTACTCAATCTTTTTGCTTTTAATAATAACATCTATATAAGACATCATCAAAACTAATCATAACTAACAGAAAAGGAGGATGAACAGAATCCCTACCACATATCATATCAATATTCTAGAGACGAGAAGAAGAGGAGATGAATTTAAAGAAACTAAAGAAATGAAGAGTTTAAATACATCAAGATCGATGAAGATTAATTAATGATTTTGAAAGAGATTTGCCATGTCTCTCAAAATAACTAGATTCAATAAAAGATTTGCAGTAATAGGGAACCTGGGTCATTTCCCCAACGAATTCGTAGCGGGTTTGAATGAACAGTAACAGCGAATAGAAACAATAAAAGGGGGGGTTTTGGTTCAAACAGAATAAAAATGAAGTAAACACAGATTAAACAGATAAACAAAGGATCAACCCAGGATTTTGAATTCTACCACTTTCCTTATTTGGATGAAAACAGATTTTGAAATGAACTCGCGATTGATTTTGGACGAACCGAAATCTCTGTGTTCGTCCAGAAAATCCCTTAACTAAACGATCGCCTAGCGTTTATCCGAATAGTGGCGTGTCACTGTGCGATCGCACAGCAAGCACTTAAACCTAGTTCGAATTCGGTCCTTGGGATATCTCAATCTGGGCGTTAAATCTAACACCCAATCCGAAAGTAAATCAAATCCGAAATTACAAAATAGAAACTAATTTGTTACCATTAAGAATGAGTCATTTGGATAGTGGAATCCTCAATCTATGGGCTAATCTTAGTAGCTTAGCCCATCATGGCTATGCAGAACAAAAATTGAACAGAAATGAAGAAGTTCATCATGAACATGAAGAACACGACGAATAGATGAAGAACATTTGAGAGAATTTCAAAACTTCTATTTCAATCCGAAAATAATAAAAACGTGAATGACAAAAGTGTTGTAGTCACCATCTGACTTAAAGTTAACCTAAAATGTAAATGGGCTCCAATGGTTCAGCCTAAAATGAAAATAAAATAAAAGTGGGTTTTAATTACACAATTCAAGCCCAAATAAAAATCCAGAGATATACATCTGACTTCGGCTTAGAAATCAACCGCCCTCTTGCCTGAATTTGCCCTTCATGTCTTCATAACAATTGTAGCTCTTTGAATCATTTGAAATATGAAACAAAAATGAGGCAAATCTAATGTCTGGTTCAAGAGTTATGGTAAAAATAGTGAAGCAATTAAAATTGGAATTTTATTGTAAAAAATGGCTAAAATATAATCAAAGGCCCAAAGCCCAAATAAGTAGAAAAGTCATTATTTATTAATTATAGAGTCCTAAATTATTAATCAAGAGATAAAAAGAAGTTTATGAAATATTCAATTATTAGGGTTAAATACCAACTTTACCACAGAAGTATTAGCTAGGGAGTATTCAGCACTCAAAAGCTTTTTTTGGTATCAATTTTGCCTTGGAACTTTATAAACATAACAATCTTGCCCATCAGTTGATTTTGACCATTGAATTGTTGCTCTTCTTTGTAAACTTCAAGGGCAAATTGCTCCGAAAAAAAACTTCTAGGGGCATATTTGCTTCTTTTTGTAAACTTTCGGGGTAAAATTGATACCAAAAAAACTTGTGGGTGCTGAATGCTCCCTCGCCAATGTTTCTGGGGGCGTATTTGCTTCTTTTTGTATCTGTGTTTAGTGAATCTGTGTTTGAAATGATTCTTGATTTTGAAAATCAATTTTGTGAATTATTGTGATTTTTGCATGATCATGAGGCGAACACATATATGTTATTTAGAGAGTTGTCTAACGGTATCATGTCTATGACATATATGTCTAGACTTATCGTTGTATATGACATTCTTGGCTTTACCAATAGCTGCTAGACTAATAGTATCACAGTGTATACACATCACCAGTACCGGCTTTGGCTAATTAGGAATGTCCTCAAGAAAATTATGAAGCCACTCGACTTCCTTACCAGCTTTATCTAAAGCAATAAATTATACTTTCATAGTTAATCTTACAATGCAAATCTGCTTGGATGACTTCCAAGATACAACACCCCCACTAAGGGTGAATACATAATCACTTGTGGATCTTGTGTTGTTAAAGCTGGTGACTCAATTTGCATCACATTGGCCTTCTAAAACTGCAGGGTACTTTTCATAATGCAAAGCAAACTTTTGAGTGTGCTTTAAGTAACCCAAAACTCTTATCATAGCTCTCCAATGAAGCTCGTTTGTACTACTTGTAAAGCGACTCAACATGCTTATTGCGTAGGCAATATCAGGTCTAGTGCAGTTCATAACATACATAAGACTGCCTAACACTTGAGCATACTCCTTTTGATTTTCAGCTTCGCCGGTATTTCTCGACAGACAAAGACTAGAGTCTATAGGGTTCATCACAAGAGCTATGTTTGAACTCTCGAATTTCTCAAGAATTTTAGCAATATAGATGTTCTTATGATAAAGCTAACCCATCAGAAGTTCTATGAATTTTAATTCCTAGAACAACATCTACTAGACTCATATCTTTCATGTCGAACTTACTGGTAAGCAATCACTTAGTAGCTTTAATCAATTGATTGTTACTACCCATTATCAACATGTCATCTACATAAAGACATACTATGGCAAACTCATAGGTATCAAAGTAATCTAGACCTTCACGTTGTCTGTAGCCTTTTACTATCAGCCTAGCTTTGTACTTATCAATAGTGCCATTTGCTTTCATCTTCTTTTTGAAGACACATCTAATTCTTAGAGGCTTATTGCCAGGAGGAATGTAACACCCCAAATTTCTAACAATTATAATAACATAAAATTTGCTATGATTTTTATGAATAAATACTAAAATTCAAAATAATCAAATTTGGTAAGTGTTACCACCGCACTTGTACTGGGACAAGTGCAAGGCTACTTATTACAAATAAGGTAAATTCAAACTTAAACAAAATATGTTTTACTCCAAACAAAATAAAATAAAATAAAATTAGATGAAGGTGCTTTCTCACTTCTCACTGCTAGCCCCAACTCTTGGCACCTGTTTCACTGAAATGCTGCTCCCTTGAAGGATCATCGCAGCCCATGAACACAAACATCAGCAATTGCTGGTAATTCTAATAAAATACAATTTAAATGGCACAACTATATTAATCAAAGCAAATACACACACACACACACACACACACACACACACAAATCATAAGGTGATTACATCAAACATTATTCGTTATCTTTTAAATTTATTTAGACCCGGGAAACCCTGCCAGTCTATTTAGTGGGAAGAGAACCATGGTAAACCTGACCAGTTTACCCTGTGACCCGGGAAACCCTGCCAGTCACAATTAATCAAATTTGGCTATCAAGTATTTCTTCCTAGTGTGAACACCTCTCCCCAAAGTTGCTATTAGTGTCTCGGGAAACCTTGCCAGACACCACTTTAGGAAGAACAGATATCATCGGTTCACATCAAATAATATATCGAGGGCATAAAGCCCGATTGTGTTCATCACTTTGGGAGGTACCATCCCAAAGCTATCCTCCCACTGTTAGATTATTTCAATACACACAAAAATGGATTTCTCAAATTAAACTGTAAAATAAATTTTCATGAGTTTCTATAAGGCTGTCATAAGAAATTTCCATGACCATCATTGTAAATCCTTAGCTCTACTCATTATCCATTTTACTCATGGGTTTCTATAAGGTTGTCATGAGAAGTTCTCATGACCATCATTTAAATCCTTAATTTTTCATTATCCATTTTACTCATGGGTTGCTATAAGGTTGTCATGAGAAGTTCTCATGACCATCATTTAAATCCTTAATTTTTCATTATCTATTTTACTCATGGGTTCCTATAAGGTTGTCAAGAGAAGTTCTCATGACCATCATTTAAATCCTTAATTTTTTATTATCCATTTTACTCATGGGTTCCTATAAGGTTGTCATGAGAAGATATAACCGAGATATTGATTCATTTTTTTGACGAAACAAATATAATCACAATATGTTATAGGATAGGATTTTAAGCCAAAGGAAAACAAACATAGAAACCAGAGCCAAAATGTACAGGCATCTTATGACTTTGCAAAAAGCTAATACACAAGACGAGGAAAAGAATTTTATATATATATATATATATATATATATATATATATATATATATATATATATATATATTCAATCACCTAAAACCTAAATACAGAGAACGCACATTCGTACGGGCATCATATATTCATTTACAAAAGACTTTAAAAAAAAAACCTCATTGCACAATGTGAGAAGGGGAGATATGAAATCATATAATCTGGTGCAATATGTGAATTGGTCAAAGGTAAACAAAAGATGTGGGGCCGCAGCAGCATGAAAAAAAAAAAAAGAAACCCTAAGTTATATGTGATTTGTTAGAAGCAACACGATGCACAGAAGAGCATATACTCGGACCACGCATACAGGAATGACAAGATAGGATGTAGAGAAAAAGAATAAGCATGAGATGCAAGATAGTTCTAGGGATTAAGATTACCTATCGAAATTTATATAAAACTAACCTAAGACTCATGGAGATTAGAATTACTTGGTCTCCGTGTTGCTAACCTCCTAAGAGAACAATTGACGAGAGTACAGAACAAGGATTTGAGAAGAAGAAGTAGTGGAAGAGAAAAGTATTGAACGTTCGCTAGATTTAGACGGCTAGACCTAAGTTTATAATTAAAATTTAGGGTTTAGCTATGGGCTGGGCTCTTTAATTACAATCAATTAATAAATTATAAAACAATACAATTAAATTCTAAATTTCTATTATTACTATAACTATTTCCAATTAATAAATAAAAATAATAATACAAACATTATTAAATTCTAAATCTTTATTTACTATATTATTATTATTATTGCTATTATTATTATAATAATAATTTGGGGTATTACAAGGAAGATCAACCAATTCTCATGTGTGATTTGACAAAATGGATTCAACTTCAATATTGATAGCCTTTTTCCATAATGGTGCTTCAGGAGAGTCCATAGCCTCTCCATGTGTTCGAGGCTCATTTTCCAACAAAAAAGTTAGAAAATCATGCCCAAAGGAAGTGGAGACCCTTTATCTTATACTTTGTCTAGGTTCCTCCTCTACAGGATCATCACTGGTTGTAGTATTCCACGGTATTGTTGATAAAAACGCGCGCTGGTAGGGGGTTGAATTGGTGACATTATGTTTTGTCGACAATACCGTGGAATACTACGACCAGTGATGATCCTGTAGAGGAGGAACCTAGACATAGTATAAAATAAAGGATCTTGTGATAGTAGTTGTATTGACATGATAGTAGTTGTATTTTCACCAACAGGCATTAGAAGTAAAACTATTATTCTTGTGATAGTAGTTGTATTGACATGATAGTAGTTGTATTTTCTTTCTTCCTCTATCAAATTATAAGTTATGTCCAAGATAGCATCCAATTCTTCCTGTGAGCATATAGAATAAATTATTGACTGATTGTTAAATTTAACATGTGTTTTGGTTTTATATGCTATTATCCTCTTATAGGTGGGGTGGGCCCCTTATCACAAAATTGGTTAGATCACCAATTGGCCTTACAAAAATAGATAATCTTGCGGATACTGGATTTGGGCATTACTCTAGGTATATATGCATTGACATAAACAATTGTCTTCATTTTATGTTGTTTAAGCAATACATATATCTCAAATACGACTCCTCCATATTGTGTTGAATAAAAGGCAAGTGATGACTCATTGAATCAAGTGATTATGTTCCAAACACCAGTAGTTAATTGCAGTTTTCTCTGGAAATAGATGGATGCTATCAACCTTGATGACTTGCGCCTGCATATAGGGGAGGTGAGGGAGCAAGGAGCGATGATTGATGAGATGCAGGAACTTCTCCAGTCCAATTGAAGGATAAGGGTACGGGGTTGCCTCCTAGTGGTGATGATGATACTGGTGATGATGATGACCAAATTGCTATTGTTTAGACTTTTTTTAATTCATTTTGATCGCAACATTGTAATTTGTAATATTTTGTTTTTGCTATGTAAACTCTTATGATTGTTATAATTTATTTTTATGATATAAAAGTATTTTTATTTTCTAATTTTTAACAATTTCATTATGTACTTTTTAAATTTTTTCTGATTTTTTATAAAATAAATTGGAATTTGCGAGGGAAAAGCATTTGCGATGGAAAATTTTCCCCTCGCAAATTTCAGGATTTGCAAGGGAGAATCTTCCCCTAGCAAAATCTAGAATTAGCGAGGGAAAATTCGTCCCTTACAAATTTTAGAATTTGTGAGGGAAAAAGACATTTTTCTGTCGCAAAAGTAGTTTGTGAGGGCAATTTTTACGACAGACAAGTTTAGTTGCAAACCAGTTTTGCGACGCAAAATAGTTTTTTTGCGAGGGAATTTTCCAGCCGCAAAAAATAGGTTGTTTTTGTAGTGTATTACTCCAAGAGCGCCCATCATAAATAACTTTTAAGTGGATTAAAAATACCAAAAAACTTTTAAAAAATGTGCAATCAACACAATGCAGTTAGAAAAAAACCAACGTTTGTTAAAATGTCAACTTTTTAAGGGTTAAAGTGCATATTAGCCAATGAACTTTTACTTTGGGAGCGCCCAGCATAAAAAAGTCTATATACAATCCACCCAAAATCCGATTGTTGCAAATCCTTATCCGGACCCCAACCATTGGCATTGGGGTTAGAAAAAGTGAATGCAACAAAAAATCACAAATGAAACGAGTAGATTTCATTTTGAGTAAGGGTGGTAAGTTTTCAAACGTGCCCGGGCAAGTTCATGTGCAATCCACCCAAAATCCTATTGTTGAAAATTCTTGCCCGAACCTCTCAACCAAGTGCATTGGGGTTATGATGAGTGAGTGCAACAAAAAAATCATAAATGTGATGAGTAGATTTCATTTTGAGTAAGGGTGATAAGTTTTCAAACATGCCCTGGCAAGTCTATGTGCAATCCACCCAAAAACAACAAATCTTTGCCTGGACCCTAATAACCATGTGTATTGGGGTTAGAAAGAGTGGATACAAAAAAAAAAAAAAAATAAATAAAAATTCACAAACGTAACGAGTAGATATTTTAGATACACTTAAAAATCACAATATGCACCTGCAACGGGTAAGTTTGAAAACTTACTACCCTTACTCAAAATGAAATCTCCTCGTTATATTTGTGATTTTTGTTGTTGCATTCACTCTTCCTAACCCCAATACACTTGGTTAGAGGATTCAGGTAAAGATTTGCAACAGTCGGATTTTGGGTAGATTGCATATGGACTTTTTTGTGCTGGATGCTCTTGGAGTAAATTTTTTTTATTCTGGGCGCTCATGGAGTGAAAGTTCATTGGCTAATCTATACCTTAACCCTTAAAAAGTTGACATTTTAACGGATGTTGGTTTTTTTTCCTAACGGTGTTGTACTGATGACACATTTTTAAAAGCTTTTTGGTAATTTTAGTCCACTCAAAAGTTATTTGTGTTGAGTGCTCCTGAGGTAAAAGTTCTTTGGCCAATTTCTCTTTAACCCTTTAAATATTTAGCATGGTAAATCATTTTGGCCGTCCAATCCTGGAGCTTTGTTTGTTTGTGTTTTTTTTTTTGGGTGGGGTGGTTTAAAATTACTCCCTTTGATTCTAAATATATAACATAGTTTATAATATAAATTACACTACAAACTATATCATATATTTAGAACCGGAGGAGATAGGAGGTAGATGGAACATAGATTTGATATTAGGTATAAAGATATAAAAGGTGTGTTAAGATTTTGATAATAATAAATACAATTTAAAGTATCAACAAAATATATAAAATTTATTAAAAAAATTCAATTCAATAATCATTCTTAAATTTTAATTTTAAATAAAGAGATTGTTTAGATTTTGAATTTTTCAAATTTTATTATTTGATATTTATTCTAATTTAATTTTTCTTTAATCCAGGGAACAGTGAAACCAATTATTTTGCCGGCTAAAGGTTTTTTTTTTTTTATTGAACCTAATATTATTCTGCTCTACCGAAACATCAAACAGGAAGCTACATGGGCTCTAAACTAGGGCTTTATGATTGAAACCACACAATAATCTTTTTATTTGACTTAGCTTTCTATGACGCGCAAGAATTGCAACATGCATGAATGTATCAGAATGTCGATATTTGAATATTTGAGTTAGAATTTTTTTCTGGATCAATAGTTTAGAGTTAGAATTAGAGAGATAGATTTGATATTAGGTATAAAGATATAAAAGGGCCGTTAAGATTTCGGTCATAATAAATAAAAAATTATTGACAAAGTGAAATTCAATAAATATTCAATAAACATTATAGCTGAACTCTTTATTTTTAAACTGCCGATTCCATCAAATTATTGGCTAATCTTAGCCAAACTACTTTGTATTAAACCTGGATCAACACTTTTACTGATAACATCATAACAATAGTGTAAACTAAACAAGGTAAGAGTACAATCCTTTAGCATTTAAAACTATTTATTAAATAATGGTCCATATCATCAGTATTCAATTCTCTTCCGCTTTACCAGAAAAATAAATTACGCCTTGGTCTTTTAATAATCCTAGGACGATCTAGTTTATCATAAATAGAATTTCGCATATCTTAAATGAGTTTCATTATGTGCCTCACATATTATATTTTAGCTTGATTTGATCCAACCCAATCTTGGTGTTCTCAAACAAATCGTACTATTCTGCATGAAAAGCCACGTATTTTAATAAAAGCATGGTAGGTATTTTCTATGTTTTGTATCTTTTTTTTTCCCCGGCTGCAGAAGATGGATATGGAAGGAGTAGAGTTAAAAAAAAAAAAAAATCAAAGAAACGTGTTTTAATTTAAAACAACTAGAGACATAACAGGAGAGAAGCATTAGTTACTTTTATGGCCTCTCAATCTCATGCAATATAGTAGTAAAAACAGACCATTAGCATATTAGAGGACAGCAAGTCTCAAATACTTTTGGTACATCTGCAGTTAAATATCTACATTCATATTGTTCAAGATAACTCTAAATAACATCAAATAATTTACATAGAATATAATGACGTAAAACATTAGAGATTCCTTTCCACCAAAGTACTTCAGCGATGTAAATTTGCAATATATAATAATTTGGATTTCTGGTCAAGATTCTTCAAGGTAGTTGTTGCCAACTGATACAAGGCTTTCCACATAATTGTACATACTATGAACACGGCCACAACAGGGAATAACAAAGCTCTTAACTTCGTTAGTAGTGACATTCATGAAGTATGAAACATTTCTTCTTTTTTCATCATCATCCTCAAAAGAAGAAACTTTGGAAACAATTTCATTCCTCCAAACAGCCATTGGATCTAATATGTATGGACACGGACCGCTAGTATATATTTTATTCCAACCCTGTCTCTCCCCAGATACACATGTACCTTCCTCCATCACCCACAAACCAATCAAGTCAGAACTTTCATCATCATCCCCATCAATTTCACATAGTATAGCAAGTTTGTTCTCATAAACAGTAAGGCTTTCATCTGCACAATAGTCTAAATTAGGCTTTGGCATCAATGTAAAGACTTCCTTTGCTATGTCAAATGAAACTATCACCTCACCATCATAAGAACCCTCCTTCGCACCTAGCTTTATCCCAAACCAAAATATTTCTCCATTAGCTGTCACAGTTTCAGAATAAAGTTTCACTCCCTTTAAGTTCCCTAAATCTATTTCCTTCCAAGATCCTCTACTTAGCGAAAACACTTCCACCCGATTAGTGGCATCATGCAACTTCGCATAAGTTCTTACTATCTTGTAATTATTAGCAATTGGACTAAATCCAAATCCTGTCACACAATCATCATGGTAGTCAAAACAACCAACGCTGCTTCTTGGCAAATGTCTGATTTCTTTGGTCGCAGGATTCCACACTAAAAGAGAAGGAGGAAATTTATTATACTGACGGATTTCAACACAAAGAAGGCCGTTGCAGGAACCGATGATTCTAGCAACCGCCAAGGAATCAATCCAGAATGCTTTCTCAATTTCACGTACTTGCATTCCGCAATCCAGCAAAAGCAAGCGCCAATGAACATCTCTTCTATTCCATTCCAAAAGAAGAAGCGAAGAGTTTTGATGACCGGACTGTTGAAGGTGGTCCGCGATAAAAGATGGGTTTTTTATGAGATTTTTCCAATGTGTGCACACACATTGAAATCGGATTAGTGATTTTACCGGAAGTCGTTTGAGAATATTTGTGATGATCTCGTCAGGAAGATATGGCATCTTGCTGTACATGCTTTAAGAAGATCGTTTCGAACGGATTCTACAAAACAAAGCCCTCACAATCAATGAAGCAATTAGGGTTACAGTAGTCGAAAGAAAATCGTTGGGCCGCTGGTTTGTCGCACTTTCTTTAATGAACCAACTCTAAAACTTGTGTTTTGTGCTTTTTTTTTTTTTTTTATTGGAAAGGTATCTATATTAAAACTGCAAACAGGTACAATATCTGGATGTAATGTAAGTAGAGCTAGTACAACAAAATACATCCAAGACAAAGACAAAAAACAACAGCAGCCAAATCACTATAGTAAAAAATTTAAAAGAAGTAGAATCATGGACAAAGCAGCCTACTCAATATCCGGGATTAGAAATAACAAGGAAGAATGTGATGGTTCTAAAACCCACCCAAAAGTTTTCACCGAAAATTGGGACAAATAGAAGGAAGGAGTACCTACGATGATATTTATTGGGATAACAATAAAAGTTGTAATTGTTTAGGAAAGATATAATTATTTAGGAAGACTAAATATTAAAGTATAAATTTAAAAATTTTAAACTGCCTTAACAAACATCCTACATTTTCTCTGACATTTTACTTCTAAAATTAATATGAATTCTTAAATTTTTTTCTAAATTAACCGCAATCTTTTCCAATTATCACTAATTTTGTTTCGATTACTATATCAAAATTTCTTTTGATATGATAAAATCTTTTTCTTTTGGAATTTATATAATCATTAAAATCTGTAAATAAAAATGACTAAGATATTAGATAGAAATCTACTTAACATCTTCTAAATTGATCTATTTTACTTTTTTTAGCAGGAGTATGCTCTTTTGTTGTAATTCTTTTGATGAGTGAAAAGTAATTTCTTTCTTCTTTCTTCAATTTTAAGTATTTACCCTTATATTTTACACCGGTACATCATATATAGATTGATCGGATCCTAAGGCTTTTGTGAAATGATTTTGAGGGGTGAGTTTCATAATACACCTATATTATACAAAACTCTAGCAAAGTGCAACCTCTATTAATAAAACTATAACTCAAGTTGATAGGTCGAGTAGCTTATTGTATTCTGGCACCAGTATTAGTTTAACCAGTCAGCATTAAACTAAGATTTCAAGGCCAAACAGGGGTTTTCTCGAGCAGCACGATACAAATTCTAGTCGCAGTCAACTTACGGCCAAGGACACGATTTTTGCCTAAATGGTTGGAGGTTACTTTGGTATGGAGTGTGCGTTTGACCAAAAGATGTTGCGATCAAATTGCTATTACTTCTCATGGGGAAAATGTCCAGCATGCAAAAATATAATCTCACATGATTAATTCAGTAGAAGATGTGGTTTCTAGTACAATTGATCCTGAGGATGCAATGATGGTTGTAGTGGATGGACTTGGAGATAGTCTCTCCACCCACCAAGAAGATTTCTCATGAATTTTGTTCTCTGGAATGTAAGAGGGGCGAGAGTGCGCTTATTCCCTAATCTTATTCGAGAAATGACCTCTACGTATAGGTTAGATTTCAGAGCTCCTTTTGAAACTTGGTACAGCAAATTAAAGGCAAGTAATATTGCTTCGAAACTGGGTTTCCAAATATGCAGCTTGTTTATGCTGAAGGGTTTAAGGGTGGTATATGGTGGCTTTGGTCGGACAAGTTTCGACGTGTGGAATTCTTAGAAATAAGCAGTCAGTTTGTTCATGTTCAAGTTGAGAACCATGCACTTCAAGTGTGGGAGTTGACTCTCACTTATGGCGCCTGGGGGTGACTTTAATGCCATTCTAGCTTCTCATGAGCGCCACTCTAGAGATTCCACAAGTAGTACAAATAGAGACTTTTGTAGTTTTGTTGGAGTGGTGGAAGTAAATGACATGGGTTTTATAGGTCCTCCTTTCACGTGGAAATGCAATGGGGTTACGAGCATATTGGATAAGGTGTTGGGAAATTCTCAATGGCTGACAAATTGTAATAAGAAAGAAAATGGGTAGTTAGGATTTTAGTAATTGATATATTTAATTTGTTATTTGTTGCACCTGATTACTGTTAGGCATTGTAATTGATTTATGTATAGCTGCCACATGTACAAGAGTGAATATCTGTCTATATAAGAAAGATGTGTACAGGGAATAATTACGACTTCAATATATTTTTCTCAGTTTCAGTATTTCAATATTCAATAGATTTCCCTACTTCCCCCTTTCTTCTTTCTCTCTCTCTCTCGATGTCATGAGCTTTCTGTTTCACCATCTCAGTTTCTCCTTTGGTCGATGGCTCTCTGGTTTATTCACTGATTTTGCAGTGTTTCATGGTATCAGAGCCGAGCAGTCGTCATGGCTTCCGATGTTGGTGGTTTAAATTCCATACCTTCTTCAACTTCGTTCTCCTCTAATTCATCCCCAAATTAATCGAGTCCATATTATCTTCATCCCAATGAAAATCCGTCATTGGTTCTGGTTAATCCAATTCTCATAGGACTGAATTATCATACATGGTCAAGATCTATGCGGATGGCACTTCAATCGAAGAACAAGCTTGTATTTGTGGATGGATCGATTTTGGCTCCGTCGATGACGAGTTCAACCTACTCGGCCTGGTTGCAGTGTAACACGATGGTCTGTTCGTGGCTTGTTAGAGCAATTTCTCCAATGATTGCTCAGAGTATTCTCTGGATGGACAAGGCGTATGATGTCTGGATGGATCTGAAAGACCGATTTGCGTAGAGTGATATATTCCAAGTGGCTGAACTACAAGACGATATGTTTTCATTCAGGCAAGGAGATTTATCGGTGAGTGACTATTACACCAAACTCAAAATACTTTGGGATGAATACATAACTCTGAGGCCTGTTACACATTGTCCGTGTAATTTTACATGTTCTTGTGTCAAATATCGTGAAAACAATTACACCTTGAGATTTCTGAAAGGTTTGAATGAGTGATTTGTGTTAGCTAAGTCTCAGATTATGTTGCTAGATCCACTACCTTTTGTCAATAGAGTGTTTTCTATGCTTTTGCAACAAGAAAGAGAAATGCCAACTGGAATTGGAAGTGAATCTGTTGTGTTGTTTAACAAAGGACCACCGAGACCTTCAAATTCTCCTCATTTTGGTTCTGGTTCTGCTTATAATCCTGGTCATGGTTCTGGGCATGGTTTTGCCAATCAGAAATTCTGTACCTACTGCAATCGGCCTCATCACACTATTGACACATCTTATCGTAAACATGGATTTCCTCTTCGATTTAAGTTCCGCAGTCAAACTTCTTCATCAGTTAATCATCTTCAATCTCAGGATCCGATTACTAGTTTTGTTTTAGAGCAGTCGAAGGCTTCTGATGGTATTTTGTCAACTCCTCGTCCACAGTTTACTCCAGATCAATATCAAAAAATTCTTGCTCTGGCTTACAAGACTTCCGCTGCCTCTGCTCCACCAACATTTGTTTCATTTGTTCATAATCTTTCTTCCTCACATAAGGATCCATGTATATTAGTTCTTCCTCCTACTTTTTCGCCTAAAAATTCCTAGATCATTGACACTAGTGCTAGAGATCATGTTTGTCATTCCCTAGAATGTTTTTCAGATTATCATTCGGTTAACCCTGTTCCTATTAAACTTCCTAATCATAGCTATCCCTCTACTACAATTTTTGGTATTGTACGTATTTCTCATTCTTTAGTCCTTCACAATGTGTTTTACATCCCAGACTTTGCTTTCAATATCCTATCTATTTCTAAGCTGACTCACGCCATTCCTTGCTGTCTTATTTTTCTGTCATCTGTTTGCTACATCCAGGAGCTTTCTCATTGGAAGATGATTGGTTCAGCTAAAGCTTTTGAGGGCCTATATTTTCTCAACCCTACAACACCTGCTCTAATGATAGCCACCACTACTGCACCTACTACCACTCCTCTGCCTTCAGCTGAAGCCTCCTTTGATTTGTGGCATCATCGTTTAGGTCATACTTCCCCTTATGTCCTAAGAATTTTACATCATCAATTTCCCTTTATTCCTTGTTATACAAAACCTGTTCCATGTGATGTATGCCATATGGCTAAGCAAAAGCGATTATCATTTCCTATAAGCACATCTTCAAGTAATAAAGTTTTTTCTTTAATACACACAGATATTTGGGGTCCTTTTGCTATTACTTTTGTTAGAGGTTTTAAATATTTTTTGACCATTGTGGATGATTTTAGTCGTTACACCTGGATTTTCCCTATGAAATCTAAGTATGAGGTCCGAGTTCATCTTCAGAATTTTGCTACTTTTGTTGAAAATCAGTATAATGCTACAATCCAGATTCTAAGATCAGATAATGGTCTAGAATTTTTTATGGAATCATTTTATAAATCCAAAGGCATTATTCATCAAACATCTTGTATTGAAACACCTCAACAAAATGGTATTGTGGAAAGGAAACACCAACATATTTTAAATGTGGCTAGAGCTCTTTTATTTCAAGCTCACCTTCCCAAGTCCTATTGGTGTTTTGCGATTTCTCATACTATTTTTCTAATTAATCGCTTGCCTTCTCCACTTCTTGATCATTCCACTCCCTTTGACTTGCTGTTTAACAGATTCCCTTCATATTCTGAAATAAAAGTCTTTGGTTCTTTATGTTATGCATCTACTATTTCAGCACATCAATCTAAATTTGATCCAAGGGCTTCTAAATGCATCTTTCTTGGTTTTCCTGAAAATACAAAAGGCTACTTGCTGTTTAATCTTCAAACTCATCAGTTTTTTATTTCTCGTGATGTTATTTTCTATGAATAATCTTTTCCTTATCATATTGTTACATCACATGATCCCCATATCCCTCTTCCAGTAGATACACCTCCTCTAGACTATCCTTGTTCTACTCCTCCTCTTTCCCATCACTCTTCCATTCCTGATTCTCTTGCTGCACATACATCCCCTACTAACCATTCTTCCCCTACTTTGTTTGTTTTACCTGATCCTATGCCTGCACCTACGCCTGATCCTGCCCCTTTACCGACCTGTGTATCGACTAGACCACACAAGCTTCCTACTTATTTTTAGGATTACTATTTGCTTAGCCTTCACTACTTCAGCTGCTCCCTTGTAATACCCCAAAAATTATTATCTCTCTTAAATACAATATTTTGGGAGATAAAGGCTATTTGAAATAGGTGAATATGTGATCTCAAATTTTGAGATGTGTTTATTCTATTTTTAGGATTTAAGATAACCAATGTTTTATTTTCTAAATTTTGTTAGGGATCATAAAATATCATAAAAATACAAATAATTACCAAATTAAATTATAGTTCTTGTATGATCAAAAAGAACAAGAAAGTGTTATGGAAATACTTAAACAAATAGGAGAAATTAATAAGAATTAATAAACAACTAAGTCTTCACTAAACTAAATAATTGTGTAAATTTTCATAATTAATCAAGGGATTAATTAATGAAGACTTAAGCCTCAATTTTCATAATTTATTAAGAAACTAAATTTTCTAAAGCCCTATAATTACCAACCTAATACCTGAGTTCAATTTTAATTCATAGAGGCCATAAAGAATTATCAAAATGCTTGGAACAATTAAGGGGCAATCACCAACAATTAATAAGCAACTAAATATACACTAATAAAACATTTAGGTAATTCTTTATAATTAATGCTAGTAGTCATTAATTAGAGGTATGTTAAGCTAATTAAAGATCAAAGACCACTAAGAAGTTATGATTAGCATAGAGTAGATTATCAAGTGTAATGAATTACCCTAAACACCAATAATGCAATAATTAAGAGACAATTAAGCTTTTGACTAAGATGTTAATTAAACTTTAATCAAGCTTTGAAAAGTCAACAATTTCAACTAAGATCAAAGGCCGATATTAAACCTCATAAAGCTAATCTAAGGGCTTTAAAATCAATTTCATAAAGTGGAATCCATGTGAACCAAAACTAACCAATGAAAGATTTTCTTCTAAATATTATAAGATAAAAACAAAAACAAATTAAAAATAAACAAAAGGGGAGGGGGGCGGTTTTTGCAATTTGAAGAGGAAGAAATGAATTGTTAAAAATCAAATACCCACATGCAAATATGAGTCATGAAGCAACATAAATGCAATGAAGACTTTAAAGGTAAATGGAAGAGGATAGTGTACCAAAAGCAATTAGGGCTCTTAAAGATTTTGGAAGAGGATAATGAAAGAGAAAGATGATGTGCATGTGTGTGTATACAATTGTTGTATGAGAAAGAGAGAGAGTGTTGTGAGTGCAATTGTTGTGAGCCTAGTGTTAAGAGTCAAGGACTCCACCAATAAGAAAATTAGGCATAAAACAATTAGATTAATCCGTGAAATTAATTCAAGACATAAGCAAAGAGAAATCTATACAAAATAAATTGTATCTTAAGATCCATTAATCATAAATCAAATATAAGAAGTGATTATTAACAAGCATAATCTAAGCTTGAGAATGGTTATAACCAAAGCCATTTCCTCAAGTTTTGAAGATTGTTCCAAATGAGAAAATGTGTGTTTGAGGTCTCTAAATGAAGCCAAGAATTTCAAGACTTCAAAACCAATAGGGAAATTTAAATAAAACTTCATTAAGAACCCCAAATATATTTTTATCTAGTGGAAAATAAAGATTGAAAGAGGTAGGAAACTTAAACTTGAAGAGAAAGTCAAGAATTTATCAAACACATGGGATAATCCTCATCAACTTGGAAGAGGATAATGTACTTTAGGATAGGATGAGTCATAAAGCAATGGAAGAAGCTAGAAGAGAGAGATAGGGGGCGGTTTTGGGGGTGTGTAGGGTGAGGATTTGAGTTCCCAAATAACCTAGATCCAAGGGTCCAAATTTGAGAAGATTATGTTTGAATTATGTACCATAATTGCCACACCAATTTACTATAAGTAGGGGTCCTTAGTCTTCATAATCCTCACACCAAACCAAGCTTGAACAAGCTGATATAGAGAGTAGGGAGTGAGAGGGAGGAGCTTCTTGAAGGAGTAGCAAGGTTCTTGGTAAGTTCTCTAGCTCTAGCTTTAAGTTCTTTAAGTTTTAGTTCTTAAATTCTTAGTTAGAAGTAGTTTTAATCTTAAATATGCTAGGGTAGTTTTAATATCATGTTTTTATAGTCAAAATTGGTTTTAATTCGAAAAATTGATGAAGAGGGTGTTTTAGCAAAATTTCTGGAAGATGGGAATCAAAGTAACAAAACTATGGCAAAATTTTGTCGGTAGGCGATTTATGAAGTCAGTAATGAAAGTGCCAATATTTTATACTGAAAATGATGTTAAAAAATTCTGGGAAAATTCATGGTTAAAGTAGACATATAGGGCTTTTCGAATATGCAAAGAAAATATTAAAATGAGCTCTGTACAGTGAGATAAAAATTCTCAAAGTTTGACTGTGAATTTCTGGAAAAATTCTAGGCAGAGGGTTGAAGCATTAAAACTGGGAATGACTCAGGTGATCTGGGAAAAATTTATTATTTTTACTTAAAACTAGACATCCTAAGGTTTCCAAAGAATTTTACGGATCCTCATTTCGATGTTTCTAGAATTAGTTATGATTTTTCAAAGTTGAATGAAAATCTGTCCAGAATTCTGGACCAGCGTTTTTTAAAAAAGATTAAAGGTGATAAGCTGATAGATAATCCTACCAAGGTTAAAAAGGTCCGTAGTGACTAGGATATCTTCTAGAATATTATTTGTGAATTAATAAACGCGATATTACTATTATAGGATAAACGTGATCACAGTCCGAACGACAGCGTATCGATATCACCGACAAAGGTACGGACGCGTACTGTAACACTAACTCTGATGCTTATTGTATACTTTGTTAGTTTCCTATATGTTTTGATGATGACTAACAATTGTATCATATGACAAAAATACTTGAAACCATTCTTGAGTTCTTTGAAAATGTTTTTAGAAGATTGGTAACTCAAGTTGTTGATTACAAGTCAAGTTACAGGACTTAAGAATTTTCACAAAAAAATCATAACTCAAGTTGGAAATCATAACTCAAGTTACAAATCAATTTTTCAGAGAATCATAACTCGAGTTGTCATTTAATAACTTGAGTTATAGGCTGTACTTCATTGATTCAGAAAGCTTCTCGCGATATTACTTTTTGATCAACTGATGTAACTCGAGTTATGTGGCTTAACTCGAGTTGTAAGCTTCTCAGAAATGAATGATCTGATGTAAATTGCTGATATAACTCGAGTTACTTGAAGCAACTCGAGTTAATCCTGTGGCAAATTGCTCTTTGTCTGATTCTAATTTTAACATAACTCGAGTTATAGTATGTAACTCGAGTTACATATCTTTCATAAGTTTTTCTGTGTAACATGACAACTCGAGTTACTCCTGTGCCACTCGAGTTAGGCCAAGGCGAATTGTTCTCTGTTTGAATTTAATGAAAAAGCAACTTGAGTTAATGTTTATAACTCGAGTTGGTCCTCTTCTTCCAAAATTTCCAGAACTTGATTGTAACTCGAGTTACCACTGTATAACTCGAGTTACTCATATCAGTTTTTGAAATTAGCGCTCTCGAAATCTAAAACTCTGTGATTATGCATTGGGTACTTGATATTATTGTTTCTTATCATTTCTAATCAACTTTAATCAGTCTGCTAGTGTGTTTTAGACATGTTTGACAGGTTTAAACTTCAAATTATCATAAAGCAAATTTCTGTTAGAAGCATTTAATGCAATGCACAGACATTCACTGTTTTGGCAAAGAAATCATCTGAGCAAGCGAAAAGCAGTCCGGTTATTTCTCAGACAACATTCCGACTAAGTCTTAATGGACAATTTGAATAAGGAATGTCAACGGAGAATAACGGACGAATGTCGGAGTAATATGAAGAGACAAAGCCACGAAATCTCAACGGATACATTCATTACTCACAACGGCTCATTAATCACTTCTCAACGGTCATTAAATACAAGCATCTATAAATACGAGAAGCATTCAAATCTCCACCTACCGAAACTCTACGCATTCAATTAGCGAACAAGTTCATTTACTGTTTCGACACCAACAATCAATATCTTCTGATATTTCAATCTTCAGTGTTTATTCATCTACTCTATCAGAGAGTTCTTCATTGAGATTGAGTTATCTGATTACAACTTGTAAGGGGGAGTAAGTTCTAGTGTGAGAGAATTACTCTGAGAGTACAGAGTGTGTAATCATTTGAGTTAGTGAAATCCCAGAGAGTCTGGGGACTGGACGTAGGTCAAGGATTTAGACCGAACCAGTATAAATCTCTTGTGTTCATTCTTCCTTAACTCTACTCTGTTCACCCCTGTTCTTGTAGTGCGTTAACAGAGCAGCAAACGAAAGAAAATTTGATATCCCCAATTCACACCCCCTCTTGGTGATATTCCATCTTTCATTTGGTATCAGAGCAAGATCTTCTCTAAAGAAATTAACATCTCGAGAAGGATCAATATGGACGGAATTCTACCTGACGGAGCTTCGATCAATAGACCACCAGGTTTCAATGGTGAGCACTATTCATTCTGGAAAGCAAAGTTCAAAGTCTTTGTGAATACTACAGAATATGGGCTATGGAGAGTGTTCGAGAGAGGAGACTATATGCCCACGGTTGTTGAAGATGGTGTGAGAGTTATGAAGCTAGAAGAAGACTATGATGACAATGACAGAAGAAATGTCACACTGAATAGCAAGGCTGTTCTTCTACTTCAAAGTGCTCTGAGTCAACAAGAATATTTCCGTGACTGCACTCTACCATCTGCTAAAGCCATGTGGGATGCCTTGGAGATTGCTCACGAAGGTACAGCTAGAGTGAAGTAGAATTGTGTCAACACTCTCATGACAGAATATGATCTCATGTGCATGAAACCTGGAGAATCAATTGGCAAATTTCACTGAGATTCACACATTTGATTAATCAACTGGCTGCATTGGGAAAAGAGTATGATCAATCGGTTCAAGTGAGGAAGATTCTAAACATCCTCAACAAAGATTGGGAAGCAAAGGTCACAGCCATTGAGGAAGCTAGGGGAGATTCAATGGCATCAGTGGCTGCTCTTTTTGGTAGTCTTTTTGAGTACGAGGCCAAGCTCAAGTTCAAGAAGGGACTTGATGAAGTTCACAGCAAAAACAAAGGCATTGCTCTCAAGGCTGCAAAAGATGTTAAAGAATCAGACGAGGAAGATGAAGATGATGATGAGGAGATAAGCATGATGGTCTGGCGATTTAAGAAATTTTACAAGAGGGACCAAGGATTAAAAAAACTTCACAAGGGCAGTTCAAGCTATGAAGCAAAGAAGCCAATAATCTGCTATGAGTGTGAAAAACCAAGCCATATCAAGTCTGAATGCCCTCAGCTGCAGAATAAGGATAAGGAAAAGAAGAAGTTTAACAAATTTAAAAAGAAAGCTTATGTCTCTGCCATCTGGGGTGATAGCTCGTCTGATGAAGAGGAGGAAAATGAAGAGGAGAAAGATAATATCTGCTTGGTGGCAGAAGAAGAAGAAGAATCCGCAGTAAATAATGAGGTATATGATTCTAAACCATCTTATGATGAGTTATTTGTTGAATATCTTCTTGTGCAAATGGAATTTGAAAAACTTGCTGCGAAATATCTTACTTTGAAAAAGAAGAATACAACACTTGAATTTCAAGTTGAAAAACTTTCTTCTCCTGAAATTCTTGTTTGTGATGAATGTCCTGATCTGAAGAAAAAGAATTTACATTTGACAAAGGCACTTGAAAAATTCACTAGAGGTAGTGAAATGCTCAATGTCATCTTGAAACAACAAAGATTTACAAACGACAGGTCAGGAATTGGTTACAAACCTGACTTTGATAAGAAGAAAGGTAAGAAGAAGAATGGTGAGAAATCTTATATGAATTATTTTACAAAATCAGTCCATTCATCAAACCCTTTTGCACATTGTAATTATTGTAACAGAAAGGGTCATTCTACTTCCTCATGTTTTCATAAGAAAGAAAGAAAAGTCAAACCATCTGGTAATTATCAATGGGTACCAAAGGGAACCTATGTTCCTAAGGTACGATCTAACCCCAAAGGACCCAAGAAAAGATGGGTACCTAAGACATGATTTGTTGGATTTTGCAGGTATGTCTAAGAGCATCAAAGCCAAACAAATGGTACATTGATAGTGGATGCTCTAGACACATGACAGGAGATTAATCCAAATTTGTCACAATCAAACCCAAGGATGGTGGCAAGGTGACCTTTGGTGGAGACCAATCTGGGAAGATTGCTGGAATTGGTGAAATTGGAAACAATGAAGGACCACTCATCAAAGATGTTTAACTTGTGGAAGGACTTTGCCACAATCTCCTCAGTGTAAGTCAAAGCACTGATAAAGGTAACTTAGTCATCTTTGATTCTGAGGAGTGTTTGATTACGAAAAAGGATATTCTCCCTTTAGAAAACTTAAAATCAAAAGCCTTATTTAGAGCCCCTAGAGATGGAAATTGCTATACTCTTAACCTCTCTAGTAAAGATTCTGTTTCTGAAAATTGTTTTGTAAGTAATTTGGATGAGAGTTAGCTATGGCACAAGTGATTAGCTCATGTCAGCATGCCTCAACTTGACAAACTACTGAAAAAGGATTTGGTGATTGGTGTTCCTAAATTACGTTTCAAAAATGACATGGTCTGTGATGCATGTCAAAAAGGAAAACAAACCAAATCGTCTTTCAAATCCAAAAATTTGATTTCAACTAGTAGGCCTCTTCAATTACTTCACATGGATCTAGTTGTAGTGTTGGACCAACTAGAGTAAAAAGTCTTGGTGGAAACCTCTACACTTTGGTCATAGTTGATGATTATTCTAGATTTGTATGGACAATATTTTTATCTTCTAAAGACGAAACATTTGATTAGTTTGTTGTGTTTGCCAAGAAGGTCTAGAACGAGAAAGGTTTCTCTATTTCAGGAATTAGAACTGATTATGGAGGAGAATTCGAAAACAAAGCATTTGCTGAGTTTTGTGACAACATGGGCATAGACCACAACTTCTCAGCCCCAAGGACTCCTCAACAGAATGGTGTTGTAGAAAGGAAGAATTGAGTCCTCACCGAGGTGGCAAGAGCTATGCTGAATGAGAACAATACTTCCCAAGTATTTTGGGCTGATGGAATGAGCACCGCTTGCTACATCTCAAATCGGGCATATCTTCGAAAGAAGTTGAACAAGACTCCCTATGAATTGTACAAAGGAAGGAAACCCAACCTGAGTCATCTACATGTGTTTGGATGTAAGTGTTTCATCCACAACAATGGTAAGGATAACTTGGGAAAGTTTGATTCCAAGGCTGATGAAGGTATATTTTTGGGTTATTCAAATAGGAGTAAAGCTTATAGAGTCTTTAATACTCGAACTCGCATTGTTGAAGAGTCTGTACATGTTGTTTTTTGTGAATCCAAATCTGATAAACCTATGGATGATGATGAGGAAAATGTCTTCAAAAATCAATTATTTTTGAAAACTACTCCTGCTTCTATTGAAAATCCTGAAAATGTCTTCGAGGCTGATCCCCAAAATAATATTGAAAATCTTGATCAGTCTCAACCTAGAGCTTGGAAATTCATAAGGAATCACCCTTTAGACCAAGTTATAGGTGATGTGAATCAAAGAGTAAGAACTAGAAATAGCACTTTAAATGAAGTCACTTTCTCTGCATTTATTTCTCACATTGAACCCTCTAAGATTGATGAAGCCCTATTAGACAATGATTAGGTGATAGCAATGCAAGAGGAATTGCACCAATTTGATAGAAATCAAGTTTGGGATTTGGTACCTAGGCCTAAGGATCATCCGGTCATTGGCACTAAATGGGTATTCAAGAACAAACGAGATGAGTCAGCAATCATTGTCTGTAATAAGGCAAGGTTGGTTGCCAAAGGCTCTAACCAAGAGGAAGGAATTGATTATGAAGAAACTTATGTTCTAGTGGCAAGATTGGAAGCTGTTAACTCTTAGAAATTGACAACATTCTAGCACATTTTCTCTCTCCTTTTATCTATTTTTGGTTCAAAATGTGCATAGAAATGAAGTTATAGAGGAAAATGTGCATATCAAAGTATAAGGCAAATATCAAAGAAATTCTTGTTTTATCCTTAAGAATTTGTGATTTAATTGAGAATTGATAATTCCTTCCTCTTTTGTAGGAAGGTGGAGACAAACTTTGAAGCTCTATAAGAATCAAGAAACAAGAAAAGAAAGAAAGGATGTGAAGTAGTGCAAAATTAGAAGAACCTGTACAACTGGCTACAACAAGCAGTGTTCTGTGTCACTGGCCACGACCAGTCGTGAAAAAGTGTTGAAAGTACAGCTGCGCGTTTTCTCATTTCAGAAACAGAAAAACCCTATTTAACCCAAAGGGAAGGGCCGAAAAACACACTCTTGACCTAAGGAAACAAGTGGGCACACAAGGGAAGAGCTTGGGAGGAAGATTTGGAGCATTTTAGAGGCTTGGGTACTCTTCTCAAGAGAGATTTTGGGGATTTCACCTTGGTTCTTCCTCTTTTTCCTCTCTTTTCTTCCTAGTTTCTTTATGTATTCAGTTTCTTTGCTTAGACTCTCTTTGTGTTTGAACATGAGTAGCTAAACCTTTCATTCTAGGGTTCTTTTGACCCTTTGTATGGATTAAAACTTGGAGTTTCTTCTATTTTGGTAGATAAATATACACATGTGTTGATTTCAACCTTGGCTTAATGCTTCTAAGTGATTGGCCTCCATTTAGATGATTTATTCACATAGGTTTTGACTCGCGAGAGCTAATCTAGGTGTAGAACTTGATTGAAATCATGCTTGTCTTGAAGTTTACATTGATAAATGGATGGTTTGTTGGTAAAATAGAGATATATTTACTAACCTTGCATTGTCACATTAGGGTTGTTGCTTAATTATTGATTCTTACTAATTGTAGCAAGAGATTGTGCATTTTAGTGAGAAGAAAAACTTGATTTTGACTTGAGAGAGCGTTTCAAGTGTTATTGAACCCTAGACTAATACATGTATGTATTGAAATGCTATTAGAGAGGAAGTTAACCAAGTTTTATGAATGGCAAAAGGGGAAGAAGAATCCTAGGCTCCATTATCCTTGAAGTCAAAAGTCATTTTCCTTTAGCAATTTTTAGTTTTAGAAAAAGTCTTTGAGAATTCTCATTCCACATGAAAACTTTGTTCTAGCTCAACTTGATTGAATTCACTAAGCCTCTTGCTTGACCAATTTGTTAAACAAATCCTCGTGGGAACGATACTTTACTTAATCACTTTATTACTTGCGAAACTCGTACACTTGCGAGGCGAACAGAAGCCATAAGAGTTCTTCTAGCCTTTGCTTGTGCAAAAGGTTTTAAACTCTATCAAATGGATGTGAAAAACGCATTTCTAAATGGTTTTATCCAAGAGGAAGTTTATGTGGAACAACCTCCCGGTTTTGAAAATGGACATTATCCAGATCATGTTTATAGTCTCAAGAAAGCCCTTTATGGACTTAAGCAAGCTCCAAGAGCTTGGTATGAGCGACTAAGCAAATTCCTTCTTGATCAAGGTTTTATTAGAGGAAAAGCAGACACAACACTCTTCATATAGAGTAATAAGCTTAATGAAATTTTAATAGTTCAAATCTATGTTGATGATATTATATTTGGTACTTCTAATGATGTGTTGTGTGAAGAATTTGCTAAGAACATGCAGGGAGAATTTGAGATGTCTATGATGGGAGAGCTTAATTATTTCCTTGGTCTGCAAATCAAGCAAAGAAAAGATGGAATTTTCATATCTCAGACCAAGTATCTCAATGATCTGTTGAAGAAGTTTGGGATGGACCAATGCAATAGAGCTAACACTCCTATGAGTTCAACGGCTTCATTGGATGTTGATGAAGAGGGCAAAGACTTCAACATCAGAAAATATAGAGGAATGATCGGATCATTACTCTATCTGACTGCAAGTCGGCCAGACATCCAATTCAGTGTTGGGATGTGTGCAAGGTTCCAATCTGCTCCCAAAGAATCACATGTTGAACATGTGAAGAGAATCTTTAAATATCTTGCTGACACTAAGACACTTGGATTGTGGTTTCCCAAAGTCCAACCAGAACATTTGGTGGCGTATTCAGATTCAGACCATGCCGGCTACAAGACTAATAGGAAGAGCACAAGTGGTCAATGTGAGTTCTTTGGCAATTCACTTGTATCTTGGTTCAGCAAGAAACAAACCAGTGTGGCTGTTTCATCAACTGAAGCTGAATATGTGGCTGCATCAAGTTGTTGTGCCCAAGTGCTATGACTCAAACAACAACTTGCTGACTTGGGAGTCAATCTAAAGGAGATTCCAATTTTTTGTGATAACACAAGCACAATAAGCTTGGCTAAAAATCCAGTTCAACATACTCGAACCAAGCATATTGATGTGAGACATCATTTTATAAGGGATCATGTTCAGAAAAGAGATGTCAAAGTTATGTTCATCCCAACTCATCTTCAACTTGCTGATATCTTCACAAAGCCATTGGCCAAGGAGCAATTCAGTTTTATAAGAAGAAAATTGGGAATGGTAAATCCCAATGAGCTGTAAGCCTTTTTAACTCAATGTTAGTTATATGTTTTTGATGATTCATAATTTCTAACTTAAGCTTCGGAGTGTCTACATATTGTTTTACAGGTGTATTCTAGCATATATCAGTGAAAAACATGCTTCTGTGATTACATTGCTTTGTTTTGAATTTTTGCTGATATAACTCGAGTTATTTTCAAAATAACTCGAGTTGGGTTGTTCTCAGTCATTGCTGAGGAATTGAAAATTTTCGAAGTAACTCGAGTTACATTGGGCAACTCGAGTTACCTCGTTAGTCAGAGAACAAATGCTTCTCTGCAACTCAGTATAACTTGAGTTATATAACATAACTCGAGTTGCTCTTCAGACAGAGAAGAAATGTGCCCATTCACAACTCGAGTTACCACTAAGCAATTCGAGTTGTCCTGTCTGATATATATATTATGCGTTGTCTCTCTCTCATTTCTCACGACCTCCTTAAACCCTAACTCGAGGTATCTCTCACTTCTCTCTCTGAAATTTATTTTCTTCCATCTCTGAATCTTCTGAAAATGGCTCCAAAACTCTCGAAAAACCCTAAAACTCAGAAAGATTGATCATCTGATTACGAACCCACTGTGTCCTCATCTCCTATCGCCTCATCTCGACCAAAAAGGAAGAGGAAGCCTTCGAGTAAGGTCTCTGAGATGCCTCCTGAGAAACCCAGAAAACTAAGAATCGAAGAACCATATGAAGTTCCTATTCGCAGAAAGATTGATCCAGAAGCTGCAACTCGTCGAGACAAGGAACCAGTTATTGCTCCTCACAAGAAGAAGAAGAGAGTGGTAATTGCTACTGATGCTCAGAGCTCCAAGGTTCAAGCTAGTTCAAATGCTCAAGCGTCTGGTTCAAAAGGCCCAAATAATTTTGGAATCAAAGACTCTGAGGTACCGGCAAAACCTAAGTATGTATTCAAGCCTCCTAATCTTGAAAGACCCCCAAGTTCAGAGTTTATCTGTTGTCCTACTCCTATGGATCAAGAACAAATGTTAAGTTTCAAGAAGAACTATCAGAATAGAACTTTTTGTCCTACTATATATGTTGATCTAGCTAAACTTAAGGAAGAATGCAACCTTGATTTGTCTCCCTGGCTAGAGCAATTTAGAAACCTTCTATCCA
Organism: Acacia crassicarpa; assembly: GCA_034222035.1. Lineage (NCBI taxonomy): Eukaryota > Viridiplantae > Streptophyta > Magnoliopsida > Fabales > Fabaceae > Acacia > Acacia crassicarpa. Next base: position 39,359,929 of record JAWXYG010000011.1, read on the forward strand.
TTAACACTGCCTACTGTCCCTCTTTAGTCAAGCACTTTTATCACAATATGAGGATGGCAAATGTGGTAGATAGGAAGGGTAAGCTGGTTGAGGATAAGTGTATTACTTCTGTTAGGGGCAAGCTAATCACTGTTTCAGTTGATGTGATCAATTCCCTACTCTTCATTGAAAATCCTCCAGAGGTGTCTAATATCAAATATGACAAGGAGAAATTTTTCAAAACTCTCTCACCTGATAAGCCTTATGAGGGTCAGCTAAAATTGTCTCCAAGTGATATGTCTCCCACATACAGAGCCTTATGGTATATTTATACCAGAAACTTAGTACAGAAGAGTAAAAATTTCACCCACTTCAATACCACTGACTATGGTCTATTTGCATCTCTCATCAACAAGGTACCATTCAATATAGGTCATTGGGTGTACCAAGAAATGAAGAGGTTTACATTTCAGTCTGGATCCTCTGCTCAGATACCCTATCCCAACCTTGTCTCCCTCATACTTTATACCAACAAGATCTGGTATCTTGACATAACTGAGACACCAGTCACACCTCAGATGTTTGGTCATACTCACCTGAATTACATGAATATCTCCTTCCTAGAAGGTTCAGGACAATCAAGAGCACCCTCCAGATCAAGAGCTTCTGTCTCTAGGCCACAAGCAGCTGAGTCTTCTCGTATTCATTCTCAGTCACATCATGCACCTCATTCTTCCAATCTGTCTACTGAGATCAAGGCAATTATTGCCAAGGCTATGCAAGAAACTTTTGGGACTCTTTAGACCACACTCACAGCTCAATACTATGAACTATCTGATAAAATTGAATCAAAAGTTGGCAAGATGGTCTCTTCAGTTACTTCTACTGAGTCCAAGGTTGACAAGTTGGGGAAGACCATTGCTTCTACTAAAGACAAGGTTGACTACCTTGGTGAGAAGATTGAAGATGTTACAGGACATTTTGATGATTTGGATCATTGATTTGAGAGCATGCATGGTCTATATCAACTGCTGGATACCAAGCTTGACAAGCTCCTAAAGTCTGATGTTTCCTTTGGTCCAACTAGGGTAGTTCCCTCTACCAGACAATCTCCCACTCATTCCCCACTTCACATTTCACCTCATGTCTCTCCTTACCAATCTCCACCTCATTCCTCCACATGTCAGCATACATCCATTCCAGTTTTATCCCTTTCTCTTCTTTCACCATCTCCACCTGATATCATTCCTATTCTGCCCATTCTTCCATTTTCTACTCCTTTCATATCATCTGCTCCCCCAACTGTTCCTTTTCCCACTCCTCTAGAATATGTCACTCCCTCCTCACCATCCTCTGGAGATACAGCAGAGCTCTTCGATGAACTTCCCTCTAGCCCTTCTGTCTCACCTTCCTCATCTCCCAAAACTTACTCTCCTTTGCTTCTTCCTTCCCCACCTTCACCACCTTCTCTAACCCTCACACTTTATTCACCCTTACCAATTCTCCAGTCTTTGCGTGCTTTCTTGGCCTCTGATCCTCCCATTTTGCTTGATGACAAAGGGGGAGAAAAAGAGAAAGAGAAAGAGAAAGAGCAAAAGAAGAAGAAATGAAGCCTGAGAGAAGAAGAAATGAGAAGAAATGAAGTCTGCCATAGGATAGTTTGTGTGTAGCTTTTAGCTAATCTTTATATGGCTCATAGGATAGTTTGTGTGTAGCTTTTAGCTAATCTTTATATGGATCTTAACTTCAAAAACTTCTGTTTGATTTCTTTTGTTCTTAAACTATGGAATTTGTCTGCTGCAAGTGTATGTACTCATCATGTTTTTGATTTTCACCAAACATTGGCAATGAGTAGTGACAAGCTTCTGATATTTCTGATATTTGTCTTAATACATGAGTTTCAATTGATGCTTTTACAAACTGATCTCTTTCTCAAACTTACAAATGTTGTCATCATCAAAAAGGGGGAGAATGTTAGTTTCCTATATGTTTTGATGATGACTAACAATTGTATCATATGACAAAAATACTTGAAACCATTCTTGAGTTCTTTGAAAATGTTTTTAGAAGATTGGTAACTCAAGTTGTTGATTACAAGTCAAGTTACAGGACTTAAGAATTTTCACAAAAAATCATAACTCAACTTGAAAATCATAACTCAAGTTACAAATCAATTTTTCAGAGAATCATAACTTGAGTTGTCATTTAATAACTTGAGTTATAGGTTGTACTTCATTGATTCAGAAAGCTTCTCGCGATATTATTTTTTGATCAACTGATGTAACTCGAGTTATGTGGCTTAACTCGAGTTGTAAGCTTCTCAGAAATGAATGATCTGATGTAAATTGCTGATATAACTCGAGTTACTTGAAGCAACTCGAGTTAATCCTGTGGCAAATTGCTCCCTGTCTGATTCTAATTTTAACATAACTCGAGTTATAGTATGTAACTCGAGTTACATATATTTCATAAGTTTTTCTGTGTAACATGACAACTCGAGTTACTCCTGTGCCACTCGAGTTAGGCCAAGGCGAATTGTTCTTTGTTTGAATTTAATGAAAAAGCAACTCGAGTTAATGTTTATAACTCGAGTTGGTCCTCTTCTTCCAAAATCTCCAGAACTTGATTGTAACTCGAGTTACTCATATTAGTTTTTAAAATCAGCGCTCTCGAAATCTGAAACTCTGTGGTTGTGCATTGGGTACTTGATATTATTGTTTCTTATCATTTCTAATCAACTTTAATCAGTTTGCCAGTGTGTTTTAAACATGTTTAACAGGTTTAAACTTCAAATTATCATAAAGCAAAATTCTGTCAGAAGCATTTAATGCAATGCACAGACATTCACCGTTTTGGCAAAGAAATCATCTGAGCAAGCGAAAAGCAGTCCGGCTATTTCTCAGACAACATTCCGACTAAGTCTCAACGGACAATTTGAATAAGGAATGTCAACAGAGAATAACGGACGAATGTCGGAGTCATACGAAGAGACAAAGCCACGGAATCTCAACGGATACATTCATTACTCACAACAACTCATTAATCACTTCTCAACGGTCATTAAATGCAAGCATCTATAAATACGAGAAGTATTCAAATCTCCACCTACCAAAACTCTGCGCATTCAATTAGCGAACAAGTTCATTTACTGTTTTGACACCAACAATCAATATCTTCTGATATTTCAATCTTCAGTGTTTATTCATCTACTCTATCAGAGAGTTCTTCATTGATTATCATTTATGGTAAGAATCTCAAAGTATTGGGACTTTGAGATTGGGTTATCTGATTACAACTTGTAAGGGGGAGTAAGTTCTAGTGTGAGAGAATTACTCCGAGAGTACAGAGTGTGTAATCATTTGAGTTAGTGAAATCCCGGAGAGTCTGGGGACTGGACGTAGGTCAAGGATTTAGGCCGAACCAGTATAAATCTCTTGTGTTCATTCTTCCTTAACTCTACTCTATTCACCCCTATTCTTGTAGTGCGCTAACAGAGCAACAAACGAAAGAAAATTTGATATCCCCAATTCACCCCCCTTCTTGGTGATATTTCGTCTTTCATACTTACATGTGATAGATAGTCTGAGACTCTGTTTTTAAAAAAGTTGTGCATACACATACAGTTATATACGGGTTATAGTCTTGATAATACCGTTGAGATTTCCTAGCGTTGAGGACACGGATGTACACCGTGGCACTGGTGAATAGTGCAGACTATAATAACATGCATAGGCAGTGGCTGTGTTCTGTTATTATCTTGAGTATGTGATTATAATGATTGCTGTATTGTCATGAATATATGTCATACATAACTGATACATAAGCATGAGGTTAACCGTTACTTGAGGTTCAATGGGGACTGAACCTCAGCTCTTACCATAGCCTCAGATTTTGGAGGAACCAGGACCAAGGACAAGGATAAGAAGCACACATCACGACACGGGCGGGGGACTTTTTCTCTTGAACCTTTATTAACGTATTGTATTCAGATCATTGTACCACTGTATAAGTACCCAGACTCAACAACAGGGAATATTTATCAGATACTCGCTCTTTTAAATTATTCCGATGCTCTACTCTGATTAAACTATTTCAAACTCTGATTAAAATATTTTGAAAACGAATTTCGAAAATGAGGATGTTACATCCCTTCTCTTCTGGTGATAAGTATTCATTTCCTATTGATTTGTTTTCTTCTTTGTCTCCTTCCTATAAAACCTTTTGTCTTAATATTTCTTCTGATGTCATTCCTACTACATATCGCTAAGCCTCTAAATATAAACCTTGGCGTGATGCCATGGATGCTAAAATTGCTGTTGGAAATTATGCCCTAGGGGCAATTCATTGTACTTTGGATATTTAAGTTATTTAAAGTATTCTATTTTGTTATCATTTTCGTTTGCATGTTCGTATTGATAACTGCATCCCTGGATAATCTTATAGATTATCCTAAATGTCCCTGGTCGGTCATCTACACAGGAGTGAAGATGAAATAAGACCAGTATGACTTTAATGAGGTATGGAGATACGAATCAAAGTCATGGGCACTTGTAAGAGTACAAGGTGCTGGACCGACCCACTATGAGAAAGCTGCATGGATTAAGTCATAAGCTTATCTCATGTATAACTGCGTCATGACGCCCTATGACCTGAGACCATCATAGATTCCTACATGATGAGTCACTGGTCTTTGACCTAGTCAAAAGTCACCTTTGACCGGGTGATGATAAAGGCTCGGATCGGGATCAGTGGTTTTCATGCGGAGGAATGTGAGTGGTCAAGATGGGATTTGTCTCTCACATATGTAGAGAGATAATGCTGGGCCCCTCGATGAGTGAGTCTAAGAAATGTATGGCCATACTGTGATGGAAAAGAGTTTCCATTTCACTTATTAGACTACTCGAGAATCGAGAAAGCAATGGTCAAGAAAAGGAAGTTGACATTATCCATGCCTCATCCTTGACCAAATTATCGCGTGACAAAAGGGACATGACATGGTTGTACGATAGGTAGTATCGTGTCATCGATCCCCATGTGAATTGGGTAGTCGCAATGTCTTGCTAGAGGCCGCTTGCGACTTGTGGGCTGATACAGTGTTGGCCCACTGTCAATCTCATTTGGGCCTACAGGGTCGCACACAAGAATAATCCAACACGGGTAAAAGTGTCCAGATTCATTGAATCTCAGATTAATCTGAGATTAAATGAATACTAAATCTGATCTAGGATTTATATATATATATATAATTCAAAATTAATATATATATTATAAATAGAGATTATAATATTATATATGATATTTGCTTAGTATTTAATTTATTTGATAAATTAAATATCTGAAACAAATAGAGATATTGTATCTCATTTAATTTCGAATAAAGATATCATGTATCTGTTTAATATAAAATTGAGAAATGTTATCTCAGATTTAATTAAATGGATAGATATCATATCTCGGATTTAATTTATAATGATAAATTAAATCAAAAGGCTTTAAATTTAGATTTGATCTAAATTCAAGATTCGGATTTCAAATCTGGCTTTTAATATATTTGATTACATTTATGAGATAGATTTGATTGATATATTGTCCAGATTCGGAATTCGAGTTTCCAAAATTAATAAGGATTAATTTTGATTATATAATACACCTGTCGGGTTTAGAAATAAACCTACGGACTTTTGGTTGAGCGTATTAGAAAGCCGCGAGAAACCCTAGAGCAGATTGAGAGAGACGCACAAGAAGCGCTAGCACGTTGCCGCAACCGTGTTCGGGGATTGTTCGTGTGGATACTAGTAGAGGAGGCCGATTCTAAGAGTCGACTTCTGCTGATCAAAAGAACGAGACGCGGACGTGTTGATCGCCCACCTGATCAAGAGAACGGAACACGGACGAGTTCAATATAAGGTATGATTTGGTTTCTCTAACCTTGATTTAAACGTCGTTGAGTGATCCTTCGGAAGGGATTCGTAAGGAATTTTAATCCGCTGCGTGTACGGATCCCAATAGTTGTTGCTCTTGAACAAAATAAGACTTGGATCCTCACTCCTTTGCCTAATGGGAAACAACCCATTGGTTGCAAATGGGTGTTTACTAAGAAATACAAATTTGATGGGACACTTGATAGATACAAGGCAAGGTTAATTGCTAAGGGTTTTATACAAACTGAAGGTATTGATTATTTTGATACTTGTTCTCCTGTTGCTAAGATGACTACTGTTCGCTTATTACTTGCTCTTGCTGCTGCAAGTAATTGGCATATTCAACAACTTGATGTGAATAATGCTTTTCCACATGGTGATTTAAATGAGGAAGTTTATATGGTTTTACCTCCTGGCTTTTAGTTCTTCCTCCTACTTTTCAAGATTAAGGATCTTGGTTCTGCTAGGTATTTCCTTGGTCTTGAGGTGGCTCATAGCTCTTCTAGTATTTCCCTATGTCAACGTAAATTTGTTATGGATCTTCTCATTGAAACAGGGTATCTTGATTGTAAGCCTGCATCTATTCCCATGGATCCGAAGGCTAAATTGAGCATCAACTCTGGTGCCCCTTTAACTGATGTTACATCCTATCGACAGCTTGTTGGACGCCTTTTGTACTTAACTACTACCAGGCCTGATATTTCTTTCGCTACACAACAATTGAGTCAATTTATGGCCACTCCAATTGACTCTCATCTTTAGGTTGCTCATCAAGTCTTGCGGAATTTGAAGTCTACCCCTTCTCATGGTCTTTTCTTCCCATCTACATTTGATCTCTCCTTAAAAGGCTTTAGTGATAGTGATTGGGCTGCTTGTATTGACTCCCGACGCTCTATTACCAGTTATTGTGTGTTCCTTGATAATGCTCTTGTCTCTTGGAAGTCTAAGAAGCAAAGTATTGTGTCTCTTTCTTCTTGTGAGGCTGAATACCGTGCCCCCTCTATGACTACATGTGATCTTCAGTGGTTATTGTATTTGTTGGATGATTTGCATATTTCTCGTTCTCGGGCTGCCCTTTTATATTGTGACAACCAATCTTCTATTCAACTTGCCTTTAATCCTACTTTTCATGCTCGAACTAAGCATATTGAGATAGATTGCCATGAGGGAATAATTACGACTTCAATATATTTTTCTCAGTTTCAATATTCAATAGATTTCCCTACTTTCCCCTTTCTTCTTTCTCTCTCTTGATGTCGCGAGCTTTCTGTTTCACTGTCTCGGTTTCTTCTCTGGCCAATGGCTCTCTGGTTTATTCACTGATTTTGCAGTGTTTCAATGGCAATATGGGTTTTCTAATGCCTTCGTTAATCATTTACCCTAGTTTAAAAGTGATCACATGCCTCTCTTGTTGCAGGTGGAACGTTTAAGACGTGATCTTCGTGCTAATCGGCCATTCCAGTTACTCGTAGCATGGATGAGGGGTTCATGCCTTTTGTTTAAGAGAACTGGAAAAATGAGTTGACTTGGTCTGAGAATGTTAACCAGTTTATAGCAGTGTGTGTAAGGTTGAAGGGACAAACTTTTGCGTACATCATCACTCGAAAGAGGAAAATTATGAACAAACTGAATAGACTTACCAAAGTTGAATCTTGACTTGGCTTAACGTATGAGCAAGAAGAGCTTCAAGTTCAGATTTCGAAGGAGTTAAAAGAAGTGCTATTGCAAGAATAATTGATTTGGGCTAAAAATCCTAGAAGTGAATAGATGATTAACGGAGATAGAAATACTAGATACTCCCTCAGGTCCTAATTATAGGACAGTATTTGAGAGTTGGTTTTGATACTAATTATAGGACAACATTCTAATTTTTGTCGATTTCTTTCCAAAATACCCCTATTGATACTTTCTCAATAATAATTAAACATAATAATAATTTAACGACGCATCTATATATATTATATAAAGTAAATAATGCTTACAATTCATTAATTCCACATACACTTTAATTCTACTATTTTTATTTAATAAAATAATTTCGAGCAATTTTTTCATATTTTTTCCATATCACCCATACTAATACTTCCTCCATAATATAATTAATTTAATAAAATGCGTATATTCTATTAAGTGATAGATTCTACCTTCTTTTTTAGCTCAAATTCTTTGTTGCACATTGTAGAGCCACAAGGTTAATTTGATCGACGGGCAATATATATATATATATATATATATATATATATATATATATATATATATATATATATATAAATTTAATAGTGATGGTCCTGAATTGATACATGAATTATGGAGTACGTCATAGGACAGTGATATATGAAATTATGAAGCTAAAGCTGAACGTATGTTGTTTATTTATAATATAAAACACAGTTTAGATATGAATAAAGGATTATGTGAAATCAGCAAGGTAATTGAAGTGCAAAATTTATATAGGGAATTTTAAGAAAATGAGTAAAATTAACTAATTTAACTTGTGTACTTAATCCCTCCAAAATCGGTTAAATATGTCCTATAATTGAAATGAGATTCCCTACCTATCCTTTGGATAGGGATGGGCAGAGGGAGCTCCTCTCCTCTGGACTGTCCAGATTAGATCTAGACGGTCCGGATCTTATTTATTTATTTTTTCTTACTTTCTATTTTGTTAAAAAAAATTATTTTAATGGGTACAGAATCTAAAATAAAGATAATTTCTCAATTAACTTTTTTTTTTAAAAAAGATTTTTTAATTCAAAAAGCAGCAGTTAAAAAAAATAAAATCTGGACTGTCTAGATCATATCTGGATGGCCCAAATATGCTAGGCACTTAATAGGCACCAAAACCGGTTCCCCTATAATTAGAACCGGAGGTAATATTTTCATACACGAGCCAACTGAAGACGTAAGAAGAATTTTATTAGTGTATTGAGAGGTGGGGATGGGGAATGGATCTATGATGCTGAGGCAGGGACGGAATTAGGGGGGGCTAGGGGTGGCCCCCGCCCCCCCTAAAATTACAGGAAAAAATTAAAAATTGAAATTAGGAGAGGAGAAAATTACAGAAAAGAACCCAAAATTTTATGAAATCACGTTTTAGCCTTATAAAAGTTTAGTATTTTCACTTTAATCCCCCTCTAATTGTTTCATGGAGGGACTAAACTAAAAATTTTGAAATTTTTATAAGGCTTAAAAGTGATTTCCTAAAACTATGGGTTCATTTCTGCAAATTTCGCCCCTCCTCTTTCAACTGCTGGGTCCGTCCCTGCTGAGGTGATCCAAAATATGGCCTGTCTTATTTTGCGTCACTTTTCACAGAGGACCAGGCCATTCAGAATCCCTTATCATGCAATGTCGTGTACCCAATGATAGAGATTGATGATTTAAACTCCATGGGTCGGGGAGCTCATAGTTACAGAGATTAAACACGCATTGTTTAGTATGGGCACTTTGAAGGCAACAGGTCTGAATGGTTTAAACGCTCTGTGTTATTAGAGTTACTGGAAAGTGTTGGAACACTCACTAAGCAATTTTATTAAGTATTTGTGAGCTAATCCATTGAATATAAAGTCGGTTAATGATACGTTGACTGTGCTTCTCCCAAAGATGGACCACCGGAAGGTTGTTCAGGACTTGCGGCCTATAAGTTTGTGCAGTGTGGTTTTCAGGATTTAACTAAAATTCTTGCTAACCACATTAAATTGGTGCTTCCTCAGATCATCAGTCCCCACTAGTATAGCTTTGTTTCTGGCTAGCATTATGATAATATCATAGATTCTGAAAATTAAAAGTGATTCACATGATGCGTAACATGTGGAGAAAATGGGGATACATGGCGATTAAAATTGAATTGGAGAAATCATATGATTGCATGAATTGATCGTTTCTTTGAGGTTACTTGGAGTTATTAAAATTCCCTACTTCGCTAATCGATATTATGTATTATTGTGTTTCTACATACACTTAACATGCAGTTCTTGTGGAATTGTGAGAAAGCAGGAAAATTCACTCCATCAAGGGGCGTTAGACGACGAGGGGATCTTCTATCTCCATATCTCTTTGTCATATGTATAGAGAAATTAGTGCATTTAATTCAAGAACATATTGCAAATGGAGTTTGGAGGCCATCCAACTTTGTAAGAATGGTCCCCCATTTCTCATTTGTTTTTTTGCTCATGACATTGTGCGAAGCATTGGTTCAACAAGCTATTGAAGTGAACAGTTGTCTAGATTATTTTTGTGCTGAGGTGTAGAATTTTAAAAACCTAGAAAATTTTTTTGTAACAGGAAAAGTTATTTTGACAACATGAAAAGCCATTTTGATAACAATATTTTCATAGGGAAATTTTAATAACAAGAAAAGTCATTTTAACAATATGAAAAGTCATTTTGACAACGGAACTTGTTTGATATTGAAATTCTGTAATACATATATATATATATATATATATATATAAAGCCTATGGGGTTTGGGCTTTTTTGATATTTTTTCTCTTTCTTGGAGCCTCATTGATATTTTCCCTACTTTATATATATATATATATATATATATATATATATATATATATATATATATAAAGCCTATGGGGTTTGGGCTTTTTTGATATTTTTTCTCTTTCTTGGAGCCTCATTGATATTTTCCCTACTTTTTATATGGTATATTGAATTGGGCTAATAACCAAAAATGGCGGGGGGATAAGAAATAAGAGGATGCGTGAGTGAGTAGAGGGGCTGCATGATTATATATATATTCCCTGGATACAAACAAGAATTCAAGCTTTAATTAGTTGAGATATTTATCTTTTCATTTACTTTTCACTTATCACCAAAATATTTATCACAAATTTTATAGGTGAATAGATTACTCCCTTTTCAAATTATTAAACTTGTTAAATTTCAAAAACAACTTTAATTAATTAATACCTCTAATATTTATTGAATTTAAAGTGACTAACATTTTGAAAATAAAAACTAAAATTCTGGCTTCATTTGAAAGGGAATGAACTGTAAGGTGCAAAAGATGAGGGGAAAATATATATATATATATATATATATATATTTTCTATAAATAAAAATATAATAGGAAGGGAAAAAAAAAAAAGAAATACAGGATGCAGAATCAAGAAATTGAAGAACTACACACATCTATTGTGGAACTGGAGAAGATTCAACTGAGTTTGAAAATTTTAGTTCCTAGCTATAAGTATCCTTGAGAGAAAAATTAATTATGGTAATTGCATACAAATTTCGAAGTTCAAATTAAAATTTAAAAAATTATTTGTAAAACGTATTATTGGCTTAGCCATCACATGGAAGTCTTCAAACATGCTTTTATAATTGAAGATACCCTTTTGATACTTTTTTTTTTTTTTTGGTCCAAAAACAGTCAATTTTATTAATAACAAAAGCAAGGAATATATTCACTAATAGTCGAAGCTAAGAAACACTCAAAAACACCTAACATTACAACCTAATCCATAGCACACCAAAGAAAATAAAACCTAATAACAGCAGATGCTATAAAGGAAAGAAGACAATAATACCAGAAACCTATCAGCTAGCTTACTATATCAGACCAGCCCACACCTTCTCTATCCAACTCCTTATTCTTGCTAACGTTGAATACCCTGATTGGATTAGAGTCTTGGAGTAAAAACTTGCGAATGGAGGGAGGAGCACTAATCAGCCATGGATGCTGATACACCTTCCTTGTAGCATCAGTTGCTAACCTGTCAGCAACTTTATTACCTTGCCTGGACACAAGGGAAAAGGACACCTCCACCAATGACTCCAACAAACCAAGGATCTCCAACAATAAATCCCTACATTGCCAATCACAGCTAGTAGCTGAATTCTTTTTAACCAATCTATACAAGGAACCGCAATCAGTTTCTATAGTCACCTTGTTGAATGTTTGAAATTTATTCTTGTGTAACAAAGCTTCCTTCAAGGCAAGGCACTGAGACATGAATGCGGAGTGGAATTCACAGCTATGCCCAGCCCACCAACAAAAAGACCATTATGATCTTTGCAGACCACGCTGATCCCAGGCTCTCCAGAATCCTCCCTGAACGAACCATCAATGTTGAACTTAATTGTTGAATCAGAGAGCGCTACCCACTGTACACCTCTCACAGCAACTCTTCCTATACTTAATTGTTGATCTTAAATCTTCAAGAGTATTTTTGTTTTCATGTTTTTATGGTTAGAAATGAGTTTATTTCGGAAATTTGATGGAAAATATGGTGGAGCAAAATTCTTGAAAGTCGAAGATCAAAGTAGCGAAATTCTAGTAGAGTTTACGGTTGGGAGTTTTCTGGAGTCAGCCACGTTGAGGCTATCAATTTATATAGCAAATGAAATCATTAAGTAATGAAATTTTACAGTAATAAAGTAGACATATAGGGCTTTCTAAGTATATAAAATATGAAGCATTTTGAGTTCTACAAAAGGAGATACAATTTGTTAAAGTTAGGCCATTTTCCTGAAAGTTAATCTGGAACAGCGTTGAGAAACTTAAAACCTGGGAATGATTCTTGATGTTCTAGGTTCTGGGAATATTTTTCCTTGAAAATAGACATATCAAGGGTCATGAGGAATTTTACAGAACCTCATTTTGATTTTTGTGAAATTATCTATGATTTTCCAAAGTTGCTGCAAAAACCTGCCCAGAAAATCCAGTACTATGTTTTAAAATAAATGTAAGGGTAAAAATGAAATAATTAATCCACCGAGGGTAGAAAGGTAAATTAAACCTTTAGGATATTATTCTAAGCAATATGATATTTATCACAATATCATATGATAATCCAACAATGATGTATAGAATATCCGGGAAGTTCGGAGTCGGGTTCAAATGTCAGGCATGTTGGCCATTACACGGTGAAAGGTACGTTCGTGTACTAGTAACTTTAATCGCCTATATCTTGTATGATTATATATGATTGATTGATTCATGAAGTGATGGACAAGACTAGGTCTTGGGTCATGCACTGTGACTAAGTTTATGGGGTTTATATCACTTGTTTAGACATTCAGCTTTATACGAGTTATAGTCTTGATAATGCCGTTGAGTTTTCCTATCACTGAGGACACGAGGAGCTGTCGTGGCACTGGTTAGTGCAAACATTGCAAACTTCCATGTGCTGTGTGCTGTGTGCTATGTACTATTGTGCTGTTGACATTACATCTGCTGTGTGCTTATGGTTGTTGTAACCTTACATTTGTTGTGTGCTATGTATGTGTCACACCCTGAAACTTAGGGGGGTGACCGGCACGGAATATGAGAGAGCTCACATTCCTCAAGCCTTAATCCTATAAATTCACATTGATCAATACTCATAATGCATTTGGAGCTAAGTTCCACAATAACATATACATGTACATATATTCCAATTTACAACTATATCAGGGATCTTACCTAAGACTACGTGGAGCATCTACGCTACAGATAATAGAACATACATGAAAGCTTAACTTTAATTACATAACTAGCAGTCGCTCCAAAAATAATTACAAGCTTCGTCAGCAATGTCAAACTTCACTGTTCGATTGAAAGTGGGAGGACATCAGCGTCATCTGAGGCCAAAAATTTTCCGGTGAATAACGTCCCATTTATAAAATTAAATGAAATATCAATGAACGAAATTTAAAGCGATATATCTTCAAATCATAATAGCACAACCATGATAAATATAAGTGAAACCATAAAATACCGTTAACGAAATAGTTCCGAGCACGTAGTAAAACCTTTGATTTAAATAATCAATTAAAACCATAGTTTCAAACTTCATCATTCCATAGGACCTCAACAAAACGAAATAGCAAGCGTGGACACACAGTCCACGAAGGTAAATAACCAAGCGCGGCGAAGCCACGAAACAAGCGTGGACACACAGTCCACTAGGGTAAACTAACCAAGCGCGGCGAAGCCACGAAACAAGCGTAGCACAAAGCTACGAATCAAGCGCAGGTTCAAGACCCACGAAAACAAGCGTGGACACACAGTCCACGAATATCAAGCGAGCTCGAGGTTAACCATGGTGCACCAAGGACTAACAGTACTGCTGCTAGTAACCAGCATTCTGTATTCGGTCCTCTCAAAACAGTTCAAGCATGACTGGGGTTAATTTATCAATAACAGTCAAATAGATTTCCCATTAGGGATATGAACTCGAAAAGAATATCTTGAAACAGAAACCCCAACATGAAAGTTACAAAAGCCTCAAAACATTTGTTTCCCATTTCTGTCAGAAGAAAATCTTTCCATAGATCATCAGCTTGCAAGGGTATCTCAAATATGAGATCATCTCAATATGAAAGTATACAACAGACCTCATAACTTTCCTTATCAATTCTTTACGTAAAAGCTCATAATAAGCAGATGTCATAAACCGTTAGTCTCATTCAACATATACAAGTAGCAATAGATAACGGGAATAATTTCCACAAATCTGTATTGAGAAAACTATACTTGTGAAACTGGAAACTTAATAAAATCATAGCAAGTAGTATTTTGTTTGAAAAGAATAATGGGACGCTATTCACGCACCTGGAACGTTTTACCTGTGTACCTCTTTCCTAACCTCCAATTTCCAACTTATTTAGCCCTTCCTCTCCTCATGTCCAAAACAAACCCAAACCATAAAGACTAAATAACAATATTCTCAAACATCTACTCAATCTCTTCATATATGAGAAGGAAACAATTTGCTAATACGGTAAATATAAATTTTCCTTCTTAATGCAAAGCTCCACAATTTGAACTCTAAAGAAACATGTGATCCAGCTATAATCTCTTCCATAAATTAGTCGCAATCACATAGAATAGAGATATTAGACACTAAACACATGCTAAATCCGACATGTAATCAAAATAGCAGAACATTCAAGTCCTCTTTTATTCTTTATAACACAAGCCTCAACTAACAAGCAACTACAAGAACATTCTAATCAAGTTCTTCTCTTTGGCATTTTAACAAAACACCTTGGATGCAATAATATTCAAACTGTATATATATTTTTACTAAGCTTTCAACATGTAATATCTTATTCAATAAGATTCTTTATCTTATCATCACTAACTTCATCAACATTTCAATTTACAATCAGATTCAATAGTTACACAAGTGCAACAAAGACAACACTCAACCACACAACAGAATATTGATTCACATTCCTGGCTTAGGTGATTAATCGGATAAAATATTGTGAATGCAGAAAGAAAGGAAAAAAACGCTTTAGGATATACCCTCCACACATCAAGCTTCTTTACCTCTAAATTGCAAGGCCAACCACTATCAATTTTAGCAAAATTCGGTTCATAATAAAAAGAAACAATACCCAAATCTAATTTCATCATCTGATCAAAGAATCCTACGGCAATACAAGAAGTAAAAGAAAAACCCAAGCTTACCAGACACATAGAAATTGACGGGAAAATGAGGGATTGAATAAGTGGACTCTACAATCAGAGAAGGAAGGACGATTCGGGCAGAGGGCGGAAGAAGGAGCAAATGAGGTTGGGGTTTGGAGCTTTCAATTGAGAAGCTTCTTCATCGCTCACTCTCTCGCCAAACCAGACAAACCAGCTGAAACAGAACAGCTCAAAAATGAAACAGAGAAGAGTAACAGCAACCAGAGCTACGACCACTCTCAAGACGGACGCCAACGACGAATGATCCAGCGATGATGGCGGAACACGGACGGGAAGGATGAAGAATCAGGGACGCACGACGGGGCTAGGGTTTCTGCAGGATATCGCGCGGCCTCCCCCCTCCCCAACGATGGAATCGTGCGCTACATAAAAGAATTCTGATCTCATTTCTTTTTTTTTTAAACCCCAAATAAGGGTATTTTGGTAAATTCCAGATCAACAGAGAAAAATAAAAACAAAAAAAACCACCCTGGACTCATTGAGGATTCGAACTCAGGACCTTAGGAGCAACTGACCATACCCAAAACCATCAAGCTACCAGTTCATTTAAATACCCAACCTCAATAAATAGTAATATATATAATTAGCTCATAATATTATAATTAATTTTTATTCTCAAATATTTGGGCTGTTACAGTATGGTTGATACTGATATGTAATGAATATCTGTCATATATTGTTATATCTGCTATAGAGGTTAACTGTTACCTGAGGTCTGATGGGTATTGGACCTCAGATTTGTCAAAGGTTCAGGAAAGGAACCAGGATCAGAGGAGGCATCGGTAGATGGAGTCGTGAAAAGGCACCAAAGGGAGGAGCCGATAAGAGGTACCAGTAAAGGCAAATGCCGGAAGGGTGTCAACAAAGCATTCTTTCTAGCATGGATTTAATGACGTTACTCAAACAGTTTGGTGTCGAAAGCAGGGCTAGTCTGTGTGGATCAATCACGATAGATACCTACCTGGCCAAATTGTTTGATAAACTGAGTTAGGTTCATTGCCCCAAGTCTAGCTACGACTTGGTTGAAGATTGTATAGTTACCATAAAGACTAGTAATTATATAAAGCTCTATACTAATGTATCACATGAATATTCCTTCGGGGAATTTTTAATATATCAGCATATGTTAGGGTATCAGCATATGTCTAGGCATTTTGTATCAGTCACTCATCATCCGAACGTTAGCGCATGCTCTCCGTTTCCGCATTATTCTAAGTTGTAGCACCTCAAACCCTAATCATTTTTCTAAAAATAAGTGTCAGCAAACACAATTTGGAGTATGGAATTTGGGGTGTTACACATGGGATTGAGAATATGCATCACCTCATCATCATCAAGCACTACTACAGCCTTTTCACTTGCCATGCATATTCTGTTTTCCCATTTCTCATTGTTTTTTGTTTCACTTCCTCGGATGTGTCATGAAATGAATATGGTTCCTACAAAGCAGAGATACAACATGATTTACATTATTTCCTCTTAAATGACAGAGTCGCATTAAAGAAGGTAAAAACATAGTCATTGAAAAGATTATAAACAATATATAACTTTTCGAATTTAATTTTAGCTGTGTTGGATTTCTTAGAATTAATTTCCTTTTCTATTCGAGCAGCACAAATGAAATTCATCAGCTCACTTATTTGGGCATCAAAGCTTGCAAAATGTTCTCATAAGATACCGCAATCATATAATCAACCATATAATTATAATGGGTTTGCATATGCACAAGTATAAAAAAGGCTTTTAAGACCGGACGAAAGAGGTCTCGTAAGATCGGATCTGTGACGAACTAGTCTTAAACAAACTTTTTTAGACCAAACATTTAAAATATTAGGTCTTAAAAGTCGTAATACATAGACTTGATATATTTTTTGTTCAGTCTTAAAACTCCACTTTTAAGACTGGACAAATAAATTGGCCGGTCAAAAAAGATCGACTTTTTAATACCGGACAAAAACAATCTGCTCTTAAAAGATCGACTTTAAGACCGGACTATTAATAACACCGGTCTTAAAATACCAACTTTTAAGATCGGACTTATAAATACATCCTGTCTTAAACTTTGAACTCTTTAGACCGGACGAATAAATACACCGGTCTTAAATGACTGACTTTTAAAATCGGACTAATACATACAACAGTCTAAAAGTACCGACTTTTAAGACCAGACTAATAAATACATCCGGTCTTAAAATTTGAAATTTTACCAGCGTATTATTTTCTAGTCTAAATTTTCTCAAATGTTTTCCTTGTTTTGTTCTTCCCAATCATACACACATCTAGCACCCAATCCAGCACCTAACAGACTACTGTAAGCTACAAGCTATGAACAATCCATTATGAATAAATTGAATTAGAAATGAATACAAATATTATTCACCATATGAGTTATGTGGCCTCTTAATGAATATACTATGATAGTACAGCACCTCAATGAATATATACAATAAGATAACTTACAAATACACTAAGTTACAAGTACAACACTTAGATGAACATACATGCCCAATATAATATTCACCATGTCTACATCAGATTCTCACTCAACAATGTAACATCCTATTTTATAACATGCCTCTTTCAATTGGATCCTGCCACAAAAATAAAACAAGAACAAAAGCTTCACAATCAATGACATTTTTAAAAACATAAGAAATAATATGATTAAAACCTTAAAGTTTTCAAAGAATTCTGCATATGAATATTACCTTATGAATTGTCTCTTTTATAAAGAGATATCCTCCCATATCCCTTCATGATGATCATTTCTTATGCCGGGTTCATTATCCGCTTCATCTTCTTCGTTCATGTTTGGGAGACCTCTTGCAAAAGGAGTACTCTCAAGAAGACCATAATTTGAATGAATTTCCTCATCAATATCAATGATCCTTTTTTCCTTAGAGAGCTACAAACGACATTTTAATTTTTTGATCGGTGATATAGAACACTTGTTTCTCTTGGTCTGCCATAATATCATCGATACAAGCCTCTTAAATTTGAAGAAGACCCCGAGGGAACTTTTGTGCCATGTACACACTCACAAAAACTTCGTTTCTCGTCCTTAGACAAAGTATGAGAAGCCGGGGGACAATAAGTTCTCTTACCATATGGCCTTGGATGTAAGTCTTCGCATATTCCCATTGCTTGCAAATCCAATCTTGCCTTCACATCATCCTTGGAACTACCTTATATGTTGAGAAGCGTGTCAACAATACTATCACATACATTTTTTTTCCACATGCATGACATCAATACAATGTCTCACATCAAGATTGCGCCAATATGGAAGATCGAAGAATACAGATCTCTTTTTCTATATATTTGTTTCTTTTCTACTCTTCGCAGTCTTACCGAAGATGACACTAATACTTTTCACCTTTTCATAAAATTTCTCCCAGTCAATGCCACAGAAGCATCTTCATGCTCTTGACTATATAAAAAAGCTTTCTTTAATCGACGATATGGGTGGCCCAGTCTAAGAAATCTCTTATGTCTAAGAAAAATCGTCTTTCTTCCATGTTGAAGTTTATGGTAGCATATGTCTTCTTCACAAACCAGACATGCTTTATGGCCTTTCATGTAATATCCTGAATTTTGGACCCTAAGAATGAAGAATAAGCCTAAAATAGGCGGACGACTAGGCCCAGTTTGGGAAGAGCCCCAAAAAGATCGAGGCATAGGAAGCCTCTCGAGGACTAAGTAACTCGGATATACGGGTTAGTAGACCAGTATGAATAAGCCGTGGAATTAAAGTGCCAATGAAAAAGGGTCACAAAAGGCCTATATGGTGTAAATCCAGTGCGAAGGATGCCACCTAACTATGTTTTAGGGTGTAGGACAATTAGTTGAGCGGAAATATGCCGGTATAAGCATAAGCCGTTTTCAGGGCAGTTATGGGAGTCCTGCGTTTTTTAAAGAAATAAGAAAGGAAGAGAGGGAGAATATTATCTAGACCCAAGTACAGAAGGAAAAGTCAATGGTAGTAGTACTACGTCGACACGTGGCATTTCGGGGTCAGAAGTTGGATTATCGAGTACCACGCATTACGAGGTGGATCTGAGGTACTGGAATAAGGGTTTCTTGATCCCCAAGGTATTTTGTTCTGTCTACCTATGGTCAGGGAAAAGAGACTGATGATCCGGGCCCGCACAAGTAAGTGGAAGGGCACGTATTAGGAGGAAAGTGTAACCGGCAAAAGGGAGCTAAGTGGGACCGGTTAGGATTTCCTGGAGTCGGCCCAGGCCCAGAACACTGATAGGGGCGAAATTCTAGTGGGCCAAAGGAGAGAGAAAAGGTCTTATCATGTAATTATGAGGAGAGAGAATGTCATATCAAGTCATTATGATGAGAGAGAAAGAATAAAATAACCCGATTTAATATGCATCACATATTTGAATTTGATGTGACAAGATGAATGACTTGTAATTATGACTTCACATGGATCATTAATGGCACAGATTTGGGCAGATTTGTGGGTCCCACTGACTTGGAGAAGAAGCAATGCAAATTGACCGTTTTACCCCTGGGCCAAAAACCTGCAATTAGTAATTTCAGAGACCACCACCAAGGGCAATTTTGGAATCTCATTTTTTGCCTTGGAATACACCACCCATCTACTCATGGAGAACTCTAGAAGCCTTGAAATTAACTAAGGAAATAATAATTTAATCTGAAACACCCTTTTACCCAATAGACAATAACTAAGATTGGACAATAGCTTGCACCCTTGGAGTCTATAAATAGGACACTTCTCCCTTCATTTTCCATCAACCAACACGAGCTCAAGGTGAGGGAGAGGAAGGTCCAACTGAAGGTCTTGCTCCAAGGAAGAAGAAAGCACGCACAACCGAAATCCCGAGGGAAGTTCCCTAACTGGCAACCTAGCTACCCTTACTTCTGCCTAATGGTGTTTTTGTGGAGTTACAGTAGGATTTACATGTTGTTAAGGTTCTCAATGGGTCTAGAGGGTGTTTTTGTATAGGGTCAAATGGGATCACCTCTTTCTGAACCCTAAAAACCTAAGTTTTTAATATACAAAAATCTGTCGGTTCTTACAGTGTTTGGGCAGCGAAGATTAATCAATGGTTTTAAAGGGGTATATGAATTCCGTTTGTTTTGAGATTTTACATGGTGAAAGTAGACATCCTAAGGATAATTTGGATATAAGGTTTTGTGTCATTTGGAGTCTCCAACTGAGAGATCTTTCAAGTTGAAAATGACCCAAAAGCATGATTTTTCTTTCGGACCAATGGTCAAAGTTTGAGAACTAGAAAGGGATTCGAACCTGGTTGGACTTGGAAATTATTTTTCCTATAAAATATACATCTTAAGGGTTCTAAGTCCACTGATCCCAAGTTAAAGTTATTTTTCTAAAATTTATTAAAAATCGGAAAAGTTGGGTCAGCATTTCTGGAAAATTCTGAGTTAGGCTAAATTTATGGAACATGAAGTGAAGCTTGTATATATGACTTAAAGCATGATGTTCTTGCTGTATCTAGGGTGTTTGCATGTGTGGATCATATTTTCAAATACCAAGGGAAGAGTTTACTATTTTGAGGCTTGCCAGGTAGTAACTATTGACTTGCATACACTATGTTGCTTTTGCATGTGTGTTTTATCATGATGTAGGAGATCGGGCTACAATGCCTCTACTGCAGTTCCGAGATCGTACTGTAGTACCTATTGGACTGTGTGTCCTTAGGGTTTCTGCTACAATACCGAGAACATGTAGGATCAGGCTGTGATACCTATTGGACTTGTGTCCTTAGGGTGTTGTTGCAGTACCGAGGTATATGAGGTAGGTGGAGTCTATATGACTGTGTGTTTATGGGTGTCCATTGAGGACTCTTGGGGTAAGGTAGGGGAATGTAGCCCTGACTACCGAAACCCTTTGGTGCTAGAGTTTCCAGGGGCTTGTCTTGACTAGGTGGTCCTGCGGAGTTGCTACATGTCAATTTGTTGTGACAGAGACAAGTTTATTTGTATTTCCTGATTGTGATTGGCATTGCATGTATTTTATACATATTGTATATGAGTCTAACAGGTACTCTGGGGTTCAACTTTGAACTCCAGATTGGTTTAAAGGATACAGATGTAAGGCGGTAGGTTGGTTGGACTGTGGAAAAGATACGGGTAAGAGCAATGAAGATGAAGATTGAAGACGTTTGGAAGTCCTTATCCTATTGTACATTTTTATATGACTATAAAACTTACTTATTGCCTAGTACTTACATTAGACTATTGTACTCTTAACCCTTCAGGGATTATTTTATGAAAATTTTTGTACCTTTACCAGTATATTGTAAGTTGTTCAAACCGATCCTATGTTCTGCCGTGCATACTCTGATGTTTGTCATAAGTGATGAATCAATAAAAGAAAGGTAATAAGTGAAAAAGATCCCTCTAACCTACCACCCGAAAGGGCGAGGCCGGTAGGAGTGTAACATTTCACACTATACCCTGACAAGTTACCATATGCTGGGAATTCGTTTATAGTAAAAAAATATCACGGCTTGCATTTTAAACACCTCCTTCTTGAAAGAGTCAAAAACATCAACACCTTCTTCCCACAACTCCTTCAAGTCTTCGATCAAGGGCTCAAGGTAAACATCAATGTCATTTCCTGGTTGTTTTGGTCCCGAAATCACCATAAACAACATGATGTACTTTCGTTTCATGCATAACAAAGGAGATAAGTTGTAAATAATCAGAAGTACAGGCCCAAACTATGTATGCTGCTAGGGCTACTATAGGGATTCATGTCATCCTTACTAAGAGCAAGCCTAAGGTTCCTAGGTTCTTTACCGAAGTTCGGAAATAATTGATCATTTTTCTTCCATTAAGAAGAATCAGTTGGATGTCGAAGCTTTCCATCAGAAATCCTCTCATTTGCATTGCCACCTCAAATTTTTTACATCATTTTCATTAGCAAATAATCGCTTGAACCTTGGTGTGATTGGAAGATACCACAACACTTTTGTAGGCCCTTTATTTGAGTTGTACCTTGGGGTTTTACATATTGGACACTTCTACTTCTCTTCAAACTCTTTTCTATACAATATGCAATCATTCAGGCATGCATGGATCTTTTTGTACTCCATCCCTAGTGGACAAAGTATTTTCTTAGCGTCATAGTATCGATGTGGCAACACATTATCATTTGGAAGCATGTCTTTAAAAGCTTCAAGCATTTTTGCAAAAATCATGTCGCTTCATCTATGTCGTGCTTTCAAGCTTACCAATTTCAGTATAGTGTTCAACAATTGGTATTTTTTACATCCAGAGTATAGCGGCGTCTCTACCGCACATATTACCATATGCATGTGATTGCTCAAAAGCCTCTTCTCTTACATCATGAATAATGTCCTCTATGCGATCATCCATATCCGTGTCATTATCATCGAATGCCACTTCCCCATGTTGACATGCACCTGGCATTTTTTTACCATGCCATACCCATACTATGTAAGTCTTACAAAATCCATCACAAATTAAATGTGTGTATATAACTTCAGGATTTAGTCGCCTCTCATTCAAACATTTTACACAAGGGCAATAAAACTTCTCACTATCATCATGGGCATTTTGTTCAGCTAATTCTATAAATTCCCTCACCCAATTCTCATATTCAACACTTATCCGTAAAGTATTTATCCAACTGTGATCCATAATAGAATTCCTATAGACAACAAGATTTAATATACATTATTTGATTTCTTAAACTAAGCCAATTCCAAATGCATATGCTCAATGTATCACAATGAATCCAAGAAGCAAAATAAATGTATGACGAGGACAATAAATGCATCGCATGAAGGTCTTGTGGACTCACCTGTACCATATAAATTCAAATGCTTTTGTTGAGGATTTCTTCACCATGAACGTTGTTGTTGCAGAGACAACGAAAGTAACTCTAAAAACACTTGTTGGCTAGTTGGGTAGGTCTCAAGTGCAAATATAATCTTGAAAATATAATATTCATTAATAACAGAGGAATCCACGAGAACATTTCATCGATTTTGTTCAACCCATGAAAAACATAGAACGAGAAGCAAAAAAATTAAAAAGTGATATAACCGAAAAACCTATTATAGCTTGATGTATCACCGTTTAACTAAGGAACCAGAAAGTGATAAGCTGACCAACACTAGCTTGTCAAGAGAGCAACAACGAAGCAACAAACAGGAGATAGAACATGAGTTATCACATTCGGCGCGACAAGAGAAGTTCAGAGAGGGAAATTTAATTTTCCGCGTGACAAAGACATTTTTTAGCGTTTTGGGATTTTATTAGGACCAGATAATTTTAAAGTATTTGGTCCTAAATGTATACATTTAATATTTTGAGTAAATACCCTTTTTGGTCTCTGACAAAAAACGCGATCCTCATTTTGTCCCTTACAAAAAAAAAGTCTTTTTTAGTTCATAAAAGGGATGAATAAGGGTCGATTGGTTGATATTTTGATCCCTCACAAATTTCCAAAAGGTCATTTTTAATCCATAAAAAGAATGAATAAGGGTCGATTTTTTTGTAAGAGATCAAAATGGGGTCTGTGTTTTTTGTTAGGGACTAGAAAGAGTATTTACTCTAATATTTTCTATTCATTTAATTTTTAATACCGGAGGTTTATTAGAATCCGGTCCTAACTTTTTCCTATTCATTTATTTTTAAGATCGGAGTTTTATAAACTATCCAATTCTAAAAGTCAATTACTTTTTAAACCAGTTACTTTTAATATATTGCTCTATATATTGGCTTTGATTGGGGTCCAGTGATGTGGAGTAGAAGATGGGTTAGGTTAAGTTTTGTGGTTTTAAGTTAAGATTCGATTTGCAATGTGTCTTTTTGTCTTTGGTGGCATGTTTAGCTTGTTGCTCTGTTTGAATCTGTCTTCACCTAATGCTTAGAAATTCAATGCCTATGAGGATGATCAGGAAAAAGAAACTAAACTACAGTTTGTACAAAATGAGGTGGTGTTTAGAAGATACGGGCAGATTTTAACATCTTCCTATTCTCCCCAGTTTCTTTACAGCCGGCCAATAATTGAGGATGTAAAACTATGCTTGAGTGATAAGCACTGCATGAAACAATGAATCATTGATTTAGGGTTCAATTGTCTTTTCTAATTTCCCTTGTCTCTCTACTCAAACAGTGATCAGTAGATTTTTTATCTCAAAATTTAGTATCTTTTTATCTGGATGTGAATCTATGCGGATAGGAGCTCATCCCACAAAATGATGTTGTTTTACTATCAAACCCAACCCAGGTTGCAGATGAGTGAACACTTGGTATCCATACAAAACATGCTTAGTGCTCTACCAAATTTGATGATAAAATCCATAAGTGCCAAACATAAACACTTTCTTTGCACAGTTTGTGTTGTGAAGGAGACGAAGTGGATATATACATATATAAACTGTGCATATATTGGCTTTCATTGGATCATAAGTGTTTTGGTTCAATCTGGACTGTAAAACATTAATTTACCCCATGCAAAAGGGAAAAAAGCAAGCATAGGGATCGAGATATACAGATATCTGTATTCATGGACTTCTTTTTGTGAAAAAAAGTTAAATTTCTTTTGTGTGTGTTTGTGTTTTTGATCAAACATTTTGGAAGATGGAGCTATTTGATATATATTGTTCTTAGATATGATGTATATTGCTCTGTTCATGTTCATAGATGTTAATCCAGATGTATATTCAGGCCTCTTTGAACAATGAAACAAAAGAATGTTCTATTGGATTATGCATGCTTTAATACTTTTATATATGCTATTGCAGATCTATGGTTGTGTGTTGTTATTGGGGACAAAATGACTTATAGGTGTATCTTGTAGTTTTCATGTGTATTGTATTTAAATCTAAAGTCATTCATTCAGTTATTAAAACGCCCAGAACTGTTAGTTTAATTGTAGTTTAGTAATTTTTCATGACTCTTTAGTTACGTTGTATATATGTGTTGATCATATATATGTTCTTATTTCGCCAAATATATCTACTTTTTATAAAAATCTAAAGTTTATATTTTAAGGATAGGATATTTTCACCACCACTTTTTCACCGTTAAATTAGAATCCCATCTACCTTTATCATTTCTCTCTTCTATTAAGATTTTGATTTAACGGTGAAAAAGTGGTAGCTAGTAACATTGGCAGTGACAAAAAATGGTAGTGACAATATCCTATCTCTATATTTTATTAAAACATTTTACTTCCAAGAAACAAATGTTCCTGATTCGCCAAATATATATTTTTATAAAAATCTGAAGTTTATATTTTATTAAAATTGAAGTTCGATGTCTTAGGATTATATACAGTAGAAAATATTAACGGCTAGCTTAGATAAATCGTAATATCTAGAAAGGATAGGATATTGTCACTACTATTTTTTGTCATTATTAATATCACTATCACTTTTTCATCGTTCGATCAAAATCTTAATAGGAGAGATAAATGATAAAAGTAAATAAAATTATGATCTAACGGTGAAAAAGTGATAGTGACATTGGTAATGATAATATCCTATCCCAATCAGAAATAGATCTTGATATCTAGGAATTACAAATTATGAAATTCAAATTTATACAATCTTCTAATTAGATCCTAAAATCTCTCTAACAACCAAGATTATAGTGAGAGCAAATTTGCCCTTAATTATTTCAGGATTCCAACAAAAATATTTTACTTTCAAGCAACAAATGCCTGGTTTATATATGTTGTTAATATATATATTCCTATTTCGCCAAATATATCTTTTTATAAAAATCTAAAGTTTATCTTTTATAAAAAACAATTAAATTCAGTATATATATGTTTAAAGAAACAAATCATAGTTTTTTAGTTATAAATGAAATTTTTTATTATTATATCAACACCCTGATAAATATTATATTGATGTGCAACAATGGCTATACACAATCTCATCCGGAGATTTTTTAGTTCTGATATGGAATTTGAACGAGCTGACCAAGGAGATTTGGGTGATGAAGATGATAATGATCAACTTGATCAAGGTTCCTCATCAAATATCAATATATTATCTTCACCACAAATGAATCGTCGATAAAATTAGAGACAAGCTTGTCAAGCATAGGAATAGGAGAAATTAATATATTATTTTGTATGCATGTTATTTTATAAACAATTTTATCTATTAAATATATTTAATTAGGACTTTATTGTTTATTATCTTTTTAATAATCATTTAACTTTTTTTTCAAATTTAAATTTTTATTATCTCAATATATACAACTAATATGTAGATGTATTATTCAATAAGATTCATGCTTTTTTCAGTTATTTTCTATTTCAACTGAATTTTCAAATAATAATCCAAATACTTATCAGTTTAGAAAAAAGGTCACTTTTACAAAAGCCAAACAGACAATCTAAACACAAATCACATTTACAATCTGATTTTTTTTTAATCAAGTTTTTACAAAAATTAGATAGCTTTTAAACTACCCTCCAACCGCTAACCCAAACAAGGCCCTATATTGGGCAAATAATGATGCAGAAGTTACTGTGCTTAATTTAATTGTTTGTAGGAGGAGTTGATGGGCTTATTTACTGTTCCGATAAAATTTATGAGGTTTTTTTTTTTTAAAAAAAAAATTGTTTGGATGCAATAAGTGTCCAATCGACCTTATAGATAGCTTACCGAGGAAATTAAGCTTATTTCTTTTTTTTTTTGCTCCAGGGAAATTAAGCTTATTTCAAAAGCTTCATTTCCTGACTTATCAAAAACGAGCTTTTTGAAAAGCTCCCCATCTCGTCGGTCCTCTCTCTCCAAATGCCTACTGGACAAAAATTTGAAGTTCCTCCTATCCGTTACTTGAAGCTCCTCCTCATTCATGGCTCTCGTCGGTCCTTTCAGCATTTATATCTTCTTCTACCAACCTGCCTGAGCTTCAACATTTATTCTTCTTCTCATTTAATTTGCCAACTACCTGGCTTGACCTCATTTAAGCGGAACTGTCATTTAATTTTGTCTACTAGCCAACTGCCTGAGCTTGAAGGTATTGCGGAGCATTTAAGCGGAACTTGAAGCAGAGCATTCCACAATCCTTCGCTGTGCCTCTCATCTCTTCTCCACTCGAAGTTGGTTCTGTGGATATTTCTCCTGCCCTCTCTCTCGCGCGCTGGCAGTCTGGTGTGGCGGATCTTTGTACTTAACCGAAGCACTTCTTTTTACTCTATTTTGGAAACGGTCGAGCTTCGGGAGCCTGAAGAGTGGATCTGGGCTTGGATCTGGTCTGCTCATCAGTCTGGTATGTTTGCTCCTTCGTTTTTGCTCATCGGTCTTCGATGTGGTCGTTCTCTGCTTCTGATCTGGTTTCTCTGCTTGTTTAAATTACACATATGGATTCTCTGATTGTATTTAATCGAGGTCGTAATATGTTTGAACTAATTATGTTTTAACCGAGTCTCTGCTTCTTATTTGGTATCTGGTTTCTAGCCGGCGGTCTGGTTGTGCTTTTTGTATTTTTCTTGGTACTGATTATGTTACTGATTCTGTGCTTTTTGTTTATATGTTTTATTGATCTCTTTATGAATATTATTTATTAGAAAGCTGAATCTGTATCTGAAAAACTTTTACAATAACAAAGTATTAAAGGAGGTTTATAGCGTTATATCACTGCCTGATTCATTGTCCTATTCCTATATGAATAATACTATGCTTAAGTCACTCTCTGCTTTTTTTAGGGGGTGATCTGGTTTGGTTAGAGTTTGTAGTCATCCTCACGGTTTTCTGCCTTTCACGTTATGTGGTCCAGCTTCTCTGTTTGTTGTTTTATTTTATGCTTGTGCACACATAATGGTACTTTTTTTATTTTATGTACTTGTTAGCTATATAATTATGGACAAAGCAGTGGGATGATTTCTCAACCGAGGTCCTTGTCAACACTTGCATTGACCAAATTTACAAAAAAAGAGCGCAATGGTCTAGTTCTAGCATTTTCAAAGGTGGGTTGGACGAACATTGTAACAACTGACAACTTTTGTAGTAAAAAAAACCTATGATTCTGTTATTACTGTGTTAGGCTTCACACAGAGGCAGAGGCCACTTCTCACTGTCATCTTATGAAGGGCATGTTTTTTAATCCACACCTGTTCTATATGAGAAAATTGTGGTAAAAGTCAGATAAATCTAGTTATATGCATTAGGAACAGTAATCAAAATGTCATTTTTTTGATGGAACAGAATAGGACGTTGTCATATGAGCACTTATAAATAAAGTTTGAGCTATTTTGTGGTTGTAATTTGCATGAAGAATTAAATTCACATTATGCCCAATGCATCAGTTTTTCTAGTCCTATAAAATTGCTGAAACAGAACAGAACTTAACAAATAAATCTGAAAGCTTTAAATACAACTTGGTCAAACAAATAACTGCTGGAGTTTTTCTTGGAAACACTCATTTTGTTGGAAACAAGTAACTGCTAGATTCGCATTATGCCCAGGGCATCAGTTTTTCTTGGAAACACTCATTTTGTGGCCAATAGAATTGCTGGAGGCTGACCAGACAGGCTATATCTTGTTCAACAATGTTTTCAGCAACATGTCTTTTGATAAGTTGTATCAAATCTCTCTGTTTCGGTTGGATTCTTTCAGCACGAAAATATTTTTTGGTTTTCAATTGCTTGGCAACCTTTGTCTGTATCTCTCCTTTAAAAATCTTCTTCTTTATCTCATCAATAGAGATGCCTTTCTCAACCTCAGCTAGCAATTCTTTTCTTGCTTCGTCAAATTCCCTCTCTTGTAAACATCACAGGAGTCAATGAGCAATAACAGCTTAAAGGCATGAATAGATATATAAAAGGGTTAGATAAGCAAAAGAATATTTACAGTCTAAGTACGACTTGACAGACAATGTAGTTTTATCTTTTAATCTCACATAAAGGTCTTCTATTGAAGTACCCCTAGCCAGTTCCTCCTATAGTTCTATTCTAGCTGCTTTGTATTCCTCCTATGTTTTCGGATCTATGTTTGACTGCTTTCATGAGCTTCCTTCATGTTTTAGGATCTATGTATGATTGCGTTAATTGAGTTGTCCCTTTTTGGATCTATGTTTGACTGCTTCCCTTTGTGCTCTTGTTTTTCATGCATTAACTAAGAACATGGTGATAACGAAAGGGAGGAAAAGGAAGAAGAAGATCATGATGATACAATCCATGAAACCACCGATTTTAGTCTCTGAGAAAAAGTAAAAAAGATGGGGTCTAGTGCATATGGAATTGTTTATATTGTCCAACACAGGTATGAGTGAACTGGAGTCCTGATCTTATTGTCTTACTCTAATTTCATACTAAGAAATATGTTTTGGAACCCTAGCTAATAAGCTGTAAACACTTGCTGATAGACATAAAAAGCATGTTGTGTTCTTCATTGCTGACAGGGAAATGAGAGCCTTACATGCAGTAAAGGAACTTAACATTCGCGGAGTTGACACTGATGAATCCATGTACGTCTTTTACATATTATTGCAATCCATACCACAGGAGCCTTATGTGCCTTTAGAATTAATTAAAAGCAATAATTTTTTCCCCCAAACTGTCTATATTTGTAAAGAAGATAAGTAAGAGAGAATAAATACAATAGATACAGTCAAGTAAACCTAAAATAAAGTTTTTATTTTGGGACACATTCATTCATAAATTTAAAACTTATAGTAAAGGACGAAGGGAGTGGAATATAGTAAAGTAGAAATAAATTATGGATTAGAGTTAAAAAAGAAAATATTGTAATTAAACTTTTTAATCTTTTCATCATTTTTTATTTAAAAAACATGATACCTTATAAGAATCCAAATTCTCTTCCTACCATTTATTCTATTACTCCCTTTGGTCCTTGATATAAGACATATATGAGAAGTTGATATTGGTCCTAAATATAAGATATTTTTCTTATTTTTCAATCTTTTCCTACTTTACTCTTATTAATGATCCCTCAATAATAATCAAGATGTAAATTAAGGATGATGAGTAGGGTATTCTAGAAAATATATGTCATATTAACTAACTTTATTAATTTTTTTATTCTAATTAAATTAGATAAATATGTCTTATATTAAAAATTGGATGGAGTAATAATAAATGTTATAACTTAAAACAATTGAAATTATGCCATATGTAGTTTCTAACACAGTGATTATGATGCAATTGCAAGTCAATAAATCCTTCTTCTAGTTTAAAAAGATGGAGAAAGAAAATGTTTGGTTGGCGATTGCACTAACAAAAATAGAAACTATCAAAATGATTAATTCACACAGTTCATTGTATAAAAAATGACTAAATTACATCTATGTTTTCAGGAAATCAACATTCTCTGGATGATCATTTTTTTTTTTTGGAACAATAACTGGACGATCATTCAAACATTGTAAACAATTATGACCATAAAGAGGTACGCATTCTTCTGATTTAAGCTGTGGAGGAACATATACACACTATTAATTAATCACTTGGTTCATGAATAATTAGGATGTAAGAGGCTACATTTGTCTATTCATGGAATACATCCAACCTGGTTCATTGGATAAATATATCACAGAACGAGGTAAATTACATGGACCTTTAATTCAAGATTTCACTGCACAAATTTTCTTTGGGCTGGTTCACCTGCATAGCAACAGATTAGTTCACAGGTATATTCACATACCTATATGTATTAATGTGTGAGTTTTGGACATTGTAGCGCACACATGATGTAGGATAATTGTTATGACCCAAACAAATAACTTACAAATCCTTACTATATTAAGAACAGAATTACACTTGAAGATGAAAACAAGAACTAAAACACATTACAATCTAAATTAAAATACTATTTTGATTCATAAACGAACACACAAATGGGATACATCCCCAGATTACCTCCCAACAGAAACAGCCATGAATACAAGTCACAGCTCATAGACACTACAACTACCTATCATAGAACAAGCTTGCCAATCTTTCGAGAGGAATGGTACTCTCCACCCAAAAGGGCCTAGTCATAATTCAAATTCTTTTGTCTTTGTCTTTCGTTCTTCCCAATTTTTTGATAGTTTCTCTTATGTTTATTGTTCCAATCATGACTACCTAGTTTGACTCCCCTACTTTTGTGTCTTGCCTCATCCTTAACCATTGTATTTTCTTCTGGACCAGTAGTTCCCCCTTTTTTGCCTTTTTCGCACTCTTTTATGCCTTCTTTTGGGAGTTTTGATGGCAAAAGGTGATGGGGTCTTATCAATAATTAATTTTTTTAACACATGTTTCAAAATCACAGTGAAAATAATGCTGTCAAAATGATAAGTAAATCTTTTCTTGAGATTTGAACTTAGTTAAACTTATCGAGTATATGTCTAGCCAACGATCATGTAATCATGTGTATGTATGTTGGGATTATCTTAAGTAATTTATTCCCCTTCCCCCTCTGATGAAGAAAAAAACACACACACTTGTTCTAATGCAAATAGAGGATAATTTGGAGGAGGGTCACAGAAGCATAGAGGAAGAGATAAGGAGAAACAGAACAGTGATAATGGGGGAGAGGAGAGACAGACCCTAAGATGGGGGCTGTTCAGAGAAATAAAGGGAAAGATAAGACTAGAGGGAGGGGGAATAAGAACTTGAGGAAGATAGAGAATGGCTAAACCATAGAAAAATATATTTTCGTTGCCTCCCAAGTTATCCTAATACAAAAGGGAGACACAATATATGTGTGTGCATGTATATAGGTTGAGGTTTCCTTCTCATGAAAGTAATTACTCACTTGTTGTCTCATCATAACGAAAAGAAACCTACTTGCTAGTGAATTTGACGTGCAATGGTTAAACAACCTGTTTGCTAAGTGAAGCAAAATTAGAAAGTAATAAAATATAAAAATAAAATGGATTTCCTTCTATTGGGGTTTCTTCAAAATATATATCATTCTTATATTCTATCACCTTCTCTCTTGCTTTATTTATATTCTAATAACATTCTAAAGCTGATTTACTTTGGTTTGGCCAAGTCTACAACATGCTTCCCCATAAATACCTAGGATGGAGAATTTGTGTCCAATAATATTGGGAGTTATTTGTGGCCTTTTAAACTAGGAGAATTACATACAAGTCCTGATAAGATCAAAATCACAAGCAAATTCCTCGAAATTATCAAATTGCATTGAAGTCCTTTGGGAATTGGGTTAGATTAGTTTGAATTGAAAAAATACAACTTTTCCCTTTTCAATTTGAGCAGCAAATGATAAGTCATTGAGCAATCAATGACAAGTCCTCAAGTCATTGGTAATACATTGACTTGTCATCGGTCGATCAATGACCTATCATTCTAGCATCCTAATTTATCTTTGGTTGTTTAATAACTTGTCATTGGCGGTGCAAATTGACAAGGGCAAATTGATATTTACTTAATTTGAATTAATCTTACTAAGGTCACATGAGACTTCAACACGATTTGATGATTTCAAGGGATTTGTTTGTTCTTTTCCTTGGTACTTGTATGTAATTCCCCTTTAAATATCCTTGAAAATTGATGTAATAGTTCAAACAATCAGCAATATTAATGCCATAATTGGATTTTTGTGTTGAATCGCTAGCAAAATTTGTGGGCAAGCAATCCATGTTGGGAACTCGAGGTTATGCAGAACTCTACTTTATGTTTCAAAAAGTATTTCTTAATAAACTTGTTTTTTAATACATGTTCTTCACAATGAAGATTATCAAAACTCGAATGAAGCTCTTGTTGTTGATATATGGGGTTTGAGCCATGTAATCGTTGAAATGTCTAAAAGTGTTTACCGAAACAAAATTAGAATCAGACCACCACGGTTGATGCCTCAAGCACATTTCAATTATTACACAGCCCAAATTCCAATATCAGCAGCAAGAGCTTCATGCAAACTCAGATAATTTTTGTTTTGAAAGACCTGTATGAGAAACAAGTTTTATTAAGAAACACTTTGTAAAGCATAATGTAGAGTCTGAAAATATATACCTTTGGGGCTGCATAACATAGAGTTCCCAACACAGAATGCTTGCCCTACTAGCTATTTAACATAAAAGTCCAATTATGTCATTAATATTATTGATTGTTGGGATTATCATCAATTTCCAAGGATATTTAATAGGGGAGTTGCATACAAGTCCCAAGGAAGAGAACAAGTAGGTTTTTAGAAATCATTAAATTGTGTTGAAGTCCCAGGAGATCTAAGTAAGATTAATTCAAACGAGTGTTGTATTAATTTTTCAGCAGATGGCCGCTTGGCTATTTTTCTTATGAAGCAGTGTTTGAGAAAATATTTACCCTCTTGACATAACTCTTCTGGTATGTGAGGATGCTGCTTTACAACAGAAATATATGGACATGATGAAAAAATGCTTAGCAAAGTAAATATGCAACATATTTTTTAAGATATAAGCTCTTCATTGTCAATGTTACCGACTAGTACAAAGCTTTCCACATCATCTAAAACATAACAAACACGATTATTGTGCACATAAGGCTCTAGTCTCCCTGTCAGCAACGAAGAACACAATATATTTTTTATGTTTATAAGCAAGTGTTTACGGCTTATTAGCTAGGCTTCAAACACATATTTCTTAGTATGAAATTAGAATAAGACAATAAGATCAAAACTTTAGTTCACTCATACCTATGTCAAGCAACATAAACTTTCCCATATGCACCAGACCCAACAACTTTTTCACTTTCATAGAGCCTAAAATCGGTGGTTTCATGGATTGTATCATCATCATCATCTTCTTCCTCTCTTTTGCTATCATCATGTTCTACTTCTTCCTCTTCCTCTTTTTCATTATCATTATGTTTTCCTTCTTCCTCTTTTTCGTTTATCATGTTCTTCAAATTTCTCTTCCTCTTTTTTGTTATCATGTTCTTCTTCTTCCTCTTCCTTATTTTTTTTGTCACCATGTTCTTCTTCTTCCCCTTCCTCTTTTCTAAAAATAAGTGCGGATCTATTTTGAATGTTATTATAGTGGCTTTTGTGTGTTAACAATTACGAAAATATTTTTTAATAATTTATTTTGTTTTAATTTGATAGATAAGAACCAATAAAGTTCAAAAAGCACTGAAACGAAAGATTTGAGTCTCATGATCAATATTTTTTATTGAAAAACATATATCTAATATAAAACTCTTAATAATGATTTAAAAAAGAGACCATTTTTCACATTTATCCAAACATATGTAGCAGAGTATTGTGGATCAATAGAAGAGATTTGATACCTTATCGTTGGACTTTCTTCCATCAAGTTACAAACGAGTGCTATAGTAATTTTTCAACAGATGGCCCCTTGGCTGTTGTTTTATGAAGCAGAGTTTAAGAAAATCTTTACCCTCTGGGCATAACTCTTCTAGTATGTGTGGATGCTGCTTTACAATAGAAACATTACAGATAAATGAATTTGCTTTAGTTATTTAAAAAAAAACAAAATAAATTATGCCAAGAGGAAGGGGAAGAAGAAGAACATGGTGACTAAAAAAAAAAAAAAGGAAGAGGAGGAAGAAGAACATGATGATAACGAAAAAGAGGAAGAGGAATTTCAAGAACATGATGAATGAAAAAGAGGAAGAAGGAGAATATGATGATAACGAAAAAGAGGAAGAGGAAGAAGGAGAACATGATGATAGTGAAAGAGAGGAAGAAGAAGATGATGATACAATCCATGAAACCATCGATTTTAGCCTCTGTGAAAAAGAAAAAATTGTTGGGTCTGGTGCATATGGGAAGGTTTGTGTTGCCCAACACAAGTATGAGTCAACTGAAGTTCTGATCTTATTGTCTTATTCTAATTTCATATTAAGAAATATGTGTTGGAAACCTAGTGAATAAGCCGTAAACACTTGTTCATAGACATAAAAAGCATGTTGTGTTTATTGCTGGCAGGGAAACCAGCGTCTTATGTGCACACATAGTCGTGTTTGTTGTTATATTTTAGATTATGTGGAAAGCTTTGTACCAATTAGCAACATATTATCTTAAAAATATGTTGCATATTTACTTTGTTAAGGATTTTTTCCCATCATGTCCTCATAAGGCTTGATGCCCTCCAGAGATGTTACATAGAATGACAAATTTAGATATTTGACTACCAAATGTTTCAGGCTTTATTTGACCTCTATAATATTAAATTCCTGTGTTTTTTCTCATATGAATATATAACGATGTAGTAGTTTGTGTATGAATTATTATGGGCGTAAGTATAACAATGGTTTTATATCTTGAGAGGGAAGGAAAGTGAAGCAAATCCTGGTTGCTTACTTTTCCATGTCATTTCTAGTGGAGAATGAATTAAATACACATGTCTATGCAGGTGGTATTCCATCCAAGAGTGTGTGTACTGTTTGGATTGCTGATGTATTAGAAGTTTGTTTTCTTAAGAGATCTTCCTTCAAGTACACGATCCTAAGTTTATGTTGATTTTTCCCAACCGACCCATTGAATCTTGTTTTGCATAGTAGTTTCAATTCCAACCCATTGAATCTTGGAAGACGCAGAGATCATCCTGGAGTACAGAAATTTCAGTTGCATTTAGGGCATATCATCAGTAGGTGAAGAAATTGCTGCATTCAGTTTAATTTAATTAAAGTGGTTAACGTCTTGTGCTTAATGCTGCATTGATTAACTAGCATAGTCAGCTTTTGTTTTTCTTTTAGGGCATGTCATTGTACTCTGATTTTTCTTTTCAATAACTTTTCTTGTTGGGAAAAGAGGGGGTGGGGTGGGGTGGGGGGGGGGGGGGGGGGGGGGAAGAACAAGCGAGAAGAACGATAGTCCAATTTTGGAATAAACTAGGCTTTTAACATCTTTTCTTGCATTTTTTTCATTTTTGTTGTTTAGACATTTTTCATTTTTCTTCTTCATCCATTATTCATTCAAGTCTTATTTTCTATAGAGAAAAACATAGGCTTTTCCCTCTGAATTCAAATATATACACATGTCAATTCACTTTTGATGCATATTGTTTACTTATAGCGGGTTTAGGTCATGTGAACAGAAAGATCAACACAATATTTGTCACTTTTCTATGATTAATTGAAAATTTGTGTCACATCTATTTATTAGCGAATTGTTTTGGGTTTCAAGCTCACCACCATCAAGTCTATTGATTTTCTCTTTCACTTCCTCAAGCTTTAGAACTTTCTTTTCCTTTTCAAAAATATCAATGGTCTCACAACAACTAATTATTGATAGATCTGACCTTCAGGAATATGGTCATGAAGATGCATATTCTTTTACTGCAACAAAGGTCGTTGTAGTTGGCCTTGAGGTACAGATGGTTTTGGCTCAGATACCAAGCCATCAGCCATAATGCTGGAATTCTCAATACCTGTGACTTCTTGGAAAGCGATCATAGATTCTGATAATCTATTCCCATTCAAAATTTTCAAAGCCAACATTTTCAGGTCCATTATATATTCTGAATATATATTTACATTTGCGCATCTCATCTAATATATTCTAGAGAAGGAAACTTATACTTCTTCCTTTAACATACTCACGCGCTATTTACAATAAGTATTTCCAAAAGAGATCTTTGTGCCAAGTTTGAGGGAACTTCATATTGAGTTCTGTGACAAGCTATTATGCCAAATTGCCTGTTCTTTAAGAAAGCCAGTTGCTCAAAGAAAAATATCATAATAAGGATGAAGAACTCCTAGGAAAAATATCCTACATCCCATTTATCAAACTATTCTAGATTTGAGATAGAATTATTGAGTGTCGATTTGCTTAAAGTATTATATCATGTGTTTATATCAAATTACTATAAATATTTGATTGATGACAAAATGAAGAATTTCGTTTAACAATCTATGTGGCTCAAAGCATTAATTCATTACTTTAACTACTCTTATTACATATGTTGCACTCAAACTATATGCTTTAACACGTATACGTAGTCCATCATACTTCTATTCTATGAAGCATCAACACTCCTGTTTTTTAAAAATATACGTGTCGGATATTTCGATACCGTTCGACACTCTAATTGTTTAAAAATATGCATGGCTTTGAATATTACTAAATTGTTAATGAATTTTCCTTTTGTATTTTCTTAAAAAGGAGGCACGACTTTTATGATGAGGTTGAATCTAAGATGAGCCAAAGCTGGAGGTCAGGATTTTACGGGATATTGAATTTGAATGTAAATTATATTATAGATATTTACTATCATAATGTGTCCTAACGTGTCGAAATTTAGATTTTTATAGGATTAATGTGTCGAACTATCGAGTCGTGTCAATGTCGGTGCAACATAACTTCTATTGTTCATTACTTGAAAGCTTATGCAGAGACAGATTCCATTTCACATGCTTAAAATGCAGCATCAATTAGAAAGTCCTTTTTTGTGAAAGGAGATTCTCTGATTTTCTAGAGGTGTTCTTTGTGTGACTTGTGCATTAATTTTTTTTTTCTCCCAAAGATACTTTGGTGAAAGTGTGTGTGATACATCTGTATATGATGATTTTCTTTGGGTGTGTAAATGTTTGGATGAATTATATATGTATATTGTGTTTTGAATACTCATTACTCATAAAATTTTGAAGTATGCTTGGGGAGTGTATGTAGGATTTGATTTTTGAATCTGGACTTCTATGTATCAGGGCAGCATCTTGTTTTAAATTGTTTTTAATTTCAAATCATCAAAATGAAAAGAAAGTGTGTGTGTATCAATTTATTCAATCAGGCGATTGAAATGCTTGTTTTCATAATAGATAGAGTACCGTGAATTCTTTTGAAATATAAACAAGCATTTACTCTAGTGTGTTGTGCGAAAAAACCTTTGTAAACTCCCTGCATAAAGTGAAAATCTCAATATATATATATATATATATATATATATATATATATATATATATATATATATATATATATATATATATAATCAAATATTTTAATAAATTACATTAGGGTGATATCAATATTTCTTCTTTAAACTAAATTGCAAATTGATTGATATTAAATTAGATGCCA
The DNA here is from genome assembly GCA_034222035.1 of Acacia crassicarpa. Classification (NCBI taxonomy): domain Eukaryota; kingdom Viridiplantae; phylum Streptophyta; class Magnoliopsida; order Fabales; family Fabaceae; genus Acacia; species Acacia crassicarpa. Next base: position 39,398,244 of record JAWXYG010000011.1, read on the forward strand.
CGTAACAATTTCTACTTATAAAGAATTTTGGTTCTCACTCAACTACATCCGAAAATTGTTTGACACGACGAGTTCAACTTGAAGATATTGTAGTTGACTTACCTCAACTTGAAGAGATCAAAGGTCCAAAAAAACAAAAAAACAAAAAAAAACCCCAAGAATCATCAGCCAGAGCAAAACTATAATACTGATTACACACGCAATGTTTTGCTCTCTTCAATTCTTAAGTCTTTTTCTTTTGGGATAGGATATTGTTACAACTTTTTTTTTGTTACAACCAATGTTACTACCACTTTTCCACCGTTAGATTAGAATCTTAATAGGAGAGAGAAATTATATAAGTAAATGAGATTCTGATCTAACTGTGGAAAAGTGATAGTAACATTGGTTGTAACAAAAAAAAAGTTGTAACAATATCTTATCCCTTTTCTTTTTGGCTAAATAAGCTTGAGCAATTTGACCTTCAATTCAATATGATCGTGCCAATATAAACAACAAATTTTGTTTACATTTATTGATTTATGATCCCAGTCTGAACAAAGGCCATGATTTGTGAGGGAGCAAATCGCATGTGAGCAGAACGAATAACCGAAAAACATAGATCTACTCAGTTTCCACCAGTTGTTGCCGCCGACCACTGTCTGTCTGAGTTCTTTATTCCTTCACCATGGTCGGTGTATCGCTGCTCTTGCTTCGCTCATTCAGTTGCAGTGAGAGAGAACCGAAAGAGATGAAGTCATGAAGAGAATGGAGCCATTGTAGATTTTGAAATCACTCAAGGTAGCAGGCAGTACAAAAAGATATAAACAATCCAAAATTATTTTGAAAATGCAATTTCTGAAAGTGTTCTCTTCATATTTTCATAATTCTCTTCCCTTATGTTAGGATATTGTCATTACTAATTTATGTCACTACTAATCACTACAACTTTTTTACTATGAAATTAGAATCTCAATAGGAAATAGAAATGATAAAGATATAGAAGATTCCGATCTAACGGTCAAAAAGTGGTAGTGACTTGGTAGTGACATAAAATTGATAGTGACAATATCTTATCTCATTCCCTTAATTATCATTAATCACAATTTCTAAGAGTCTATGCAAATTTCCATCAATTCAATTGATTAATGATTTTAAGGGATAGGGTATTGTCACTACCATTCTATCACTTTTTCATCGTTAGATCATAATCTCATTTACCTTTATCATTTCTCTATCATATTGACATTATGATTTAAAAAAAATGGTAGTGACAATATTAATCAATCAAACATGATTTTGCGCACATTGTTGATTGATAAAGTTGATGACTTTTTTTCTTGGAGATCAAATTAGTAATCGGAAATTAAATGTTAATTAAATTTGGAATCAACCTTTAAGCCTGATTTTGCGCACATTAATATAATTATTAATAACATTATTGCACTAATAAACTAATAAATGGAGATTTTGAAACTCCTAGGCGGTAGAAAATTATTAATGAATAATTATTGGTTATTGCTAGCATATTGATGATTTTAATATCTGATTTCTTAATCGATCAAACATGATTTTGCACACATTATTGATTGATAAAGTTGATGCCTTTTTTGTCCTTGAAGATTAAATTCTTGATATGAAATTAACTGTTAATTAAATTTGGAATTAACCATTAAGCCTGATTTTGCGCATATTTATATAATTATTAATATAATTATTGCACTAATAAACTAATAAATGGAGATTATGAAATTCCTAGACGATAGCAAATGATTAGAGATCATTGCTATCATTGTATATTAAGGCATATTTTCTTGGGACATTTTTACCAATGCTTAATCGGTTTTTGGGCTTTGACAATTAAAGTCAGGGTCGTTTGAATCAAACAATAGATTGTAATAGAAAAGAATTGTTCTGTTCTGGGAACAAGATTGATTGGACTTGACTAGGTGTCAAGCCTAGAGCTACGTACCCTTTGAAGGGATCAAAGTCCACATAGTTCCAAGTAAACTTGGAGGCGTGAGGCCAGGGGGTTGGTGTGTGTGCTCTGTGTGACAGAATATAAAGTGAGCATAAGTTAGAACGTGTGCACCTGGTTAGTCGACCTCTATATTTATAGAGGTGTCTGAGGCAGATATCCCGGCCTAGCACGATATCCAGGGTGAGGAATATCTGGGGCTAAGATATCCGAGGCGAATATCTCGGGGCGCAGATATGGATAGATTACATCTTTTTTAGATACCGGATCTTCCCTTCTGACGTGTGGATCATGCTCCCTGGTTCTGTTGGGCTATCTCATGGTTTCGGGCCTTTAGGCCGATCCGTAACAGTTGCCCCCCAGCTTGGTCGTTCAGGCCTCTGGAAGGCCAAGATGTTTATTGCCCCCGGCCTCTGTTAAGGTCTGGGGAATCTTCTTCTGTCGTGCCGGCTTGCAGCTGTCACGGCCCAATAGGTAGCTTTGAGTCCGAGGCCTGGCATCATAGGACATTGAAGGATTCAACTCCCGTCATCGTGCCGAAAATGTCGTGCTTTATTTCTGCTTTAACTAGCCAGGGTGGTTACTCGATCCGTACCGGCCCGTGATGCCTACCAGTGACTTCGGATCTGTGTTTCTTGCCCCTTGGCATTCAGCCTATCGCTCGGGATTCCTTCTGCATGCGCCATCATTGCAGCTTCACACCTGGCATGTCCTGATTGGGGGAAGTCTGCAATCGTCACGCCTATCCGTGTCCTGATTTTTGTGCTCATTTAATGCGCCCACGTCGTGCTGTACCAACCTGTCGTGTCTAGGTCCAAAGACCTATCTGCCCCCGACGTTCCACTACTCTGCCTTAACTATTTAAGTAAATTTTCTCATTCTTCGTCCTCACTTTTTCCGCTACTCAGTTTTTCTCTGGTTTTCCTCTGAGTTCGTAGGATCGTATCCTCTGTTAACACTTTGATGTTCTTCACTTCCAGAACTCAAGCTCCTCTCATCTTACTTACACAGGTATTTTGTCTGCTTTCCCTTACATCTTTACGGTATTACTTTGCATTTTGCTGTTCATATATCCCTTGGTCTGTCATCCACGTTCCTGTTCTTTCTCTTTTCTAGGTCACTTGGTGAACTTTCTGGGTTTTCCTCGTGTTGTCTTATCCGTATATTTGCCTTCTTTCAACGTAAGACCTTTAGTTTCTAGGTTCTTAGTTTCTCCCGTATGGCTAGAGATAGAAACTTTCCTAGGTCCAAAGCAATACTGTCACCTGACGAAGAGGCGTTTCTACGTACTCGCTTCCCACGGGCTTCCTATTGGGTACTTGGAACTGAACTTCCTGAATCAGAGAGGTTAGCCCCTTTACTCCGAGGCAGAATCAGTCATTCGAGACGAGCCGGGCCTCGACCTGCAGCTGCTAGAGCTCCGATCCCTCCTCCTGTCCGTCCCTCGGCAGGTGCTATTCGTTTCGCACTACCAGTCAAGGCCGGGGTTGGCTTCGCGTTCGGTTCCCGGTCTACAGCTTTATTGGCTCAACCACTTAACTTTTACGAGGGTTCTCCTTCTGCTCGCTTAGATCCTTTCCCCGAAGGATATCTCGGCCCCTGCTGGGACTGCCTTACTGGGAGCTCCTCTTTGATAGCGCATGGTAGAGATGCTAGGGCTTCTTCCATACTTGGTTCCTGCCGGCATCGGCCTTCTCCGGACTTTCCCTTTAGTGCCCCCATTCGTCCGAGTCCATTGTCATTTTCACCTACAACTGTTGTTGCGCCAGGTATTCCCTCACTTTACTAATATTGATTTTATTTACTTTGCCTATAGGTTAATGGCTCCCAAATTTCAACCTTCCAAACAATAGTCTGAGGCCGAGGGTTCGGACTCTTCTAGTCCGCTCGAAGCTTTGTGTTGACAGTACGACTGGGTATCTCATGAGGTGCTGAAGACTCGGTCCCTGATGTCGTACATCGACATTGCCCGGTTGCAGATTCCGACCATGCCCAGGTGTGTCATCAGCCACCCAGGGGCCGATGAGCCCATTTGTTCGACGCGGGGAGTAGGCCGTCCGAACTTCTTCTTTTTCTATCGGGACTGTTTGACTCGGGTTGGCGTTAAATTCCCTTTCACCCCATTCCAAATGCAGGCTCTGTTACATCTGAGACTTGCCCCGTCCCAGCTTCACCCGAACGGGTGGGCTTATTTTGTTGCTTTTGAGCAGCTATGCCGTTCCTTCCCCGTGCCAGTTCCCTGCCCGACCAACCTTTTCTTTTACTATTTCGGCCCCTTCACTCCTGGCTCACCCAAGGAAGGTGACAAGCTAAAGGGATTGGTATCCCTCCGCTGCAACCAAAAGCTCATGAAGCCGTTCTTTGACTCCTTCAAACGTTTCAAGGGCACCTTCTTCAAGGTTGCTGCTGAGCCCAGAAAACACCCCTGGTTCTTGAAAAGGCTCGAGGCCTCGGACATGGAATGGCACTATCTGGTGAAGGTGAATCCTGCCGCTTCTTCTCCGAGTCGGTAGACTCGGAAATGGGGCGCTCCTTCGGATGCCGCCGCACCTAAGGCCGATGCCGTCTCGTCTGCGACAAAGAAAGCTAGGACCTCGGATGGCCAAGGGTCTGTCTCCTCCGAGCCTTCTCAAGGAGCCGTATCCCAGGCCTCCAAGGGGAAGCAAGCCGTCATATCCATAGAGGAAATCGTGCCTGCGGACATCCCAAGTGCTACATCGGCTTCAGTGCTCCTGCCGCCTCCGCCTCTGCCACCTCCTCCACCTCCACCGCCGTCTGGGCCTTCTTCAGTACTCCCTCGCGGCTTCATCTTGGAGAAGGGGGTGGCCCCTAAAGTAGACGTTGCATTCCTTCCTCCGCGGCACTTTATGGAGGGCCGACCCTTATCTCCGCCCGGCCTGGATGAGGTGCATGCAGCCCAACGACACTTATGCAGGTCCGTTGGATTCCTTCAAGCTCTTGTACTAGTGAAGGAGAAGTACGCCATAGCTGAGGCGGATAATAGAAGGATGAAGGTGTCAGAGGAGGAAATGAAGAAGGCTCTAGCCGTGGCTGAGGTTAAGGCCGACACCTTGGTGGAGGAGAGGGACGCGGCCAGGGCCGAGCGAGATGCTGCCAAGGCCACGGTCGTGAAGAAGAAGCAGGAGCTTCAGGTCGCCCGGGAAAGTGCAGAGAAGTCGGTCGCCGAGTGTATGAAAGTCTTGATGCAGTGAAGACCCTTCAGAAGCAAAGGGCTTCTTTGACATCTGATCTCGAGTCTGCCAAGGCGGCAACGTTTGAGCTCGAGTCAGCCAAGGCGGCTCTCACTGCAGAAAAAGAGGCACATCAAGTGACAACCGAGGTGTTAACGCAAACTGCCAAGGACTGCTTTGAAGAGGCTCTGGCTCAGCTCCGCCTTTTCAACCCTGGCGTGGAACTAAACGTGGACGGGTATGATTTCCGCGCCTTCGTGGAGGACGGGGTCTTAATTCCGTACCAATCCCCTCTAGCCGAAGAGTCCCAAACTGATGGTGAGGAGGTGATGAAGGAGGATGAGGCCGAGAAAGATGGTCCAGACGCCGTGCCGTCCAGTTAGTCCCTTGCCCTTGTACTCTGATTGTTCGGGCGTCTTGTGCCCTTTTATTTTAAACAATTCCGACTTCTGTGCCGTTGTGTAAATATTGGCGATGAATGATTTGTCTTTACCATCCTTTTGTCAAGTTTATGAATTCCAGACTTTGTTTAGAAATTTATTGACTGTAGTAGATACAAGTCTTTTTACTCGACCAACACTTTCGCGTGGGAGGATGGGGCAGGGTTTTATGCTTTAACCTCTGAGGGTGTTAACATTAACCGCGCTACCTCGTTCCGGCTTGACTAGTCGGGAAAGTTAATGGTAACTGAAATAAGTGCGAGGCTGTCACATGTTCAATTGAGGTTTCACTTACCTCTAATCAAACATTTTGACCTAATCAGGGTCGGAATGACAGTCTGCTTGCTTAGATCGGGCGAGCGTTGACGCGTCAATTTCGCGAAGGTCACGTATGGCGTTTTCGCCGAGCTCTAACCAATGCACGTCGGAGTACAACGCCCGGTTTCATGGCCTCGGTTTCACGCTTAAGCAGGTATTTGTGTACATTGATGAATCTTCTTGGTGGGATCCTTCGTTAATAAAAACAGCTCCAAAGAGCTTTACAAATGGTCATAAGTTATTCAAAGGAAAGATAAAAGACAACTTAAACTTAAACAAAACTTAAAGAAGTAACAAAAGAATAATGTTGGTGACTGCTGGGCTGAGCCGAGATCTAGCTGTAATAGATCTTTAGTTTGTCGGCGTTCAATGTTCTCTTAACCGGCTTCCTTGCCAGGGTTTCGAGAACAAAAGCTCCCCCGTCGAGTCTTTCTTTGATCTGGTAGGGACCTTCCCAATTTGCCACTAGCTTTCCATCTCGGGCATTCTTATTGCCAATGTCGGCCTGTCAGAGTACTAGGTTCCCCCGGTTAAAGGACCGTGGCCGAACCTTCCGATTATACTTTGCCGCTAGGAGTTGCTTGGCGACCAGTTCCTGGCAATGTGCTGTGACTCGGATCTCGTCAATGAGATCCAGATCTGTCTTTAAGACGTCGTCATTTGACGCCTGTCCCTCCAGTCTGGCTCTTATCTTTCTCCATGATGGCTGTCCAATTTTGACTGGGATCATTGCTTCACAATCGTATGTCAACCGGAATGGGGTTTCCTAGGTCGAAGTCTGCACGCTTGTCCTGTATCCCCATAGAACACTGTGAAGCTATTCGGTCTAGTTGGTGTTGGCCTTTAAAATGCGTTTCTTTAGTCCATCCAGGATGATTTTGTTGGCTGACTCGGCCTGACCGTTGGACTGCGGGTGTTCAATAGAGGAGAAGTGTTGCTTAATGTCTAAGTTGGACATTAAGGCCTAGAATCTATGGTCCATGAACTGGGTCCCATTATCCGTAACGACTTCAGCTGGTATCCCAAATCGAGAGACAATGTTATGGCGAAAGAACCTCATTACTCTTGCCGAGATTATCGTAGTCAACGGCTCCGCTTCGATCCATTTGGTGAAATAATCAACGGCGACAATGAGCCATCTAAACTGTCCTTGTGCCGGTTTGAACAATCCGAGGATGCCCATGCCTCATTTGAAGAAGGGCCAGGGGACCGGCATGCCTTTCAACTCAGTTGGAGGTGGCCATATAATCTTGGCGTGTTTCTGGCAACTGTCGCACTTCTTGGCCGCTTCCATAACGTCATGCTTCATGGTCGGCCAGTAATAACCGGCGCATAACGCCTTCCTGGCAAGAGCCCTGCCCCCCATGTGATGGCTGCGCGCTGGGAGAGAGGCAAAGAAAGAAGGGATGGATGCACGCTGGGAGAGAGGCAAAGAAAGAATAAAATAACAATAATAATAAATCTCCTGAAGCATCGGACATGAGAAGGGATTAATGGAAATAAGAAACACATTCCTTCTCTAATATTTCCCATGGCGTCGGACATGTGAGACCACGAGAAATAAGAAAATATTTTTTTTCTCAAACCTCCTTAGAAGTGTCGGCCAATGTGAAATTAGTGGAATTCAATTTTTTTTTAAAAAAAAAATCCTCTAGAATGAGGAAGAGAAATCTAGACGCAAATTGGATTTAGAACCGACCTTGGGGATCTATTTAAGGAACTCATCCCTTTCCCTTTGAGTTTGCTGGATGCGTCTAGAGAAGAAGAGAAGAAGGTGATCGAAGAAAACAAGGAAGCTAGCAAAGAGAGCCAAGCAAACCCTCAAGCGCTCAAGAAGAAGGTAGGGGTCTCTAGATACTCCTTTCCACCTTCTTCTACCTTCGTACATGGGAGTAAAAAAAAAAAACCTTTAAGGAAAACTTTTTCCTTGTTGAGTGAAGGATCAAGACGAAAAAAAGTAGACGAGAAGTATAGGATTAAAGTCTCAAGCTAGTGAAATACCAAGAAACAAGTAAGTTACAGCTCCAACTATCTTATGATCTTGCAATTGCTAGCTTTGCAATGGTTGTATCTTACATGTTTTTGTATCTGATGGACCTGATTAATTAGTAAAGTGGATATATTAAGGATCAAACTCAAGATTTAAAGCCTAAGTAGAAGGATTATCAAGATATAAGAGGAATTTGTTGATGAAAATGAAAGTTAGGTTGAGTAATTTTAGAAGATTAATTCATTTAGCCTCAAGATGTGAGAAACTAATTCCTTGTTGATGTGTCTAATGCCTCCAACATGCTTAGAAAAGGATTTTAGGGACTCAGAGAGTTTTGAATAATTTGGGAAAGACTCATTTTTTAATTCATCAAATAAATATTTTTGAAGGAAGGTCATTTATATTTATATTTTGGTTATTCTAGGGTTACTTTGATTTTTCGCGCACCCGGAGAAAATTTTACAGACACTTATAGACAACTACCAGGTAGTAACCTTAATCCTCATGTGTCTTGTATTGCTTTGTATGTTTGTATTTTCCATGATTGTGGACCCGTGTTTCCTGAAAAGGGACATGCGTTTGTGTGCATTCAGTATGGTCTGGGTTCGAAGCCCGACTACTGTGTCTTTCCTAGCGCTGTGGATCCGGGGTTGCCTTGTTGAGCAGTCCTGCGTTTGTTTCTAGGATATGTAGTCCTTCTGCAGTTAACAAGGTATACTTGGTATGTTATATTTGTGTTACTGCATGTTTGTTACTGAATGCTATTATTTGGTGTTTTCCTAATTATGGTTACATACATACACTGTTTATGCATTACATATGAGATCAATGGTTACTCTGAGATTCATTTTTGAATCCCCGATTTTTGTAAAGCTTCAAGAAGCACTACAGGACTATATTTGCAGAGAAGGGTAAGAATGTGGAGCTGGAGTAGGCGATGTTGTTGGTGTCGAAGGAAGATTTATTTTTGATTTTATTTTTGTGATGGGATAACTGTATATTCTTTTGCCTTCATAGGCACTGGTAGATGACTATATATTTAACCCTTCGGGGATTATATTTTGTCACTTGCATCTAATCATACCAATATTGTATGAAATCCTACCAAGAAATGCTCTACCGCAATAGACTCTATTGCATGTTAATCAGTAGTAATTAGATATGTATGGTAATTATAAAAAAGGGAATTCCTCCATCCGTCACCTGAAAGGACAAGGCCGGTAGGGGTGTTACATTTTGACTAAGGAAAAAGATAACTGGGGATGGAGAGTCATTTTGTTTGAGGGACATTTTGGACATTTTGTAATTCTAATTAAATATAAAAAATAATTTCTCTCGTTCTTGTCAATAACAAGCAAAACATACTAATGGTAATTAACATTGCATTGCACTCTATTGCATTACTAAGAGGGTCTTCAATTGAACCAAAGAGGCCTTAAGTGATCAACAAATGATATCAAAAGAATCTCAATTCTATCATTACAAATCATGTCATGTCAACAAACGGGACTAAAAAATCTCAATGATGTAAAAAAAAAAGCCTGATTCCTTTATTATAAATTTGATAAGATATAGTGTAACATATGAAGATGGATGTTTTCTGTGCAAATTAGAATTTAATAATAGAGTGACCACTCGAGTGATGTGTTAAAACTTGATCAATGATCTCTAAAATAATAGGGAAGCGTTTATAGATCTTTTTCAGTTGATCAATCAAGTGACATATTTTTGAAAAATTAAAAGATATCCACAATGTTCATTGGAAGTGCCAAACTTATCACCTCAGTTGGATTTGCGTGCGTCATCTCGTGTCATGGCGAATACACTGCCCTGGTTTTGAGGCCTCTTCTCAATGTCCCGCTGAGGACACTCATGGCTATAATGCCCAGACTTATGGGAAGTATAACAGAACACCTGCCCATTGTAGCTAACTCCAGGGTGAGTCTTGCCACACCTGTTACATACCTGAGGCTCTATAGGCCTCCTGAAGTTCTGCTAATTGGACCAAAAAGGTTTCTTGCCATTGCCACAGTTTTTGTTCCATGGCCCCTTCCTCTTCTGGGAGGAGCTTCTACGATTAGAGTCACTGCGGAAAGTAGATCTCCTAGAAGCATGTAGTTCCTTTAGGTTTCGCTCCATAATTCTGCACTCTTTGAGGGCTTATCTCAATACATGAAACTGCTTGGCTATGAGCTTTTCTATGATCTCAAATTTTAGGCTGCGAATCAAGATATTTGCTAAACAACTTTTAGCATTACGGTTTCTATGATAAGTGGAGTAGCGGGACAGATGAGTAAACCTGGCATAATAATCTTCAAAAGACTCGCTATCTCCTTGCTTGATATTCAGAAACTCTTACTCCTTAGTGATATAGATGGAAGGAGGATGGTACTGTTCATTGAACTTCTCTTGGAACAGTTCCCACGTGAGAGGAACATTTTGGGCACATAAAGTCATCTCTGTGTTGCGCCACCAACAATTAGCATCTCCCTTTAGCTTGTAAATGGCCAACTGGGCCTTCCTCTCTTCTGGGCACTCAAGGACCTGAAAAATTTTCTCGAGACGAAGAATCCAATCTTCCGCTGCATCAAATCTACCACGAAAAACAAGTGGCTTCTATTTACAAAATTTAGAAACCCAATAGATTGATGTCTCCGCTGCCCTGTTGTTTTACTGGTCTATCTGCGATCCTTCCTATTCATCATGATTATTATTATTGTTGCCATTACTCGCCTTTGTCTCATGTTCCTCAAAATTCTGGTCTTGGCGAGCCCTAATTTCATTCATTTCCACTCGCATTTCTCTTATCACATTCCCTTGCTCTCGGATCAACCCTATCATTTCTCGTATAAAATTATTATCTTGATGATTAGGTATTTGTGCCTCTGGCTCTTACCTAGGCCTTCTCGATCCTTTCCCTCTTGCCATTATCTAAGGTTTAGCTACAAAGTAACAGAAAAATAAATAAATATTATTTTCACAAGTTGATATCAAATCATAAATCATGGTCGCAAGATAAAAGAGAACCACATTAATATTACCCATAAATAATCTTACACTCCCCACACCTAGCTCCAAAGCAACCACAGAACGCCTCCTAACTATCGCTCTCAGGGCCCTCCTATGATTGTCACCCATATTTTTCCTAACCCATACAACCAAACTTATATCAGTTATGTACCTTTCTATTTTAAGATAAGATCAGTATTGTCTAAATCGGGCTTTGATACCACAATTGTTACCCCCTACTGGCCTCTCCCTTTCGGGTGACAGATGGAAGGATTCCCTTTTATAATTACCATATATCATCTAATTATTGCTTATTAGCATGCATCAGAGATTAACGTGACAGAGCATTTCCTGGTTTTGGATTTTAGACAATACTGGTAGAATAAAAAATAAGCAACAAAATATAATCCCCAAAGAGTTAGGTATACAGTCATCGACCTGTGCCCAAGGGCCAAAATAATATACAGTGATCCAATTTCAAAATAATCTTTCTCCAGCACCACCAACTCCAACTATTCCATCTCAGTAGTCTTACCCTTCTCACAAGGGATAGTCCTCGAGGTACTTCCTAAAGCTCTACAAAAATCTGGGATTCATTATCTCATATATAATGCATAAACAGTGTATATATGTAACCATAATCAGGAAATACCAGAAAACAACATTCAGTAACAAACGCGCAGTAACATAAATGCAACATACCCTATGTATAGTGTTAACTACGGAAGGGCAACATATCCTAGAAACAAACGTGTGATTGCGCAACAAAGCGAGTCTCGAATCCACAGCACTATGAAAACACAAGGAAAAACACGATAGTCGGGCTTCGAACCTAGACCACATCGAATGCACACAATGCATGTCCCTTTTTCAAGAGACACAGGTCCACAATCATGGAAAAACAAACATACATTGTAACATAAGACACATGAGGATTAAGGTTATTACTTGGTAGTTGACCACAAATATTAGTAAGATTTCCCCCGGGTGCACGATAATCCAAAATAACCCTAAAATAACCAAAACATAAATATAAGTAACCCTTCTTTGAAATATTTACTTGATGGCTTAAAATAAACGTTCTTCAACCTTTCAGAAAAATCCCTGTCACAAAAATCCTATCTTTGAACACATTGAAAGCATTAGATACACCAACAAAGAATCAGTTCTCACGTATCATATCTTGAATCACATATCCTAACTTCCATTTTTATTAACCAACCTTTCCTTATATCAATATAACCTCTCTAGCTAGACCTTAAATCTTGAGTTTAGTCCTTTAGTCATCCATTTAATTCATCACTCAGACCCATACATACGCAGGATACCCCTATTTTTGACTTAGCAAATCATGAATTTATAAGGTTGTTAAAAACTATGACTTACTTGATCTTAGTATTCCACCAACTAAAAGCTTGATCCTCAATGTTTCCTCTTCATTTTTTCAACTTTCACCTTCATGCTCCAAGGAGAAATTAAAAAAAAAAATCAATCTTGACTTACATGAAAGGAAGTAGAAGAAGGTGGAATAAATACCCAAATACCTTACCTTTCTCTAAGATGCTTGCTTAGGCTCTCCTTGTACCTTTTGTTATTTTTTTTTCCTTTCTCTTCTTCTTCAAACATGTTCAGTGGCAAAAATGGGAGGGGATGAGCCCCTTAAATAGAACTTCACCCTTGTCTCTAGATCCTTCTTCTAAAAATATCTAGGGATTTCTTTTGTTTTTTTTTCTCTAATGATCTTTCTCTTGGCTGGCACTTAGTGAAGTTTGGAGGGAAAAAAATATTATGATTACTCTCACTCTCACTCACATCCAGTGTTTTTGGGAGGTTTGAAGAAAGAAAGAAAGAAAATCTCTTATTCCATTTGATTTCCTCACATCTCCAGCAGCAATGGGAAATATTGGAGAAATGGTTGGTGTACTTCCTTACTCATACAACGTGCGCCTCTCCTCCCTCTCCTCTCTTCATTAACGTTGTATTGTCCCATCATTCACATCTCTCTCTTAGCTCACAAGTACACCTAGGGCGAGGTTCATCATCACCTACTTTTTCCTTCTCCCATGTGATGCGACAACTGCAGATGGGGAGGAGAGATTTTATTTTGATTTTATTCTATTATCTAATACAATCTTCCTTTTATCCATTGGTTAAAGCCTTGCCCTTTGTTTTTTATTTAAGTCTTTCTCTTCCTTTCTTTTAAAAATTCAAAAATTGAAGGGCTTTTTGGAATTAAAAGAAAAAATGTCTTCTAGTACACTTCCATCTCTTCCTAAGTTCTTATGTTGTACTATGATATGGTGTCATATTTCCTCTCTTCCTTCCCTATTTAAAAAATTTGAGGGTATTTTTGGAAGAGAAATTATCTTTCCTCTTGTCACACACCAACTCATCAGCTTTTGTACTTGACATGATGTATTTGACAAGATAGATTTTCTCTCTTGTTTTTTCTAAAAAAAAAAGTGCATGAGTGAGGGAGGGAAGATTTTGGCAGATTATATGTCATATAAGTCTCATCCAATGTCCTTTTATATAAGCAAGAATACTATTTCTACAAAAAAAAAAAAAAAAGCCATTGAGAGGTATTTCAATTGAGATACCGGAAGGGGGCATTCGTAGTTCTTTGTCTCGTTCTTGAATCGATTGGAATGGAATGATTAATCTATTTCTTTGCCTCTTTGCCAATAAATCCGAATTCTCGTGGAGAATAGCAGGATATATGAAATTAAAATGACCCATATATAGGATTCGATTAAACCCTGAATAATCAGGAATCCCGCTTTTTTTTTTTATCAGAAGGATTTGAACTAAAGAATTTGTGTCTTACTTGAACTTGATCATTACTTACTACAAGGTTAGAAATATATCTTCCTCCGGCAGAAAGAGAATGAATGTTCATATGATCTTGATCATCTCAAAGGGGTTTACGTAAAATTCTGGGAAAACGGAAACGACTCCTGTCTTATTTGTCAAAGAAAAATGGAATACGTTATAAAAATAATAATATATCAGTTGGATATTCGGGAGTCACAAACTAATTAATTTGAAGAGTTTACCAAGTCCACATGTTCCCTCCTTCTTTTTCTCTAGTGCAAACCAGACTTATATTGAAACTTCACTAATTTTGTTTTCATCAGAATTTCCCCCCTCCTTTTATTGGACGAAAATATATAAAATAATGAAGGAAAAATATTTTTATCTCTTTTAACATTACTCAATTCAAATTATCCATAACCAAATTTAGTAGCCACATTTTCAAATAATCCACACTATTTTCCAATAATTGATTTATCTTGTTGGAAAAGTAAATACCACTGACCACTACTTGGTGAAAATTCATATATTCCCAATCTTTCTTTCCTTTAATTAATTATTCATGTTGAGGGAAAACAAATGAATAAATAAATATCCTTGACTATAATTCTTGTTGAAAATGCATATTTCTTATTTATTAATTCAATACATTAGTTGTATGAAAAATGGGGATGTTACATTTTGACCTTCCCAAATATACTTTTTTTTGTTCACCTTCCGAAAATATACAGTTTAAAAGTTTTGATGGATCTTTCAGAAAAGATGCCGATGTGTCAACCTAACCCAGTATATATGTTGCTGTTTATTTTTTTTTATTAATAATTTTTGGTCCAAATTAAACACACACAAAAGACAATGTGTTGTGTCTATTATAGATGAGTTTTAGAACGTATTAATTCAAAAAATTCCATATGACACATTCCTCATAATAATCACCTACAAATATGCAATTATTTGAGTTTTAACAATGATTTAATTGTGATGAGTTTAACAATATAAAAAACACATAGATAGAGTAAGAGTCAAGTGAAATGATCTTAATTTCTTTAATAGATTTCTTTTCAGTTTTTTGTATATTAGGTTTGTATCATATTTCAAATATTTTTAATTATGATATAATATTTGTTATTTTCACCCCATCATTAAAATTTCTAGGTCCAAAACTATAGAAAAGTTCATATTGATTGACTTTATTGTCATAAATTGTTTATTTAAGAATTACACATCTCCATAAAATTTTTCTTCAACTCCTATATTATTAATCTCGCCCCCTTGTCTACAAATCCTGGTTCTGCCCTGTCCATAAGGAGGAGAGATAAATTTGTGATAGCATAAGGTAGGTGCTGTCAATAGTAATAGTAAAAAGTATGCTTATAAGGTTGATAGTAGCAATAGTTATTAGTTGGTAAATATAATCTTATTTAGAAATGGGGCAAGTGTATGTGTCGTGCCCTGAGGTTATGTGTACATGACAGAGTTACATGTTTAAGTTTTGAATTAGTAGGTAGTTAGAATGGGAGATTTTTTGTTTTCAGGGAAGCATAATTAACTTATTAATTATTTTAGGCTTCCATAAAGAGTTTTAATAGAAGCTTGAACCACTTAGTTATAAGATCTCATTCTTGATTTATAGAAGTTCTACGAATTATTTAAAAGCTTTTAAAAGTTGGATTTTTAAGTTACTGAATGAGTCATTCGTGGTTCAAGATCAGTAAAACTCTTCTATTAGGTATTCCTAGAGTTAAGGTATCACATCTGAAAAAAAGGGGACCAAATGCAACATAAGTACTAGAATATGTTAGATAGATTTTATGCTTAAGTGCATATCCACCTCGGCACCTCCGAAGCATCCAACGAGGCACAATTTTCCTTTTTTAGAGAGAGAGAGAGAGAGAAGTCACAATTTCTACTGCCATATTAAAATATAGTGTAATTTTACGTTGCCTAAATCTAACAACTTTGGACCGTCAAACGTTGGGTGGTATGTCATAGAGAGAAATGAAACATACGTTATAATTAATTAGATATGAACATATGGATAAATTGACAACTACTTTAACTTGATGCTACCAAGTTTCTAGAACACATGACATTGAGAAATAAAACTTAAGGTATATAATTAGATATAGTTAGTACCATCCGTTTCGTCATAAGCGTAAATTACCAATATACAATGACATTGAAATTAACAATCATGGTTTTTCGATAAAAATATTCCTTTCTTCAGTTAATTAACAATAGGGTGCATGAATTGTAATATTGAGAGCTAATAGTAGAGAAATCTCCAAAATTGCTTGCCCATTGGATAAACCATCTTGTACCACGAATGAATAACTTGGTGTCGCTTTCTTCTCCTACATGCAATACATGAAAGGAAAGCAAAATTAAAAGTAATAAGCAAAAACCATTAAAATTAAACGACAATTAGTAAAAGAAAGTAGATGCTCACCTTGTGCCTTTCTTGGTGTTATTGAGTTTTCCTTTATCAGCAGTCTTGAAATTTCTCAAGAGCTTCTTGGCTGATTCATTAAGAGGAGAAGCTATCGCTTTTCGTTTCAACAAATTTCTTGAAGTACTCATGGGAAAAAGCCTAGGAGGCACGAAGTGAATATTCTCCATGTTTGCAATTTGTTGCTTATCCACATAAATACCACAGTTAACGATGGACACATCAGGTTGGAGACATGCAACTTGTATGTCCACATCATTCCAACCCAATTCCAGAAACTTATGAAGCCCCTCCAACTCTTCCTCACTGAAATTCTGAAATAAATAAAATGAATAAACATGACCTTGCTTACCAAATAAAACAAACACACAACCTTCTCTACTTGCATCAGGCACATAAGGAACATCACTTTCTAACCATTGCATTTTTTGACCATTGATTCTCATCAGAACATGGAATAAGAGACTCTTTCTTGTCTTTGCTTTCCCTGATTCAAATGCGAAGACAAGATGGGGGAAATTTTTCCCATGAATACGTAGAGACAATGTTCCTCCTTTATAACAACAGTCGAACCAGTCAGGAAATGTTGTTGCTGGCATATCGACTCCTTTGCTAAGCAAGTTTTTTGCCTGATATATCAATACAGTATAGAGACCAATGGCATTTTCAGATTTGAGAAACCATAGATATCAAATAACTTACGAAAAATGATTTTTTAAAAAAATACAACTTGAATTTCAAAATCATATTGACAACAACAGTAAATATTGATATTAACAAAAACAGTAAAGCAATTGACAACTCGTTTTATTGAGAAATCACCTACTTAGGATTTTGAAATTCAAATGTTATTTTCCCAATAACTTAATATCGCATTCATGGGAATATTTTCAATGTGATATTTTTACCCTTAATTATCTCAGTATTTAAATAAATACTACTTTTGGTCCTTAATATAAGTTTGATGAAAAAAAGTAAACTATAAAATGAATCTTATATTAAAGACTAAAGGGAATATTAATTATTACCTCCAATATTTAATATAAGAGCTCGTTGACTTTTTTTAAAAAGATTAAAGAAACTAATTAAGTGATATTAAAGTATTTATATTTATTATTTTTCTCTAAACTACTTTGCTTGACTTATAAAGTAATATATAATCTAATGATACACCACATATCCTATAATTAACTAGTTTATTTAGCTTTTTTAATTTCTCTAAAAAAACAAGTTAACTGGCTTTTAAGTTAAGGAACTCCGGTCCTTTGTACAATAGTTAAATAACTAATTTGTAAATATTAAGGAAATTAGTTAATTTAGTTAATTCTAACAAATGGGTGTTGATTTGCCTAATATACCGTCTTTAATCATGTGTATTAATGGAACTATACTTAATTTGATGAAAAATGTCTCAATATGTGTAATCATTAGGAATACTTTGTGGTAAAAATCATATAGTTTGGAGATAAAGCAGATTGAAATCATTAGGAATACCTTTGTCTAGCCCGTATGTTTAGGGTCAGAGGTAGAATTAAACATAACTATATGTTGAAACCTAATAACTTCTGATAAGAAGCTCTAATTATGACACAATTTCTAGAAGTCCAATCCTTATGACAAATGAAAATTATCAAAGGCATGAGAAATACCTGAGACCATAAACGGCCTGACGACTCAGTTGTTAACGATGTGCAATCCTCAGCCCTTATTTCCAGCAACCCTGAAGGCAGCTCTGGTATGTCTCTTAGCCTCTTGCAGTTAACCACATCTAGTTTCCTCAGATTAGCACACTCTTTAATGCACTCAGGAAGCGACACAAGATTATTCCGTGACAGAATCAACTCTTGAACATTCTGAAAACATTTCAGAATAAGGAAAACATCTTCATCCGAAAGGCCACAGTTTCCGAGATCCAAGTACTCTAAATTTGTGCAACTGGTAACTTGTTGGCTCTCTTGCATTAATTTCTTCAACGGTGTTCTGCCACGAAGTTGACAGCCTTCCAACACAAGTGTGTTAAGATTTTGCAGTGTCAATAAGCTATTAGGAAGCTTCGTAAGGCTTTTGCAGGAGCTTATATTCAAATCTTCAAGCCCTGAAAGATTCCCGATGGAAGGTGGGAGCTCTTTAATAGCAGTGCCTTCAGCATAAACAGTTGTAAGTGCATCCATCTTTCCAACTATATGTGGGAAGTAGTCGAGACTCTTGCAGTTACTGAGATCAAACACTTGAAGAGATTCCATCTTGATTTCACTTGGAAAGCTTGTAAGTTTGGTGCATTCACTAACATCTAATCGGATTAGCTTACAAAGAAATCCCACTGAATAATGAACTTTAATCAGATTGCGACATTCGCGAAAGTTTAATGTTTTTAAATTTTTTAAATGAGACATATCAGGTACTTCTCTTATGAATTCACACTGCGATAAATTCATATATGTCACACAATCGAACCTCTGCAAAACAAAAAGTAAGATTATTTAATTAACAGCAGGTGTCAAGAAATATTATCTTTTAAATAGAATATTCTAGTCTTCCCATGATTTATCTAATTGTATGCTGAATCTCTGGAAAACACCCTTTGCATCGACAAATAGGTGAATAGTCCGTTGAAGATAATAAAAAAATAGAAGGAGAGTTTAAAATAATATATTATTGATTCTTAGAAGAACATTGTGGCCCAACAATTTTGATCAAAGAACTGGAAAAAGTACCTGTAATGGCTCTTCCAATTTGAAAAGACTTCCATATAACTTGAAGCAAACTAGTTTTGGCGGAGAAAAATCTTGTGGTAAAGTATTAGAAGGATATCCCTCCCAATCAAGCAATCTCAGACTATTAGGAAGATATTTAGGACTTGTTAAAAATAGAGTATTTCGAACAATGAGAATCCGAAGATTATTCATCTTCTCAAAGGCTAAACCATTCCACGTCACTTCTTCTAGTTTGGGTGGATCAAGTATTATTCCTTGAATATCATCTTCTCCCTGTGATACAAGTTCAAAAAAGTAAGAGTTAGATGTTTGCTAAATTCGAACAATTTAATTTATATAAAGAAGTATATAAATCTTCAATTCTTACTAAATTTTTATGCAGCACATTAAGCACATCTTTGTAATACCACAACCTGCTACGTTTACCAGGATTTAAGGGTGCCTCTTGGTTAACAATCTCTTTACCCATTTGTTGTATTAGATCATGAATCAGCAATCGACCATTATCAGCAATAGTTATCAGAGATTTCTCAGCAAGAACTTCAATATAAAACCTTGTTCCAGAGTAACAAGCTCCTAGTATGTCTTCAACAAATTCCAATCTCTCCTTTTTAAAGAAGCAACAAATGTCCAAGAAAATAGGTCTAGCATCATCAGGTAAGCAATCATAGCTTATTTGTAGTATCTCATGTATTGGGTCTCCTGAGACTTGACTATATTGTTTCAATGTACATCTCCATTCCTCTATGTTTCTGCGTGCCAAATTGGAGCCTATCAATTTTAAAGCCAAAGGAAGGCCACGTACATAGCGTGTAACACCAATGGACATACTTTTGTATCCTTTTGAAGGTTGGCTCATATGAAAGGCATGCCAACAAAAGAGTTCAAGAGAGTGATGCTCATTTAGCCCCTTCATTTCATATGTCTTTTTAATATTGCATGCAAATAACAACTGCTTGTTTCTAGTTGTTATAATGATCTTGCTGCCGGAACCAAACCAGTGACACCCTCCCGCAAGTTGTTCCAACTGTTCAACTTCTTCAACATCATCAAGAACCAACAAAACCTTTTTGTGAGAGAGCCTATGCTTTATTTTCGATATTCCTTCATGTACGCTGACAAATTTCATCTTCTTTTCCTCAAGAATATCTGATAGGAGCGTTTGTTGAAGACCAACAACACCATGATATTTCTTTGATGCTTCTTGAACATCAAACAAAAAACAAGCACCTTCATAATGGTGGAAGATCGAATTATATATAGCTTTTGCAAGGGTCGTTTTGCCAATTCCACCAGTTCCATGAATTCCCAACATACAAACACCATTATCAGTTTCATCCAAAATTGACATCACTTCTTCTATGCAAGGCTCAAGCCCAACGATGTAATCAACATTATGGAAGCGTTTGGGAGGTAGCCTAGCATATGCATCTTCAACAATACTTTCAATAAATCTACCTTCGTCATATCTACAATGGAAAAATTAACTTATTACTATGAATATGGTTTTTGCAAAATGCTCCGTTTTATATTTTTTGCTCGTTTGTCAAATATTTTTCAACACAATCCTAGACGTTTTGATTCTTTGAGGATGACCTAAATATTAATTAGCTCTCTAAGATTTTAATCCCTTCATTATATTATGTGTAATATTTTTTTTTAAAAAAAATTATATCATCAGAAAATATTTGCTACATGAATTATATCATTTAAGTAATTTTAAAAGTAATCCTGCGAAAGCAAAAAAATGTCTAAAATAGACCAATATAAAGTTCAAAATTGACAATATAAAAAAAAGTTCGAAATTGAAAATAAAATTATGAATATTTTGAACAAAATCTTTACGAAGCAGTACATTTTATAAACTATTAAGAAAATATGTATAATTTATCAATGTTTTGATTCTTTGAGGATGACTGTAATATCCTAAATTTTTGGTTCTAAAGACTTTAAAATAAGCCTATATCAGGCCAACAACTAGACCCATTTCAGGAAGGGTGATATTAAGTTTTGGAAACATTGTATGGAATCTTCATGAAGTCAAAAAGCTTGTGAAAGAAGTTAGGCTAAAGGAAATATTTTGGGGGCATTTTGGTCAATTGCAATGAGGGACACATGTGCATGCAATTAATATGAAAAGATGACTCAAAAGCTTCCTTAATAAGCATCAAATTCATGCAAAGCAAAGGGGAGAGAGAAAAGTCAACAAAAGTTGCAACATAAGCCAAGTTAAGAAGGTATTTTGTAGGGCACTTCGGTCAATTGATTCGAAGGATTTGTAAGTGCCTTATTGACATATTTTAAGGCATTTTGCACTCCCTTTTACATGATTATTTTGACCAAGAGCTTAAGGGCCATAGAAGTTATAGTATCAATGTAGAAGGGCACAAAAACACTTATATGGTGTTACTCAGTTGGTAAAAATGACATTTAACTATGCTCTAAGGTATGTGACAATTAGTTGAGAAAAAATGTGCTAAAATAAATATGCACATGACATTTCCTGGACTGATAAGGGTTTCCTATGTTTTTGGGGAAATAAGAAGGGAAGAGGGAGAGACCAAGCAAAAAAATCACATGTAAGAGTAAAAAGTTAAAGGTAATTATACTAGGAGGACACGTGGCGACCTGGGAGATCATGGTTGACTTTTGTGCAACAATTTACAAGGCAATCATGAGGTTTTCAAAGTCAAATTCATTGCTCACCAAGGCTTGAAATTTCAACCAGACATTATCACAGGGAAAGAGCAGTTGATTTAATCTACATACAAGCCCAATCACAAAGGTCCAAGAGTTAGGGAAAAATTAACCAATGAAACGAAACCAATAGAGACCAAGTAGAGACTTCATATTAAACCAAAATGAGGCAAAATCTAATCCTCCTATTCAGCAATAAATTTTGAAGTTTTCAAGGACAAGGGGAGAAGAGAATGACTTGTAGGATAAGCCAAGCATTAATGAGGGGAAATTAAAAGTCAAAGCTTGAAGAAGAAGCTAACCAAGTGATACCACACATTAGAATATAAATTTGAATCAAAAAGGGAAAATATTTATGCTGCCCAAGTGGATAAAATGGTGCCACATATGACCAGCCAAGATAAAATCGAAATACTTGGAGAAAAAGCAAAGAGGAAACAAGCACTGGTGCAAAAAAGGGGCTTTAAGACTGGACGGAAGAGATATCATAAGACTGGATCTATGACCGGTCTTGTTCCAGGCGGTCTTAAAAGTTTGTAACTTTTAAGACCGGATGAACGACCGGTCTTAAAAATTTAGACCGAACTTTTGAAATATCCGGTCTTAAAAGTGTTTCAAAATAATAATTAAAAAAAAAAAAAGAAAAACCCAAATGAAACAATCGGTCCCAAATCACCAGATCTGGCAACATTTTGAATGTCCCTCTGTCATCAACAACAGAGAAACAAGAGAAGGTTGGAAGCACAACACCAACAAGAAAAACTAAAAAAGAAGAGAAGATTGGAAGCAACACCAACAAGAAAAACAAAAAAGATGAATACAAAGTCCAAAAATAAGAAAACATAACAAGAAATAGAAATCATTCACCATGGAAATCGAATTTGAATCAATATAAAATCAGAGGTGAAATTGAAGTCCAAATGTACAAAAAAATCACAAGCTTAAAGCAACCAAATCTGAGCAGGATCCTTTTGTCGATGCTGACAAAGCTTCAAGCAACCAAAATCAAAGTCCAAATCTGTGCAGGAGCGGCCAAGGTAGAAGCAAACAGACTTAAGCAAGAAGAGATCTAGGTTTGATTTTAAGCCGAATCTGTGCGAAGGTGGTGTGGGAGGAGCCATAAATCGAAGAGAAAGGAGCCGTCGTCCGTCTAGAATCCTCAAAGCAGTATGCTTGTGCCTTTGCTGAGGATTGGAGTTGATGCCATCGCAAAACCCTTGAAGCATCTCACTGTCAACGTTGCCAAGGATTTGATTGTGTGGCTCTTAGGATGACTTACGAAGATTACAAGTAGGTTGGAGGGAAAGGATGTTATTCTTGTTGAATCTATAACTAAGCAAATGCTATATCACCAAGAAGACAAGCACGCACACGGACTTAACGAGTTTAGCGAATTTAGTTTTTTTTTTAAAAAAAACACTTTTAAGACTGGATGTTTGTAAAAACATGTCTTAAAAGTATATTTTTAAGACCGGATCCTTTATATATAATCCGGTCTTAAAAGTGTTCTATATATTTACGAAGTTGCAACCGGTCATACTTTTAAGACCGGATTATATATAAAGGATCCTGTCTTAAAAATATACTTTTAAGACCTGTTTTTACAAACATCTGGTCTTAAAAGTGTTTTATATATTTGTTGGAAATTCAAATTTAATTAGTTAGTATATACGACTATATTGTGCAATTATCTTAATTAAGTTGTTAGAGAGATTTTAGGAATTAAGTGAGCAGATAATGGTTACTGAATTTCGTAATTATATTCCTGATTGTAATAATCTTAATTAAGTTGTTAGAGAGATTTTAGGAATTAAGTTAGTAGATCATGGTTTTTTGAATTTCATAATTATATTCCTGATTGGGATCCCTAGATTATAGGAACTGCCCAGATTAAAAGATTATTTATTTATTAGCATCTGTATATAATTCCAATTAAGCGAAGGAATAAATCATCGCATTCTCGGACTCATTTGTGATCGGCGTCTTCTCACAATATTTATGAAATTACCACCGGTAATACTTTTAAGACCGTATCTTTTATAATCCGGTTTTAAAAGTATTCTATATATTTACAAAATTGCCACCGGTCATACTTTTAAGACCGTATCTTTTATAATCCAGTTTTAAAAGTGTTCTATATATTTACGAAATTGTCAACGGTCATACTTTTAAGATCGGATCTTTTATAATCCGGTCTTAAAAGTGTTCTATATATTTACGAAAGTGCCACTGGTCATATTTTTAAGACCGGATCCTTTATAATTCGGTCCAAAAAGTTCTTTATATTTACAAAACTGCCATTGGTCATACTTTTAAGACCTGATTCTCTATAATCCGGTCTAAATGAGGCAGTCTTAAAGCTCTTTTTTGCACTAGTGAAGCTATTAACCCCAATGCACAGTATGAACCATTGGACAAGAGGCTTACATAACCAAAGGACAGAAGGACCTATGGATTAAATTAAAAAAAATCTGCCCATATGGTTCAAATTTGCGCCATCTCATGAATCAGCCAAAGAAAATTATGAAACTTGGAGAAGAAGTAAAATGAACAAGCTATTAACAACAATACACCCTTTGGACCCTTGGATAATAGCAAGACTTGGATATTTCACATGAACATGAGTTTTTATTAAAGGACCTATTTGTCCATTTCCATGGCTGCCTAGGCATGCTCAAGGAGGAGAGAAAGGGTTCAACAAAGTTCATTCACAAGAAGGAAGAAGAAGGAACACTACGTATTGAAGCTCAAGGTAAGTTAGTGTGAAATTTGGTTAGATGAGCCTTCTATTCTCATCATCTTCATGAAAACCCTTAGGGTTTCTCTAAATAACATTGTTGTGATGCTCTTATGCTCAAGGATGACGCAAATCAAGAGCCAAAGAAGGGGGAGCTCAAGCTAAACCAAGCACAGGATCAAGTAAGTGCAAAACTAGCTTTTGTGACTTGGTAGTTGGACTTTTAGGGTTTCTATCCAGCTAGTTCAAACATGGTGTTATGATGTCTTTAAGGTTCTATAAGGTTTAACATGAAATCTTGTATGATAATGAGTTAAGGTCATGATTTACGAACTCCAAAAACCCTAAACTACAAGAGTTAAGCAATCTGCTAGTTTCTAAAAATCCTAGATAGCTGCGCTTAATAAATGGTTTAAACATAGCAAATCATATCTGATGGTCATGAAATTTTACAGGCTTAAAGTAGATATCTTGAGCTTCAATTTTATATATTACTTTGTAAATTTTCGAGATGCTTACCATGAAAGATGAATTTTTGAAAACAGCCCAAAAAACTGGACTTTATTACCATTGACTAGTGAATAGGGTTTTCACATAGTAAAAGGATACGGGCTTTTATGGCCTCTAAAAGTATTTTTAACATAAACTATACATAATAAAGGTTTAGTGGCAGCTGGAATCGCGTCAGATTGATTTTTCTTGAATTAGTTATGAATTTTTGAAGTTTTAACACTATTTCCAGAATTTCTGAACATAGGGTGAATTTTATGATTTAGCAAGAAAACTTTATAAAAGCAATTAAAATAAGGTATACTTGCTCTATTTAGGATCAACATGTGACTAGAGAAATTGTACAAGCACCGGGAAATTTTATTAATCACTGAACAACTATCAGGTAGTAACTGTTTACTTGCATACTCTACGTTATTCATGTTGTATATGTTTGTTTGCCATGATTGAGGAAAATGTCTCGTGAGGGGGACATGCGTAGGGCTATAGGGCCTAGTTGACTGTGTGTCTTTGGGTTGCTACTGAGCCTGAGTTACAGAGGGCTGTAGGGCCTAGTAGGCTGTATGTCCTTAGGTTGTTATCGAGCCTGATGAGTCATTGACCTTTGACCTAGTCAAAAGTCACCTTTGACTGGGTGATGATAAAGGCTGGGATCGGGATTAATGATTTTCATGCGTAGGAATGTGAATGGTCAAGATGGAATTTGTCCCTCACATTTGTAGAGAGATAATACTAGGCCCCTCGATGAGTGAGTCTAAGAAATGTATGGCCATATTGTGATGGAAAGGAGTTTCCATTTCACTTATTAGACTGCTCGAGAATCGAGAAAGTATTGGTCAAGAAAAGGAAGTTGATATTATCCATGCCTCAGCCTTGATCAAATTATCGCGTGACAAAAGGGACGTGACATGGTTGTACAATAGGTAGTATCGTGTCATCGATCCCCATGTGAATTGGGTAGTCGCAATGTCTTGCTAGAGGCCGCTTGCGACTTGTGGACTAATACGGTCTTGGCCTACTGCCAATCTCATATGGGCCTGCAGGGTCGCACACAAGAATAATCCAACACGGGTAAAAGTGTCCAGATTCATTGAATCTAAGATTCATCTGAGATTAAATAAATACTGAATTTAGTCTCGGATATATATATATATATATATATATATATGTATGTATGTATGTATGTATGTATGTATGTATGTATGTATGTATGTATGTATGTATGTATGTATGTATATATATATATATAATTCAAAATTAATATATATATATATATATATATATATATATATATTATTAATGGAGATTATAATATTATATATAATATTTGTTTTGTATTTAATTTATTTGATAAATTAAATATCTGAAACAAATAGAGATATTGTATCTCATTTAATTTCGAATAAAGATATCGTATATATGTTTAATATTAAATTGAGGTATAGTATCTCAGATTTAATTAAATAGATAGATATTATTTATCGGATTTAATTTATAGAGATAAATTAAATCAGAAGGCTTTTAATTTAGATTTGATCTAAATTCAATATTCGAATTTCAGATCTGGCTTTTAATATATTAGATTAAATCTATAAGATAGATTTAATTAATATATTATCTAAATTCAAAATTAATGAGGATTAATTTTGATTATATAATACGCCTAACAGGTTTAGAAAAACCTACGGGAATTTCAGTCGAGCGTATTACAGAAAGCCGCGAGAAACCCTAGAGTGAAAGATTGAGAGGGACGCACAAGAGGCGCTAGCACACTGCCGTAGCTGTGTACGATGATTGTTCATGTGGATACCGGTAGAGGAAGAGGATTCTAAGAGTCGTCTTCTGCTGATCGAGGAGGTAGCCCACCTGTTTAAGAAAGAACGAGACGCGAACGAATTCCACAAAGGTATGATTCGGATTCCTAAGTCTTGATTTAAATGCACCTGAGTGATCCTCGGGACGGGATTCGTAAGAAATTTTAATCCGCTACGTGTACGGATCCCAACATATGTGGTATATTAACCATTGTTGACTTGTGATTTTCCTAGTTATAGTTGCATACATGCACTACGTACATTTTGTATATAAATTTAATAGTTACTCTGGAGTTCAACTTTGAACTCCAAACTGTTCAAAAGATACAAGTGATTTATGTTGAGCTGTTCAGGAGTTGAAGATAAGGGCATGAAGTTGAAGATTGAAGACATGGGAAATGTCCTATTTCATTTGTATATTTATTTTTGGATAACTGTATAAGTTTACTTACTGTTCAATATTTATTTTTGGATTTCTGTACCCTTAACCATACGAGGACTATTTAATGTTTATTTTCTGTACCTTTACCAGTATATCATGTTTGTTCAAACCGTAAATATGCTCTGATGCATATGCTCTTATGTATGTAAAATGGAATAACTAACTAAGGGAAGGGTAACAAGTAAAAGGATCTCTCTAACCCGGCACACAAGAGCCTGAGGCCAGTAGAAGTATAACAATGACCTCAATACTTATTAGCTTTCTAGGATTTTTATCCCTTCACCATATTATGTGTAAGATTTTTTTTTTTAAAAAAATATTTCTTTAAAAAATATTTGCTACATGAATTATGTCATTTAAGTAACTTTAAAAGTAATCATGCGAAAACAAAAATGTCTAAAATAGACCAATATAAAGTTCAAAATTGACATTATAAAAAAAAATGTTCGAAACTGAACATAAAATTATGTATATTTTGAACAAAATCTTTACGAAGCAGTACAGTTTATAAACTATAAGAAAATATGTATAATTTTTTTTTTTTGGTAGAAAAAAAGTTTTGGAGGGGTTCGACATCAGTTCCCTACCAAGGCCAGAAAATATGTATAATTTATTAAGACCAAGTTTATATTGCAATCCTACATGAATGTTTATGATAGTGTTTTATGATATCATTAGTAAAAACTAAAGTAAATTTACCGGTAAAAATTAGATTAAAAGTTTTATGTTTTAACTTTTAAAGTTTTTTTAAGATTCAAAAGCTAAAACTTCATAATAATCCTCATAAGAAAAATACTCTGAAAACTACAATTTTATAGCACGTTTGAACTCCAAAAGCAAAAGTCAAACATCATCAGGTAAGCCAATTAATTCTTTGAAAATTTCATCGGTCGAAGCCTTTCAGAAAATAGTGTAAGAAAACTTACCCATCTTTTAAAAGCCAAGCCTTTGACAAGCTAGCAGCTTCAGACAAAGCAGATCTCCAATTGCGCACTTTCTCTAAGTCATCTCTGAACCTATCTTCAAGAGCAGCCATGGCTTCCTCAAAGCTATTTCTCTGATATTGAATATCCATCGGATCCACCTTGTAAAAAGTAGGCATAACCAGTTGGTTCTTCTGATTTTTACACTGAATGATGTGGGCGAGTTCTTCTAGGCACCATGTGGAAGTAGCATAGTTCTTAGAGAACACAATAATCGAAATTCTTGATCTCTCAATAGCTTTAAGAAGCGAAGGTGAGATCTCTTCTCCTTTCCCAAGCTTCTTGTCATCAATGAAGGCGTTGATTCCTTTTCGTCTTAAAGCATTATAGAGAGGCACAGTGAAGATGTGGCGAGTATCTTCACCTCTGAAACTCAAAAAAACATCATATCTATACTTTGTTTTGCTGGTGAAGCCATGTAATGATGGTGCTGCTACTTGAACAGCCATGGTTATGGTAATCGCAATGGTAAAGCTAGGTATTAAGATTTGAACAATGAAACGAGAGAGAAACTTGGACAACGTGAATCGTCCAACGGAGAAGGGAGGAAGATGGTAGGAAGTTTATTTAGTGGAAGATGATGCCTCTTTTTGTGTGTATTTATTTAATAACATTCTTTTGGGGGTGAGATCAGAGTCTGAGAGACGACGCCTTGTTTTTGTTTGACTTGTATTTTTTTGGGAGCAATATAATTGCTTTCACAATAAAGTAATAACTGAGAAAATATATGAAAAAAATTATGTTGACAGACTTTTAGGAAGACTATAGTTTTCCAGTTAAATTATTTTAACTTTCAGAATAAATGTTACTGTGTTTTATACTATATCTTAACGATATATTATAATGAGTAGGTTATCCAATATTCGGCATTATTATTTGATATTTTAGATTTGAAATCTAGTTTAGCGTCAAATAGAAAAAAGTCTACTACTTGAATGACTGAACAGTTAAAAGGTTTCATTGACGGTGTTATAAATTGTTTAAAAAATTGAGTGCCAACACATATAACCAACTTACGGGCGTGAGTGATAGGAGCTCTTGTCTCCTAAACAAGTCGTTTGAGTTCGAATCTAACTCATTTAATTGGAACAAATCTAATTGAAATGGGTCTATATATCCTTTGTCTCTCAAAATGATTTGTCTTTTATTGTCTGTGATATTTCTAATTCTAAATGTGGCTCTCAATATATAAGGGTGTGTATATTGGATATATGCCCATCCACTGTTGTTTGCCATTATTTTTCAACTTCTAAATCTTGGTACTACTATTTACCTAATGCTAGTTTTTTATTACCCATATGCCTGATGCTATTAGAAAAATTAATGAATCTCTACATGCATGTGTAAATGGAAAGAGAGAGCATCAAGTCATTCTGAAACTTTTTCCAAGCTTCCCTGAAATTTCTGTATGGAGAGACTGATTTTTTCTTATAATTTTTCTTGAGTGGAGGGATCATCTCTTGTTGATGGATTTTTTATTTATTAAAAAAAAAATTGCCAACCTCACATCCTTGGAATTTTGCGGGAGCTATTTATTTATTTATTATAATTTTTTTAAATACATTATTATTTTTAAGTGTAGGGCGCATTTGTAGTCGTGCACGCAGTCCCCTACCCTTGAAATTCGAACACTTGCCCACCAGTAGTTGTGTTTAAGAAATTGAGATTAACTTGATAATGTTGAGGATGAACAATTATTATAATGTATTTATAATTGAGTGCTGTTATTATAAAAATAATTTTTTTTTAAAAAAAAAAGTTTTGCAAGCAGTGAAATAAAAACTGCTCCCCAAATTCTTATTATAAGAACCCAATAATAACTTTACATTGATAAATGAAATTAGTTAAAATTAATTATTTCTTGTAACATATCAAGATTACCCCCAATAAAAGCCATTACTAGTTAGTAAACTTTATATAGGGATACTTAATGGAAATAAAAAAATTAATATTTTAAGTAAATTAAAACACAGAATATCTGAATTTGTTTGTATATAATTAAGGCCGAATAGGGGTATTATTCTTGGAAGCGAAAGAGGAAAATAACGTTGGCATATGTAGTCTTCATTTTTTAAAACGTTATTAAGAAGACGCCCTATTAAACAAATTTTAATTTGACGTATCGATTCAAACTTGGTTTGTTGGTGCTCAGTTAAAGCAATTAAGGGGGGAAAAAGGAGCTTTTTACTTTTATAGAAAGTGGGATAGCATTGGATCAAATATAAATGAAGTTTAAGCATTATGATTAGGTGAGTCTTGGGCAACGTGGGTTGAATTAGAAAATTAAATATGGGCCAAGTTTCAATCAACATGTTTATGGTTTATATTTATTATTTATAGGTGGCCGGATAACATGAATTCAAAATCTAAAGCATCCTCATCAACTTGTCTAATATAAAATTTAATTTGCTTGATGTGTTTTTACTCCTTTATATGTGCAAATGCAAATTTTTAATATTTTCTTGCTTAACACGCGAGCCACTAGTTCATTGTTATTGATTGTTTTTTTCTTATTGACTGATACTGAACCTATGAACGTTTTGCCTTCAGACATTAGGAAAGCAAATTAAATTAGAAATTGTGATGATATATTGCAATTCAGATATCTGAGAAAAGAAACAATGTTGAAAAAAAATAAGAAAATTTCAGGACATGATAAGGAAAAAGGGAAAGTATAGTAAGTACTTTGTTGAAGTAATTAGCATGAAATCATCACAAGGGTAGAACATACATGTGTTTTATTACACACACACTGTCCTACAAACCAATATTTAATTGGAGGCAATTCTATTCAAGCTACTACTACTAGATATTAAATATAGACATCTCTCTCCAATGAAGATTTGACTCTTATGAGGGATTGAACTCTTCTTCTAGATTCGGCTTTACTATGTACGTGTATATCTTTTTCCTTATGTATACCTTTATAATAATCCAAGATTAATCGGTTGATAATGTCCCCATCAAACCATTTATAGCACTCCATTTCAATCTACTTTTTCAGTTTTTTCGAAATTGTCAACACAAATAATATATAAAATTCACAATGAAACACAAGTAGAATACATAGTAATATGTGTGTTTGTATTTTCCTCTGATGAACACATAAGATGCATGTGCAAAACAAGAACAACAAATGTAACTACTACAAAACGATGAAGCCCTGTTTGGTTGGCTGAATATTTCTCTGAAGAATTAACATTGGAAACTAATTTCCCATTGTTTGGCTAATTGAAAGGGGAAATTAATATAATGAAAAAAAAAGTTGAAAAACTAATTTTAGCTTTGTAAATATGGCTTTTCTCACTAGCAGTAAAATTTGAAACACTTTTCACAAAAGCCAAACAAAGTAATTTTTGTAGTGTAATGTTTGTTGTTGCATGTTGTTGGATCATACTGTTCGAAAATTTTGAAGCATCAAGACTTTGAGGAAGTGCTATCCGACCAGTTAAAATATGTTAAGAGTGTTATATTGTAAAAAAAAAAAAAAAAAAAGAGACCAAGTTTAAGGGTTTAAAGGAATTAATGAATTGTTTACATGAAATCAAACTAGTATGTAAGATCTATAATGCTCCATGCGTTGGCAAAAATTGTTTTCAGTATGCTAGATTTGAATTTAAGTTTTTATTGTGCTTTGAAGAGAATTTTGTATGTAAAGCTGGAAATTTTTTTTTAAAAAAAAAAAATACAAGGAGGGTGCTGTTTGAAACCTTAGAATAGGTGTCATGAATAGGCAAGTATTCATATGAGAGAGAGGTCATTATTCACTTTGGATTTGGTGACTGTAAGGACGGAAACTCTTTGCTGTCAAAAGATTCAAAAATAAGGAACAAGTGCTTTAAACTACTGAATAACACATACGACATATCTTAAGGTTCGTACCATATGATTGGAAACAAAAGAATTCTATTTCACTAATCTTCTCTCTTTTGTTTTGTTTTGGACAGCACTCTTTATTGTTTAAAATTCCAAATGAGTTTAGGAGGGGTGTAAGATAATGCCCCTAATGTGACCAGAATATTTGGGAGAATAATTTCTTGAATATTATTGATAAACAATGTGCTTTATATACAAGATGAATGTGCGAGAAGTAATGCAATTACATAACAAACTATACAATTACATAACAAACTATGTATCAACAACTAACTGAATAATAATCTAATTAACTAATTACAATTTCACTATGTAACACCTGTCACCCCCTGCCCCCTTCGACAAGCTGGAGCATGGATGTCTTGAATGCCTAGCTTGGATTTAAGCTCATGGAACCATGTAGGATGAAGAGGCTTTGTAAAAATGTTGGCAAGCTGATCAGCAAACCGAACCAGGAGAAGACTGATGACCTTAGCTTGAAGCTTTTCTCTAACCACATGACAATCAAGCTCTATGTGCTTGGTTCTCTCATGAAAAGTAGGATCGGTAGCTATTTTAATGGCAGACTAATTATCACAATAGAGTAAAGCAGGATCAACATGAGAAATGTGAAAATCATTCAAGAGATAGATAAGCCATTGTAATTCACATGTAGTAGAAGATAAGGCACGATATTCAGCTTCCGAAGAGGACTTAGAAACAGTTGCCTGCTTCTTGGCTTTCCAAGAAATTAAAGAAGATCCAAGGAAAATAGCAAAACTAGAGACCGAACGACGTATGTCTAAACAACCAGCCCAATCAAAATCATTAAAACTTCGTAATTGCAAATCAGAATCAGCATAAAAGAAAATACCAGCACCTGGTGAAGATTTAATGTAGCGAAGAGCACAATGAGCGGTGGCCAAATGAGTGTCTCGAGGGTGAGACATGAATTGACTAAGTTGTTGAGTAACAAAACTTAAGTCTGGTCGAGTGGTGGTGAGGTATTGCAACCGACCAATGAGTCTCCGATAAGGAAGAGGATCAACCAAAAGAGTACCAGAATCAACTGAAAGCTTTAAGTGAGGATCCATAGGACAAGAAGCAAGTTTACATGCCAAAAATCCAATAATGTCAAGTAATTCAAGAGCAAATTTACGTTGAGAAAAAAAAAATGCCACTTTTGGATCTAGCAAGCTCAAGTCCAAGGAAATAACGAAGCTCACCAAGATCTTTGATGGTAAATGCAGCATGTAATTGTTGCTTAACCAAGTTAATTTCACCCAAATCATTTGCAACAAGCACCACATCATCAACATATACAAGAATTACAGTAAATGAGGTGGAAGATGCTTTAGAAAACAAGGAATAATCCGAAAGAGACTGAAAATAACCATAGGACAGCAAGGCCGAAGAGAGTTTAGAGTACCATTGACGATTAGCCTATTTTAAACCATAGAGGGACTTTTGCAGTTTACAGACTAGAGTAGGATCAGAGGAAACAAAACCTTGAGGTAGGTCCATATACACTCCTTCATGTAAATCCCCATGCAAGAAAGCATTATTAACATCTAATTGGTGTAAATGCCAATGTTTAGCAATAGCAATAGACAATAAGAAACATAGAGAAGTCATCTTAGCAACAGGGGAAAAAGTGTCAAAATAATCCACACCCTCAGTTTGGGTATATCCCTTTGCTACAAGTCTATTTTTGTACCTTTCTATATCACCATTGGCCTTGAATTTGGTTCTAAAAACCCATTTACATCCAATTGTTCTTTTACCCAGTGGTAAACAAGTAAGGGTCCAGGTCTGATTTTGTTCAAGGGCATTAATTTCTGCATTCATGGCATCTCTCCAAACGGAAAGTTTCACCGCTTGTTTGAAAGTGGAAGGGTCAGGATGAACAGTAACAACATTAGCAAAGGAATTATAAGAGGGAGAGAGTGAGGAATATGAAAGAACCGAAGACAAGGGATAATGAGGATTACCTTTGCATAATGATTGGTGAGTAGACGATATAAGGGCACAATGATAATCCTGTAAATATGAAGGTGGGTGGTGAAGTCTAGTAGACTTATGAAGAGAAGGGTTAAGAGAAGAGGGAATGGAATGAGAAGGCAATGATATTTGAGAGGAAGGGTGACGGCTGTGAAACAGAAACAGGGGGCAGTAAAACAGTGGGAATGTCGTCAAATAAAGGGGAACAAGGTTGTGGTTCAGGCCAAGGCAAGGAGGGTGTAGTGCTGTCAGTTTTAAATGGAAGCACAAGTTCATGAAAAATAATATCTCTAGAAATAAAAAGTTGATTCGTAGATATATCAAGTAAGGTGAAAGCTTTGGAACCATATGGAATACCCAAAAAAATGCATTTTCATGCACGTGGAGCAAATTTGGAGCGATTATGACTTAATGTGAAAGCAAAACAGAGTGAGCCGAAAACTTTGAATATAGAGTAAGTAGGGGAAAAACCATATAAATGTTCAAATGGTGTAGAGTTTTGAAGAAGAAAAGAAGGTAAACAATTGATGATATGAGTAGCATGAATTACTTGATCCTCATCCCGGTGAAGCAAAGCTTGACTGATGGAACCACATGTACATGGCTTCAATGGATGAATATTTGACATTTCATCCCAAAGAATCTTCATACGAGTGAAATACTCACTGACAGTTGAACTACCTTGTCTAAGATTGCAAATCTCCTCTTGTAGATCATCAATACGTAATAGGTCCGATTGGGAAAAACGTGACTGAAGGTCACACCAGATGGCAGCTGCAGAATCAAACCATAACATATTCTTGGCGATTGTAGGAGAAAGAGAATGAGAAGCCAACCTTGGACAAGATTGTTGCAGCGTTCCCATGCCGGAAAATCAGAAGCAGTCATCGATCGAGGAGCTATTGAACTATCAATAAACTTGAGCTTGTTCTTCGAGAGGAGGGTAGATCACATGGATCTGGACCAGCTATGGTAGTTGGCTACATCGAGAGGAGGAGCAATGAGCACGAGAGCAGGATTCTCGTTTGGGTGAATATAGAAAGGGGAAGACGAATCACTCGCTCGAAGAGGGACGGTAGAAACAATGGACGGCGAGGTATGAGAAGAAGGTTGATTGGAAGTGGTGACCAACGCCATTAACACCAGTGAGGATGGAGGTCGGGATGAAGGTCATATGGTGAGGGTAGAGGAAACGAGAAACAATGGACGGAGCAATTGACTGAAAGGGGAAAGAGAAAAAGGTGATGGGAACAAGAAACAATGGACTGAATAATTGACTGAATGGGAAAGAGAAAAAGGTGATGGGAAGGACAAAGTACAGTCACAAGAAAAGAAGAAATGAAAGTGGGAGAGAGAAAAGAGGAAAAAAAAAGTTGGGTGGCTCTAGATACCATGTGACCAGAATATTTGAGAGAATAATTCCTTGAATATTATTGAAAAGCAATGTGCTTTATATAAAAGATGAATGTGCAAAAAGCAATGCAATTACATAAAAATATGTATCAACAACTAATTGAATGATAATCTAATTGACTAATTACAATCTCACTATGTAACACCTGTCACCTAATACAAGTTTAGGGCCATTATGGTTGAATATGGAGTTTTTTCCCCCACTAAATAATGAATGTAAGTAGTGTCTTGGCCCCATCTGTTTGAGAGAGTCAGCTAAGTTTTGATTAATTTAATGGTTCCAATGGTATTAAAGATGAAAATAT
The DNA here is from genome assembly GCA_034222035.1 of Acacia crassicarpa. Taxonomy (NCBI): domain Eukaryota; kingdom Viridiplantae; phylum Streptophyta; class Magnoliopsida; order Fabales; family Fabaceae; genus Acacia; species Acacia crassicarpa. The sequence continues at coordinate 39,433,883 of JAWXYG010000011.1, forward strand.
CTAATGTTTGAAAGCCCTAAGTTAATCAACTATGTAATACCCTGAAATTTATAATTCTCCTAAATGTTATATTTTGGAAAATTTTACCTATTAAAAAAAGGGGTATATGTTGTTTCTAATTTTGTAGTGTATTTATTTTATCTCTTAGGAAATTTTCTTTAGTATTTAATAAGGCAAAATCCAATTCTCTAAATTCAATTAGGGATCATAAAATATCATAAAAATTATCATAACTAAGCATGGTTTTAAATTAATAATAAGAGACATTAAAATGGCATGAAAATACCTAAACCAATTAGAGAAAAATTACCACCAACTAATGGACAATTAAACTTACATTAATTAAAATATTCACATTCAGTTTTTATATCAGCAAGAATAAACCATAAAGGAGTGTGAAAAGGATTAAGGTAATTAAAGAATATTAAAAACAATTATTGGGCAACTAAATTGATAGTGATTGAATTAATTTCAAAAACATTCATAATTAATCTAGTAGCAATTAAAGGGATTTATTTAAGAGTGTTCTACCTTAACTAATAATCGAAGAACCAATAAGAGAGCTCAAAGCATTATCTAATAGGCTAAAGGAAACACAATTTGGAGAGCCAAGAGAAAGAGACCCAAGGCTATGACTTGAGAAAGAAGAAGAACCAATTGATTTAATAATTAAACCACACACACATGGGAGCACATGGGAGAATTAATGAGGAACTAATAATTGAAAGAAAGATCTAGAAGGATCTAGAAGATTAAACAACTTGGAGAGCAAGTTGGAAAGTCAAAACACATGTGCGACAACTTGTTGAGCAAGGTGAAGAAAGAAAAGAGAGAGAAAGAGAGGGAGGAAAACTTGTTGAAGAAGGGAAAAGAGCGAAAGAGATTAAAACTTCTTAACTAAGTTTAGATTCAATGGTTAAGGTTAAAAGATGAGACTTTGAACTTTGCCTATAAATAGGAGGTTCCTCCTCTTCATTCTTCACACCAAATTCAGATGAGTTTTAGAGAGAAAGAGTGTAAAGAGAAGTAGTGGGAAGCAAGAAGGATGAGAGGTAGCAATGATCTTCAAGAGGTAAGGTTTTAAAGCTTTAAACCTTTAGCTTTTATTGTTTTTAGTATAGGGTGAAGGTGCAGATTTGCCAACCAACTATTACCCGAAAAGCATCTAGCACAAATAACCATTGAGGGGATCAAAATTGCTAATCAACAATTAAAGAGTGAAAAAAACACCAAATAACTATTAAAAGTGAAAAAAAAACACTAAATAACTATTAAAATAAACAACTATCACAATTAAGTTAAAATATGAGTCACTGGCGTTGGATGATAGCGGAAACACTGGAGAAAAGAGCGGTTAAACTTTCTTGTTGGAAAAGGAAAACACCAATAGAGGATGGGATTCATGGGAGCAGGAACTGTGGCAGCAGTGGTTGCTGTTTGTGGCATCGGAGGGATGGAACCAGGGTGCAAGGTGCATGCCAGTCAAACACTGTGGACTACTGGATGAGTTCAAGAGGGTGAGTGGAACACCCAGCAACAATAGAAGCTTTGGAAATGCCGACGTCACCGACACTGTGACAGTCAATGGAAGACGGAGACACCAAAGCAATGACGGGGTAATAGTTCGTTGGTGAATCTGCTCCAAATTGTGTTTTTTTTTTCACTTTTTAATTGTTGATTGGCAATTTTGGTCCCTTCAATAGTTATTTGTGCCAGACGCTCCTCGGATAATAGTTGGTTGACAAATCTACACCTTGACCCTTTAGTACAAAAGTTAGTTTGATCTTTAAATCTTCCAAGAAGTTTTGATTTCATGTTTTTATGATTAAAAATGTCTTTATTTCAAAAATATGATGGAAAATATTGTGGAGCAAAATTCTTGAAAGTTAAAGATCAAAGTAGCAAATTGTTGGTAAAATTTCGGTTTGTTGTTTTTTGGAGTCATTGAAATTAAGGCTATTATTTTATATAGCAAATGAAGTCATTAAATCACGAAATTTTGCATGAATAGAGTAGACATATAGGGCTTTCTAAATATATATAATATGTAGCATTTTGAGTTCTACACAAGGAGTAACATATTTTTGAAATTAAGCTATTTTTCTGGACGAAATTCTGGGCAACGTTGAGAAAAATGAAAACTGGGAATGATTAAAAACTTATGGGTAAAAACAAGTAGTTTTAGTCAAAACAAGACATCCTAAGGATTCCGGGAAATTTTATAGATCCTCGTTTCGATTTTTCTAGAATTGATTATGATTTTCCAAAGTTGTTGCAAAACTTGCCCAGAAAATCCAGCACTTCGTTTTTAATAAAGTGTAATGGTAAAATTGTAAATAACAAATCCACCAAGGGTAGAGAGATAAATAGAGGAGCAAATATCTCTTAGGATATTATTCTAAGTGATATGGTGATATGTTAAAATATCCGAGAAGTCCGGGGCCGGATTCAAAGGTCGGGCGTTTGACAATTACTCAGTGGAAGGTAGGTTCGCATACTAGTAACTTTAATCGTCTATATCTTGTATGATTATATATGATTGACTGATTTATGAAGTGATGGAAAAGACTAGGTCTTGGGTCATGCACTGTGACTAAGTTTATGGGGCTTGGATGACCTGTTTACACATTCAGCTTTATACGGGTTATAGCCTTGATAACGCCGTTGAGTTTTCCTAGTGCTGAGGACACGATAGGCCATCGTGGCACAGTGAGGTGCAGACATAGATAACTTTACATGTGATGTGTACTGTTAACATAGATAACTTTACATGTGATGTGCACTGTTAATATAGATAACTTCACATGTGATGTGTACTGTTGATATATTAATCTTACATCTGTTGTGTGCTTATGTGTTGATTAATACTGCAATGTAATGAATACCTGTCATATATTGTTATATCTGCTATAGAGATTAACTGTTAGCTGAGATTCAATTCGATTGAATCTTAGCATTAACTAAAGGTTCAGGGAAAGTGACCAAGAACAAAAAAGGCATCAATAGATGGAATAGGGAAGAGGCACCAGCCAAAGCAAATACCGGACAAGTGTCATCAGAGCACTCATCCTGGCACAAATTTAACGATGTTACTTCAAATAGTTTGGTGTCGAAGGCAGGGCTAGTCTATGTGGATCAGTCAATAAGTCACCGTGAACTCGGTGAGACTTCCACGATAGACACCTACCTGGCCAAATTGTTTGATTAGCTAAGTTAGGTTCATTGCCCCAAGTCTAGCTACGGCTTGGTTGAAGATTGTATAATTACCATAAAGACTTGTAATTATACAAAGCTCTGTACTAATATATCATATAAATATTCCTTTGGGAAATTCTTAATATATCAGCATGTATCAAGGCATTAGCATATGCCTGAGCATTTTGTATTCAATCACTTATTGTCCAAATGATACTACATGCTCTCCGTTTCCGCATTACTCAAAGCGATAGCACCTCAAACTTCTTCGATTTTTCTAAAACTAAGTGTCACCGACATGATTTTGAGTATAGAATTTGGGATGTTAAAAACTATAGATATAAGATGTTTAAAGGGTCCTATGCTATGATTTGAAGCAATGATGTCAAGTTTGTTAGATATGATTAGTTTTGATGATGTCTAATATAGATACCTTTATAAGAGCAAAAAGTTTTGATGATATATTTATCTCCTACATTGACTAACTACTATGTTTAATGTAGATTAGTTCAAGTTGAATTATAGATCAAGAAGGAGATAAGAAATTAGAGAAAATGTCAAGTTCAAGAAGAAGAACTTGCAGAGGTTGTCAAGGAAGCAAGATGTCATTCCAAGTTCAATGTTGAAGAATGATCAAGAAAGTAGATTGAAGAAAGAAGTTATTGCACACAATATAATGGGAATATCAAAATATGAAGGAAGCAAGAAGTTCTCCAAGGATTTTGGGAATAGTCAAGAAGAAGAGGAAATATTAAAGAATGTAGAACTTACAAGAGAATGATAAGTCCAAGTTGAATGACGGAGAACGATCAACAAGAAGATCAGTAAAGAAGCATTGAATTAAAAGATGTGAAGTCAAAGGATAAAGAATGATCAAGAGAAGAGAATAAAGAAAGAGTTAGAGTTATGGAGAATGATCAAGTTGGGAGATGGAAGGAAGAAAGAGTTGAATTATCAAGAATGTTCAAGAGAAGAGAAGAAAGAAACAAGAACTTGCTTAATGGAATGAAGATATAGTTATTCAAGTTCTTATATTGAAGCTAGAAGTCTCCAAGATCATATGGAAGTTGGAATGGCTCGATTTGGAGTTAAAATCAGCAAAAATCAGCTTCAGGATGAGAAAACTCAAGTTTCCAAGTCAAAACTTGAGTTTCTGACTTCGCTATAGTGATTTGCCTTTCGGATAGGAGAAAACTCGAGTTTGGGACTCAAAACTCGAGTTTAGGACTCAAAACTTGAGTTTCCAAGTGAAAAATCGAGTTTACAGCGTGATCAGCTCTTCAACAACTCTGTTTCACGTTCAGCTCGGGCGAGGTCTGGTAATTCGACGATATCTCCCAAACTAGAGATCGGATTGAGGTGAAACCAATGGCATATGAAACTAGACTCCCAATGCGTCATTTGGATATAAAATTCAAGCCCAAAGGTATTTTGGGTATATCTCACAAACGAAAAATTCGATTGGGCTGAAATCAGTGGCATATGAAAGTAGACTCACAGATCTTTCCATCAAGAGTTGAACGAACCAAAACGGAGCTCGGACCAGGGAGATATGGCCCTCGAAAGTTGACAGTCAGTTCAAGAAGTTGTGAAAACGCTCAACAAAGTCAAAACTCGAGTTTGTAAGTACGAAACTCGAGTTTCCGAGTTACAGAGAGCAACGAACTTCAGAGTATCTTCCAAACTCGAGTTTGTAAGTACAAAACTCATGTTTTGCTCAGGCAGAGAGAAATCCAGCATTCGACAACAAAAGGAAAACTCGAGTTTTCAAGAGCAAACTCGAGTTTTCATCTCAGCTTCAGAAAATCAGCGTTTCGAAAATCTTGATTCTTCTTATAAACATCCAGACGATTACCCAAATGATTTATAACACTTCTTAACATCATTTATATCATTTGTGTACATGTTTCAGATGATCAAAGGGTGTTAAACTGAAGATCAAGAGTAAAGTAAATGATGATGTCATAACTGGTTCAGAAAACGAAGTTCTAACGGCTATATTTCTTTATCCAACAGTCATTGAATCTTCTCAATGGTCATATATTGATCTCTACCTATAAATGGAAGATAGATTCAAGCAGAAAAACGTAGAGACACAAGCTTACACTTCCAACATGCTGATACTCTGTTTTCACATCATTTACACTCTGTTTTTCATGTCTAGATAGCTTAGAAAGTGAGATGATTTGTATTGTTCTTCAGTGTTCATTTATTCGCTTCTGAGAGAGAAGATTTATTGTAATCATTCTATCTATCTGAGAGTTACTCAAGATTGGGTGATATTGAGTGGGAAACACATTGTGTTGATTACAACTTATAAGGGGAGTGAATCCTAGTGAGAGGATTACTTCGAGTACAGAGTGTGTAATCAAGCAAGTGTATTGATTACAGTTTGTAAGGGGGAGTGAATCCTAGTGAGAGGATTACTTCAAGTACAGAACTTGTAATCAAGTTGAAAGAAGATAGTGGATTGAAAATCTCAAGCGGAGCTTGGGGACTGGACGTAGGTCAAGGATTGGGCCGAACCAGTATAAATCAGTTTGCATATTCTCTTCCCTTATCTCTTATATTTCCAGCATATACATCTGAATGTCCATACATGTTTGAATGATTGATTAATGTTTTATCAATTGTTATTGTCATTCAAACTGCTTTCAATAAGTTTCAAAAAGATTTACAAAGTTTATAAGGTTTTATCAAACACTAAATTCACCCCCCCTCTTGGGTGATAGCCTGTTCTTTCATTTGGTATCAAAGCTAGGCTCTTGTTTAAAGGACTTAACCGTCTCAAGAGTTTCAATGGCTGATTTTGGGTGTTCCTCATTTTCAGAAGGTTTTAATTATACTATTCCACCACTTTTCTAAGATATTGATTTTTGGTTTTGGAAAGCTAGAATGACTAGTTTTATCAAAGCAACTGATTTTTATATGTGGAATGTTTTTACAAATGCTTTTGATTTCCAACCAAGAAAGAATTGGACAGAAAATGAAATGAAGATGTTTTCATTGAACATTAAAGCAATGAAAATCTTATACAGTGCATTGACAGAAAATGATTTTGAGAAAATCAAACTTTGCTCTACTGCTAAAAGTATTTGGGATACTCTTGATTCTATTTATGGTTCTAACAATTGTGTTGAAGTTGATAGTATTGACAGTTTATCTGAAATTATAAACTGCACATCTATGACTGATGAAAAATTGGAGATTGAAGAAGGAGAAATCATTGAATACTCTCATAATCCAGTCAACACAAAAGAACAAGAGGAAGATGATTCCCAGGAAGAGCTCATGGACGATTGTGATCAATCATTAGCTAGAGTTCAAGATACACATGAGGTAAACAATTCCAATTCTTCTTGTGTAGAAAAGAAAAATGTTTTTGAACAATTACATAGAAGTGTTTTTCATTCTTTTACTGATTCTGTTTTGAAAAACAAACATATTTTCGAAAATGATGCTAGAAAATCATGTAGGAAGAAAGAATACACAAATACGAGTCACTTGACATTGCATCCACACAATTCTTGCAAAGCTGTTCATAATAACCATAATTCTATTATTTGCAATTATTGTGGAAAATCTGGACATATTTCTCATACATGCTATATTAGGAGAAATTCTAATGTGAGAAATAAATTTATTTGGGTTGCTAAAGGACAGTCAAGGTCCAATGCTAACAGTCAAGGACCCAAGTATAAGTGGGTACGAAAATGTCCATCTAGTACCTTTTGTGTGCAGGATGATTTGAATATCAATGGACATAAGAATACAGAGAAGATGAAGAAGTCAAGAGTTTCTCATGCACCAATGAAGAAGATCATAGTATCTATATCAAGCAAGAGAACTCTCAGGGCACCCATTGCTAGAACTACAAGGTTTAAACATCAAAGGAAGCAATGGAAACAAGCAAGAAGAGTATCATCTACCTCAAGAATGGATTACCACATAGTATCATTCAATTATCTTGAGGAGAATAAGAAAAGAATGATCTCTTGTGCAAAAAGGAAAGCATTCTTGCAGTCTACATCATATGAGAAAGCGTTGCTTCATCCTAAGACTAAATTCAAAAAGTCAAAGTATCAACGAATGATACATTGGGTAAGCGAATACAATCCTTCTAGTACCTAAGGCTGAGGTATGCAAAAGTAAAACCTCCTATGCTATTATCTAAAATACTCATTGAGGTTTTATATCTTGTAACCTTAGGAATGAGCTTTGCAAATTATTTTCTTTAAAAACTGGATTCTCACATCATAATCTATTTTTGAAAGAGATTGCAATGTTAAATAGATTTAACTCTATGCATACATAATGATTTGAAAAAAAAGTATTTCTTTTATGCAAAGAGTCATGTTTTATTCACTATGCTTTGTTGTTCTGAATTGATTATATTCATAAGAGCATGTGAATTTTTGTTCCTACAAGCTAATGATGATTGGATCCAAGTAAGGTTGGATACCAAGAAGGGAAAAGATTTATACGGTTTTGTAGGATCAGAGAAAGCTTCTCAAGAATGCAAGATAGAGAAATGATTCGAGTCTTGAGAAAGCTAAACAAACTATGCTTGATGTTGATGGTGAAATTTGGAAAATGAGTTATCTTCATCAATCCATCTCAGATGTTTTCTGGAAAAGTGCAAAACTCGAGTTTTGGGTGAAAACTCGAGTTTTGGTCATACAGACAAGCTCCAGAACTTTGAACATATGAAAACTTCCAGTTTTGCTTGACAACTTCCAGTTTTGTTCAAAACTTCCAGTTTTGCCTGAAAACCTCCAGTTTTCACTTTTCATAAAATTTGTGAAAACTTGAGTTTTGATCCAAAACTCGAGTTTTGGCCTGGCAGAGCGCATTCATATTTTCTCAGATTTTGAAAACTGCTAGTTTTCCCCAAGACCTCTAGTTTTGACTTGGCGCAAAATCTTCAAGTTTTCATATTTAAATGAAAACTCGAGTCTTGATATAGAAACTCGAGTTTTGGCCAAACTGAGAGATTTAATGTTGTACAAGGTTTTGGAAACCGCCAGTTTTGGGAGAAAACCTCCAGTTTTGATGTTTGGACTAAAACTCATTTTACATGTCAACAGTTCAAAACTCAAGTTTTGAGAATGAAAACTCCAGTTTTGCTTCAATGCACAGTCCAAAACTCCAGTTTTCATTTGAAAACTCCAGTTTTCAGTGATCCATTTGAAAATCAGATTTTCTGAATTTATGAAATCTTCTTGTTTGATCTTAATACTTCCTATCATCATTCACTCATATTCCTAACTATGTTTAATCAATTTGTTAGTGAATTTTTGATGATCAAACAAGTGAATTTGTGCATAACTTTGTTGATTTTATATTTTTGATATGCACAAGTGTAAAATCTGTTTGGATTTCAACTCACACTATTTTGAGTAAATGCATACAAATGTTTTGAAAACATATCCATACATTGATTGCATTCAAATAATGTTTCAAACTGGAAGTTAATATTATATACTGAATGTTGGATATGCTTCAAATTTCTCCAGTTAAGTTTTCCTTATCTTTCACATATTGATCTTTGAAATTCAATGGTTTGCTTGAACTCTTTACTTTCATTATCTGACTGTTTGGACCTCATGTCAAATAAGTTAATCATATATGAGCTTCAAGCTTATTTCCAGAAAAGAATTCAATTTGTGAAAACTTATGCTTATTGCATCAAACCTTATTGGTCAAGTTACTCCAAGCATTACGAATGTTCATTAATGCATTAAATGTTAGTGCATTAACCATTATATGGAATAACTTACTAGGATAACATTCTGAAATTATGGTCATTTGGACTCATGAGTTTGTACTTCATCGTCCATGAATCCTAGTACTCCTTGTGTTACTCAAATACATCAGATTTATCTCCATCCATATTTTGAGTAACTATCTATGTATATTCATATTCTTGCCTTGAATGTTCTTATATGTTCAAGAATCTACTCTCTAAGGCAAGATTATCCCTTAGTCAATAGCAAAGTCATTATGATCATATATTTCTGTTATGCTAAGCATGTCTTGATAATGCTTTGCCTTCATGACTTTTGATTTTTAGAAAATTCTTCAACATGTTCTCCAAATCTGAAGCATATTGATATATTCATTAAACCTATTGACTTCCATCATATTTAAAATGAGCATTGTTTTCAAACATGTTTTGAAAATGAATCTTTCCTCCATCAAAAATTTGATTTCATAATGCATTATCACAATTTGAAAGAACATTTGAAATTTGAAACATTCTGCATATTTCATTTTTGGAAAATCAGATCTCATTCATAAACTATTAGTTGATAAATGCTTATCTTTATGAATAAGATTTTTTATGCTCAAACTTACATGTATTTTATCAATGACATCTTTTCTACATAAAGTGTGTTTACAAATTGTCATTGAGAAATAACATTTTTGGTATCATTTAGTTGTTACCCTATTTAATTCATTGGCTTGAACTTATTTGTTTGGGTAAAACTATGTTTTGATCTTTGATTGTTATACTCTTTGCTCAAAAATCATATGATTTAATTCTATAAGAGCATTAGAGTTGTCATGTCTAATCTTGTGTGGACTCAAGAATCATTGAGTACTAAAGAACACATATTTTTGCAGGAGCTAACCGAAATGTTCTGTCGAGGGATACAAAGAATATAGGCAAACAGAATAGATCATTTTAGTGGCTATATCTGTAAATTCTATGGTATCACTTGAGTGACATTCCATCACTAGCAACAGGCTTAAACCAAGATGATAAGGAGCATGCTAGCTTGATGAGAAGCTATGAGCAGAAACTAATCCTATACAAAGCTCATTCAAGATTTTAGCTTCTAAGATGCATTCAAAACAATGGATAATAGCTATCTAGTAATGCATCTATGGACTACAGAGGATTATAACTTGAGTAATTACGATATTATTCAAGTGAGGTATTGTATTACGTATATACCATAATCACGCTGGGCTAACTTGATTTCATTCCATTTTATTTCATGAAGTTTAGCCTAAATAAACTCATTTTTAAAATGATCATTATGCTTTAAAACTCTCTTATCATCATAAAAAGCATAAGTGATCTGTTTATATCAATTTCAAGTCCACCCAAGTGAACTTGAAAGTTTTCAATTCTGAGGTACCATGTTGTGAGCAAAGATATTTTCAAACTTCAAAACATTTGGTGTCACATTATTATTTGGTATCATTAAAGGGAATTTCACATTTTAGTCATGCATTCATTAAGGGGGAGCTTCACATTCATATGTGTTTTATACTCTATAAGCTCTTCTCTTTTATTTGAAGAAAATCCTTTTAAACATACTCATCTACATTCACTATCTTTTATTAGTTTTGATGATGAGTTAATTTCACTCTTGAAAATATCTTATATTTTCCTTTCATTATTATTTGAAAATATCTTTTCGAAAGGAATACTTTGATATCTGGTTGCACTAACAAATCTTTTTTGGAAAGGATGTTTTTAATTTGTAGCAGGAGATTTGGTTATGTGTTACAACTTTGGTGATCAATCTTTGAAGCTGAGATGTGCTCTACATGGATGATCTATGAAGAAAGAACAAAGGATGGAAGCTGAGTACTGACCATATTTAGATGTGATAATCCTCAAGAAGCCAGTACTTTCATCTTATTTGCATCATACAGGATATTCATGATCCTGCTATTGAGCCTCATCAAAGAATCTCACACACTACTTCATCTCAGGCTAGATCGTTCATCAATTTGCAAAACCAACATGAGCATTTCTAATCCCTATCTTTTTATATTCAGTAGAAATTTTGCGCATGTTTGGTATATATATGTATTAAATGTGAAAGATGTCTTGAAAACCTCTCCAAGTTCTCTCAAATTTGTTTTCATAAAAACATTCCAAATTGCTTCATATTTAGAATGAAAACACTTTCAATTGGGGAGAGAAAATTAGTTCTTTGACTCTTTCTAATATGGTTTCATATTTGTCTCTCTAAGCATTTCTTCTTTACTTCAACTTTTTGCTAATGACAAATAAGGGGGAGAGAATGACAAGAAAAATATGTTGGGTCTAATATATTTTCTCATTCATACATATTTTTCTTATAGTATTTGTCATCATCAAAAAGGGGGAGAATGTTAGATATAATTAGTTTTGATGATGTCTAATATAGATGCCTTTATAAGAGCAAAAAGTTTTGATGATATATTTATCTCCTACATTGACTAACTACTATGTTTAATGTAGATTAGTTCAAGTTGAATTATAGATCAAGAAGGAGATAAGAGATTATAAAAATAAGAAATTAGAGAAAATGTCAAGTTCAAGAAGAAGAAGAACTTGCAGAGGTTGTCAAGGAAGCAAGATATCATTCCAAGTTCAATGTTGAAGAATGATCAAGCAAGTAGATTGAAGAAAGAAGTTTTTGCACACAATATAATGGGAATATCAGAATATGAAGGAAGCAAGAAATTCTCAAAGGATTTTGGGAATAGTCAAGAAGAAGAGGAAATATTGAAGAATGTAGAACTTACAAGAGAATGATAAGTCCAAGTTGAATGACGGAGAATGATCAACAAGAAGATTAATAAAGAAGCATTGAATTAAAAGATGTGAAGTCAAAGGATAAAGAATGATCAAGAGAAGAAAGAAAGAGTTAGAGTTATGGAGAATGATCAAGTTGGGAGATGGAAGGAAGAAAGAGTTGACTTATCAAGAATGTTCAAGAGAAGAGAAGAAAGAAAGAAGAACTTGCTTAATGGAATGAAGATATAGTTATTCAAGTTCTTATATTGAAGCTAGAAGTCTCCAAGATCATATCACTAGTGCAAAAAAGGCTTTTAAAACCACCTCATTTAGAGCGGACAATCGACGCCCCGGTCTTAAAGGTGTGACCAGTGGCAATTTTGTAAATATAAAAAACTTTAAAGGTATGACCGGTGGCAGTTTTGTAAATATAAAAAACTTCTTGGACCGTATCCTTTAGCGATGAGTCTTAAATATATTATTTAGACCGCTTAAAAAACAACCGGTCTTAAAAATGTTATTAAAAAATTGAAATATCAAATTTCTTTACAGAGAAATCTCGAACAGGCCGACTTATATTTTCTGCGGTCCAAAATAATAAGGAAAAAATTAAATAAAAACTTTTAAGACCGGACATAAATCGTGCCCGGTCGTAAATAGTTTATTACTTTTAAGACCGGAGTTTAACAAAGGACGGTCTTAAAACTTAACCTTTAAGACCGTCCTTGTTGTTCATCCAGTCTTAAAAATAAAGCGCCAAATATATCTTCACGCGAAACGTTACCTTACGACTTACGTTGTCCCTCTGAACTCTGAAACCCCTCTTCTTGTTTTGAAACCACTCTTCCTGTTGCATTACCACTCTTCCTCTCCCACGTACCATTAGCCTCTGTTAGTCTTTTATTTGCTCAGCTTACTGTCTCTTACTGTCTCAAAAATGAACAGTGAAAACGATTCCATTCGTGTTCCGGGAATGCCAGTTACTGGTGTGAGTCAGAACGAACCCTCTTCCACTAACAATGTGCCTCGTAACCGCCCTGCACGCTGTGGTAGAAGAGGCACACGAATGATGGATGTATCTCTAAGTCGGACTTCTGGGTCAAGGCTCGAGATTCAGTTCGATGAAAAGTTGTAGCCTTTCGGTCCTAATAAAACCAAATATAATAGTTTTGTCGGCTATCTTGCACGCAGCAAGGTTAGCATCTTGGAAGATGAGTGGAAAAGTGTTGACTTTGACAAAGTAAAGCAACTTATTTGGGACACTATCCGGCTTACATACACTGTCCTTGACTCTGAGGAGTTGAAAGACAAGACATTGTCTTATTGTGCTGAGTGGTGGAGGAAGTTTAAGACCTCTCTCGCTAACACGTATATTTTTTCCGAGGTTGCGCTTGCCAAACGGCCTTGGGAACAGTACACATATATTGATGAATGAATTTGGCGACAATTTGTTCTGCTGCGGACCACTCTTGAAGCTCTGGTGAGTCTATATTTAGTTTTGTTTGCTTATGTAACCTGTGAGCTTATATTTGTTCATCTAATCCTGTTAGTTAAATTATATTGTTTGGTGTGTGAATAGAAGTATACATTTCCTGCCTTTGTCTATGCAAGTCTGATATGTAAACCCTGAAAAGGTAAAATACTAAGGAGGTAATTGTGTAATGGTTTGTCTTGCAAGGAGGAAATGAATAGTCTTAAAAGGGGGAAAATTTATATACCCAATTGTTACTATCTAATGTGGACTGATGATCCCACTGGATGCTTAAAAAGGATCAAGTTTGTATTATTCTGTAAGCATAATTCTCTTTTGTTTCTTAACTTATCTACCTAGCAGTACAAAACATAGCTCTTTTGTAAGCATAATTCTCTTTTGTTCTTAACCTATCTAAATCTGCCTTAAATAAAATGTTGAAACTTGATCAAGTGAATTTGACTAGTGTTTGAGGTTCATATCAAGCAGAAGTTCTCTAATTTCTGTTAGTGAGATGACTGGAATTCATAATTAATAGTTGTTTTCAATTCTGATTCACAGGAAAGAAGGGCAAAAGCACAGGAGATAGGGAGAAAAAATGATTGCCCGCATAGGGCTTCTCACGGCGGATATGAAAAGGCTGAAAAAGAATTGATGGCGGCCAAGCGGAAGAGATTGGAAGATGAAGCAGAATCCAATCCTGAGGCGGTACATGGTCCGCCATCTCCAATACGTCGCGAGGATTTGTGGTTGCACATTCGGCAAAAGCCAAGCGGCTCCTACACGAGTGAACAAACTCGTGTAGTTGCTGAAAAAATTGTAAGTATCGTTATTGTTGTTATTTTTTAGTTACTAAACATAATTCATTACTAAGCTTCTCGTTATCTGTACCTTACAGGAAGATCTTAAGAAGAATGAGGCAGAGGGATCTTTCGTGTCGTCCGGTAGGAGTGATGTTCTCACTGTTGCCACCGGAAAACCGGACCACGGTGGGCGTGTAAGGGGGGTTGGAGGACGGGTAGGCCTGAAGGTATTCTTTGGTTCATCCGCCAAACGCCATAGGAAAGAGGTGGTTACCCGGGAGGAGATGGAACAGACAGTGGCCAAATTAAATGAGGAATCAGCGGCTAAAGAAGCAAGGTATCAATATGATATGAGTCAGTTGAGGGAGCAACTGAATCAGATGAAGCTGCTTTTGAGCTCACGTCGAGAGACCAGTAGTGTTCCCTTCACACACTCACCTGCAACTGTGCAGCAGAGCACTGGATGGAGCTGTATTGTTGGACAATCAGAGCAACCTTGTGACCTTTATGTGGAGGATCCTGATCATCATGATAGACTACTATTGGTTGCAAAAGGGACTGTCCACAACTTTTTGGGATCAACTGTATAACACCAACAAATGTCTGATGATGAAGTCAGAGTGTCAGTTGTAAAGGTGATCATTGATGCACCTCTCCCTCTCCCTACTGATGAGATGAAGATTGTGAGTGATGTCAATGGAACCTTCATCTCTTGGCCAGTGAAGCTTGTACATGTCTGTACTCCTCCTGAAGCTTCAAACCCTCGTCCTCAAGTTCGATCCCCTCGTCGAGCTCCATCCCTTCCTCAGGCTCCATCCCCTCCTCAGGCTCAATCCCCTACTACTAAGTTGACTGGCCACGAAAAAATAACCAATATGGTGAAAAGTGGAGGTTTTAAAGATAAATCGTGGGATGTCAATGAAGTAGTAGGCGTCGCTCATCCCCTACCAGTCCAAGTTGACACCGAGGATATTGACTCCCTGCTGCTCCCTAGACAGGAGCTTAGTGATGCAATTATTCGAATTTGGATGAAGTAAGTATGTTCTTCTATGAGTATATAATTTAAATTCATCGTTTAGACACACATACATATACTAATTCCCTGATCGATGTAATTATTGTAGGTTCTTGCATCAAGAATTGGAGAATAAGGGCATGAGCAACGATTTTGGATTCTTGTGCCCACAGTATTCAAGTCAAACAACCATGGCGGAAAGACAAGAGTACATATCAAGCAGGTTGTGTAATGTGAGAAGAAAGGTGTACTTTTTGCCATTCTTCCACAGGTACATATCACAATCTTATCTACAATTCACTTAATTCTGCTACATATATATATCACTGAGAATACTTGACTACTATGAATTTTCAACCGCCACTGGCAGTTGGTCATCATGTGCATGGAAGAAAATAAAGTTATCTTCTTATGCTCCACTCACACCGAGCCAGTGCCTGCGTTGACGCAGACCATCAACGAGTAAGCATGTTATTTTGATTCTCTTGTTTGAAATCTCTGCTATGAATTTTCATTGAACATTGATAAATATGCATTTTTGATGATAGTGCCATGAGGACGTTCCAGATCGACGCACTCAAAAGGCGTTCTTCTAACGCCAAAGTGCCTAAATGGCTCAGACCAGAGGTTGGTACAATATTTGTGAGACACTGTATCGATGTTACAATATTACTTATATATATTTCTTGTTCTTTTTAGACTCGTCGGCAACCAGTGGCGTCCAACCTATGTGGCCAATACGTCATGAAACACATGTATGATATTGTCACTAAAGGAAATACTAAATTATATGCAAAGGTAAATATTTGATGTTACATATTATGCACGCAAGTTAATCAAGTTTCTGGCTTAATGTTACATATGAAATATGGACGCAAGTTAATTCAGTTTCTGTCTTTGATGTTACAGACGTTTCAATGCCCTACCCCCTTTTCGGATGCTGAACTCGAGCACATCCACAATTTGTTTTGTAAATATGTGTATGACCTGATCCATAATAAATAATGATGTATTCATTTGTAAATATCTTGTAGCAACAATAATCTTCTGTAAATTTGATTATTTTTTCGAACAATTCATTTGTATATATACACAGGCAAAGTAAAACTCAATAGATAAATTTGTTTAATTTTTCTAACAATTTTCTTGTGTCCATTTTGGGTATCTGAAATTGGATGGATATAGCTATTTAGTGCTTGAAATTTGAGGTTCAGGATGCTCTAAATTAAAGAAGCAAGAGTTCGCGACTTTGGGACTATATATGGGTAAACTTCCAGTCCTAAAAGTATTCGGTTTAAATAATATGAGACTTTTAGGACCGCATAATTTAAACTTCTGGTCCTAAAAGTATTCGACTAAATTGGTGAGACTTTTAGGACCGCATATTTTAAACTTCCGGTCCTAAAAGTATTCGACTAAATATTGGTGAGACTTTTAGGACCGTATATTGTTAAATGACGGTCCTAAAAGTATTCGAGACTTTTAGGACCGTTTCTCCTTTTACGGTTCCCTCCTAATAAAGTTGACTCGCTTTTCGGACAAATTAATTAGGGTTCAAGGCAACCAAGGTTCTGGCGTTCTGCTCAAGCTAGGACCCTCATTGTCGTCGTTTTTACCTCTCCTGATGTTGAGTAGCGACATCGTTGTCCCTTTTCTTTGTCTCTTTTCTTTTTGTCAGAAAAAGAAAAGAGACAAAGAAAAGGACACTTTGTTTCTAATCAGGGTGAGGCAAAACCGACGACGATGACGGTCCAACCTTGAGAAGAATTGTCACTGTGTTTGTTTTTATTCGAATAAGGTAAATAATATTTTTTGTTTGGTTGATCTGATCTTTACTATATATTGTTGGACACGAGGACAATGTTTTGTTTTCTTCCTTCTTGTCGGAAACAGAAAGATTCTTTTGTTGGATTTTAACTGTATATCGTTGGATATTTTAATGTGTGAGTTTTTAAATGTTGAGACTTTTATGACCGCATATTTTAAGAGTCCGGTCCTAAAAGTATTCGGGTAAATAATATGAGACTTTTAGGACCGTATATTGTAAAATGACGGTCCTAAAAGTATTCGAGACTTTTAGGACCGTATCTCTTTTTACCGTCCGCTCCTAATAGTCTTCCTTTAAATAGAGTTGATTCGCTTTTCGGACAAATTAATTAGGGTTCAAGGCAACCGAGGTTCTGTCGTTCTGATCAAGCTAGGTCCTTCATTGTAGTCGATGTTACCTCTCTTGAATTAGATTATCGGTTTCCCTTTTCTTCGTCCCTTTTCTTTTTGTCGGAAAAAGATGGGAGATATTGAAAAGGACACTTTGTTTCTAATCATGCGAGGTAACACCGAGGACAACGACGATCCAACCTTGAGAAGGATTGTCATTGTGTTTGTTTTTATTTGAATAAGGTAAACGATCTTTTTGTTTTGTTGGTCTGATCTTAACTGTATATTGTTGGATTTTTTAATGTGCGAGTTTTTAATGTTGATCATACACACGAGGACAATGTTTTGTTTCTTTTCCTCCTTGTCGGAAAAAGAAAGAATGTACTGAGAATGACAAAGGCGATCGAAACAAGAAAATAACAAATTTATTATATATTTTTTAATGCTGCCCCGTGGGGGGCAGCACAGTACATGATATAAAAAAAAATAAAAATATTTACTACTCCCCATCGTTGTCGGAGGGGAGGGAGTCGTCGGAGAGGTCGGAGACTTCGTCATCGAACGGATTGTACTCAACGTCCTGGGCGTCGAGTATTGCGTTGATCTTGTTGTTGACGGCGTTGTAGACCTGAAAAAGCTGGCCCTGTCATCGATCTATATGATCGACGCGGGCCAGGAGGTGGCGCAGTAGCTCTTTGGTGGTTGGGTTCGGAGGTAGAGGAGGAGGGTAAGGATTGTTACGCCCAGCGGGAGGAGGAAAAGGAGGACCTAGTAGTGGTGGAGGACCTTGGGGTGGTGGAGCAGTCATTGTAGAAGTGATGATGAAGAATATAAAGAAAGTAAAGTAACAATGGGTTTAAATAGAGAACCCACTGGAGTGAAATGCCGGAACCTTTAATGAGCAGACGCATAGTTCATTAGAATACGAGGAGACGGCTAGTTACATTGGGAAGTTTATCTGGAAGCCGAAGAGATCCTCTGATAGAGTGTAAGGATACGACTCTGCTATCGGAATTTGAAACAATGAACTTTTTTTACGAAATTAAATCTTACTTTAAAAAATAGGAAAAAAATAAATAATATACTTTTAGGACAGGAGAAATGATAAAAGATCGGTCTTAAAAGTAATTTAATTGATTAAAAAAGTAAATGAATTTTAGGACCGGAAAAATGATAAAAGGTCGGTCTTAAAAGTAATTTAATTGACTAAAAAAATAAATGATATACTTTTAGGACCAGGGAATTGATAAAAGGTCGGTCTTAAAATTAATTCATTTAAAAAAATAAATAATATTTATAAAACCCTCTCGTAAAGTAGACCATTTGTCTGCTCTTTACCTTTATTAACTCCTCAGTCCTCATATCTCGTAACTTCGCGCTGCTCTCTGCCTTTATTAATAAACTCCTCATACCTCTTTGCGCCAACTGCTCAAACCATGGTTAGATACAAGAGAACCGCTCGTAGGGGTGCTCTTACTCATGATGCTCATGCCTTCCGTCGATCGTTATACGGTGCGTCAACTCCATCGAGAGTGCGGTCTATTGAAACAGAAGAGTCTCGGATCGTTGGACCCATTGTTATTTCCGATGATGAAGAGATTGCCGCACCCCCCTCCAGCTTTCCGACCATGAAGAGGTTCCTGCTGCTCCACCTCTCCAACCAGTTGGCCCCAGCGCGCCTAACGCTGACCCTCGTCCTCTTTCCTCTAATGATCTGATACGAATAAGACAGGAACTTGTTGATATCCGACGGGAAAGTAATGTTGCTCAAGTCGATATTGCCTGGGCTTTGAAGGATAATAAGCTTTGATAATTTTCTGCTTTTTTTCTTATTGCAATGTGTAGGGCATTATTATTAGTAATTAATAATAGCATTAATTAAGAAACATAAGCTTGTCTCTTTTTAATTTTTTGTTCAAGTAATTAATAATAGCATTGATAATTTTTTGCGCTCGCCAAAACCAATACTTTTTTCTTGAAAAAAATAATTGGGAATTTATTTTCTTAGTTTTCAGATAAAGTTATATATTTAAGACCGTCTACTAATAATTAACCAGTCTTAATAAAATCTAAGAATGAATAATAAAAGTAACATATTTAGGACCGGACAGGATAATAATTCGGTCTTAAAAGTAATACCAATATTTAGGACCGGACAGGATAATGATTCGATCTTAAAAGCAATACTTAAAAATTTATTAAAATATATTTAAGACCGGATGCTTTATAATTAATCGATCTTAAAAAATTCCAAATACAAAAACATGTCTCTGTTGCACGGAAAATTAAATTTCCCTCTCTAAATTTCTCTTGTCGCGCCGAAAGTGCTTACTGAGGAGGTTCTAGCTCTAGTGTTTGTGTGTTGCTCCGTCGGTGCTTCGCATTGCTCTCTCGATAATCACTTTCTGGTTCCTCAGCTAAACGTATATAGACCAACCTGTAAGAGGTGTTTCGGTTATATAACTTCATGGTTTTCCTACTTATTCTGGGTTTTTCATGGGTTGAACGAAATCGATGAAATGCTCTTATGGGTTTCTCTGTTGTTAATGAATATTCTATTTTGAAGATTATATTTGCACTTGAGACCTATCCAACTGACCAACAAATGTTTTTAGGGTACTCTCGCTGCCTCCAACATCAACGTTCGTGGCGGGAGAAGAAAGACTCTTATTTCGCATTTGAGCTACAGGTGAGTCCTCAAGACATTCATGCGAAGCTTTTAATTTCCTCGTCATGCATTTATTTTGTTTCGTGATATTTTATTTTGGATTCACTGTGATATGCAAGACAGCCAAAAGTGGATCCATAGTAGATATTCTTCGTTATGCATTTACTTTTGCCTTATTTTACGTATGCTAAATCTTTCCGTCCATAGGAATTCTACTATGGATCACAGTTGGATAAATGCTTTATGGACGAGCATTGAATATCAGAATGGGGTGAGGGACTTTACTGAATTTGCAAAACAAAATGGAAGTGATGATAGTTGGAAGTTTTATTATCCTTGTGTAAAATGTTTGAATGATAGGCGACTAAGTCCTGAAGTTATACGCACACATTTAATTTGTCATGGATTTTGTAAGACTTATACAGTATGGGTATGGCATGGTGAAAAAATACCAAGTGGGTCTCAACATGTGGAAGTGGCCTTTGATGATAATGACATGGATATGGATGATCGCATAGAGGACATTTTTCGTGATGTAGGAGAAGAGGCCTTTCAACAATCACATGCATATGGTAATATGTGCAGTGATACAGAGATCCTGCTATACCCTGGGTGTCAAAAATACCAATTGTTGAACGCTGTATTGAAATTGGTAAGCTTGAAGGCACGTCATGGATGCAGTGACATGCTTCCGGATGATAATGTTTTGCCGCATCGATACTATGATACTAAGAAAATACTTTGTCCACTGGGAATGGAGTACAAAAAGATCGATGCATGCCCGAATGATTGCGTATTGTATAGAAAAGAGTTTGAAGAGAAGCAGAATTGTCCGATATGTGAAACCCCAAGGTACAAGTCAAATAAGGGGCCTGCAAAAGTGTTGTGGTATCTTCCAATCATACCAAGGTTCAAGCGGTTGTTTGCGAATGAAAATGATGCAAAAAATTTGCGGTGACATGCAGATTAGAGGATTTCTGATGGAAAACTTCGTCATCCAGCCGATTCTTCTCAATGGAAGAAAATCAATCAATTATTTCCCAACTTCGGCGAAGAACTTAGGAACCTTAGGCTTGCCCTTACCACGGATGGCATGAATCCATATGGAAGCCTTAGCAGCGTACATAGTTTTGGAGATGAACCTTTTATAATGGCAGATCAAGCGAAACAAGTGTTCTATATCACCGATCAAGAAAATAAAATGTGGTCTGTAGCTCTCCAAGGAAAGAGAATCATTGATATTGATAAGGAAATGAATTCAAATTATGGTATTCCTGAGAGTACTCCTTTTTCAAGGGGTCTACTGGACATGAACGAAGAAGATGAAGCGGATAATGAACCCGGCATAAGAAGTGATCATCAAGAAGGGATATGGGAAGATATCACTTTATAAAAGAGTCAATTCATGAGGTAATATATTCATATATATGCAGATTTCTTTGTAAACTACTTTAAGCCTTTAACTATAACATTTATTCCTTCTATGTTCATCATGTCTTTGACTATGAAGTTTGTTCCTTGTTTTATTTTTGTGGCAGGATCCGATCCAAAAGGGCATGTTGAACTGGAGGGAGCTGCATTGTTGAACTAATCAGATGAAGGCTTGGTGAATATCATTTTGGGCGCATGTATATTTGTAACTTATTGTATTTGTAAGTAAGTTATCTTATTGTATGAATTAATTTAGGTGTAGTAGACATAGTATAATCATTAATTATAATCATGAGGCCAAATAACTCATGGTGAATAAATATTTGTATCATTTTTCCAATTCAGTTTATTCAAATAATTGTTAATAGTTTGTAGCTTAAAAGTATCGACTTTTGTGTGTTGGATTGGGTAGGTGATTTGTGTGTAATATAATCAGGAAGAACAGAACAGGGAAAAATTCAGGAAAATTTAGACCATAAATAAATTTTCCGGTCTTAAAAGTTGAGAATTTAAGACCGAATGTATTTCTATATCCAGTCTTAAAAGTCATATCTTTTAAGAGCGGCCAAGTTTTAGCCGCTCTTAAAAGTTGATATTTTAAGACCGGACGTATTTATATGTTCGGTCTTAAAAGTCTCTATGTTTAAGATCGCGTATAATTAGTCGATCTTAGAAGTCGCTAAATTTAAGACCGTATATATTTTTGTCCGGTCTTAAAAGTCATATCTTTTAAGAGCGGCCAAGTTTTAGCCGGTCTTAAAAGTTGAGTTTTAGGACTGAACAGAAAGCGAGTCCATGGATTGTCTTGTACGAATTTTAAGACTGCATGTTTAAATGTCCGGTCTAAAATAGATTCTTTAAGACCGGTCGTAGTCCGGTCTTAAATGTCAACTTTTAATACCGGCTGATACAAGACCGCTCACGGGTCCGGTCTTACGAGCCTCTTTTGTCCGGTCTTAAAAGCCTTTTTTCCACTAGTGTATGGAAGTTGGAATGGCTCGATTTGGAGTTAAAATCAGCAAAAATCAGCTTCAGGATGAGAAAACTCGAGTTTCCAAGTCAAAACTTGAGTTTTCGACTTCGCTACTGTGATTTGCCTCTCGGATAGGAGAAAACTCAAGTTTGGGACTTAAAAATCGAGTTTAGGACTCAAAACTCGAGTTTCCAAGTGAAAACTCGAGTTTACAGCGTGATCAGCTCTTCAACAACTCTGTTTCACGTTCAGCTCGGGCGAGGTCTGGTAATTCGACGATATCTCCTAAACTAGAGAACAGATTGAGGTGAAACCAGTGGCATATGAAACTAGACTCCCAATACGTCATTTGGATATAAAATTCAAGCCTAAAGGAGTTCAGATCAAGGAGCTATGATTTTTACAAGTTTCCAAAAGAATCAACGTCACAGCCTAGACCCACCTTCAGTATTTTGGGTATATCTCACAAACGAAAAATCCGATTGAGCTGAAATCAGTGGCATATGAAAGTAGACTCACAGAGCTTTCCATCAAGAGTTTAGTAGACTAAAACAGAGCTCGGACCAGGGAGATATGGCCCTCGAAAGTTGACAGTCAGTTCAAAAAGTTGTGAAAACGCTCAACAAAGTCAAAACTCGAGTTTCTGAGTTACAGAGAGCAACGAACTTCAGAGTATCTTCCAAAATCGAGTTTGTAAGTACAAAACTCGAGTTTTGCTCAGACAGAGAGAAATCCAGCATTCGACAACAAAAGGAAAACTCGAGTTTTCAAGAGCAAACTCGAGTTTTCATCTCAACTTCAGAAAATCAGCGTTTCGAAAATCCTGATTCTTCTTATAAACATCCAGATGATTACCCAAATGATTTATAACACTTCTTAACATCATTTATATCATTTGTGTACATGTTTCAGATGATCAAAGGGTGTTAAACTGAAGATCAAAAGTAAAGTAAATGATGATGTCGTAGCTGGTTCAGAAAACGAAGTTCTAACGGCTAGTTTCTAACGGCTATATTTCTTTATCCAACAGTCATTGAATCTTCTCAACGGTCATATATTGATCTCTACCTATAAATAGAAGACAGATTCAAGCAGAAAAACGTAGAGATAGAAGCTTACACTTCCAACATGCTGATACTCTGTTTTCACATCATTTATGTTTTTCATGTCTAGATAGCTTAGAGAGTGAGATGATTTGTATTGTTCTTCAATGTTCATTTATTCGCTTTTGAGAGAGAAGATTTATTGTAATCATTCTATCTATCTGAGAGTTACTCAAGATTGGGTGATCTTGAGTGGGAAACACATTGTGTTGATTACAACTTGTAAGGGGAGTGAATCCTAGTGAGAGGATTACTTCGAGTACAGAGTGTGTAATCAAGCAAGTGTATTGATTACAGTTTGTAAGGGGGAGTGAATCCTAGTGAGAGGATTACTTCAAGTACAGAACTTGTAATCAAGTTGAAAGAAGATAGTGGATTGAAAATCTCAAGCGAAGCTTGGGGACTGGATGTAGGTCAAGGATTGGGCCGAACCAGTATAAATCCAATTTGCATATTCTCTTCCCTTATCTCTTATATTTCCAGCATATACATCTGAATGTCCATACATGTTTGAATGATTGATTAATGTTTTATCAATTGTTATTATCATTAAAACTGCTTTCAATAAGTTTCGAAAAGATTTACAAAGTTTATAAGGTTTTATCAAACACCAAATTCACCCCTCACTTGGTTGATAGCCTGTTCTTTCAAAGTTCATGAGTGCTATCTTTTCCTCCCCTGCTTTGGACATTATAGCTTTTAGCTACAGATAGTTAAATCCGTGGTGAATTGAAATGCCCCAATGAACTTAAAAGAGGGATGAAGAAATAAAATGAAGTCAAGGTATAAGTGACTTAGAGAAAAGAAAAAGAGAATGAAGTTAAGTGCTAAAAAAATGAGTTAGATTTTAAGATATTTGGAAAGATTATTTACACAAAATAAGTATAGAAATGTGTGAGTTAATCTGTCCTTACATGAATAATCAATAGGCACTAGTGCAGAAAAGACTTTTAAGACCGGACAAAAGAGGCATCGTAAGACCGGACCCGCGACCAGTCTTTTTCCAGCCGGTATTAAAAGTCTACATTTAAGACAGGAATACGACCGGTCTTAAAGAAACTATTTTAGACTGGACATTTAAAACATTCGGTCTTAAAATTCATACTAAATAAACCTGAAATACATTTTGTTCGGTCCTAAAACTCAACTTTTAAGACTGGCTAATAACTAGGCCGCTATTAAAAGATCTGAATTTTAAGACTGGACAAAAATAAATACAGTCTTAAACTTAGCGGCTTCTAAGACCGGCTAATTATATGTGGTCTTGAAAGACTGACTTTCAAGACTGGATGATAAATAAATCCGATCTTAAAAATTTTATTTTAGACCGAATGTATAAATTTACCGGTCTTAAAAGACCAACTTTTAAGACCGAGCTTAATATTAAATGACATTTAAGACCGGACATATAAATACATCCGGTCTTAAAAACTGAACTTTTAAGACCGGCATATTTATTTGTGGTCTAACCTTTCCCTAATTTTTCCCTGTTTTTGTTCTTCTTGATTATATTACACACAAATCCACCACCCAATCCAGCACATAAAATTCGATACTTTAAGCTACAAGCTATGAACAAATTGAATAAATTGAATTGGGAAAAATAATACAAATATTATTCACCATGAGTTATGTGGCTTCTTAAGTAATTATTATACTATGACTAGAACACTTAAATTAATTAATACAATAAGATAACTTACTTGCAAATATCGTAAGCTACAAATACAACAAACATGCCCAAAATAATATTCACCATGCCTTCATCTGATTCCCACCAACAACGTAACATCTTCTTTTATAACATGCCCCTTTGGATCGGATCTTGCCACAAAAATAAAACAAGAACAAACTTCATAGTCAGTGACATTGTTTATGAACATAGAAGGAATATAATATAGGTAAAACCTTAAAGTTTTCAAAAAATTTCGCATATGAATATTACCTTATGAATTGACTCTTTTATAAAGTGATATCCTCTCATATCCCTTCTTGATGATCACTTCTTATGTCGAGTTCATTATCCGATTTATCTTCTTCGTTCATGTCCGGTAGACCCCTTGAAAAAGGAGTATTCTCAAGAAGACCATAATTTGAATGACTTTCCTCATCAATATCAATGACCCTTTTTCCTTAGAGAGCTACAGACCACATTTTATTTTCTTGATCGGTGATATAGAACACTTGTTTCGCTTGGTCTGTCATTATAAAAGGTTCGTCTCCAAAACATCTACCGTTGACATCGACTAATGTAAATCCTAGCCGATCAATCTGAACACCATTATTGACATTAACCTATTTGCATTTGAAAATGGGAAATCTAATTTTCACATAGTCCACCTCCCAAATCTCTTCAATAACCCCATAATATGACATGACTGCCAATAAAGGCCTCCTGTCTTTCGAACTAAAGAAGTGCATAGATTCAGCCACTAACATAACACCATTGTTCTGGACTATGCTCCTATCATCTAAGGACTTCGTGTAAAATGTATAATCATTGATCACATACGAATTCCAACTTATGACATCAACCTCAAGAGCATGTGCTAACCATTTGATTGTATCAGAAACACATTCCTTTCATTCGACCTTTTGTTTGAACCAGTGTGCAAAAGTTCTATTATGCTCCCTAATCAACCTTTGTTCAGTCATTCAATGATTTTCTTTCCTTACAGCTTCTTTATGTGCAGCTATGCTAGCTTGAACTTCATCAACATTATTCAAGATGTATAAGTGGACTTGTGAAAATTCATCAGGATCCACACTCTTTATTGAAGCCCCTCGCCTACCCCCTTCAGCATGCTGACGTTTTGGAAGCCTAATATGTCTTATTTTAGCCAAATAATTTTGACAAAATTCCATGGCTTCTTAAGAAACATATTTCTGAACAATTGATGCTTCTGGTCGGTATGCGTTCTTCACATACCCTTTTAGGAATTTCATAGATCTTTCAATTGGGTACATCCACCGTAAATGGATAGGGCCGCACAACTTTATCTCCCTCACTAGATGAATCATGATGTCAAAAAATGTAGGAACAAAAAGCTTCTCAAGGTGGCACAAGATAAGATATCCTTCATTCTCCAATTCATCCAAGTTTTCAATGTCGAAAACTTTACCACAAACCGCATTGAAGAAGACACAAAGTCTAGTCAAAACAACCCGAAGATCATATTCGGCGATGCCTCGAATAGCTAGTGGGAGTAGCTGTTGCATCAAGACATGACAATCATGAGATTTTTGGCCTACTAATTTCAAGTCTTTCATCAATACAAGCCTCTTAAAATTTGAAGAATAGCCCGAGGGAACTTTTGTGCCATGTAAACACTCACAAAAAATTCGTTTCTCATCCTTAGACAAAGTATGAGAAGCTGGGGGACAATAAGTTCTCTTCCCATATGGCCTTGGATGTAACTCTTCACGTATCCCATTGCTTGCAAATCTAATCTTGCCTTCAAACCATCCTTAGAACTACCTTGTATGTTGAGAAGCGTGCCAACAATACTATCACATACGTTTTTCTCCACATGCATGACATCAATACAGTGTCTCACATCAAGATTGCACCAATAGGGAAGATTGAAGAATACAAATCTCTTTTTCCATATATTTGTTTCTTTTCTACTCTTTATAGTCTTACCGAAGATGACATTGATATTTTTCACCTTTTCATAAACTTGCTCCCCGGTCAATGCCACTGGAGCATCTTCATACTCTTGGCCACCAAAAAAGGCTTTCTTTAATTAATGATATGGGTGGCCCCGTCTAAGAAATTTCTTATGTTCAAGATAAATCGTCTTTCTTCCATGTTGAAGTTGATGGTAGTGTGTGCCTTCTTCACAAACTGGACATGCTTTATGGCCTTTTACACTATACCCTGACAAGTTCCCATATGCTGGGAAATCGTTAATAGTACAAAATATCATGGCTCGCATTTTAAACACCTCCTTCTTGAAAGAGTTATAAACGTCAACACCTTCTTCCCACAACTCCTTCAAGTCTTCGATCAAGGGCTCAAGGTAAACATTAATGTCATTTCCGGGTTGCTTTGGTCCAAAAATCAACATAGACAACATGGTGTACTTTCGTTTCATGCATAACATAGGAGATAAGTTGTAAATAATCAGGAGTACAGGCCATGAACTATGTATGCTGCTAAGGCTTCCATATGGATTCATGCCATCCGTGCTAAGGGCAAGCCTAAGGTTCCTAGGTTCTTCGCTAAAGTTGGGAAATAATTGATCGATTTTCTTCCATTGAGAAGAATTGGCTGGATGATGAAGCTTTCCATCAGAAATCCTCTCATCTGCATGCCACCACAAATTTTTTGCATCATTTTCATTCGCAAACAACCGCTTGAACCTTGGTATGATTGGAAGATACCACAACACTTTTGCAGGCCCCTTATTTGACTTGTACCTTGGGGTTTCACATATCGGACAATTTTGCTTCTTTTCAAACTCTTTTCTATACAATACGCAATCATTCGAGCATGCATAGATCTTTTTGTACTCCATCCCCAGTGGACAAAGTATTTTCTTAGTATCATAGTATCGATGCGGCAACACATTATCATCTGGAAGCATGTCCTTAAAAGCCTCAAGCATTTCAGAAAAACTCTTGTCACTCCATTCATGACGTGCCTTCAAGCTTACCAATTTCAATACAACGTTCCACAATTGGTATTTTTTACACCCAGGGTATTGCAGGGTCTCTACATCACTGTACATATTACCATATGCATGTGATTGATGAAAAGCCTCTTCTCCTACATCACGAATAATGTCCTCTATGTGATCATCCATATCCGTGTCATTATCATCAAAGGCCACTTCCCCATGTTGAGACCCACTTGGTATTTTTTCACCATGCCATACCCATATTGTATAAGTCTTACAAAATCCTTCACAAATTAAATGTGTGTGTATAACTTCAGGACTAAGTCGCCTCTCATTCAAACATTTTACACAAGGGCAATAAAACTTCCCACTATCATCATTGGCATTTTGTTTAGCAAATTCTATAAAGTCCCTCACCCCATTCTGATATTCAACACTCGTCCGTAAAGCATTTATCCAACTGTGATCCATAGTAAAATTCCTATGGACGGAAAGATTTAACATACGTAAAATAAGGCAACACCAAATGCATATTTATGCTCAATGTCGGTTATTGATTGACGCTTGAGCCTGTTGTTTCAGGTCTATCACGCTGTCAACAACAAGCTGACTGCGGTACTCGATGCCCAAGACATTGAGTACCATCCTTCAGATGACGACGTCTCCGACCTCTCCGACGACTCCTTCCCCTCCGACAACGATGGGGAGGAGTAAATATTTTTATGTTTTTTTCATGTACTACTGCTGCTGCCCCCCACGAGGCAGCATAAAAAAATATAATAAATTTTTTTCTTTCCTATTTCGATCGCCTTGTCCTTCTCATTACATTCTTTCTTTTTCCGACAAAAAGGAAAAAAACAAAACATTGTCCTCGTGTGTATGATCAACATTAAAAACTCGCACAATATACAGTTAAGATTAGACCAACAAAACAAAAAACATTGTTTTCCTTATTCGAATAAAAACACAATTCTTCTCAAGGTTGGACCGTCGTTGTTGTCAGTTTTACCTCGCCCTGATTTGAAACAAAGTGTCCTTTTCAATATCTTCCTTCTTTTTCCGACAAAAAGAAAAGAGACAAAGAAAAGGGAAACCGATAATCAAAATCAGGAGAGGTAAAATCGACTACAATGAAGGACCTAGCTTGAGAAGAACGTGAGAACCTCGGTTGCCTTGAACCCTAATGATTTGTCTGAAAAGCGAGTCAACATTTCTATTTAAAGGAAGACTATTAAGACCAGAAATTTAACAATTACATGGTCCTAAAGGTTAAGCCATTCTTTTTAAAATAAAAATAAGATAATTCTGGACTTTTAGGAGCGGGCAGTAAAATAATATACGGTCCTAAAAGTCTCATATTATTTAGACCGAATACTTTTAGGACCGGATGTTTACAATATATTGTCCTAAAAGTCTCATATTTTTTAGACCGAAGACTTCTAGGACCGGATGTTTACAATATACGGTCCTAAAAGTCTCATATTTTTAGACTAAGACTTTTAGGACCGGATGTTTACAATATACTTTATCCAACATCCAATACATTCAGAAACCCAACATCCGGAACCTCAAATTTCAAGCACTAAATAGCTTTATCCACATCCAATACATTCAGAAACCCAAAATGGACACAAGACAATTGTTTGAAAAATTAAACAAATTTATATATTGAATTTTACATTGCCTATGTATATTTACAAATGAATATTGTTCGAGAAAATAAACAAATTTACAGAAGATTATTGTTGCTACAGGATATATTTACAAATGAATTTAGGACATTAATTATTGTCTTGACTTTAAGATCAGGTCATACAGATATTCACAAAACACATTGCGTATGTGCTCCAGTTCATCATCAGAAAAGAGATCAGGGAAGTCAAACATCTGTAACATCAAAGATAGAAACTGAATTAACTTGCGTGCATATTTCATATGTAACATTAAACCAGAAACTGAATTAACTTGTGTGCATAATATGTAACATCAAATACATTTACCTTTGCAAATAATTTAGTTCATCGTTTAGTGATAATATCATATATGTGTTTCATGACGTACTGGCCACATAAGTTGGACCCCGGTGGTTACTGACGGGTCTAAAAAGAACAAGAAATATATATAAGAGCATATATATCTTACTGACCAAGTTCACAAGGCAATGTGCCAGTGTACAATATTGTACCAACCTATGGTGTGAGCCATTTAGGCTCTTTGGCCTGATAAGAACGCTTTTTGTGTACCTTGATTTGGAAGGTCCTCATGGCACTATCATCAAAATCACAAATTCATCAATAATGTTCACTGAAAATTCACAGCAGGGATTTTAGACAAGAGAATCAAAATGACATGCTTACTCGTTGATGGTCTGCGTTAACACAGGCACTGGATCGCTGTGAGTGGAACATAAGAAGATAACTTTATGCTCCTCCATGCACATGAGGACCAACTGCTAGTGACGGCTGAAAATTCACAGTAGTAAAGTACTCAGTGATATATGTAGCAGAATTAAGTGAATTGCAGACAAGATTTGTGATATGTACCCATGGTAGTATGGAAACATGTACACCTTTCTTCTCACTTCACACAACCTCTTTGATATGTACTCCTGTCTCTCCTGCATGGATGTTGTACTTGAATAGACAGGGCACAAGAATCCAAAATCATTGCTTCTGCCCTTTTGAACCAATTCTTGATGCATGAACCTACAATAATGACATCGATCAAGGAATTAGTATATATGTATGTGTGTCTAAACGATGCATTTAAATTATTTACTCATAGAAAAAGATACTTACTTCATCCACAATTGAAGGATTGGATCAGTAAGCTCACTTCTAGGAAGCAGTAGGGACTTAACATCAACGGTGTTAACTTGAACTAGTAGAGGATGAGAGACGCCTACTACTTCATTGACAGGTCATAATTTATCTTTAAAATATCCACTCTTCACCATATCAGATATTTTTTTCCTTGGCAGTCAACTTAGCAGTAGGGGATTGAGATTGAGGAAGGGATTGAGCTTGAGGAGGGGATGGAGCTTGATGAGGGGATTGAGCTTGAGGAGGGGATGGAGCTTCAGGAGAAGTAGAGACATGTACAAGCTTCACTGGCCAAGAAATGAAGGTTCCCTTGACATTACTCACAAGCTTTAGCTGATCAGTTAGGAGAGGGAGAGGTTCATCAATGATCACGTTTTCAACTGACACTCTGACTTCATCATCAACCATTTGTTGGAGGTGTACAGTTGATCCTAATAAGTTGTGGATAGTCCCTTTTGCAACTAATTTACATTGCCTATCACGACCCTCCATATACAGGTCATAAGGTTCCTCTAACTGTCCAACAATGAAGCTCCCTCTAGTGCTCTGCTGCACAAATGCAGATGAGTGTGTGAAGGGAACACTGATCTCTGGACGATTGCTCAAAAGTAGCCTCATTTGATTCATTTCCTCCCTCATCTAGCTCATCTCGGATTGAAATCTTGCTTCTTTAGCCGCTGCTTCCTCACTTAATTTGGCCACCATCTGGTCCATCTCCCAGGTAACCATACTTTGTCCATGGCGTTTGGCGGATTTACCAAAGTATTCCTTCAGGCCTACCTATCCTCCAATCCCCCTTACACGTCCACCATGGTCTGGTTTTCCAGTCGTAACGGTCAGAACATTACTCCTCCCGTCCGACACAAAAGATCCCTCTATTTCTTTCTTTTTAAGATCTTCCTGTAAGGTACAGATAACGAGAAGCTTAGTAATGAAACATGTTTAGTAACTAAAAAAAAATAACAATACTTACAATTCTTTCAGCAACTACACGAGTTTGGTCACTCGTGTAGGCGCCACTTGGCTTTTGCCGAATGTGCAACCACAACTCTTCGCGTTGTATTGGAGATGGCGGATCATGTCCCACAGAAGGATTGGATTCTGCTTCATCTTCCAATCTCTTCCGCTTGGCCGCCATCAATGCTTTTTCAGCCTTTTCATATCAGCCGCGAGAAGCCCTATGCGGGCAATCATTCTTTCTCCCTATCTCCTGTGCTTGTTCCCTTCTTTCCTGTGAATCCGAATTGAAAACAACTATTAATTATGAATTCCAACCATCTCACTAACAGATATTAGAGTGTTAGTTCTCTATGTGTTTTGATGATAATCAACAATTGTAAACATGTTTTGAAGTTTCCAAAATCTGTTAAAAACCATCTAGCAATTGCATACTTGAGTATAGGAAGCCATACTCGAGTATTGGATTGACAATGGATTGCTCAAATGCATTTTGCAAGTCAATACTCAAGTATTGGAATCAATACTCGAGTATTGAAGTCACAGAGAGCAATCAAGTTTTGAATTTAAGTGCATACTCGAGTATAGCACTAACATACTTGAGTATAGGTCATCCAGAGAGCATCCAAATTTTTCAAACTGAGTCAATACTCAAGTATAGGAAGATATACTCGAGTATTGGACTTACAGAGAGCAAATGAGTTTTCACTTTGAGTGGATACTCGAGTATGGTACTCACATACTCGAGTAGTATTGGTCTTACAGAGAGCTCTCAAACTTTTATAACTGTTGCATACTCGAGTATAGGTTTTGGATACTCGAGTATTGGGCTCTTACACTGATTTTCAACTCAACACTTGCTCTTGCATACTCAAGTATTCATTTGAATACTCATGTATTGACATGGAATAACTTCACAATTTTTGAAAGATGAATGCATACTCGAGTATAGATATGCATACTCGAGTATTGGCCATACAGAAAGGTTATTCATTTGTCAATGATTTGAATACTCAAGTATTGGAATGAATACTCAAGTATTGAGGTTTTTGAACTTTAAAATTTTCTCACAAATAGTTCCATACTCGAGTACATACTTACATACTCGAGTATCGATATTGGTTTTGAAAGTTCAAGTCACGATGATTTGCCTCTGGAAGCTACATACTCGAGTATCAGTTTGAATACTCCAGTATTGCCACTTGTACACATTAACATACTCGAGTATAGTGGAACATACTCGAGTATTGAACGGTAAAAACTAATTTTCAAATCACATGAATTTGAGAAACACTATTATTTGATCTTATTGCTTTCATCTATCATTCACTTATGTTCTCAGCTATGTTTAACTAGTTTGTTGAGTGAATTTCAGTTAACATAGATGAAGATTATTGAAGGTCAAAGCCAAAAAGCAAAAGGTGCTCTAAAGCATTAAATGCACTTCAGTAAATTAACCTCCTTTTGGTTAAAGCATTAAAAGCATTAAATGTGATGGCTGAGTTCTTCGGTAGGATGTCTAAGGCTATAAGTCCCATAGATGGCAAGCGATTTGCCCCACACTGTAGGCTCTCATATATGTAGATCTTGAGCATAAGATTTTCATTGAAATCTAGATTCATCACATAGTGCCGCCTTATGGCTGGCTTAGGACATTTAAAGACGATGTTCTTCTTGAGCTGTCCAGATTTAACCACAGACAGGTTTTACCTGACTGGGTTCGGACGTTCAAAATTAACACGTTATATCACTTTTACTTTCTGTCTTTAAGGAGCATCAAATCTAAGGAATCTATTGAATATCCAACCAAATATTTAGATCGGTAAATCTCAGTAAATTTTTAATTAATATACCTTTATGGAACCTAATGGTAATGATACTAATTGAAGGGAGATTTACGATTATTGTTTCTTTCGCTGTTATTTACTATTTTCGTTGTTCCTTCTGCACCTTTTATTGTCTTTTTCATTTTATATTTTGCTTTATGTCTTCTATTTTTCGTTCTTTTTCTTGACATCCCTCTTCTTCCTCATCTTCTTTCTCTTCTTCAAATCCCTCCATAAACAATGATGAAGCATATTCTTCTACAAATAAGATCTTTGATGAAGAAATTCATTTCAAAAATATAAATCAAACTGTTGATGATTGGACTCTTCCGGTCATCGATAACAGAGACGTTTTTATTGATAGAAAGCAATGGTTGAAAAAGTCTGATTATGTGATCAAGACTGTTGAAGAATCCATTGCTATCCAACCTGAGAAGGAGGAATTTTTCCTCTTCTCTCCACGATCCATGCATAAACACAAAACAGACTACAACTTTTTACACATAGGTTGTGTACAAGTTGCTCTCAAACCCCTTGTTAGACGAGGCCTTAATGCTTCTGGTCTGGTCTGTCTTAGGGATGCAAGACATTTTGATTTTGCAGATTCCCTTCTTGCTGCTGTCGAGTTTCGACTTCATAATGGACCTGTCTATTTCAACTGTTACCCGAATCAAACGGTTGATTTAAGAGACAAGAATATTCTTGATGTCCTTAAACTCAATCTTAAACTTCATGGTTTTAACATGAAATCTGGATCTATACCTGTTACTCTAATATATAGAATACAGTATAAGGTCTCAAACTCTTCTGTTTCAAATGTCAAAAATCTTCCTAACAACGGTCAGACTGTTGTTTTTCTTACTGATTATTCCAATACAAACATCACAGTTCCAAAAACTATCATGTGGAACGAAGTTACCCTTCCAGAAGACTGGGTTATGGAAAAGGCTGCCCCAGCTGCTCCAAGATCTGTAGCCCAAATCAGTAGAATTTCTCAAACTCAATCAGGATCTATTAGAATAGCTTTTGACAGACCCAGAAGTTCTACTTCATCCATACCTTCCAGGTATGACGATTTCAGATCTGCAAATTCTGAATTACCAAGGAATTCCAGTTTCTCTGATCGATCTCTTCCTTCAGAATGGTCCCTTCCTTCGGTTATTCATTTGCCTCCACCAAAAACTAATAATCCTCCTTTACCACAACAACAGATTCCTCCACCACCACCAGAGGATGAACAACCATCCTCTAATCTACCTTCTAACATCTCAATGCAGGGAATTAATAATTCGGGAACAATTCCTCATGCAAACTATCAAAGAGAGGATGACCAAAATTCTATTGAATCTCTGTCATATACAGAATTAGGCGAACCTCCAATGATTGGTTTTCTTGAACAACAATTTCAAATTGATAAAGAAAGTTTGCAACAGGAATTTTACTCAAAATCAAATACTTTGCAAAGAAACTGGTTTTTAGAACATTTTAAAGGATTAATGCGAAAGCAAATCCAAGAAAAGTTCTACAGTTTCCTTGAAAGGTATGAAGTGAATATTCCATTTTTTGCTTGGTTTGAAGCTTATGCTTTGCAAGAAGAAATAGAATATCCATTTGAACAAACAATCAATATGACTAAAAGAGAATGGAAGACATCTGAAGGACAAACTATTTCTTCAGAAGTTCCTCCAAAAAGGTCATATCAAATTCCTGGCATTGTGGATAGTAAACAAAATCCCCTCGTCGCCTCTCCTTTCAAAACTAGAAACTCTGAAGACCCTGTTTGTCCAAAAGACATCAGAAGTCTTATGGAACAAAACAATTACACCAATCAGTATCTTCAAATTATTGGAGATCACATTGCCAGAACCCCTTCTCAACAAATTCCTTCTACTTCCACAAATCAATCCCCATCCATAATCAAACCTTTGTTCAAACCTTTCCAACTTGATCCGAGGATTAAGGCAAGTTTGCAGAAGAAAAATAATGCTGCAAATCTTATGAAGCAAATTGGCCAAAGTTTGCAACATCAAAACCAAGTTACTACTGATCTTCAAACTCCTCTCACTCAATTAAAACAAAGAGTTGTTCCTGACACACCTTCTGCTTCTTCTTTTGAAAGACAAGTTATGAATTTTGAAAAAATTTCTGATACTGAATCTTCAAAATCTGATTTTAAAATCAACCATCAGCATTGGAAAAAATCTTCTTCACCTATTTTTCAAAAATCTTCAAAGTTATATTATCCAAGGGCCAGTCCCTTAGATATTTTAACTGAAGAACGCCAAGATCAAACTTTCAAATCTTTCAATTCTAACAACATTTATGAGTGGAACATAGATGGACAAAGTGAGTCAAATATCCTTCAAATTCTTCAACAAATGACCATGGTAAGCACTGCTTATCAAACAACAAGTGACTATTCAGATACAGAGATAACTAATCTTTTAGTTTCCGGGTTTACTGGACAACTTAAAGAATGGTGGGATTATTATCTGTCATCTGATGAAAAATCAAACATTATTTCTTCAGTGAAGACTAAACCTGATGGAACTCCCATTCTTCACAATGGTGAGCCCATACCAGATTCTGTTAATACTCTTACTTTTTCAATTATCAAACATTTTGTTGGAGATCCGAACATCTGGAGAGATCGTTCCTCTGAACTTCTTTCTAACATCCGATGTCGGTCCTTGTCTGATTTTAGATGGTATAAAGATACTTTCCTATCTCGGGTACTTCAAAGGGATGATGCCAATCAAGGTTTTTGGAAAGAAAAGTTTCTAGCTGGATTACCAAAATCTTTTGGTGATAAAGTTAGAGACAAACTTAGACATCACTATGAAGGCAGCATACCTTATGAAAACCTGACATATGGAGAGTTAATCTCTCATGTTCAAAAAACAGCTTTGAAAATTTGTCAAGATGATGGAATAAAACATCAACTTGCCAAAGAAAAGAGTATAAACAGGAAAGAATTGGGGTCATTTTGTGAACAATTTGGTCTTCCAGCATGTAAGAAGCCTAGATCAAAGTCTCACAAAACTTCTCGTTTTAATCCATCTTTCTCCAAAAATACACGTTTTACTAACAAGCGTATTTTCCAAAAGGATGATTTTCAAACTCCTCCAAAAAAATACAAAAAGAATTTTCGTTCTAAACCAAAGAATGATTTTTCTAAAAATCCTCCAAAACCTGGTCAAGTAACTTGTTTCAGATGTGGTAAGCCTGACCATATTTCTAAATATTGTCGCC
Organism: Acacia crassicarpa; assembly: GCA_034222035.1. Lineage (NCBI taxonomy): Eukaryota > Viridiplantae > Streptophyta > Magnoliopsida > Fabales > Fabaceae > Acacia > Acacia crassicarpa. The sequence continues at coordinate 39,470,702 of JAWXYG010000011.1, forward strand.
TTTCTAGAAAAATCAGAAATATTCAGATTGAGGAACCCCTTCTTCAGCAAATAAACAATCTTCTGATTGAATCCTCATCTGAGTCTGATGAAGATCATTCTATTTCTGGAGAAATAAACCAAATCCAGGATGATGATCTTTATTCGACATCTTCTGATGATTCTTCTTTTCCTCAAATAAACGTCATTACTAAGGAACAAGATTTGCTTCTTGATGTTATAAGCAAACTTCCTAAATCCGACAGAGGTATGTATCTTTCAAAATTCAAAGATATTATTACCCAATCTCCATCCCCATCCTCTTCCAAACTTTCAGTCTTTCATAACAAATATGATTTGACTAAAACTTTGGAGAGATACAAACATTCTGTTAAACCTGTCACTATCCAAGATCTTCAATCTGAGATATGCAAGCTTAAGGTTGAAGTTCAAGCTCTCAAATCGAGTCGGGATACTCATGAATCGGTTTTACTACAAATTCAAGAACTTCTTTCCTCGACTCAAAATCCTTCTGATGAGAATATTGATCAAGTTTTACAAAATGAAAATGAGGAGATAAACCCTGAACAAGAAATACCTTTCTGAAATGTGATTTCAAGGTTTTTCCTTCAGAAGTTCTATATACAAGAAAAGATCATTATCAATAATGATTTTTTTATAGAACAATCTGTACTATTTGATACCGGAGCCCAAGCTTGTATTCTAGAAGGTTTGGTTCCCACCAAATATTTCACAAAGATGAAAGAGAAGGAAATCACCAAGAGGGGGGGTGAATTGGGGATTTCAAAATTCTTTTCGGTTCACCCACACAACAGAAAATATTAAGGCAAAGTGGAGATAGAGTAGAGAAGCTTGACACAGATGATTTATCCTGGTTCGGTCTAATCCTTGACCTACATCCAGTCCCCAGCACCTCTGGGATTTTCCACTATCACTCAAGAACAATTACACACTCTGTACTCAGGATGATCCTCTCCCTAGGACTCACTCCCCCTTACAAGTTGTAATTGCATACAACAGATGCACACTCTGTAACCAAAGGATGCTCCTCTCCCTAGGACACACTCCCCCTTACAAGTTGCACTCTGTAATCAGATACACCCTCTGTAAACGCAGGATGTTCCTCTCCCTAGGACACACTCCCCCTTACAAGTTGTACTCTGATTTTCCCAATCTCCAAGTCCCACTGACTTGAGATTATTACAATGAGTGATATACAATGATATAGACTCTCTCTAAGAGCAGATAAGGTTACACACTGAAGCTCTATGTATCAAAGATACAAACAAATGTATATACAGAGAAAGAATGAATATTTTCGTGCAAGCTTTCTGTAGTTGTCTTCTCTATCTTGTTTCTTCAAATCTTCAGCTATTTATGGTAGTTTGAAGCTTGTGGACGTTAGGTAACCGTTGGAGCTTCTTCCCATTTGAAAAACTAGCTGTTGCAAGTGTTTCTCCATGTGTAAAGTTGCTGCAGAAGCTGTTGAGCGAATATGCTGTCACCACTTTCAGATTTGCACGTTTTTCACTTTCTTGCAGCTGAATGATGAGGCCCATACTATCTTGTTTGTTGATTCAACTTTATTCAGAGGAGCCTAAGTTGTCTGCAAGGTGTGCTGATTGTTTATCATGCCAGGCTGTAGTCCATTTGCTTTTGTCTTGAAGGATATAATTTCTATATTGCAAGTTGCACAAGCTGTCCCTTCATTTGATTCTCTGTGATGGGTTTGATATTTGAATATTGAATCTGTTGAAGCTTTTGTCCGTTGGAGCATTTCACCATTGAATATTCGAATCCTGTTGCAGAACATTTCAATTGAGCATTGATTCAAGTTGCTAGTTCAAATCTGCCTTCTTTTGCCATTTCTGGAAATTCTGAATCACACTTTGATTTCTGCCAAGTTTGATGTAATCCCAAACTTTAATCACAAATAAAGTGGTTAAACAACTCTAGGAACATTAGAGATTAATCATGGGAAGTATTGAGATCAAATAAGAAGGTATTGCAAATTCATCAGATTTGAAATTCTGAATTAGCGTCGCGAACTCCAGTTCAGTTCTTGCAGGCTCGAGTTCGTTGCTTCAGTGTTCAATAATATGTAAGTTCAAAAAGTGTGAACCTGAGGTTTGTATTCTAAACCTGAGGTTCTCAAGTCATTGGAAAACCAAAAAGCTCTCGGGTTGAAATGAACCTGAGGTTCACAATCTAAACCTGAGGTTCGCAACTCATTAAAAAGTTACATTGCTCCCTGTCTGAAATGAACTCGAGTTCGTTCACTTATAGGCTCGAGTTCGGCTTTTCCGAAATGTTCATTTCTTCTCTGGAACTCTCGAACTCGAGTTTGTGACTTATAGGCTCGAGTTTGGATGTTTTCCAGCACCTGGTTGCTCTCTGTCTGAGCTAAACTCGAGTTTGTTCACTTACAGGCTCGAGTTTGCCTTTTTCCAAATGTTCATTTTCTCTCTGGAACTCTCGAACTCGAGTTTGTGACTGATGAACTCGAGTTTGGTTGCTTCTGACTTGGACTGGCTTGAGTTTGCAACTTTATCAACTTTGAAAGGTCATATCTCCCTGGTCCGAACTCCGTTTTGGTCCATTCAAAGCTTGATGGAAAGCTCTGTGTGTCTAGTTTCCAATGGCACTGATTTGAGCTCAATTGGATTTGTATTTTGTGAGATATACCCAAAATACTGAAGCTTGGTCTGGACAGTGACGTTGATTTTTGATCCAAATTGTAAAATTCATAGATAATTCATCTGAAGTCCTTTGGACATGAATTTGTGTCAGAAGTACGTGTTAGATGTCTAGTTTCCAATGCTTTTGGTTTCATATCAATCCGATCTCTGGTTTGTGAGATATCATCGAATTACCAGACCTCGCCCGAGCTGAACGTGAAACAGAGTGGAGCTGAAGTGCTGATGACCACTGTGAACTCGAGTTCACACTTACAGGCTCGAGTTTGCCTAGTCCAGAAACACCAGAAATGCTGAAAACACGTATGGGCTCGAGTTTGTTCTTATAGGCTCGAGTTTGCCCATCTAGAACCTCATTCTTGCTTGTTTTAACTCTGAATTGAATCATTCCAACTTCCAAATGATCTTGGAGGCTTCTAGCATCAATATAAGAACTTGGATCATAAAATCTTCATTCCATATATCAAGTTCTTCATAATTTGGTCTCTTCTCTTCTTCCTTTCAATTCTTATCTCCTCTTTGATCAACCTCTATAATTCAACTTGGATTAATCTACATTAAATACAACAATTTGTCAATGTAGGAGATAATTATATTACTCAATCTTTTTGCTTATAAGAATGACTTCTATATAAGACATCATCAAAACTAATCAAAACTAACATTCTCCCCCTTTTTGATGATGGCAAATACTATAGGAAAAATATGGATGAACATGAAAATATAACAATGCAACATATTTTTCTTGCCATTCTCTCCCCCTTATTTGTCATTAGCAAAAAGTTGAAGTAAAGAGGAAATATTTGAAAAGAGAAACTGTGAAACCAAATGAGAATTAGTCAAAGAACTGATTTTCTCTTCTCGATTTGAAATTGTTTTCATTATGAGTATAAAATCAGATTGGAATGTTTCTTATGAATTAGTCAAGGATGAACTCGAGTTCGCCATGACAGGCTCGAGTTCATACTCTTAAAATCTTCTTTGAACTCTTTCAAACTTGAGGTTTGAGTAGAAGTTTGGAGTTTGAAATAGGTTTTCAAAAGTAAAAAAAATCCTCTGGCAATGGTGAACTCGAGTTCGCCCTTAGTAGGCTCGAGTTCACTCAAACTTTCAAAGGTTTAATTTTGAACTTGAGGTTCAGTATCGAGTTTGGGCTTTGGCTTGACAAGTTTATGCTCACTGTCAAATCCAGGCTCGAGTTTAATCCTGTTAGGCTCGAGTTTGGTTTTAACAGATTGAAAATCACAAGTTTTAACCATCCTTGGCTTGCCAAATCATTCCATTATTGTTTAAGATACCAAAATTTAGAGAGGTTTTCAAGACATCTTTCACAATTAAAGCATAGAGATACCAAGCATGTGCAAAAATTTCTACTGAATATAAAGAGAGAGAGTTTAGAAATGCTCATGTTGGTTCTGCAAGCTGATGAATGATCAAAGAAGTCTATTTGCTTGCTACATGAAGTTTGACTGTGTCGCCATGGTCTGAGATGAAGCAGTGGAATGCTCTCTTCCTTGTTGTGTGAGATTCTTTGAAGAAGATCAATAACAGGATCATGAATATCCTGTATAATGTAAATAGGATGAAAGTACTTGCTTCTTGAAGACTGTTGCATCTGAATATGATTAGCACTCAGCTTCCATCCTTTGCTTTTTCTTCAAAGATCATCTATGTAGAGCATATCTCAGCTTCAATGGTTGATCTCCAAAGTTGCAGCTCATAACCAAATCTCCTGATATGAATTGAAAACTTTCTTTGCAAAAGATTTGTTGGTGCAAGCCAAATATCAAAGTATCCCTTTCTATAAGATAGTTTCAAATAACAATGAAAGGAAAATATGATATTAACTCATCATCAAAACTAATGAGAGATAGTAAATACAGATGAGTATGCTTAAAAGCGTTTTCTTCAAATAATAGAGAAGAGCTTATAGAGTATAAAACAACCATGAATGTGAAGCTCCCCCTTAATGAATGCATGACTAAAAAGTGAACTTCCCTTTAATGATACCAAATAATAATATCATACCAAATGTTATCTCTCAATTTGTGAATACACTTTATGTAGAGAAGATGTCATTGAAAGATGCATGTAAGTTTTTGCATAGAAAATCTTATCTATAAAGATAAGCATTTATCAATTTAAAGTTCAGATTTTTCAAGAAAGATCATGAAATATGCAAAGTGTTTCAAATCTTGAATGGTCTTTCAAAAAAAAATGATGACACATTATGAAATCAAAATTTTTCATTCATGAAAGATTTTTGAAACATGTTTAAAAAAAAAACAATGCTCTTTTGAAACATGGTGGAAGTCAATAGGTTTAATGAATATATCAACATGCTTCAGATTTAGAGAACGTGTTGAACATTGAGGTTAACATATGGAAGAATTTTCTGCAAAGCAAAAGTCATAAGAGCATTATCAAGATATTCTTAACACAACATATATATGCAAAATGACTTTGCCATGACCAAGAGATCATCTTGCTTCTTAGATGAAAGTCTTGAAAGTATGACAATAATCAAGGCAAGATTATGAATATACATAGATAGTTACTCAAAATATGGATGGAATTAAATTTGATGTATTTGAGTAACACTAAGAGTACTAGGATTCATGGACGATGAAGCACAATTTCTTTAGTCCAGATGACTAAAGTTTCAAAATATCATCCTAGTAAGTTATTCCATATAATGGTTAATACACATAATGCATTAATGAACATTCATAATGCTTTGGAATAAGGTTTTATGTAATAAGCATAAGTTTTCACAAATTGAGTTCTTTTCTGGAAATAAGCTTGAAGCTCATAGACGATTAACTTGTTAGACATGAGGTCCAACTAGTTGGAGAATGAAGCTAGAGAGTTCAAGCAAAACATTGAATTCTAAAGATCAATATGTGAAAGATAATGAAAACTCAATTAGAGAAATTTGAAGCATATTCAATATTCAGTAACAATATTAACTTCCAATTTGAAACATCATTGAAATGTAACCAAAGTATGGATATGTTTTCAAAACATTTGTATGCATCTTCATAAAACAGAGTGAATTGAAATTTAAACAAATTTTAGACTTGTGCATTTCAAAAATATAAAATCAATAAAGTTATGCACAAATTTACTTGTTTGATCATCAAAAATTCACTAACAAACTGAATAATCATAGTTAGAAATATGAGTGAATGATGATGTGAAGTATATAGATCATACATGAAGTTTTTGGAAATTCGAGCAAGATGATTTCAAAAACATGGTTGACTCAAACTTGAGTTTAGAAAGACAAAACAGAGTTTGGTAAGGCAAATGGGAGTTTGGAAAAACAAACTGGAGGTTCATGAAGGTAGTCTCAAGTTTGCTTATTTTTAAAACATTAAATGCTCTTGACCAAGTGTAAACTCTTTGAAAATTTTCTCTGGAGGTCCAAACCTGAGGTTTAGAAACTTTAGTCTCAAGTTTAAGATGTAAACTGGTGAATTTTGCCTTCTGTATGGACCAAACCGGAGGTTTACGTAGTAAACCTGAAGTTTGTAAAATTTGTACAGGACCAAACTGGAGGTTTGCGTAGAGAACTTGAGGTTTGTAAATTTTCTTCAGGACCAAACCTGAGGTTTGCATTTTAGGCTCGAGTTTAGACTTCTATTGAGCAACCATCGGGTTTTCAGTTTGAAATATATTTTGAGCAAAACCACAAACTCGAGTTTGTAAGTGACGAACTCGAGTTTGACACTGTTTACGTCAAAAATCAGTTTAAGCTCTTAAACGACAAACTGGAGGTTCCCAGTGCAAACCGGAGGTTTTCTCAAGTTCAAAAATATTTTGCTCTCTGTAAAGGCATGAACTCGAGTTTAGAAACTTGAACTCGAGTTCTCTCAACTTAGAAAAACTCTTGGAAGCTTTTGGCCTAAAGCAAACTGGAGGTTCATGGCGCAAACTGGAGGTTCATGGAAACAGTCTCAAGTTTATGAAAATCTCATTTGAAAAACTGGAGATTGGCTTTTGAAATTGAATAACTTTCAAAACCTTTTAACTTAACATAAACCGATAATGAATTACATATAATCATAGTATGAGACAAGGATTAGATATCACCAAAATTCCTCTTTTCCTCATAGAAGCTTGCTTGGTAGAGATGGATTGATGTAGATAACTCATTTTCCAAATTTCACCATCAACATCAAGTTTGGCTTGTGCTTCCTCAAGACTTAAGTCATTATCTATCTTGCATTCTTGAGAAGCTTTCCCTGATCCTACAAAGCTTTATAAATCTTTTTCTTGGTATCCAACTAAACTTGGATCCATTCATTGTTAGCTTGTAGGAAAAATATTTGCATGCTCCCATGAATATAATCAATTAGAACAACTAAGCATGACTCTTTGCATAAAAGAAATACTTTCTTTTCACATCATTATGAATGCATAAAGAGTTCAACCTATTGAACATTGCAATTAGTTTTAAAAACATATATATGTGTGAAAACCAAATTTAAAACAAATTGATTCCAGTGCTCATTTCTAAGGTTACAAAATATAAAACCTCAATGATTATTTCAGATTATAGCATAGGAGGTTTTACCAACATGTACCCTTGCTTTAGGTACTAGGAGGATTGGCTTTGCACACCCATTGTCTCTTTGGTGTTTGCAAAGTTTTCACAAAGGATATAGACTTCAAGTATTTACTCTTTGATACTTGAGAGGTTCTCCTCTTCTTGTTCTCCTCAAGGTAATTGAGTGGTACTCTCTGGTAGTTTGCTCTTGAGGTGGAACATACTCCTCTTGCTTGTGTCCATTGCCTCTTATGATTTGATCTTGTAATTTCTGCAATGGGTGCACTAGGAGTTCTCCTTCTTGATGTAATTCTCCTTTTGGGCTCATAAGAGATTCTCTGGCTCTTAACTTCTTTATGTCTATTTCTCTTAGAATCAATCTGCACATACATAGCAACAGATGGACATTTTGGTACCCTTTTGTGTTTGGGTCCTTCTGGATTAGTTTGGACCTTAGGGAAAACATAAGTTCCCTTTGGTTCCCATTGATAATTTCCTACAGGTTTATCTCTCCTATCTTTCTTATGAAAGCATGATGAAGTATTATGACCTTTATGGTTACAATAGTTGCAATGACCAAAAGGATTTGAGGTGTGAACAGATTTTTGAAAATAATTCAAGTAAGATTTCTGTCCATGTTTCTTCTTCCCTTTCTTCTTATCAAAATCTGGTTTATAACCGATTCCTGATTTGTCATTTGTGACTCTTTGCTGTTTTAAAATCACTTTGAGCATTTCACTACCTCTAGTGAACTTCTCAAGAATTTTTGTAAGATGTAAAACTCTTTTCTCCAAGATACAGCAATTGTCACAAACGTTTTCACAAACATTTTCTGAAATATTTTCAGAAGTGTTTTCAGAAATGTTTTCACAAGTAGATACAGAAATGTTTTTAGAAGTAGAAACAGAAGAAGAAACATTCTGAACTTGTTCTTCCAACAATTTAATTTTCTTCTTGGATGCAATGAACTCTTTAACAAGTTTTTCATATTCAGTATATAGTTCATTGTATTCAGAAAATAATTCATCATAGGAAGGTTCAGTATCATTTACCTCATTGTTGCTTTCAGATTGTTCTTCAGCAACTAGACAAAGATTTGCCACTTCTTCCTCATCACTTTCTTTATAGACTATTTCAAGAGCTTCCCACATGGCTTTGGCTGATGGCAAATTACAAATTCGAAAATACTCTTGTTGACTAAGAGCACTTTGCAGCACATGGATTGCCTTCATGTTGAGAGTCACTTGCCATTTGTCTTTTTCATTGTACTCTTCTTCAAGCTTGGGAACTCTGACTCCATCTTCTATGTCAGATGGTTCATAATTTCCTTTTTCAAATACTCTCCACAAACCATATTCAGATGCCATCACGTAGACTTTGAACTTTGCCTTCCAATAAGAGTAATATTCTCCATTGAAACCTGGTGGTCTGTTGATTGAGGCTCCTTCCGGTAGAATTCCTTCCATAGGATCTTTGATCTAGGATGTTAATCCTTCAAATAGATAACCAAAGCTCTGATACCAAATGAAAGAGAAGGAAATCACCAAGAGGGGGGGTGAATTGGGGATTTCAAAATTCTTTTCGGTTCACCCACACAACAGAAAATATTAAGGCAAAGTGGAGATAGAGTAGAGAAGCTTGACACAGATGATTTATCCTGGTTCGGTCTAATCCTTGACCTACATCCAGTCCCCAGCACCTCTGGGATTTTCCACTATCACTCAAGAACAATTACACACTCTGTACTCAGGATGATCCTCTCCCTAGGACTCACTCCCCCTTACAAGTTGTAATTGCATACAACAGATGCACACTCTGTAACCAAAGGATGCTCCTCTCCCTAGGACACACTCCCCCTTACAAGTTGCACTCTGTAATCAGATACACCCTCTGTAAACGCAGGATGTTCCTCTCCCTAGGACACACTCCCCCTTACAAGTTGTACTCTGATTTTCCCAATCTCCAAGTCCCACTGACTTGAGATTATTACAATGAGTGATATACAATGATATAGACTCTCTCTAAGAGCAGATAAGGTTACACACTGAAGCTCTATGTATCAAAGATACAAACAAATGTATATACAGAGAAAGAATGAATATTTTCGTGCAAGCTTTCTGTAGTTGTCTTCTCTATCTTGTTTCTTCAAATCTTCAGCTATTTATGGTAGTTTGAAGCTTGTGGACGTTAGGTAACCGTTGGAGCTTCTTCCCATTTGAAAAACTAGCTGTTGCAAGTGTTTCTCCATGTGTAAAGTTGCTGCAGAAGCTGTTGAGCGAATATGCTGTCACCACTTTCAGATTTGCACGTTTTTCACTTTCTTGCAGCTGAATGATGAGGCCCATACTATCTTGTTTGTTGATTCAACTTTATTCAGAGGAGCCTAAGTTGTCTGCAAGGTGTGCTGATTGTTTATCATGCCAGGCTGTAGTCCATTTGCTTTTGTCTTGAAGGATATAATTTCTATATTGCAAGTTGCACAAGCTGTCCCTTCATTTGATTCTCTGTGATGGGTTTGATATTTGAATATTGAATCTGTTGAAGCTTTTGTCCGTTGGAGCATTTCACCATTGAATATTCGAATCCTGTTGCAGAACATTTCAATTGAGCATTGATTCAAGTTGCTAGTTCAAATCTGCCTTCTTTTGCCATTTCTGGAAATTCTGAATCACACTTTGATTTCTGCCAAGTTTGATGTAATCCCAAACTTTAATCACAAATAAAGTGGTTAAACAACTCTAGGAACATTAGAGATTAATCATGGGAAGTATTGAGATCAAATAAGAAGGTATTGCAAATTCATCAGATTTGAAATTCTGAATTAGCGTCGCGAACTCCAGTTCAGTTCTTGCAGGCTCGAGTTCGTTGCTTCAGTGTTCAATAATATGTAAGTTCAAAAAGTGTGAACCTGAGGTTTGTATTCTAAACCTGAGGTTCTCAAGTCATTGGAAAACCAAAAAGCTCTCGGGTTGAAATGAACCTGAGGTTCACAATCTAAACCTGAGGTTCGCAACTCATTAAAAAGTTACATTGCTCCCTGTCTGAAATGAACTCGAGTTCGTTCACTTATAGGCTCGAGTTCGGCTTTTCCGAAATGTTCATTTCTTCTCTGGAACTCTCGAACTCGAGTTTGTGACTTATAGGCTCGAGTTTGGATGTTTTCCAGCACCTGGTTGCTCTCTGTCTGAGCTAAACTCGAGTTTGTTCACTTACAGGCTCGAGTTTGCCTTTTTCCAAATGTTCATTTTCTCTCTGGAACTCTCGAACTCGAGTTTGTGACTGATGAACTCGAGTTTGGTTGCTTCTGACTTGGACTGGCTTGAGTTTGCAACTTTATCAACTTTGAAAGGTCATATCTCCCTGGTCCGAACTCCGTTTTGGTCCATTCAAAGCTTGATGGAAAGCTCTGTGTGTCTAGTTTCCAATGGCACTGATTTGAGCTCAATTGGATTTGTATTTTGTGAGATATACCCAAAATACTGAAGCTTGGTCTGGACAGTGACGTTGATTTTTGATCCAAATTGTAAAATTCATAGATAATTCATCTGAAGTCCTTTGGACATGAATTTGTGTCAGACGTACGTGTTAGATGTCTAGTTTCCAATGCTTTTGGTTTCATATCAATCCGATCTCTGGTTTGTGAGATATCATCGAATTACCAGACCTCGCCCGAGCTGAACGTGAAACAGAGTGGAGCTGAAGTGCTGATGACCACTGTGAACTCGAGTTCACACTTACAGGCTCGAGTTTGCCTAGTCCAGAAACACCAGAAATGCTGAAAACACGTATGGGCTCGAGTTTGTTCTTATAGGCTCGAGTTTGCCCATCTAGAACCTCATTCTTGCTTGTTTTAACTCTGAATTGAATCATTCCAACTTCCAAATGATCTTGGAGGCTTCTAGCATCAATATAAGAACTTGGATCATAAAATCTTCATTCCATATATCAAGTTCTTCATAATTTGGTCTCTTCTCTTCTTCCTTTCAATTCTTATCTCCTCTTTGATCAACCTCTATAATTCAACTTGGATTAATCTACATTAAATACAACAATTTGTCAATGTAGGAGATAATTATATTACTCAATCTTTTTGCTTATAAGAATGACTTCTATATAAGACATCATCAAAACTAATCAAAACTAACAAAAGACAACAGAAAGATACAGTTCTGTTAATAGATCTCTATGTTCTGTTTGGTACAAACTTTCTAATGTCATTGTGCAAAATGAAGGATTGCAAATAAAAACCCCATTCATTCTTATGAAAGATATGGGAACACAAATCATTCTTGGGGCACCATTTGCAACACAATTGATTCCTTGCAAACTAGAATATGATGGCATTTCAAAACAACATCTGGGAAAAACTATTTTCTTTCCTTTTACTGAAACACCAAAATTCAGGGAATTAAACCCTCTTTTCTTTAAACAAAAACAGATCAATTATCTCCAGGATGAAATCTCTTTCAAAAGGATTGAAGAACAACTCCAACAACCAGTTGTTCAGCAAAAAATCCAGTCCTGTTTGGATAAGATCCATCAAACAGTTTGTGCTGATTTGCCCAATGCTTTTTGGAATAGAAAACAACATTCCGCTGATCTTCCCTATGAGCCAAATTTCTTTGAAAAACAGATTCCTACAAAAGCAAGACCCATTCAAATGTCTCAAGAACTTCTTGAAACTTGTAAAAAAGAAATTCAAGATCTTCTTGACAAAAAGCTTATTCGTCCGAGTTGTAACCCATGCTCTTGTGCTGCTTTCTATGTCAATAAAAATGCAGAAATTGAACGAGGAACTCCAAGGCTTGTTATCAATTACAAGCCTCTAAACGAAGCTTTGCAATGGATTCGGTATCCTATACCAAATAAGGCTGATTTACTAAAGCATTTGCATTCTGCAAAAATCTTTTCAAAATTTGATATGAAATCTGGACTTTGGCAAATTCAAATTTCAGAAAAAGATAGGTATAAAACTGCTTTTACTGTTCCTTTCGGACAGTATGAGTGGAATGTTATGCCTTTTGGTTTGAAAAATGCTCCTTCTGAATTTCAAAGGATTATGAATGGGATTTTTAATGATCAAGGTCAATATATCATAGTCTATATTGACGATGTCTTAATCTTTTCAAATTCTTTGGATGAACATTTTAAACACGTTTCAAAATTTCTTCGAACTGCGGAAACAAATGATTTAGTGGTTTTAAAACCAAAAATTAGCCTATTCCAAACCAAAGTTCGTTTCCTTGGACACTGGATTTGTCAAGGAACAATAACTCCAATCGAACGAGTAATTCAGTTTGCTTATGAATTTCCTGATCAAATTCTTGATAAAACCCAACTTCAAAGGTTTTTGGGTTGTTTAAACTATGTTGCTGAGTTTATCCCTCAACTTAGCAATTTTGTTAAACCTCTTCATCAACGACTCAACAAAAATCCTTGTCCCTAGACTGAGGTTCATACCGAAGTTGTTAAACAAATCAAACAACAGGTTAAAGAACTTCCTTGCCTTACCCTTCCTGTCCTACCTGCTTTCAAAATTGTTCAAACTGATGCTTCTAAATTGGGATATGGAGGTATCCTCAAACAACGTTTAGATGGAAAAGAACAAATCATTTCTTTTACGTCTAAACATTGGAATCCTTCTCAACAAAATTATTCTACAATCAAAAAGGAAATCTTAGCGATTGTATTATGTGTTTCAAAATTTCAAGCTGATCTTTTAAATCAAAAATTTTTGATTCGCATTGATTGTAAAGCTGCAAAAGATGTTTTACAAAAAGATGTTAAGGGCCCCAAAATTCTGACAATCCCAAAAAGGGTCCAAAGGCCCTTTCTGGGATAAATTCATTAAAATTTAACAACTAAATCAGTCATATTTACAACAATTTTTTTCACCCGTTTACAACTAAATCAGTCACATTTACAACAATTTTTTTACAGCTAAATCAGTCTCATTTACAATAATATTAGTCCCGGTTAACAACTATATCAGTCTCATTTACAACTCACCAAGTATTGAATATTTTTAGGCTCATTGTTATACTAGACATGTCTTTTTTATATCTAGAAGATTTATATTCAAACTTTACAAGTGGTGCTATGAGATGCTGATGAGTGATGAACTAAATTAATGACAAATGTTGTTTGTTATTATGACAAGTGATATTACTCAAGTTCTTATACTTTTGTAATTCAATATAAGATTAGTTTAATATAATTTAACTAATATCATTATAAAATATAAAATTCATAATGCTTTATTTAAGATGCAGGCTTTTTTATTCTACTTCATTAAACATATTTTATAATATAATTAATCTCATATAGAATTTAAGCAATTCTAACTATGGCATGTATTATCAATAGTATTTGATAAGCTATAAACGTCGACGCAAAACCTTAATCAAATTGAAAAATAGTATTTGCTAAGAAGTACATATATTTTTTAAAAAATTAATGTTTTGATATATTTTAATATTTTTTTATACAAGGGAATTAAAACAAAACTACTCTATAATACGCAAACTAGGAAAAACGTAAATTATCAAGAGGGAAAGATGCAATTCTAGAGGGTGACAATGACACCGTTGTAGATTTCGTCACATCTTCGATTTAGTTGCCCCATCTTCTGAGTTATACATTGGGCTTCACAGAACTTTTTGTTACTAAGCAGAAATTTTTCTCTTCTAAACTTTCTGAGGTGTGCCTGCTGTGTAATTTTCTCCTTTGGGACGGAGATTCCACATTGTTGTCAACAAGTGGTTGTTCAAGAGAATTTTGCAGGTCTAGGTGTTTCTGTTTTTGGTTGTATGTATCGCTTTTTTGTCTACACTTGTGTCATCTTTTGTTGATTAAGATTATTCTTTTAATTTTTTCCTTCTTCTTGGATTCAAAGCTGGTTTAATGGAATAAAAATGACTGTTGTTGTCATGTTCCGATATGAACTGATGCAGAAGTTTAATTACTGTTAAAATTTTAGTTCAAACGCATTCTCACTTTAGTGCATTACATTCGAACTTAACGCCATCGTTCGAACGTAAGTTTGAATCAGTCAAATCATTTTCTCTATTTTTTATTATAAGGGCATAATGGAAAGAAGTGAAGGTCGCAGTGAAGGAGAGGGTGCCAGCAGCCTTTGACGGAAGTGAAGGTCACAGATGAGAGTGAGGAAGAAAGTCACAGATGAGAACGATGAAGAAGGTGTGGTTGTTTTATTTTTTTAGGGGCATTATTAGTATTTTACCTCTCCTTCCCACTTAACCAACTTCCTTTTCTTTCTACCAAACATTTTATTTTCCCTCGCCTTAAATTTCATTCCCATGTCTACCAAACAGCTCAACTTTTTAAAGTTCCTTTTTAATCTTCTTTTCCATTCCTTTCCCTCCTTTAAGTTTCTTTCCCCTCTTAAATCTTCTCTATACCAAATAAGGCCTTAAAGGAGAACCAAAATGGGATGGGAGAGGAGAGAGGAGGGGAAGGAAAGTTTGGGCCCTTCCCCTCAAACCAAACATGCCCAAAGGAAATGGAGAGAATGGCATATGATAATATAAGAACCTCTAACAAAATGGTTTCGTAAGTTGGCCAAAAAATAAAAATAAAAATATACTCCCTCCTGTCCTAATTATAAAAGCTAGTTGACTTTTTTAGAGAGGTTAAGGAAGTTAATTAAATTATTTTAGAGTATTTTTATTTTTATTTTTTTCTTCAAACTAATTAGTTTGACTAATAAATTGATATATAATTTAAGAATACACAACAAATAAAATGATTAAATAACTTATTTAGCTTCCTTAATCTCTCCAAAGAAAGTCAACTAGGTCTTATAATTAGGACCGGAGGTAGTAATAATAGTTTCATAAAATGGCTTATTTTTACCACAGTTCGTATGAACTTTCTCACATAAATTTTGTTGACAAGTCATCATATTACTCATTATTTCAAAAATATCCCCCTGATTTTGGAAAAAAGGCATATGGTTATTTAGAGGTGAGCAACGGGCAGGCGGGGCTACCCCGTGGCCCCGTGTCCCACCAGTTTATTTTGTACAGGTACAGGGCAACCCCGTACCTGTGGCATAACCCGTTTGACCCGTGATAAACGGGTCTGAGTATATACGGGGCTGTCCAACCGTGTTACGGGGAACCCGTGACCACTTTTTTCTAGGGGGAAAAAAGCAAAGCGACTCAATCCCCCATCCTCATCCCTCCCACCAGTCACACAGCCACCATCAACAAAGAAGAGGAAGAAGAAAAATCAGAAAACAAAGAGGTGAGAAATCCTTATAATCCGAGGCGAGATCTGAGAAATTTGAAGGCAAGATCTGAAAATTCTTTGGGGGAGAAAACAGATTTGAGATGAGATGGTAAGATTGTAGACACTACTGAACGTATCTGAGAAGAAGAAGCACGAAGTCGAGATCGGAGTGGCAACGAATGAGGACATGACCATGGATTACGGCGACATGAGAAAGGAGATGAGAGAGAGAGAAGGAAAGCTGTCAGCAAAGTGAAGAATAGGGCAAAAGGGTTATTTGTAATTTGGTGTTTGAAAGTTTAAAATTTTATATAAAAATTGATTAAAAGAAACTGAAAATATCAGCATGTGGGGCGTGGGGGATCGAACAATGAACCATTAAGTAATTATCCAACGCTTCCACCACCAGACCAAGAGCAACAATACCAAGTGTATGAGAGAATTTAATCAATATATATAATTTTTAAATATATATATATATATATAAACCGGGTAACAAGCAGGAACGATTGCCCCGTGGTCTAACCCGTATCCCGCCAGTTTATTTTATACGGGTACGGGACAGCCCGTATCCTTTACGGGCCAAATCTGGGCAGACTCAAACGGACAAAAAATTACGGGGCGTGGGTGGACAGGCGGGCTATGGGTGTTTTACTCATCCCTGTGGGTAATAATGCTTGAGATCTTGCCCACTTTGATTTTCCAATTCTTCACACTTTTATTTAATTTTGGCCAGGCCAAACCAAACCAAACGACACTTTTTACCCTATACAACAAAGCACTAACTGGTGCTAAACATGACCGCGGTCGTCACGTCTTTCAATGGGAATTATCCAATAATAACCAAATGGTCAAAGCACACTTTAGAACCCGCATTAATGGAAATTAATGATTAAACCTTCAAATAGGAATATATGGATGGTCCCTTAAACATGTTAAAATCATGCCGTGTAAATGCTTTATTATTAGAAAAGGTGAACTCACTTTAGTGATCTCAATGTTTCAAGATGATTACTCTCTACCTATCGAAGTAACATACTACTTGCATTTTAGAAAGGAAAAATATATGAAAAGAACTTTGAATTTGTAAAATTTTAAATCAAATCCGTTTATTATAAGAAATTGATAAGAGAATGATAAAACTTAATATGTGATTCACAACTCATTTTTAAAAAACATATGATTAAAATTTCACAATTTCAAAGTTGTTCTAGTGTCCTTTTCCCTTATGGAAGGAACAAGAAATATACTTATTATAAGACACCAACTAACAATTCTCACAAACCAATAAAAATATTTAAAATCAATAAAGTTGTCCTAAAATTTAAATAACTTTTAATATTAGCTTTTACTAATTACAATAAACTCTAATATTATATTAATTATTACTCTCATTCATTATCCTTATTAATAAGGGGCATATATGGGAAAAAAAAATTAATGTTCCATAGGAATAAGTAAGTGTTTTATAAAAAGGATTTAGTACTTGTTAATTGTTGTCTTATAATAAAGATTAGAAAATTGCTAGCACCTTAGTAGTGCAGTGGCATGAGAGCCAGTATTAACTAGCCTCCCTCTCTCATGTCCAGGTTCGAACCTTACCATCTCCCCTACCATAATGTATAAAAAATAAATAAAAAATAAAAGATTAGAGAATTATAACATTTAGACGCAATTTCCCGAGGCCCAAAACGTTTTGTCGTTTATATTCGAGAGTCCCTTGGCTCAACTTAGTCCACGTGGCCCTTCCATATCTAAAACTGACGGTCTCAATCAAAGACGAATCCCACACACACAAACTCGTTTGCTTTTTTTTTTTTTTGGTCAAAACAAACTCGTTTGCTCACTCACCCTTAACTCATTTTGCTAAATTAGCCCTAATTTTTTCTTTTTTAACTCCTCACTCATTTTATGGCTCATTTGCTCGCCTCCAACCCCACTTCTTCTTCTTCTTCTTCACTGAAACTATTCTTCTGCTCAGAATCCTCCATTGCCGGTAGCGTTCGGAACGTAGGGTATTACAATGCGAGGAGGAAACGACACCGTTTTAGTGGCAGTTGTAGGTGTTCGACCTCATCGAGCGTGGTTTCGACGGAATTGCAGATCGAGAAGCTAAATGAAGAAGAGGAAGGAGAGAGAAGGAGAATTAGGAGTGTGAGTGAGGAAGAGAGAGAGTGTCTGGTGTGTGAGAATGGTTGGAGAGTGAGGAGACTTGTGGAGAAGGATGAGGAAATCAGGAATGCTGCGAATGTTCAGGCTGAAGCTTTTCATGTCCCTGTTTCGCTCTTCAATCCTCTGTTCTTCCTGTTCTTTCAGGTTCGAATTACACTGATAGCTCTAGCATTCAACTTCGATGATATATTGAATTTCAATTTCGATCTTCAAAAATGGTTTAGTCAATGCTTTTATGAGCTACTCTTCGCTTCTGGAGCTAGATGTGTTTATTTTGATGGCAAATATAATATTCCATCCACCTTTCTTTTGAAATTAACAGCTTCTTGCTCACATGCACATCTCACCTCCTCCTCTCATGGAGAAGATGAAGAAATAAATAATTTATTTTCTTAGAAATAATTTAAAGGAAAAATCTATTTGCACTACCTTCACTTTCACTTAATTTTTAATTTCCTACTGTGTAATTTTTTTCTTAATTAAATAGTTAATTTTGCTCTGCTTTTACAATTTTGTTCTTATTTTCATTCTGAGTATTTTTCCCGGGTCAATATTTAGTTGTTAATTAATTAGTTGAATTGATGTTTTTTTTTAATGACTAGATTTCTCTTTTATTTTCAAAGTTTACATGTACCCTGTCTTTTTTTTCTTCTTATTTAGGTAAATGATGACTTTGTCTCCATTTTACAATTTTACCAGATTCAATCATTCACACATTTACAATTATTTAATAAATAATAATATTACAAATATTGTTGAATTAAACATTATTATTATTGGGAAAAAGATTTCTCCTGTCACTGGAGATAGAGTTATCCCAGTGACTCCAAAACTACGTCGTTTTGAGTTAATGAAGGGTTTGTTAGTAATTTCAGGTGAATTAATGAAGGGTGTTTTGGTAAAATGTATATGATTAAAAAATAAACAGAATTACAGAAATAATATTCATTAATTCACCTAAAATTACCAACAAACCTTTCGTTAATCCAAAACGACGTAGTTTTGGGATCACTTGAGATAACTCTATCTCCAGTGACAGGAGAAATCATCATCATCGGTGTAAAACTATAAAGTATAAAATTTTTAACAAACTAATACAATTTAATATTGTATACTTTTAGTCTTCTTTTTACCGATATATTTTTTTTAGTCCTATAAATTTTACATATGCTTTTACTCCCTCATCAACGTTTTATGTAGGTAATTCTACCTAATGTATAACTGTATAAGGTTTGTTTTTAGGGAAAATCCTTAAAAATGCCTCAAGATTCTGAAAATTTCAGATAATGCCCTAAGATTTTGAAAATTTCAGAAAAGGCTCCAAGATTCTAAAAATCCCAGAAAAGACCCACGTGAGTTGTTAAAGAGGCTGATATAATTGTTAACAGGGTACTGATATAGTTGTTAACTTGGCTGATTTAGTTGTTAAAAACAACTATATCAGTCTGGTTAACAACTCCGTAAATTCTGAAGGGTCTTTTCTGGAATTTTCAGAATCTTAGGGCCTTTTTTGGAACTTTTTTAGTAAAAAGGGCCCAGCAAAGGATTTTCCCTTGTTTTTATTGTATAGGATTGAATATAAAATATATTCATTCTAATATTAATGAATAACGTCATATTATTATTAATAAGTGTTTTTTTTAATGAAATGCTTTTTTTCCCCCCTAACTTGCCTTTTTTCTCCTATTGCAATGCACATAGGCAGAAGTGCTTGCCGGCCTCCTTTACAAGTTGAAGAACTCTCCTCGTGATAGGTAAAATTTGCACCCAAAATGTGGATTAAAAATGGATCAGATTTTAATAAAATATTGATGTAGTAGTTTGAGATGAGTTTTGTTCATAATAATATAACAATAATATACATATAGGTATGCATGTTTGGTGGCTGAGGCAGACTCAAACAGTTCATCAAAACAAATAGTGGGAGTTGTAGATGTGACAGCCCTGAGGGATGAGAATGTGCTTCAACATCTCCCTCCACAGGCACCAGAGTATCTTTACATCTCTGGAATTGCTGTCTCCTCTAATTTCAGGTCATCATCAACTTAACTCTAATCTTCTCTCCTCTAATTATGAATCTTATTATGAAATTCGGATCAGCCAAGCCAGTTGGACTGGTGAACTGTTCACTTGGCCGGTCTGGTTAACCAATTAAGTTGTGAATTAATTGGCTCAGGATCAACTCAATGGGTTTGGATGAGTTGAATTTCGTATAATTTTTTTTAAGTCTGAAATGACGTCATTTTGGGTTTAAAAAAAATAACAGTATATCATATTTATATTTGGGAAAATGACAAGTAAATACTGTATGCATTTGCAAATCCCCCAAAAAGTCTCTCGAATTTGTAAAAAGACTTTAAGATAGTAAGGACCTATGAGAGATATGTAAATTCAGATGAAATTACTCTTTTGCCCTTATTTTTTAATAAATAAAAATACCCTCGCCGGAGGGCCACTGGCCACCGGTGAGGGGGTGGGGGTTTTATATATATATATATATATATATATATATATATATATATATATATATATATATATATATATATATATATATTCATTGAAAGTGTGGGAGGTGGGCTTCGAACCCTTGAACCCCGATACATCCATGGGACCAAGTGACCCAACTAGTTGGGTTACTTAATTCTTTTAATATATATATACATATTAATAAACATATATTCTTCTTAACATTTTTTCAAAAGTATTTACAATTCCTGCAACGCTATTTACAAATTTAGCAAACAAGGTTTTTTTAAAATTTCCTTTTTTTTCCCCGCTTAGAGGCATTAAAGAGACAAAAAAGGTAAAACAAAAAAAATGACGTAAATGTCATTGCTAAATTTGTAAATGGCATTGCAGAATTTGTAATACCGTTGCAAATTTTGTGATAATGCATATTTTTTTGTTTTTCACTCAGAGGCATTAAATAGGCAAAAAATGTAAAATTTAAAAAAACCTTGTAAATGTCATTGTTATATTTGTAAATGGCATTGCAGGATTTGTAAATACTGTTGCAAGTTTTGTGATAGTGTATATTTTTTTGTTTTTCACTCAAAGGCATTAAAGAGGCAAAAAAGGTAAAATAAAAAAACAAACAAACAAACAAACTTGTAAATGCCATTACTAAATTTGTAAATGGCATTGCAGGATTTATAAATACCGTTGCAAGTTTTGTAAATACTATTAAAAAAATGTTAAGAATATATATATATATATATATATATATATATATATATATATATATATATATTTGTTAATGTGTGTGTGTATATATATTAAAAGATGCGTGGGGGGTTGGGGGTTCGAGCCCCACCTCTCACACTTTCAATCAAAATATATATATATTTTTTTTAAAAAAACCTCACTCCCTTGCTGGTGGCCGACGGCCCTTCCGTGAGGGTATTTTTACTTTATTTTATTATTATTTTTATTTAAAACTAAGGACAAAAAGGTAATTTCACCTGAATTTGCATATCCCTCATAAGTCTTTGGTGTCTCCTAGTCTTTTTTACAAATTCGAGGGACTTCTGAGGAGTTTGCAAATTCATATATATTTATTTGCCATTTTCCAACTATGTTTTGTTATATTCTAACATAGGGTTTTGGTTTGAATGTTTCATTTACTTGAGGATTACTGCTTCTTTTATCTAAATTTTGTTACTTTGGTTACATTCATGGTAATATATGAATATTTAAATTAAATATATTATTTAATCATGAGCGATTAGACTCTAGTATGATTCTAACTGGGCAACTTACTCTTGAACTACTATTTTGACCGGTTCAAAATTCACTCTAAGAAATCCTACTAAATTAGGTTGCTTATAAAATTTAAAAATTGTGAAGTTTGGGATGAATTTTACATTGGATTAAGTTGCATCTAACACTAAGATATTTTGGCAATAACATTTTAGCATTATGAAGTAATTTTTAGTGTAATTTTACCTTTAAGAACCAGAAGAGTATTTCATGACTCATATTTTACAAATTTTATGACAAACAAGCATCTTCAATGATTACATAACTATAATTTTCAATAATTGAAATTTTATTATTAAACTTCATTAATTAAAATGATGATTAATTGTGAAGTAATTGATGGTGGTGAAACAGAAGGAAGAAAGTAGCAACTGCTTTGTTGAAGGCTTGTGATGTGCTATCAAGGATGTGGGGATTTGACTATCTTGCCCTTAGAGCTCATGAAGATGATTGGGGTGCTCGCACTTTGTATTCAAAAGCTGGCTACAAAGTTGTGTCTAGAGATCCCCCATGGTTGTCCACTTGGATTGGAAAGAAATGTCGTGTTCTTATGATTAAACAAATTAACCATTAAAATCAAACATCAAACCAAACACCAAGTGTAACCATTTCATTTAAATATACATATATAGCTTGTAATATATTATTAATAATATATCATTTCTTTCAATTAACTAAGATTGGTTTGGTTTGACCCCCCCCCCCCAAAAAAAAAAAACCCCACTAAGAGTGGTTTGGTTGATAATAATGTCACCATTCATACTACATAAAAGTGAGTTTAAATTCAGTTGTGAGATTCTCATTAACAAAAGATCTATTTTTACCTTGTCAAGCGTCTCGTAGCGTGATGGCACTAGGGTCAGCCTTAGGAGCTGGCCTTCCCCCTTGTCCGGGGTTCAAGTCCTGCCTCCCCCTCCCCCATTGGTTGTATAAAAAAAAATAATAATCTATTTTTACCTTTATAGGTACTTTATAAATATTAATAAAACTTATCATAACCTTAGTGAGTTCGTTCTAAATTCACTTAAAATTTGTTTACACTTATCTACAAATATATAAATGAAGTATGTTATTTTCATATTCATTCCTTATATCTATACCATTATATACATGTATAATATATTTTTTCTAGACTTTCCCCCCAGGCGTAAAAACGGTTATTGACAAAACTTAACGATTAAGCTTTGCATGGGAAGCTGCCACCTGTCTATGGAGGCTTTGAGAACAACTTCCAGATGGTTACGACTGTCTTCTCAAGGAAGCAAGCCAATCCACGTAGGTCTTGATCCGATGTGGACTAAAAAGTCGATGTAGATATCCCACACAAATTAGCGTAGACCAAGTGTTAGCTCTGCATGGGCAGGCTTAATACTTGGCTAACTTCATCTTACGTAGATCGAATGCCCCATCTTGCATGGTTAAGGCTCAACACTTAGTGAGCTCGAGTTAACAGCACCGTCAACTCATTATGAACACACGCAAGGTTTTTTTTTAAACTTCTAATTTTTTCATAATTAATTTAATGTCTACGGAATAAATGCCAGTATTTACATATCCTAAAAAGGAGCATTCACAGGAACAGGCAGATGCGTACAAACTTTGATGAAGGCAGGTAGCATACTAATTGTGGAAATTCACTCAGTTATTCTGAGCGCGCAGAATGGTGCTTTGCGGCAACTATTGGTCTTCAAAAGAAAGCAGGAAGGGGGCAAAGACATCAACAGAAGTCTGCCTATGGACTCTACCTCGAGCGACCTTCCCTTATTTAATTTAGGACAATAGAAAGACAAAGCTTTTACGACGAATGGCAAGAATTTTCACCTATGGCATTATAAGATCTCAATACGAGAAAAAGACCAAAACCTCACTGCAGTGGCTTGTAGACTTGCTGCCGAAAGCTCTTTCTTGCACTCAGGGTTAAGATTAAGAGTTTTTCCAAATTTGGAAATGAGAAACTACCTACAGCCCTTGCTTCCAAGATCTCATTCAAGCCCTCGAATCCTATCCTTATTTTTTAACTGGATGAAGTTACTTGGCGCTGTTCTGATAACACAAGCTAAGGGACGTTTCACTAAAAGGAGAAAGGCGCATAGGATCAGATCGCTTGCTCATGGGAAAGGGGAAAGCTCAACCGCGTGGCACAAAACAGTGGGTTTTTGTTCCTGGTCTTGTCTTCCTTCCGGCTAAAGCTTCAAGTCTCAATCCGAAGTCAAAGAAAAAAGAATAGATAAATAGATGCCAACTCTTCTCCCGGTGTAGCTGCAAATCACCTATTGAGAAAGATTATGGGATTTTTTTTTTAGCATTAATTATTCTTTATTGTAAATAGTAAGCTTATTAGAGCTGATTTAGTGGCTTTAATCTAGGGATTTTTCTTCTCTCCTTTTCTGTATATATTCGCTGCTCCTGGTACATTCTTGATAAATGAAATTGGATGATTCAGACCACAATTTTCCTTTCCCAGGCTCGACCGGAGAGGAATGAACTTTATCGCTCGAGAGATAGGAAAGTAAGAGGCAGCAGGTCAGGGAAGGACTGAGTACCTTTAAGACTTGATAGAGGTGCCCTTTTCTCCTTTGAACAAAGGGTCTCAGTAAGCAAATATCGGGCTACAGCCTCTTTCTTTTCCGAACAAGCTACATTGAATCTCATTTCTGTAAGCTTTTTCATCGAGAATCTACGTAAGCTTTGGAAGTTTCTTCTATCTTAGTAAAGGTCAAATCAAACTCTTAACTTAAGATTGAGTTCAGGCTTCTTTCCTTCTTTGGAAGGTGGAGAACAAGGCAATGAAATTGTTGTTTATTCCATTCCCCTCTTGCTTGTAGCGATTGAAGTGACTCTTGCTTGTCCCTTTCGGTGCCGATGCCTATATTATATCCCCAGCGACTACCAATTCCAGCTTGCTTGTATTGTATGCCGAATACTCTTCTTCCGATTACTTTCGTACCGATCCTTGCCTGAGCCAAAGAGTATGAAATAGTAGACTCTAGTATAGACTATGAGCCATAAGGACGAATAGCCGCTGACTTCAACTTTCTTAGTTTCCTACAGCAGTTTCATCGTACTGTGCTCTCCAATTTGACAATTCCTCTCGCAAGCGTTTGGATTCACCATCCTAACGAGCTCTTTTTTGCGCCATACAGTAGCTAGTCTAGTAAAGCATTAGATGGTTCCCCAAGGGCTCAGCCTTTGATTACAAGTATAGCTTAGCTCATAGCCTCCTTACCAATGAGACAAGGCGGTAAAGCGTGACCATTCGGAAACCTCTAAGTGGGCCTTCCTAATAGAGGTTTTTGAGTTTAAAGCATTGGCAGGGAAGTTCTATTATTAGGAGCTTACTATTTAGATTGTGTTACAAGCCAAAACTGAATCTTCAAAGGGAGAAAATACCAGTAGTCAAGTTAGCTAGCTTGAAGCTAAAGAATAGCCTTATTATCATGCCGAATGCTATTCTTTAGGGCTACGAGTCATGCATTTCTTTCGGCAGGCAAAAGTCAAGCACTAGAGCCATTTTTAGGCAGGTGCTTTTTATCCCGACCAGTTAAAGGTAAGACACCCCTTGTTTCAGTCAGAATGAGTCCCCGGGACCCCGGGACATTGGCTTCCGCCAACAGTGGACTATTAAGGATCGCATCCCGCGCATATTCTACATTATAGCCTGCAACTGATTCAGCTTCCGCTTCTGGGAGATCAAACGGAGCTCGATTAGTTTCTGCTAGACAAGAAATGAAGAACATAACAAGCCAGTTTATAATAAAAGATAGGAGCAACCTTCTATACGTATTAGTACCCCATACAAAATGTAAAATTTCAAAATTGATTTCCAGCATCAAATCCGTTTGTCCATTCTAGAGTAGCTAAATACAGCTAGACGACTGTACTTGCTTGAGCAATTGGAGCTAAATCATCTTCTTTTCTTATTCTTGTAGGTTCTCGAAGGCCTGTTTGCAATGAGTGATTGAAGTGCTGCTCGGGTTGAAGCCGCTAAAGAAAATGAAGCCAATGTCCCTATCAATAGTAGAAATTGCCACGAGCACAGAAGGAAAAGTATAGAATTCCCTACTCCTGTTCTGTTGTTGGCGCTGGAACAGATTTCTTTCTATCTTTCGAAGATATCTTGCCGTATTCCCTAAACTCTGCGAAACTTCTCTCCCCCGTTAACATATAATCGCATTTTAAAGTAACTTTAACGACAGCTCAAAAGGGTCAATGGAAAGCTTACTTAATTCAAAAATCTTAAAAGTCTTTATCTTTATATAGATAGATCGGATTTGACTTTGAGCTACCCCAGGGGTCAATCTACAAGACGTGGCCTCGCCTCCCTTTTTATAGAAGAAAGTGTTCCCCCCTCTGAACGATCTATTTAGAGCTCATCAATCAGGGCACGCAAAGTCTCCACTTTGTCCAAGCTCTAGAGTTTGTGCTTTCAGGGTTTAGTCGGTTGAGCTAAGTTCTTCCCTTTCCCCTCTTTTCCCTTTGTCGATACCGGTCCCAAGTCAATATTCAACCAAAACCGCAACATCCGCTCTTTCTGTTTCCGATCCTGTTTCGGCTCCTGCTCCAGCTCCATATTCTGTTGAATAAGATTTTATAGCTAATTAACATCTTCTGAGATTGACATCTTCGTTTGTCTTTCCTATGCATAGCATAGTGAGTACCCCCAGAGTGAAACTAAAAAAGACTGATTTTCGGAGAATTCTATTCTCTAATTTTTGAGTATGCGCACCCCTAAACTAAAAGCTTTGAAGAGTCTTTCCTCCCTTGTTCTCAGTTACTAAACGGCACTCACTTTAAGTTCGATAGCCTTGGGTTAACGAAGATTAGAAGTTTTTGCTTCCTACTCAGAGGAATAGATCACTTGATTTCCTGTGTAAAAGTACACAAGAACGTTTTGAACGAAATGATGAAAGAGATCGTACTGGATCCAATACAACCGGAAGCTAAAGCGGGCTATTGGCAATAGTTCGCTAGGCATGCTATCATTGGGAGAAGCAGATAAGTTATCTTCTTCGTCTTATTTTAGAGATATGGTCTCGCTTGGGATTTCAATATATCTAATCTCATAGAGACATGTTATAGAATTTTTTATACTTCAAAAAAGAGACTTTTTGTTGTTTACACAAATCCTTGATACAGCTTCAATCTCTCCCATGGGGCTTGGTCTAAGCCTGTTAATCCAGTAGGCCAGAAAGGTTCCGCGAGAAGTATTCCTCTCTATCAGCCGCATTTACAATGCTTGCCTTTTATCCGCCCACTTCCCCTATTGCTGAGAGTGCTTACCCGCACCCGCCCCCCTATGAAGAAAGAAGTGCTCAACTCTCGTCGTGCAGTCTTCAGTCATGGGCTTTTATGTGTATGCCAGGTCAGGACGAAGGGAAATTGACTAGCCTATAGTTTGCTCGCTGATCGAATGTGAAGTACAAAGTGATCAAGTGGAAGTTGTGCCAGCGATAACCCTCGACCTGCCACTATCTATGTATCTGTGGCCACTAGGGATGAGGAAGGGGCTACGGCAGTTCGTTATTCATACTCGTCATTTATATGGTTACAGATTGGAATTGGCTTGCTTGGAAATGGAGAAGCAAAACAACAGTCATTTTTTCTGTTGCCCGAAATGGTGACCCAACACTTGTTTTCCCGGAAAAGGGTTTAGATCTAGATCAAAATACATAGCCCTATTTGATCTAGTAAGGGGAAGGCAAAGGCAGTTTTTCACAAACTTCGCAGCAACCCAATCAGCGTCGTGGGCAGCAGCTCCGCTACACCAACAATGCCTTTCGATTCTCTTCTGGTATTCTTGAGTCCTGTTCAATGCCAGTGGTGTGATGAGTTTGATCACACTGTTCGTACCTGGCTCAGTCATTCTTCTTCGCTTGCCCCTGGTTTCATCAATCAATCCCTTGCTGTCCTCCAACTTTTTGATTCTACCTGGTATCCTGACACAGGTGCCTCGGCACACATGACGTCCAATCCGGGTAATCTTCTCTCTTCTTCTCCTTATCATGGCAATGATCAAATTAGTGTTGGAAATGGCTCTCTTTTGCCTATCACTGCTGTTGGCATCTCGATCCTTCACACACTTGTAACACAATTTCCGTGAAATAATGTCCTCTTATTTCCGAAAAATCTACTGATTGTATTGTTCTGTTCGAAGGTTCTGTCTAGACAATGATTGTGTCATTGAATTCTCACCGTTTGGTTTTTGTGTGAAGGATCGCATACTTATAAAACCGCGACAAAGTCTTTTCAAGTGCAATAATCCCGGGTTGTTGTACCCCTTCTTTCCTACTGATGCATCGGTTGAAGCTGCTTATTTCTGTCTGAATCCCACCTTGTGGCTTCAAGGTTTAGCTCATTTAAACTCTCATACTTTATCTGATCTGTTGAAGAAGAAATTGCTTGCCTATAATTCATCTGATTCAAACGTTGGCTTTCCCAATTTTTTCCATTCTGACAATGGCGAATGCACCTACAGAACAAGTTATGCAAGTTCCGGGCTTCGAGAATTCGTTCTTATTCTTAGCAAGAAAAGAATATAGGGTAGCTGTTCTTAGCCTGGCTGAATATGAAATCGGTTTAGCGTGGGTAAGAATCCGACTAAGCTTTTTCATTGATTGAGTCCAAAAGAACGAGGTTGGATGCGCTTCTGTTTTCAAAGCCGAGTCCCTTTCGCAGCACGGAGTATACCTCAATCTCCGTTAGTGGAGTTTCCGCTTTTTCCCCAATTTCCCACGCCTTCTGTGAGGCAAAACCTCACCACACTACACTTCGACACAAGAGAAGAGGACCGGGCGCTTTGCTTGTCTTGTATCTTCGGGATAGGAGTAGGCGGTCTTCTTTAAGAAAACTTGAATCTAATACTCATGAATTATGCTCTCAGTGCATTCGATGGAGCCAGAGGAAGAACTCCTATGCAAACAGAAAAGACTGGGGCTGCTACAGTTGGAGTTGCTGTCGGTGCAGGCCTGTTTTCAAGCCTTTGCATAACAGAAGTATTAAGCTAAGCCCATGCAATTTGCAGTACTTTGTAATATCTTAATCCTCTAGGCCTGTCCTTCGCCTCTTTACACTGAAAAACTATACCTCTGCTCTGACTCAAACACAGAGTCTCATGATCAGGGATGAGAAGGAGAAAGTAGGAATATCTTTGGTAATTATGTTAAGATAGGATCCGTTCGCAGACGAGTGATAGCAGTCCATTCGGAATAGGAATGTGATCATAGGATGATTAAGCCTTTTATAGCTATTCATCTTCCGCTTTATAAAGGATTTATCGCAAAGAGGCGATTTGATCACAGCTGAACCTGTAATGTCCAATCTTGCCCTATTTGTTCGGTCTTTAAGATAACCTGGCAACTTTAGCTATGAAAAGAGCAGCTCAGTATAAATTTATCTCATTATCATTTTACATTTTATAAGGAAAAATTCTTTTATTAGCAAGAACGGTTGGTAAACGAAAGAAGAACTAGGCTATGGCTCAACTTGCAGCAAGTCTAGACTTCCCTGGCTTAGCAGGAGGAATTGGATATATCTGTCGAAATTCATTGTCGAAGAATAAGATTGCAACGTGTTACAGTTGCTGTTACAATTGGTAAGAATTCAAATGCGGCTGGAATCAAAAAGATAAACTCTTTAGATTGAGTGAGCCAACTGATGTTAGGCATGGCCTTCCTGATTATCGTAAGAAAACTCTTCTATTCATTACAGAGAGTGATGGGACTAAAGAAGCAAGGGACTGAGACAGACTATTCCCTTTGATTGCTGGGAGAGGATCGAAGTTCTCAAAATGGTTGATCTTAGCGTGCTAGCCGCTGCTTCATTTCGTATAGTGATAACGCTTTCTCTTTCTTAGCGCTCCGCCCCCCCTTGTATAGTAAGGGGAACTCTGGTTGCGCGGCTTTCTCTTATAGGGGTCTATTTTCTCTGACTTGACTCAGCTTGACCTACTTGACTCAGCGGTTAGAGTATCGCTTTCATACGGCGAGAGTCATTGGTTCAAATCCAATAGTAGGTAAAACCGGCCGAAAGCCCCGCTTTTGCCAGCATGACAGCAAGCACGGACTGGCGGAGTCAACTGAATGACCAAAGCATCGGTTGCTTCCACTTGTGGCCTTCTTCGACTGCCTTGACACCTTAATATCAGGGAACCCCCTATCCTCTCTTCTTCTCTTCATGTATGTGGGCTGCCTGCCCCGTCCCGAATAGACAAACAGGAACAAGCTGAAGAAAGGCGCGAGAGAGAGTTGATACTCAACGCACCTACCCTCTTCCACAATTAGGTGAAGACCAGGGGGGCCGGAAACCCCAACGGGAAACCTTTCACCGCGCCACAGGATTCTTTCGCGAAGCGCTCTCTCAGACGTTTCCACTCCTGCCTCCGCAAGCAAAGAGGTTTCAAAGATACCAGGCGACCAAGTGAAAGTGAACAGCCCCGAGCAAATCTTCTAGAGAGCGTACCCGTTGTAGCCAAACAACAAAAAAAAGAAAGAATATGAACGTTGTGGACAGTAAAAAGTTCTTCGAAGCGGCAGAAGAACCTGAAAAACATAGAGTGTTGGTCCTGCAAGAAGAAAGGTCACTTGAGTTTTGAGTGCCCATAAAAGAAAGGAAAAGGGAAAAAGCCATGATGATCAGGAAAAGGTAGTGTTGGTCACTACTATGGCCCTGTTTGCCAACATTTCAGATAGTTGGTGGATCGGGTCCTCGCATCATATTTTCTTCCGAAAAGAAGAATTTGGTGCAGATATGATTGAAGAACTAGGTTCTTCATATATGGATCATCACATCAATATCGCGCCGTGGCACAGAGAAAGAAAGCATGAAAGCACTAATAGATCAATTAATTATAGGAACACATGAAAATATCAGAACCACATATATAGGCTTGCAAAAGTCGAAACACCAATTATTCTTTCTGCAACTCGATTTGCTGGTTTTTATACTATAGGGCTGGCTCCCAGGCTTTCCTGCTGCCTTTCTTTTTCAATGCCTCTCCCACTGCTTTCATCGCTGGTGCCTCCACCTCTGCTAGTGGTTTTGTGGATTCACCTACTTATGCCTGGGGCTCGACGCCCTTATGGAGAAATAGGTGGTTCTGAATCAACGGGCTCTGCTGCCCCCGTATAGCGACTCTCTGCTGCTTTTACTTAGCAGTTTGCTCCTGCCTTTGTATCTGCTATGAGTGAATCTACTCTGGGGTGAAACAACCACTGCGATTGCCTTTTACCATACCTTTACCTATGCCTATATGAATATCTTCAAGTTGCAGATCCAAAGCGAGTAGTTGCTTCAGTAGAGCCGGTTGATTCCGGCGATTCTGTTGATGAAGCAGTCAATGAAGAAAGACATGGTTGAGTCAGTCGAAGAAGCAAATGCTCTCGCCTTAGGGGAGCATACACACCTACTGCGAATTAGAGAGACCTGACCTACATTCATTAATCATCTCGTAGGAATTTCCCTTCTCAAGGTAGGTCAAAAGAGCAATTTGGAAGACTCTCTCGAAAGGTGTCTGCTCATGGAATAGAAAGAGTTCGTTGCATCAACAAAGTGTAGTAGTCAAAAACGCTTACTTAAGCTCATCGATGTGTACTCACTCCTCGGCTGTGAAAGAGAGGGCGCTTCTGAGCTAAATCAATCCCGCACAGGTGATTACCCGGAACTTTACACTCAATGGAAAGCAAAAAGGAAGACTAAATCCGCTTTGAAAGCGATTCCAGAGACTATAAGAACGACCGGGTGGCAGGTGGGAGCAGTAGAAGCATTGAGATTTGCTTGTTCAGAGATGCGTCAAAGGTATACCTATGAAAGTTGATTGCAAGGGTCAGGCACCAATGCATTACTAAAGAATAACAAACCAGAATAACTTCTCAGGGAGCGTGGAAAGAAGGAGACCTAAAAGTGATATCTGTAGGCCGACCTTGGGATTGATACGCTTCGACTTTAAATATTACGTAAAAAGGTCTAAACCACATGACCATGAGAAGTGAGAACTGAGAATTATTGGTCTTTTTGTTTCGAGGTCCAATCCGGTTATAAAGGTAAAGGTATTGTTATTAAGCATAATTTTTTTTTTTTTTGGATAACTTATTAAGCATAATTTAATTGACTGAAAGAATTCCGGTAATTCTTATAAGAAGTTCAAATAAAATTGTTTATTGAACATATGAAATGATATTATCAATTATCAATGCGATTTATCATAATTCAGTGATTAAGTAATCTTATTTCTTCTCAGCATCATAATCCTCAATTTGAAGAGATGTAACTTATTATTATCTTTCACTTCGTTACTTTCTTTATGTGATTTTTTTAAGGTTATTAAACCCAGACTAGCCACTAAACTGGTAAGGATAGTGGGTCAAAGGCTAATGGGTTTCCGGAGCTAATCTAGGACAAGGCCGGTAAGTCAGTGTACTTAAACTTTTTTTTTTTTTGGGAAATAATTGTGGAATTTTATAATTTTTGAAGATCAAACAATAATATTTTTTTAATGATGTTTTTTTTTTGGCATTAGAAAGTAGATATTTCAAACGTTCCATAGAGTCCTAATTTATAATTTTTGAAGTAAGGAATTAAAATAATAATAATAATAATAATAATAAAGCAATGAACTAGTCAAACATGTTAGACTATATTGGTTAAGTGACTGGTTTGCTGGTTTCGTAGTTGAACAAGCCAACTGATACGATTTAGTTTTAATAACTATAGATTTTTCTTCAAGTATGGGGAAGGTTACAGAATATTCTTTCAATCATATAATTTGTGCATCCTTAGATTATATATTAGCTTATTTGTCAAACTATTTAGTTTGGAGAAAAAAAAATAATACTCTAAAATAATTTGATTAGCTTTATTAATTTTTCAAAAAAAAATCAATTTTATCTCATATTTAGAGTCCGGGTTTGACTCCCAAAATTATAATTTCCCCCCACCATATCCCTAGTTATTGCACATAGGAGTTAATAAATTATTTGGTCCTTCAAGTTTGCCCTTATTTTAGTTTTGGTTTCTCAAATTTCAAACCATAGGTTTTAGTCCTTGTAACAGTAAAAAGATCCAATTTTTATTGAGTTATAAAGACCAATATTTTCAAGAAAATGAAATTTGAGGGATCAAAACCAAAATAAGGATAAACTTGAGAAATCAAAGATTATATTAACCCTTGCACATACTAAGAAATTCCTATTCCATAGTAGTCATAATGAAAAATGATATTTTAGGAAAACCAATATATATTTGTTACAAATAACTAATATGACCAACTTTCTTAATCCACCAAAATTAACTAACTAACTCTTATATTAAGGATGAGAAGTAATAATTTAATTTACTGGACAACATAAGTTTACAAGGGAGTAGTGTCTAAATCATACAACCATCTCTCTCTGATATGTCAAGTTCTTTATTTCAACCCAAATATACACCATATTGTAATTCACTGTTCTACTACATTTATATGTATATGCATGTGCGTATATGTATGTATATGTATGTGTGCGCCCACGAGAAGAAACACGAACCTTTTACAGGAACACAGGAATGACAGGATCCAGCAGTTCCAAGTAATTTTGTCTAAGGCTCCACAATGATTTTTCCAGTGGCATGGCCATCCATGCTCTTAGCCCAAGCATCTTCAGCTTGACTCAAAGGAAAACGAGAGTCAATAACAGTTTTAAGCCTTCCATCTTTAACCAACTGAACCAGATAACTCAGGTTCTCTTTCTTGGGTGTTCCAAAGAACGGCACCAGCTGCTTCTTAGAGAATGTGAGCTTCTTCAGAGCAAAAGTCGCGAATGAGCTCAAGCCTGGCGTCAAGTCTATCACCTTCCCATGATCACTCAATTGAGGCTCGAAAGTGGACCACGGTATCCCGGTCGCGCAATGTATCACTGCATCATATTTTCGACCAGATGGACTCTTCAAAGCAGCTCCTTCTGCAGTCTTATAGTCAAGAACCTCGTCAGCACCTAGGCTCCTGACGAAGTCGATGTTGCCGGCCCCACAAGTAGCTGTTACGTAGGTTTTCCCTAGCTTTGCGAGCTGTACTGCAAGGTGGCCGACGCCACCTGAGGCTGCAGTTACTAAGATGTTCTTTTGTTCACCAGTTCCATCAAGGTTGACTCCGGCAATTTCAGTGAGCGGCTGATGAGCTGTTAGACCAGCCAGTGTTAAAGCTGCAGCTTCAGCCGCTGAAACTTCAGGTGGTCTCGAAACTGTTAAGTCCTCAGAAGCCACAGCAAATTCAGCTAGACCACCTCCACGCTGTCCATTCAACATGACAGCAGGTGTAAAAAAATGAATTTTGTACAATCAGAATGTCCTGGCACAGATTGTAAAAATCATGTAGCATCATCAGAGTTTTCTAGATTGCAAATAAATATACACAATACAACTCCGTTCAAAGGACTAAGATGAATGGATGGGTACATAATAATGGTGGATATAAAACACAATTACTACATTTGGCTTCCTTGGTTTAAAGTATAAGGAACGAATCCACCTCAGGTGGTTTTATTTGAAAAACCGAACATATATTGCAATTTGCTATCAGTTGATTTTTTTTCCTTTTTCTCCATCTGCAACACAGTTTTATCCTTTATGCCACCAATCAAATATCTAATCAAGCAACCTGCAGTTATACTCCTCCGGTGTTGAATGTAGGAGCTAGTAGAGGGTTCGTTTTGGTACTAAGTGTAAAACCAATAACCACTTTGTCTCCAAATTCATAATTTGTTCTCCAAATTATTCCTATTGATTGTCCTTCTTAAGAGGGTTTCCATGAGGAAGTAGTTATTTATGCAAATGATTAAAGACCTATTTTAGTAAACAAACACACATTGCACCATCACCTTGGTGGTGCAGTGGTATGACACCAGGCTGTGATAGCTCTGATGCAGAGTTTGATCCCTGCCTAGAATTTGATCCCTGCCTTAAAGCTTTGCTTACCAATTTCAAAAAAAAAAAAAACACACACACACACAAACACACACATTTCTACTGAATAACTTAATTAATTTTTTTAATCTCCACAAATTAGTTATCTAGCACCTATATCTAAGACTAGAAGAGGATACCACAACTACCAAAATACCAAACAAGTTAGAGAGAAGCTTACATCATGAGGATGAAAAGCAACAACTCTGTCACCAACTTTGAAATCTTTGACTTGTGGTCCAACCTCTACTATCTCTCCCGCTATATCTGTGCCTGTTTCCAACAACAAAAATTAATTCAGATTATCATGTATCCCATAATCTTATAGGATCAAGCTGAACAAAAAGACCGATAGATAAAACCCACAACTAACAAACCAAATAAACATCCAAAGTAGCGTGAGTCTGATGCAGGCAGCAAAACCTATTTAATAATTAAGTATGCAGTCATCCTGAGTAATTTTATTTAATATTACAAGTCTAGTCTAGAGATGTTCATATATTAATATTAGGGTCTTCAGTTTTATAACAATATCAATTTTTCAGGTTTGATGACGAAGTCAATAAGTTAGACAAGAGATTGAATTATTTTACTCCACTAGGACACTGCAAGGACATGACTTGAAGACAAAACGATTCCATTGTCATGAATTCACTGAAGTCCTTTATTAATACTTGTTTGCCCCACAGTTTGACTAATATAATTCAATACCTTTATATTTGGTAGGAGTTTCTTGAGAATAAACAAAACACACACGGAGAGACATAACAACACTGGAAGATATAACTGGATCACATTCTGAGAGCTAAATACAAAAAAAACCTGTGATATTACAGAGAATGCTCAAAACCTTCTCAAAATACGACCAAAAAAAAAAAGATCAATTTACCAGGTGTATAGGGAAACTTTCGTGGTAACAGAGGCCGTGCTACGCCCTTTTGAATCTTCCAATCAAAAGGGTTCAGACTAGCTGCTTCCACTTTCAGCAAAACCTCATTTTTATTTGGGGTGGGAACTGGAATCTCAACATGCTGCTTAAAAATATAAAATAAGCATAGCAATCTTTTAAAGTAAGCTCAAATGCACAAACAACAAGAAAGAGAGAATTATGGTCAAGGACTGCTTCGTACCAAAACTTGAGTGGGAATACCCAATTATAGATATTGACAATCACATAGTGTTCGGAATTGTTAACTCTAGATTTGAGCATTAAGGCTCCCAAATAATGATTTTTTTCAAGGTTAATACTGTTATTGGTCCTAACAGGTTAATCGAACTATGGTCCTTTAAAATTGTGGTTTTTAGTCCCTTTATTTATGAGGATTTATTCTAAGCCGTTAGCCACAAGTTTTGGTTCTAATCCCTAAACTTTTAATGTGTGTTAAACTCAGACCAAGCTTTTGTTAATCTATAGGGATCAAAAATCACAATTTAAAACTGCAAGAACCAAAACAAAAATTCCATCAAAAACAATTGTATTAACTCTTTTATTTATATATCTGACTTCCCCCCTCAAAATAAAAGTCCTGGACCTGAAGCAGAAATTAAGCACAGTCCCATCAGATCATGTGATTAAACCTAATTTAGTTGGAAGAACAGGCAGCCGCATGAATCAGAGTCCGAACTGCTCTTAATTATTAATAAAGCTTTGATACTAAGTTGAAATTCTTAACAATAATATTCTTCGATACTTAATCCTATAATATTATTGATCATTTTATGACAAAACCAAGTTGAAATTCTTCACTGATATTATCAAAAAATAATAGTAATTTCCTTGCACATACACACAGCGCCTTTCCTTATTATTTTATTACATTGAATTGAAACCAGTACAACAAAGACTCCACTAAGAAAGCTCCAATTCCTTTTTTTTTCTTTTTTTTTTTTTGGGAAATTAAGAAAAATTACAATTCCTAAATGTGATTATCAGGTTTCATAAGTGTATCTCCTCCTCCTTCATGATTTATTTACAGAAAACCTTATTAAGTTTAGCGATTCAACAACAAAAAAAGAGAAAACAAAAATGAAAAACATTTAAGCTTAGCTAAAGGCAGAGAAGAAGAAAAATCACCTTC
Organism: Acacia crassicarpa; assembly: GCA_034222035.1. Classification (NCBI taxonomy): domain Eukaryota; kingdom Viridiplantae; phylum Streptophyta; class Magnoliopsida; order Fabales; family Fabaceae; genus Acacia; species Acacia crassicarpa. The sequence continues at coordinate 39,507,144 of JAWXYG010000011.1, forward strand.
TGTCGTACTGAATCGCTTGCATGAGCTTCGTCGCCAGTCTGATTATAGGTTGAAAATCAAAAACAAATCCTACGGAATAGTATTAAGTATGTTAAAAAATTAATTGCTAATTACTAATAGGGTTAAGGTGCGTCCAACACAATAAACTATTGACTCAGGAGCGTCCAGCACAATTAACTATTAAGTGGACCTCCCAGCACAACAAACTTTTAAAAAGGAGCATCCAGCACAACGCCGTTAAAAAAAAGTTAACGCCGTTAGCAAAAAGTTAACGCCCGTTATCTAAGGAGCGCCCAGCACAACAAACTATTATTCCAAGAGCGCCCAGCACAAAATTCTAAATTTTACTGAATTAAATAATTTTTTCTCAATTGTCATTATTCAAAACTACTTGTATAAATATTTATGAACATAAATTACTCATTCTTCAATTTTCTCTAAATTATAATTTGCTAAAATAAATAAAACTTTTGATTAAAAATATAATTATATGATTTAAATAAAACTCAAGATGTTTTATAGTTTATGATATATGTTAAGCCAAAAAAAAATATGTAATTTATTTTTATTTTAGCAGAAATTTATGTGAGTTAAAAAATTCATTTAATGTTAATAAAATTTAAAAAATCTAAAAATTTAACATAGATTTTTTTAGAAATCTAAACATTAAATGAATTTAATAAAATTTCTAAAACATATAAAAAAATCTATATTAAATTTTTAGATTTTTTAAATTTTTATTAACATTAAATGAATTTTTTAACTCATATAAATTTCTTCTAAAATAAAAATAAATCATACATATTTTTTTGTTTAACATATATCATAAACTAAAAACATCTTGAGTTTTATTTAAATCATATAATTATATTTTTAATCAAATTTTTTTTTTATTTTAGCAAATTATAATTTTTAGAAAATTGAAGAAAGAGTAATTTTTGTCTATAGATATTTATACAAGTAGTTTTGAATAATGACAATTAAGAAAAAAATTATTTAATTTAGTAAAATTTAGAATTTTGTGTTGGGCGCTCATGGAATAATAGTTTGTTGTGATAGGCGCTCTTGAAATAATAGTTTGTTGTGCTGGGTGCTCCTTAGATAACGGACGTTAACTTTTTTGCTAACGGCGTTAACTTTTTTTTAACGGCGTTGTGCTGGGCGCTCCTTTTTAAAAGTTTGTTGTGTTGGGCGCTCCTTTTAAAAAGTTTGTTGTGCTGGGCGGTCCACCTAATAATTAATTGTGTTGGACGCTCCTGAGCCATAGTTTAATGTGCTGGATGCACCTTAACCCTTACTAATATAGATAAGAATCAAATAGTGGTTACCAACTTTTTTTTTTTTTTTTTGCTCGAAAGTTACCAACTTGATTCAAGGAAAAAAAAAACTTACCAACTTGGAAACGGATTATAGTTTTAAAATTGATTACTTATAATTCTATCAGGCTAACATTTTTCAGACATTAACAGCTTTGAGTTTAAAGACATTAAAAATTGGTTAAATCAAATAAGTAAAGAAATTTTTTTTAATTTTTTTTTTTTAAACACATTCTGGCATGTAGAAACACGGAAATATTGGAATTCCCAAATGATCCTATGAATGAATTTTGTTCGGTGAAGCACAAATTAGAGCTGTTGGAAAGATTTGAGGAGGGAAATGAAGGAGTCCACCTTAGGTGCATATAGCTTATATGCCCCTTATGTACTCATACCTTAATAGGAGGATGGACATTTATATATATAGATTTAAATTATATGCATCTTGCTTTCTGAAATGTTTTTTTTTTTGCATCTATTATCTCAAATTAATTAGTTTCAAGGCCTGTATTCAGAAATATTTGCCTATAACACCAGTATCATGAAAACTAATCAATTTGAGATACTGATACAAAAAAAAACATTTCAGAAAGCAAGCAATATATAATTTAAATCTAAATAATAAATACAATATATATGTTCTGGTGTGGAACACAAATGTCTAGCCAGGCTGGTGCGTTGATCTTGGATTAGTAGGCTAAACCTAAATATCTATGTAGAAGATATCCGGGAGAGCTTGGGATCACTGTATGCAATATCCAAAGAGGTGGTGTGTGTGCACAGTGTAACTGAATGTAAAGAGTATGAGTTAGAACGTAGAACCTGTGTTTCTTAAGGATTGACTTCTGTATTTATAGAGTTTACCTTAGGTAGGAGATATCAGGCCATGCACGATCTCCGATGCGAGTATCCAGGCTGCTATATCATATATGAAAATACCCCTTTATTTTAGGATATTTACATGCTATAGATAGATTCCGATAGATATACAATATATCTCCTCTTAGGTCTTACATTGAGTATGGGCCCTGTTCAAATCGGTAACAGATGCCCCCCAACCCGGTAGTTTAGGCTTATGAGCTGTTGGGATGTATTTTGCCCCAGTTGGCTTTGCTATCCGAACTTCGCCGTCGTGGGCCTTACGTTGCTGGGTTGAATTACGTTGGTCTTGGCTATCAAAGCGGCCTACTTCGAAGATCTAAAGTCTTGTCTCAAAGATCTTGAGTAGTGCTGAGATGGTTCGCCTGCATTTGAATCCAGGTGTTGATCACGACTATCAAAGTCGTCTACTACAAAGATCTGAGGTAATGTCTCCAGTATCTGGGATAATATTGCCAAGGCGTTTTACCTTACTTCAAGGTTGGGATCTTTCTCCAGGTTATCCGGGCTAGATAGCTGTGAATCTTATCTTCTTGCCTATTTACCGCGCATTTTCGGGCTGTGTCATATTGACTCTGGTTACCGATGTCATTTGCTCAAAGATCTGAGGTAATGTCTCAAGCATCTGAGGTAATATTAAGGAGTTCGCTCGATTTCGAGGTCGAGATCCTTATGCATTCGAGTTGCTCTAGCTTGATTTGCTTTTGTCTAAGTCTTGACAAAATTAGTATTATGCTCCCAATTTGCCTATTTAGGCGATAGGTTTTTTCCCAAGGCGGAATCTATTTGTCTTTCCCTCGCTCTTTGTTTTTGCTTGTCTCGATCTCGGTTGATGGTGAACATACTTTTTCACTAGCAACATTCAAGCAACCGGGTCGGCATTTGAAAATCCAAATGACCCCATGAGAGCTTCCATTAGTTCTTCTTACACCATTGACAACTATATAGTAGTTACCCCCCAGCTTGACAGTCAAGGGCTCTGGGCTGCCGGGGTGGATCTGTTATTAAACCCGGATATCGTATCCAAGCTGCTACACTTGTTTGATTTTGATAAAGTTTTTATCCGAGTTTCAACGAACCTCAGATTTACTTGTATTCTGATTGAATTGCCCCCAGACATGTAGTCTGGGTTAATTGAAGTGTGAAACTTCGTCTGTTCCTTTTCGTGATCGCCGGGATCTCTTCTTCTTCAATCATCCAGGTATGTTTGCTGCAACACCGAATTCCCCCTAATCCGAATTACCCTGAAGAGGAACAGATCAGACTTGCTTATATCGTTGACAGCTTTACAGTGATGTACCTATCTTGTTGCCCCCTAGCCTGGTAGTCAAGGGCTCTGGGCTTCCGGGGTGCATTGACTATTTAACCTGGATCTCATGTCCGAGGTTAGTCTTCACTTCAACAATAAGTTGAGTATAAGAACTTGAACGTATGTTCAAAGTTCTTTTAAATGACCGCGCTAGAGTCTTTGATTATGTAGATCTACTTTTCATTCCCGACTTTAAGTCTGGGAGTCAGTGGTAGGGTTTTCTTTTTTAACCTCTAAGGGTGTTGATTTAGACCGCATAAGGCTTTGAATCTTAACCACAAGGGTGTTTATTTAAACCGTGAAGGGCTTTTCATTTTAACCGCACTACCTGGGTCCGGTGCCGTCGGCCGGGATCATAACCGAGATAAGGGCAACATGTCACATGTCCAGCCGTGGTGTATGAAACGCAACGCTTAAACATTTTGACCTGATCAGGGTCAGGATGACAAATCATCTTCTTATCTCGGGCAAGCGTTGACGTGTCAATTTCGCGAAGGCCACCTATGACAATTTTGCCGAGCGCATAACCTGGGCGGGTCGGAGTATGTCAGCCCTGGTGTCATCCATCTAGATGAGTTTTATTTGTGATCAGGTTTGGGGACCACGGTGTAATGTTTATGACCGGGCGTAATGACCTCGATGTATTTTATTTTTGACCGGGTGTAATGACCTCAGTGTTTTTTATTTCTAACTGGGTGTAATGACCTCGGTGTTTTTTATTTCTAACTGGGTGTAATGACCTCGGTGTATTTTCTTTGACTATCGATAGTAAAACATTTGAATTTCCACTGAGGAATTTTCTATCCGGGGTCCGTTTAAGGAGCGCGCGCAGAGTCAATTGTATAACTTTAGTTTATCTGGGGTCCAATCAAGGAGCGCGGACTTAACTGTTCTTTCGGTGTTACCGGGTTCCAGACTAATCATGGAAATATGGATTTAACCATTATTTAGGTGTTACCAGGTTCCAAACTGATCATGGAAACATGGATTTAACCATTCTTTTCACGGGGCCCGGATTTTAACTGTATTAAGTGTAACCGGGGTCCTTCTTCTTTTTCTTTTAGAGGTGGACTCCTCCGTAGTATTTTTCCTAAATTTGTTTATCCATGATGGGTGTCGTAACCTGGCATTTGTTTATCCGAGAGGGGTGTCGTAACCCGAGATTTTGTTATGGGTGTCGCAACCCTTGATTTGTTTATCTGTGATGGGTGTTGTAACCCAAAATTTGTTTATTCGAGATGGGTGTTGTAACCCGAGATTCCTTTATGGGTGTCGTAACCCTTTTTTCTATTACGAGTGTCGTAACCCTTGATTTGTATTTCCACAGAACCTGGATTTTAACTAGATTCGGTGTAATTGGGTTCGCCTTTTCTCCCTGGTCACAAAAATTTACACGGATCCTGGATTTTAACCAGATTTGTTGTAGCCAGGTCCGCCTTTAAAACTTTACGCGGATCCCGAACGTTAACTAGATTCAGTTAATCGGGTTCGACTTCATACATGTTTATAGATAATTGATAATAAGCAAAGATTGAGCATCTATGAGATAAAGAGGGTGATACTCATCTGAATGTAGCTTAGGGAGTTATTCTTGGATTCCAACCGAATGCAAACTTGACACTCTTGATTCCATATCTGCCCATGAGACATCCATTTTCTGTAGTAAATTCCACCGTGAAGAAACTGGTTGGAGGGATTGCGACTTTTACAACAAGAACACTAAAGAACCTAATGGGGCTGTTACATCTACTGCGATAAATGCAAGTGATTGTCCCTCTCTTCATATTGATGGGAAACAGTTGGTGGATAGTGTTGATAAGGAAAAATTGATGCAGTTATACAGAATTGTTGAAGCTAGTGGGACTAATGGTTGGCATCAGCCCCAGGGAGATAAAATGATGGTTCATGAGTGGGGCGACCAAGTAGAAGCAGCCGTTGATGTCGTTCATAGAGAGAACCTTCTAGGAGCTGTCGAGGAGCGCCTTCATAATCCTCCTCCAGAACAAGGACGTGACCCCAAATCCATAGTTCCAACACATTTTTGCCCTCACTGGAGTTACAAGCTAGCGTTACCACGCTTGGCATCTAGCAATCTCAGCGTATCTTGGAGTCTTGGCACCTCCTCATCTCGGCATATCATTAACCTTGACTATCGCGATGGAGTCAAGACGCGTTGAATTAGCCTCGGCTATCTCGATTTGCTTGTTTGCCCTGCCTCAAAACAATTTTGATAGAGGAAATAATAGTTCAATGAGATCAGATGCTATTGCTATATGTTTGGAGGGTTTTAGTGGTCCACTAACTCTTTCTCATGTGAATAATATAGAAAAGACAAACACAAAGCAGATATAGCAAAAGCAAACATAAAGTAGTGTGATCTTATTATTGACTTCCCTACATCCCCGAGTTGTGCAAATAACTCCTTTGGCATTGAATCAGCCTCGGCTTACCAGCAACCCCGGCTATCTCAATTTGCTTGTTTGGGATTCTCAAATGAGTATTGAACCTGCAGCTATATCAATTCCTAGATCTCATCCTTTGTTCAATGGCTATTGTTGCATAGTGGGCTCGGAGGCTACTGTGCCGACAGCTGCTGGCACGACGATAGGAGGATCTGAAGTTGCCGAATAAGATCCTCTAGGTCTACTAGTTTTTTATTAAGGCCATCAAAAACTTCTCTGAGTTCTTCTTGGTGATCCTTCCAACTATCTTCTCGTCATGTGGAAGCTTATGATCCAAATAGAGCATCTAAATTTATGCCAGAGTTGAAAAGTCTGGGTTCCCAAGGAGAGAGGATAACGATCCTGGGTTCTCGAGGAGAAATGATGATGATCTTCATACTATCTTCTCGTCATGTGGAAGCATCCAAATAGATCATCTAAATTTATGCCAGAATTGAAAAGTGGTGCTCGTTTAAGGACTAAACATATGGTTTATGTGCTTTCTGATACACACTCCTTCTTAAAAGAATTCCCAAAGAGAGAACCTGGCGATCCTTCCAACTATCTTCTTTATATATGGATACAAGGAGAAAACCCATGTGAAGTCGTTGCTCAAACAACAATTATTTTTCTGAATGCTTCGCAGGCTGCAACGGTTCTTGATTTTGTTGCTATGGATTTTCAGGAACTGCCTGTGGAAAGGCATCTGACTACTGCTTCTGGTGTTGACCATTTTTGGTCGTAGGAATCGAAATTTAACGATCCCCACGGTCGGTGCCAATATTCTGGTGTGGAACACAAATGTCCAGCCCAAGGCTGGTGTGTTGATCTTGGATTAGTAGGCTAAACCTGAATATCTATGGAGGAGATATCCAGGAGAGCTTGGGATCATTGTACACAATATCCAAAAGGGGTGGTGTGTGTGCACAGTGTGACTGAATGTAAAGAGTATGAGTTAGAACGTAGAACCTGTGTTCCTTAAGGCTTGACCTCTGTATTTATAGAGTTTACCTTAGATAGGAGATACCGGGCCGTGTGGGATCTCCGATGCGAGTATTCAGGTTGCTATATCATATATGAAGATACCCCTTTATTTTAGGATATTTACCTGTTATAGATAGATTTCGATAGATATGCAATATATCTCCTCTTGGGCCTTACATTGAGTATGGGCCCTGTTCAGATCCGTAACAATATATATATATATATTTGCTCATCCCTCTATTATAAGGGGCACATAAGCTATGTGCACCTAATGTGGACTTGTAATAAAGGGAATGAAAGATTTTGAAGAATGAGGGAAGATGGTTTGAAAGAAAATGAATTGTTTGGTGGAAAGAAAATGACGGGGTGACAGTTAGTAAAGAATCAAGAAATACCTATTTTACCCTGAAAAGCAATTAATTCCAAATAAAAAAGAAAAAATATATATACATTTTTCTCATAATTCGAATTTGATATGAATTTTATTACATTAAATTCAAAGTTATGGATCAAATTCTAATTTTGTGGCAAAACATTTATTTCACAAAAAAAAAAAAAAAAGAGTTCGAACTTGTCTAAAATGTTCTCCTGCCTGGTTTAAGTTTATTGCATAAGTTTGAATTTAACCTTATTTCCTTGCCTTACAAAAACAAAATATGTTATGATGGGTAAATATTTCCAAAAATATCATTATTTACGTGAGAACTTGAGTTCCCAAGAATTTTGGTGGGATCTTATTTTCCCACCTCTAAAGGAAGATTGGTGCGCCAGGGAACTTGAGTTCCCGGGAAGATTGGATATAAAAGTATACCAAATAAGAGAACTTACCTATCTTCCCTTCCTTTCTCACATGTTCCGCATACGAAACAGGCCCTAAATTTATGGGAAAATTCAAAATAAATATCATTTGAATTTAGAAAGCCCTAAAAGGTTTGTTAACACATGGAAATGACACAAAGAACTCAAGGGACGAATTTGAGATTTTTAAATGTTGGGCTTTTACCAAAATGCCCATTAAGTTTTTTTAAAAAAAGAAAAAAAGGAAAAAGAAAACCCCTCGCTATTGCCGTTAAAGCTCAGGTAGCAGACTTCGACAGTGACTGTTGGAGCTCCGGTGACAACTTGAGTAATGAGATTGACTACTTGAGTATGTTGATTGACTACTTGAGCTCCTTAAGCCCTATCAAGCAATGTTGAGAAGTTGAATAAATGCAATAACAACTTGAGTGTAATCATTAATAACCTCGAGAGAGCAATTTGTCAATCGCTATACTCAAGTTATCATTGCCTTTATTCAACTTGTTAACAACGCCGGATAGGGTTTGTGCAGCTCAAGTGGTTAATTCATATATTAAAATAGTAATTGGAGCCTCTGGTTGTTGAAGTCCCGCCGACGGGGTGATGTCGGCCTCTAGATATTTGGCAGCAACGGAGGCCCAAGGATTCTTTCTTTAAAAAAAAAAAACTTGAGGGGCATCTTAAGGATTATTCTAAAAATTTGAAATGTTGTATTTTTTCCAAAATGCCCCTCAAATTTTTTTAAAAAAGAAAGAACCCTCGTTGTCGCTAATACCACCCTGCCTGTGGGACTTCAATTGCCGGAGCTCTGGTGATAACTTAGGTAATGAGATTGACTACTTTAGTATAGGCATTGACTACTTGATCTCCGTAAACCCTATCAGGCGTCATCAACAAGTTGAATAAAGGTGTTAGGAAGTATATTAATGTAAATATATTAGAATCAATTAGCATCGTACGTAATCAAGGAATATGATTAAGATTAGGAAATCAATCATTATATTAAGCCATTAATTTAGAGGCTCCTCTCTTTTGTATAAATATCCCCTTTGTATACATGAATAAGAAAGCATTTGATAATACATTTTCCTCTATCACTCTTTGGCATTACATTGTATCAGAACAATTGAGTTGTAAATTTCTCTCTTGATTTTTTTTCTCTTCCATTGAAACACCTTTGAGTTGTGTTACATAGTGTGTGAGTGTGAGAGAGAGAGTTTGGGTACTGTACTTGGTGAGGTATCACCACAAGCGCCTTGGCATCAGATTCACCATCATCAAATTAGAGGACGCTTGAAGTTTGGGGACCATCTGACAGCGTGTGGACGACACGTGCTTTGCTACTAGAATATGTGTAACACCCCCAAATTTCTAACCGTTATAATAACAAAAATTTAAATGAATTTCATAAATGAATTAATGAAATTCGAAATAAACAACCTTAGGGAGTGTTACCGCCGCACTTGTACTGGACAAGTGCAAGGCTACTTATTACAATAACGTAAAACCAAACATAAGCAAAAATGTGTTTTTAATTAGAACAAAATAAAATAAAGTAAACAGAATTAGCTGACTGTGCTTCCTCACTTCTCATTGCTAGCCTTAACCCTTGGCACCTATTTCACTGAAATTCTGCTCCCCCGAAGGATCATCGCAGCCCATGAACACAAACATCAGCAATTGCTGGTAATTCTAATAAAACACAATCAAATATAATCAAATCCAATATACGTAGTAATTGAATCAAATATCAATTTCTATATTCATAATATACATACATGTCAAATCAAATATTATTCATTATCTTTATTAAATTCATGATAGACCCGGGAAACCCTGCCAGTCTATTTAGTGGGAAGATAACCATGGTAAACCCGGGAAACCCTGCCAATTTACCCTGTGACCCGAGAAACCCTACCAGTCACAGATAATCAAATTGGCCATCATCAAAACATCTCTTCCTAGTGTGCAAACCTCTTCCCAAAGTTGCTACTAGTGTCCCGGGAAACCCTGCCAGACACCACTTTGGGAAGAACGGATATCATCGGTTCACATCGGTGGCATAAAGCCCAAAAGTTGTGTTCATCACTTTGGGAGGTACCATCCCAAAGCTATCCTCTCACTATTAATTCATTACAATCACACACAATCAGGAAATTCAATCTTGTCACAATTATCGATTTCTTCATCGAATATATCAGTTACTAAATGGCATCATGACTTTCCAAACTATTCAAGAGTATAATAATTCAAATATTTAATATAAGATCAAACTCATATTATAACTCAAACACCAATCTGAGTAAAGCCTAATTATTTTAAAATACACACATAATAAAATTCCTAAATTATTTCTATTACTTACTTATCTTATATATATATATTTATAATATTTTAATTAAATATGGATATAAGGATATTTTGACCTAAAATCTGTTCGTATCTTATCTTATTGCGCAGGAGATATTATACCAAAAAAAAGGAAAGAAAATCAAATAATAATTAAATAAATAAAAGAGACGTGGTCCCTCGAGGTAATTATATTTAATCTAAAAAGGCAAACACACAAGTATCATGTACATATATATTTCAAGCAACGAAGGTGAGGCATCCAAAACAACACATGTACATACACGTTTGAAACACTTATATTGTAATTAACACAACATACAATTGTTTTGTTGATAAGACAGCAATAACATGCATATATATATATATAAACACACACAAAAATGAATTTTCTCAAATTAAACTGTCAAATAAATTCTCATGAGTTTCTATAAGGCTGTCAAAAGAAGTTTCCATGACCATCATTAAAATTCTTAGCTCTACTCATTTTCCATTTTACTCACGAGTTCCTATAAGGTTGTCATGAGAAGTTCTCATGACCATCATTTACATCCTTAATTTTTCATTATCCATTTTACTTATTGGTTCCTATAAGGTTGTCATGAGAAGTTCTCATGTCCATCATTTAAATCCTTAATTTTCATTATCTATTTTACTCATGGGTCCTATCATTTAAATCTCTGACTCTACTCATTATCCCTTTTTGGCTTTACTAGGCTTGACAAAAAAATAGAACGATAAGTTTGACATCGCATCAAGGTAATAACGTCAAGCAACAATAATTAGAAGAGACAAAAACATGAATAGTTGATAGTTGAAAAAATATTACAACGTGTCAAGAAGATCAATTTAACAATCAAAAAGGTCAAGTAATCGAAAGGAGTTATATATAAAAGACTTTGATAGCTAATATGCCAAACTTGTCAACTTTGTTTTCAAATTAAAGGACGTATATATCATGTTCTCTTGATTTGTTAGATTTGTGTTTACATACATACAGTGTTATTAGGATTATCTATCAAAATTTACATAAGATTGACCTGAGAGTCATGGGAATTAGGATTACCTATCAAAATTTTCATAAAACTAACCTAAGACTCATGAGGATTAGAATTACCTATCAAAGTTTTCATAAATCTAACCTAAGACTCATGAGGATTAGAATTACCTATCAAAGTTTTCATAAAACTACTCATGGGGATTAGAATTACCTGGTCTCTATTTGCTAGCCTCCTAGAAAATAAATTGATGAGAGTCCGGAAGGAGGATTTGAGAAGAGAAGGTAGCGGAGAAGAAAACTATCGAGCGTTGCTAGGTTTAGACGGCTAAACCTAAGTTTATAATTAAAATTTAGGGTTTAACTATGGGCTGGGCTTTATTTTATTATTTCCAATTATAAAACAATACAATTAAATATCTAAATTTCTACTATTACTATAATTATTTCCAATTAATAAATTGTGAAATAATACACACATTATTAAATTCTAAATATTTATTTACTATCTTATTATTATTATTATTATTATTAAAAATCCGGGGTATTACAATATGTCACCATATCTATGCTGCTCCTCTCAAAGTCCCCGCAAATAACCGAGGAATGATGTCCCCCCTCAAACCCTTTCACCATGATTTCCATGTTAAAATTGTTGATATAGATTTGCGGGTCCTGGGTCCCGTTACACTTTGGCAATTTCCTAGAATCCAAACCTTTGGGGTACTTGGCGGTCCTGATCGCGTCCGAGAAAGGGCTTTGGACTCTTTCCCCGCCATATGTTTGTGCACATGCTCTGGGAACGCTCTGCGACAGAGGTATCGTGTCTTCTTGGGCGGGATCCTGGCTTTCCATTGGTTGCTTACCCGCCGCTTGTGCTATGTCTAAAGCTCGAACTTTGGGAATTCGACCTTGGTCTTGCTTGGCATTATTCACCAGCAGTTTGTCAATGTCTGCTTGCGTGGCAGTCATGATACTAATTCTACTCGGATTAGTAACATCTCAGTCGATGTTCTAAGTAGGGTTCTTGAGCTGTTTGATGCATTCCTCCAGAAATTGCATTCTTCGGGTTTCCCCTCTAGCATCCTAAACTCGGACACAACTGGCTAGGTTTTCTTCTTCATGATTTGCGTATGGTACTTCAACACTTACATAAGCTGACACTGATGCGTTAACTCGGCTTGGGCCTGCAGCACTTCGGTCCATATCTTGGACGAGGATAAAAGCTTGATTAGGATTAACAGCTTCTTGGCTTGTACTACGATCCAGGTTTTCCACTCGTTCAGCACGCTCGTCCAGTAGCTGCTACATTCTGAGTCTTTCTTCCTGCCTCCAAAGGGCATTACGACAGTCCATCTCCTCCTACATAAGCCGGATATCTTCCTGCCTTTGGAGTTGATGGCGGGTCCCATCTCCTCCATCCGCTGTAACATCGAGCTCATTGTGTTATGCAACATGTGGATGTCAGCGTTCTTGATTTGAAACTCAGGAGGAGGGCCTTGCGGCTGGACTACTGGCTGGATAGCTCGATTATGAGGGGCTGGAGAGGTTCCAGTATCGGTTGTCTCGGTCCGTGTCTCCATCACAACTTGGTTAGGATCCAGGGCCACCAAATCATCCTGCTGGATTGTATGTTCCTGATTCTGCGATGGCTGTTCCTCTGGCAGCTAGTCCTGCCGTGAAACCTGGCTTCGGCTTCTAGTGTTTGTTGCCATTATCAGTGGTCATTCTGTGATTTGGGAATCGAAGTTTATGGATCTCACGATCGGTGCCAATGTTCGGTTGTAAGAATATAGATGTCTAAAACAATGGGTTAGTGTATGGTTTATATAGGATCAGTAATACTCTCCAAGTTACAAAGGTGTGGATACCGAGGAGACGATGAATGCTCTGTGATGCTTATGAAGGAAGCACCTAGAGTATTAGATGATCACTGTGCTATATGGGAATGGTGATTCGCCAAGGGGTGAGGTATGTGCAAAAAGTGAGACTGAATAGTAAAAGGATATGAATAAAATGTGTGCACCTGTAGGTAATCTAGATTACCTAGGGTTTCATTCTGCTAGCTGTGCGTCCGCTCCTCCAGCGACATGCGTCTCCATGTTCTGCGAATGCTTGCTCCACTACCTGTACTATCCGAGATTATAGGCATGATCATCGGGTGATTAACGTTTTACCTGATTATGGAGGGATTCCGCCATAAATGATTGTTATTGGGCCTCACATCGGCTAGGCCCATTATATATGTTCATAACAACTATTTACCTAGAATGGCTCAAGTAAGTAACCGAGAATATGTTCAATTAGGGGCTTCTCTTGTCGAGTGCATGGAAGGCACATGCGATATGAACAAGTAGTGTTGTCTAGATTTTTATCAATTCACAAGCTTGGTTTGCTTTTCTACTCTAAAAAAAATGGAAAATCTCACCCAAGTTGTTAGGATAAGAAAAATTATTAAAAAAGTCTTAGTGTAGATTCATCTCTTAAAAAAAAGTCCCTAGGGATCTGAGGTATATATATTCTAAATGTGAACTTACCTTATTAATAAGTCTATGTAACTATATTGACAAGTCATATAATGACTGTTAGTGAATTAACTAGTTCACTTAGTTAGTTACAGATGAAGATGACAGCTGTAATGCACACCACGTGTTATGTTGTTATCAAGTTGTTAATCCAGCTGTGTATTCGGTTATGCATGTATCATTACTGATAGTATAACACTGTGTAAGACTCACTCTATCTAAGTACTGTATGGACTTCACATGAATAATAACAATTGAAATTTTCGGTGAATTATTTTCTGTTCTCTGAGTTTGGCATGGTATCAGAGCCACTTGTCACACTGGCGAAGCTCTGTTTCTTCGACCAGAACAAGAATTGAGAGGCATTGACTGTGAACTATCTCCTCTATTTTGGATTGATAGTCTGCAAAACAATGTCCAGTGTTGCCGCTTTTCCGGTGTCCAACGATCCTGGAAACCACAACAGCCGTGGATTCACTAATAAGAAGATCACTATGAAACTCGATGATTCCAACTACTTGATCTGGAAGCAGCAAGTATATTTCATGGAGAAAAACATCGCCTATTCTCATACCTCAATGGTTCAATTGCCGTTCCTGCCAAGAAGGTACGTGAGGCTGAAACTAATCGAGAGATTGACAATCCAATGTTTGAAACTTACGAGCAACTCGACTCAGCACTTGCATCTTGGCTGCTTGCTTCGGTAACTTCTTCTGTCCTCCCTGACTTAGTTAGTCTTGAGACCTTTGCACAGATTTGGCACAAATTAAATCAGCTGTATTCTGACAAATTTGATTCTAAGATCCTACACTACAAGAATTTGCTAACGAATCAAAAGAAAGGTGAACTTAACATGCGTGACTATCTAGTGAACCTGAAATCAATATGTGATCATTTAGCACTCCTTGGTGAACCAGTTTCTGATGCAACCAGAATTTCACATATTCTAAATGGACTCACTATGGAATTTGAATCTGTCATTGCAATTATAAATTCTACCAAACATACCTTCGATCTTGACACAGTCACTACGATGCTACTTGACTCTGAGGCTAGGCAGAAAACATTTATAAATAATTATGCTTCTCAAGCTCACTATGCAGTAACAGATCACTTGCAAGATACTTCAATGGCATTTAATGCACAATCATCTGGCTATCCTCCACCTGCTAGTTCCATAGGATGTGGTCAACACTATGTATCTCCTCCATCTCGTTCTCATTTCTCTGGTTTTAGAGGACGAGGTCGTGGTCGTGGTAATGGATCCTACTTCCAGTCCAACTCCCAATCCAAGCCTTCCTGTCAAATCTGCCACAAGATAGGGCATCTAGCTGATGTATGCTTTTTCAGGTTTGATACGTCTAACCCTACCAGATCCACTGCATAGGTTCATTATACTGATGTGAATGCTCATCCTATCTCCTTACCATCTGATGCTGGGCCGTATTATGACTCTGGTCATTATTATAACTGGCAACCACATTATACTGAAGTGCCATTATCTGAGCCTCAATGTCTCCCATCTACATACAAGCAAGCTATAAGCTCTACAGGGCAATCTAATCCTGTTTCTGCCGTTGCTGCTCCTACTGCATCAATTAGTTCTACTACTTCGAGCAATGTAATTGCATCAGCTGACTCCAATCTACCTCAAGCATTCGTTGCCTCACCTGAGGTGATCATAGATGAAGCTTGGTACCTTGATTCAGGTGCTACTCATCATATATCCAATTCAATCAGTGCTCTTCAATCTGCAACACCGTCACATGGTAAGCGTACAGTTATTGTTGGTGGTGGCTCTAAATTGCCTGTTTCTCATGTTGGTAACACATGTTTATCCTCCTCTGAATCCACTGTCTTACACTTAAATAGAGTATTATGTGTTCCAACTATGCAAAAGAATTTGATTTCTATTGCACAAGCAACCAAAGACAAAAATGTTTCCATTGAGCTTTTTCCTCACTCTTGCATTGTTAAGGATCTGCAGACCAGGAAAATCCTCATGACTGGCACTGAGACCTCTGGTATGTACAAACTTCTGAAGGATTCATGTCAAAATCAGTCAAGTTTTGCACAATCAAAACAATACTTTGGACCTCAACAGCAATACTCAAAACCCTGCTGCTACACAACCACTATTGATACTTTTGCTTTATGGCATAGAAGGCTCGGCCATCCTCACAAGGAAACTGTCAAAACTGTACTTCAATCTATTAATGTTCCTATTGGAAAATCTATTTCAGATGTATCTTGTGCTGCGTGTAAAATGGGCAAAAGCCATAGATTAACATTTGCGTCTTCTAGTACTGTATACACTATGCCACTTCAACTAATAACCATGGACCTGTGGGGACCAGCTCCCTTTGCTTCGAATGGTTTTGTGTACTATATTGCATTTGTGGATGCATACAGTAGGTTCACTTGGATATTCTTGTTGCATAAAAAATCTGAAGCTCTCACAAAGTTTAAAGAATTTAAAGCTATGGTTGAAAATAGATTTGGCAAAAAAATTCAACAAGTCCAGAGTGATAATGAAGGAGAGTTTTTATCCTTTACTCCATTCTTGGTTAATTGTGGCATTCAACACAGGTTCACCTGTCCATATACGTCTGAGCGGAATGGAATTGTAGAAAGAAAACATAGATCAATAGTGGAGACAGGTCTGACCTTACTAGCAACAGCCTCCCTTCCACTGTTTTAGTGGGGAGATGCCTTTTTGTCTGCTGCTTTTCTGATAAACAGACTACCTACCACTGCACTTCAAGGCTCCACACCATATGAGAAGCGTTTTGGTGTTTCACCCGATTACTCCTTACTTAGAGTCTTCGGCTGTGAATGTTTTCCCTTCCTGGGCTCGTACAATTGTCACAAACTTGAATTTAGGCCAGCCTCATGTATATTTCTGGGCTATTCCACCAGTCATAAGGGCTACAAATGTCTAAATCGCTTAACTGGTCGTGTCTATATTACAAGACATGTTCAGTTCCATGAAACCATTTTCCCAGCCCAATCTCGTTTTAATATCAGGTATGCTTCTTCTCAGTCTAACTCTGATTCTAGTTTTAAACCTCTTTTTTCCTTGCTGCTCTCACGCCCCACCAATTCTTCTCTACAGCCATCTCCTCTCTCTAATCTACCTCAAACTCTCCCCACTTCCTCTCCACATACATCTCACTCTCCACCACCCTCTTTTCCTACACCCACTCACCCTATGTGTTGGGATCCGTACACGCAGCGGATTAAAATTTTCTACGAATCCCGTCCCGAGGATCACTCAGGTACGTTTAAATCAAGGTTAGGGAGCCCGAATCATACCTTATAGAGAACTCGGAATCATCCAGAGCCGGAGGTTTTCCTTTGATTTTAGCGAACTAGTAGATCAAGAATCTACACAAACCCTTTACGCACATTTTCTCATGGCGATCAAGAAAATTCAAACTGTAGTGAATTCGTCCGCGTCTCATTCTCTTTGAACTGGTGGGCTACATTCTCGATCAGCAAAAGACGACTCTTAGAATCGGCTTCCTCTACTGGTATCCACACGAACAATCCC
The DNA here is from genome assembly GCA_034222035.1 of Acacia crassicarpa. Taxonomy (NCBI): domain Eukaryota; kingdom Viridiplantae; phylum Streptophyta; class Magnoliopsida; order Fabales; family Fabaceae; genus Acacia; species Acacia crassicarpa. Next base: position 39,524,295 of record JAWXYG010000011.1, read on the forward strand.
CGAACACGGCTACGGTAGCGTGTTAGCGCCTCTTGTGCGTCTCTCTCTTTTTCGCTCTAGGGTTTCTCGCGGCTTTCTAATAATCTCGACTAAAAGTCCCGTAGGTTTTTCTAAATCCATCGGCGTATTATATTCAAAATTAATCCCCATTAATTTTGAATTTCGAATTTTAATTAAAAAAATATTAATTAAATCTATCTAATAGATTTAATCTAATGTATTTATTTAATTCAAATTAAAAGCCTTCTGATTTAATTTATCTCTATAAATTAAATCTAAGAAATGATATATATCTATTTAATTAAATTTGAGATACAATATCTCAATTTAAATTAAATAGATAATGATATCTTTATTCGAAAATCAAATGAGATATAATATCTCTATTTGTTTTAGATATTTAATTTATCCAATAAATTAAATATAAAACAAATATCATATAATAATATTATAATCTCCATTAAATAATATTATTATATTATTTTCAAATTTAATATATATATATACACACACATATATATTTATCCTAGATTAAATTCAGTATTCATTTAATCTCAGATTAATCTGAGATTCAATGAATCTGGACACTTTTACTCGTATTGGATTATTCTTGTGTGCGACCCTGCAGGCCCATATGAGATTGGCAGTGATCAGCCCACAAGTCGCAAGCGGCCTCTAGCAAGACATTGCGACTACCCAATTCACATGGGGATTGATGACACGATACTACCTATCGTATAACCATGTCACGTCCCTTTTGTCACACGATAATTCGGTCAAGGATGAGGCATGGATAACGTCAACTTCCTTTTCTTGACCATTACTTTCTCGATTCTCGAGTAGTCTAATAAGTGAAATGGAAACTCCTTTCCATCACAGTATGGCCATACATTTCTTAGACTCACTGATCGAGGGGCCCAGTATTATCTCTCTACAAATGTGAGGAACAAATTCCATCTTGATCATTCACATTCCTCCGCATGAAAACCACTGATCCCGATCCCAGCCTTTATCATCACCCGGTCAAAGGTGACTTTTGACTAGGTCAAAGACCAATGACTCATCATGTAGGAATCCATGATGATCTCAGGTCATAGGGCATTGTGACGCGGTTATACATGAGATAAGGTTATGACTTAATCCATGCAGCTTTCTCATAGTGGGTCGGTCCAGCACCTTGTACTCTTACAAATGCCCATGACTTTGATTCGTATCTCCATACCTCATCAAAGTCATACTGGTCTTAACTCATCTTCGCTCCCGCATAGATGATCGACCAGGGACATTTAGGATAATCTATAAGATATATCCAGGGATATAGTTATCACCATAAACATACGTATGAAATGATAACTTAATGGAGAACAATGACTTGCCCCTAGGGCATAATTTCCAACAGACTCCCACTTGCACTAGGCGCAATCATTAATTACTCTAATTTTCATTGTCCTAACATGACGCTCATGTTTTGCTTGTGCAAGCGGCTTAGTAAGAGGATCAACTACATTGTATTCTCCTGGTACTTTGCATACTTTCATATCACCTCTATCTCTGATTTCTCAGATAAGATGAAATTGTCTGAGTACATGCTTGGTCCTTTAATGTGACCTAGGCTCCTTGGTTCATGCAATAGCGTGGCTATTGTCACAGAACAAGTCTATTGGATTTGAAATGGTTGGAACCACCCCAAGTTCATATATGAACTTTATAATCCAAAAGGCCTCCTTTGCTGCATCCTATGCTGCGATATACTCAGCTTCTATTGCAGAATAAGCTACAGTGCTCTGCTTAGAGCTCTTCCAGCTCACTGCACCACCATTCAACAAGAATACATATCCTGATTGCGATCTTGAATCATTTTGGTCAGTTTGGAAACTTGCATCTGTGTAACCAGTTACACATAGCTCATCCTCCAAGCCACCATGTACCAAGAATTAGTCCTTAGTCCTTCTTAAGTACTTAAGGATATTCTTGACAGCAGTCCGGTGACCCTCACCAGAATCTTGTTGATATATGCTGGTCATACTCAAGGCAAATGACACATCCGGTCGAGTACATAGCATGTCATACATGATAGATCCAATGGCAGAGGCATATGGAATCTTACTCATGCGATCTCTTTGATCTTGTGTACTAGGACACAGATCCTTACTGAGATGGATGCCATGAGACATGGGCATGTTATCCCTTTTAGAATTCTGCATACTGAACCTATGCAGTATCTTGTCTATATATGTGCTCTGACTTAGGCCTATCAGCCTCTTGGATCTATCTCTATAGATCCTAATCCCAAGGATATAAGTGGCTTCGCCTAAAATTTTCATTGAGAAAGACTTTCCTAACCAAGACTTGACACTCTGCAAGGTAGGAATGTCATTCCCAATGAGTAGGATGTTATCAACATAAAGCACTAGAAATACAATTGTGCTCCCACTAACCTTCTTGTAAACACAAAGTTCATTGATGTTTTGAATGAATCCAAACTCTTTGACTACTTCATCAAAACGATGATTCCAACTCTGAGATGCTTGCTTCAATCCATAAATGGATCTTTGAAGCTTGCAAACTTTACCAGTGTCCTCTAAACGCACAAAACCCTCAGGTTGTGTCATGTACACATCCTTAAGAAGCTTTCGGTTAAGGTAGGCTGTTTTGACGTCCATCTGCCATATCTCATAGTCATAATATGATGTAATGGCAAGAAGGATTCTGATTGATTTGGCCATTGCAACTAGGGAAAAGGTTTCATCATAGTCCACACCATGAGTTTGAGTGAATCCTTTTGCAACTAGTCATGCCTTGAAGACATTTACTTTGCCATCCATGTCAGTTTTCTCTTTGAAAACCCACTTGCACCCAACGGTTTTTACACCTTCAGGTAGATCGACTAAGGTCCATACCTTATTGTCGTACATAGATTGCATTTCAAACTTCATGGCATCAAGCCATTTTTCGAAGTTTGGTCCCATTACAGCTTCTTGATAGGTCGTTGGCTCATTCTGCTCAATGAGCAAAACATCACGACTTCCAGTAATCAGAAATCCATATCTCTGAGGCTGTAACGGTGATCTATCAAACCTTCACGGGCCTTGTGTTACTTGAGTAGTCTCAACAACTTGTTGTGAGTCTTCTACTGTTTCCATCTGTGGTTCTACATTGTCTTGTGACTCTCGAACTTCTTCGAGATTCACCTTACTCCCACTGGCTCTTTTAGAGATAAACTCTTTTTCCAAAAAGATACCATTCTGAATAACAAATACTTTGTGATCGGTGAGACTGTAGACCTAGTATCCTTTAGTTTCCTTAGAATACCCCACAAAAAGGCATTTTGAGGATCTTGATGATAATTTATCAGAGGCTTGTTGTTTAACATAAACCTCACATCCCCAAATCTTAAGAAATGACAAGCTGGGTTACTTCCTAGTCTATATCTCATATGGTGTCTTTTCAACCGCCTTTGACGGAACACGATTTAATGTGAATGCAGCAGTTTCTAGGGCATGACCTCAAAAAGAAGATGGAAGATCTGGTTGACTCATCATAGATCAAACCATATCAAATAGAGTTCGATTCCTCCGTTCAGAAACACCATTCAATTGAGGTGTTCCTGGAGGAGTAAGCTGTGAGATGATCCCACAACTCCTATAATGGTTAACGAACTCTTGGCTCAAATATTCACTACCCCAATCAGATCGAAGTGCCTTAATTGTTTTGCCATGTTGATTTTGCACTTCATTTTGGAATATTTTGAGCATTTCAAAAGATTCAGACTTATGTTTCATTAGATAGATATAACCATATCTACTAAGACCGTCTATTAATGTAATCAAGTACAAATGACCTCCTCTGGCAGCTTCATTGGTCCACACACATCCATATGTATGAGGCTCAATAAATCGGTAGCCCTCTCGCTGTGTCCAGTAAAAGGTGCCTTTGTCATCTTACCCAATAAACAAGACTCACATGTATCAAATGATTCAAAATCAAATGACTTCTGAATTCCATCTGTAATGGAGTTTCGAAATGCGTTTCTCATTTATATGGCCTTGACGACAATGCCATAGGAAGGTAGGACTCAAATCTTTTAACTTGATCCTTTATGTCACAGATGTCCATTCAATTTTCTACTGTCCTTGAGTTCCTATACATTTATACAAATGCGTGAATCACATGTAGTATCTAATACCCATGTTTGAGGAAGTAGAAAAGCGAATGTCTACGACATAGATACTTGAAGCGATAGGCCCGCTATCCTTCCTGTCCTTTTCCAGATCTTCTTGATAGAGCTTGCAGTTCCTCTTCCAATGACCGATTTCATTACAGAAGAAACAGACCCCATCCTTCAGAGGTTTTACCTTCTTGACTTTCTGTTTCATACCCCTTCCATTCTGAACAGACAAAATAGAACTGGGCCTCTTCTCAAGGCTCTGCTCAGCAGTTTTGAGCATCTCATGCAGTTCAGAAATTGATTCTTTCATATTGTTCATGTTGTAATCCATGATAAAGTTATCATAACTTTCTGGGAGTGAGATCAAGATCACATATGTAGCTAACTCCTGGGATATGGGGAATCCAAGCCTTTCAAGGTGATCAATGTAGCCTTTCATTTTCAAAAATGAGGACTAACTGGTTGACCTTCAACCATCTTGCAAGAGAATAAGGCCTTTGTGGTCTCATACCTCTCTTGTGTCGCCTGTTCCTGGAACATTTCCATAGGATGATAAATCATCTCAAACACCTCTATGTGTTCTAGATCTCCATCGAGGTCTGGAACCACAGTGGAAGGCTTCAGGCATCCTCTATCCATAGAGTCATCCTGATGCTTCTATAAGCATCAGTCTGATCTCTTGGATCATCAGCTGTAGGCTCGTTAGGGATGGGTTGATCGATAAGATACTCCTTTCTTTCGTGTTTAGGATCAACACTTAAGTCCTCAAACATGTCAAGAAAGTTTGTCTCATCGAGTTCGTCCTTCTCAAGGACCGATCGCATTGATGGTGTTGTGGTGTTACTATTCGAAATGATTCTACAATTTAAAAGATATGCAAAGTATAATCAGTAACATCCCACTGAATTAATAACCCTCATTATAATTAGTGGGCTAAGATCCATATTTGGCTTAATCTTAAGTCCGCTTTGGCAGGACGCTTAAAATCAAGTTATTTAGGTAGGCAACCTCTTTGCCAATTACATCACATGTAACTCTTAGATCTTTATGGGATTTGATCATCATATGACCTAGCATATTTAATCCCATCTAATGCCTTGAGATCCAAAACCGTTTTGATAATCTCAATTAAGTCAAGACAATAATGAATGTAGAGTATCACCATTACTCTCTCTTGTCTCCCCAAGATTACTCAAATGTATCCACTTTGGTGGAACATACAAATGAGTGATCGAGGTTTTGACAAGTATATATTTATTGATGGCATTGTGACTTAAGGTTTTATTTAGAGGGTATTATTAGATATAATCAAATTAATCCTATTAATTTAATTCTAAATTAATTATAAGTGATCTAATCAAATCATAATTAAGACTCTAAATTAATTATGAGTGATCAAATCAAATCATAATTAAAACTCTAAATTAATCATAACATATGTTAATTCATACAATTATGAAATAAATCATTATGATTAAATTATTGAGACTTGCAGCTGTCGCTTCATTTTAATACGACTAGATTTATATCTTATAGGATTTCTAAAACCCTAATTAGCCTATTAAAATATTCAAAATTAATCTCAATTAATCTTGAACTCAAATTTTAGATTAAAATAACATTAATTAAATCTGTCCAACAGACCTAATCTAATCTATTTATTTTAATCTAATATAAAAGACTGCCTATTTAATTTATCTTTATTAATTCTACCTATATGAATGCAATCATTATTGTATATCTCATATAGAATCTAAATTAATCATGCAGTGATCATATCAAAACATAATTAAAACTCGTGAACAACATGGCTCATCTAACTTGTAGTCCCCTCAAGCCAATGAGAAGACTTCTCTAAATAATAAGAGAAAACACATATTTAAATTTACAACACTAGTAAAATCTAGAGCCATGTTGTTCAACATACCTAAACAACACTTTGTAAGGTTATGAACATACTTTAATTCATACATTTATGAAATAAAATATTACTCATGATAAACTTCTCTAATCTTATATTACTTTATATCATGATTTAAATTCTCACACTACAAACAATTTCATTTCTTGCGCTACAAACAATCAGCCGGTCCTTACGGTGGTCCCGCTAGCCGGTTAGCCGAAGCGCCTCCAGAGCTTTTGAAAACATCATATTCTTTTAGAAAGAGAGTTTCATAAAACTTAATTTCAAACCCCCAAGGCGTTGTCCGAGCATGATCGAAAATTCTGAACGATTCAGAACGTCTTCGATGTGCATGAACGTGACGGACGATTCTGAATATCGTGCACTCTGAACAATTCTGAACTGTACCCGCAGCACCATTCTAGAGACCCGTCTGAAACCCTAACGCGAATTTTCAAATTAAAGCATTCAAGATTTGATTTCTTGATACAAAGATTCAGTTTCTTGCATACAAAGATTCAGATTTTTGCATACAAAGATTCAGATTCTTGCATATATATCACATATAATAGCATGTACAGAAACCCAATTTAAACGCACGTTGCGTTGGCTCTGATGCCACTGTTGGGATCCATACACGCAGTGGATTAAAATTTTCTACGAATCCCGTCCCGAGGATCACTCAGGTGCGTTTAAATCAAGGTTAGGGAACCCAAATCATACCTTATAGAGAACTCGGAATCATCCGGAGCCGGAGGTTTTCCTTTGATTTTAGCGAACTAGTAGATCAAGAATCTACACAAACCCTTTGCGCACATTTTCTCATGGTGATCAAGAAAATTCAAACTGTAGTGAATTCGTCCGCGTCTCGTTCTCTTTGAACTGGTGGGCTACCTTCTCGATCAGTAGAAGACGACTCTTAGAATCGGCTTCCTCTACTGGTATCCACACGAACAATCCCCGAACACGGCTACGGTAGCGTGCTAGTGCCTCTTGTGCGTCTCTCTCTTTTTCGCTTTAGGGTTTCTCACGGCTTTCTAATAATCTCGACTAAAAGTCCCGTAGGTTTTTCTAAACCCATCGGCGTATTATATTCAAAATTAATCCCCATTAATTTTGAATTTCGAATTTTAATTAAAAAAAGTATTAATTAAATCTATCTAATAGATTTAATCTAATGTATTTATTTAATTCAAATTAAAAGCCTTCTGATTTAATTTATCTCTACAAATTAAATCTGAAAAATGATATCTATCTATTTAATTAAATTTTAGATACAATATCTCAATTTAAATTAAATAGATAATGATATCTTTATTCGAAAATCAAATGAGATATAATATCTCTATTTGTTTTAGATATTTAATTTATCCGATAAATTAAATATAAAACAAATATCATATAATAATATTATAATCTCCATTAAATAATATTATTATATTATTTTCGAATTTAATATATATATATACACACATATATATATATTTATCCTAGATTAAATTCAGTATTCATTTATTCTCAGATTAATCTTAGATTCAATGAATCTGGACACTTTTACCCGTGTTGGATTATTCTTGTGTGCGACCTTGCAGGCCCATATGAGATTGGCAGTGGGCCAAGACTGTATCAGCCCACAAGTCGCAAGCGGCCTCTAGCAAGACATTGCGACTACCTAATTCACATGGGGATCGATGACACGATACTACCTATCGTATAACCATGTCACGTCCCTTTTGTCACACAATAATTCGGTCAAGGATGAGGCATGGATAACGTCAACTTCCTTTTCTTGACCATTACTTTCTCGATTCTCGAGTAGTCTAATAAGTGAAATGGAAACTCCTTTCCATCACAGTATGGCCATACATTTCTTAGACTCACTCATCAAGGGGCCCAGTATTATCTCTCTACAAATGTGAAAGACAAATTCCATCTTGATCATTCACATTCCTCCGCATGAAAACCACTGATCCTGATCCCAGCCTTTATCATCACCCGGTCATAGGTGACTTTTGACTAGGTCAAAGACCAATGACTCATCATGTAGGAATCCATGATGATCTCAGGTCATAGGGCATTGTGACGCGGTTATACATGAGATAAGCTTATGACTTAATCCATGCAGCTTTCTCATAGTGGGTCGGTCCAGCACCTTGTACTCTTATAAATGCCCATGACTTTGATTCGTATCTCCATACCTCATCAAAGTCATACTGGTCTTAACTCATCTTCGCTCCCGCATAGATGACCGACCAGAGACATTTAGGATAATCTATAAGATATATCCAGGGATATAGTTATCACCATAAACATGCGTATGAAATGATAACTTAATGGAGAACAATGACTTGCCCCTAGGGCATAATTTCCAACACTATGATCACTAGAAGTAAAGTAGGTATCTTCAAACCTAAGGTGTTTGCTGTTGCTGAAGATACACCCATTCCCCGAAATATTGAAGAAGCTCTGGCTGACCCTCACTAGAAAAGTGCTGTTGAGGAAGAGTACAATGCACTCCAAAAATTCCATACATGGGATCTTGTTGAGTGACCAACTGATAGAAAAGTCATTGGACGTCGATGGCTTTGTAGACTGAAAACCCATGCTGATGGGTCTATAGCTAGATATAAAGGCAGATTGGTTGCAAAGGGTTACTCCCAAGAAGCAGGTGCATATTACTATGACACGTTCAGTCCTGTGGTTAAAGCTACCACCATTCGAACCTTGCTGACCCTTGCTGTTACAAAAGAGTGGAGGTTACATCAGATAGATTTCAATAACGCATTTCTCAATGGTGATGTAAGTGAAGAAGTCTTTATGGAGCAACCACCAGGCTTCATTGAATATGATAAAGAAGGAAATGCACTAGTTTGCAAGCTTAACAAAGCCCCCTATGGACTAAAACAGGCACCCAGAGCTTGGTTCTCTAAGATTAGCACTTTCTTAACTACTCTCGGATTTACTCCCTCAAAATCTGATTCCTGTCTGTTCATTAACAAGACAGATGACAGTATCACTTATTTGCTGGTCTATGTTGATGATCTAGTGCTCACAGGCTCAAATGAAAAACTCCTATAGGAATTTATCTCCAAAATGAGCATGGCTTTTTCTTTGAAGGACCTCAGTGATCTATCATTTTTCTTAGGCATTGAGTTCAACCGCTCATCCAGTGGCATTCATCTCACACAGAAGAAGTACATTCACACTCTACTTACAAAAACACAAATGGCTGGAGCACATGCTTGCTTCCCCCATGGTTGCAAATGTCCAATTGTTTGCTAATGACAGCTTGCCATTCTCTGATCCTAAGCTCTATCGAAGTGTGGTGGGCTCTCTTCAATATCTCTGTTACACTCGCCCTGATATAGCCTTCACCGTCAATAAGCTCAGCCAATTCCTGCATGAACCCACGATGAAACAGTGGGCATGTGTGAACATACTGCTTAGGTATCTTGGTGGTACCAGCACCCACGGTTTGCTCATAAAACCATGTCAACAATTCACTCTTACCACTTATACAGATTCTGACTGGGGGGGGGGGGGGTATCTCTACCAAGAAGAAGAAGAATGATCCAACTGATGAGGTTCTAATTCTTCCTAAAAATAAAAGATCTACAAGTGGATACTGTATCTTCCTTGGTGCTAATCCCATATTATGGATATCGAGAAAACAACAAGTTGTGTCCAGATCAGCCACTGAAGCTGAGTATCAGAGTGTTGCTGACTCTATTCAAGATATCATGTGGGTTCTGTCCCTATTGAAAGAGATGCAAATTGAAGTGGTTAATGCACCCTTCATTTGCTGCGATAATACAGGAACAATTGCTCTTGCATCCAATTCGGTTCTCCACTCAAAGACCAAGCACGTGGAGCTTGATGCCCACTTTATCAGAGAAAAAGTTGTTGCTGGTATAGTCACTGATGGACATGTTCCATCTTCCTATCAAGTTGCAGATATACTCACCAAGCCATAGATCTACGCATGTTTGCCTTTTGTCGAGATAAACTCAATGTCCTTGCTCAGGATGAACTACACAATGGAAAACCAAGATAAAGTTGTCTTAAGTAGAGGGAATGTTAGTGAATTAACTAGTTCACTTAGTTAGTTACAGATGAAGATGACAGCTGTAATGCACACCACGTGTTATGTTGTTATCAAGTTGTTAGTCCAGCTGTGTATTCGGTTATGCATGTATCATTACTGATAGTATAACACTTTGTAAGACTCACCCTATATAAGTACTGTATGGACTTCACATGAATAATAACAATTGAAATTTTCAGTGAATTATTTTTTGTTCTCTGAGATGACAATTGACAAGCTCATATATGTTAACTAAGCCAGCTCTTATTGAGAAGTGTATGTCACTATATGAACAAATCATAAAATAATCATTAATAAGTCCATTTATATTAACTAAAACAACTTCCGTTGATAAGTATATGAACTATATTAGTAAGTTATAAAGTGACTATGAACAAACTTATCTATGTCAATAATATAAGTTCACATTTGAAATCTTTATCACCGAAACCCATAGAAACATTTTTAATATAAGAATATATATTGAGACTTTCTTAATATTTTTTTTAGTCCTTTAAGTAAGATTCTCACGTAGAAAGTAGAAAGGCCTTTTCGCCCTGTCTCACTCGTGAGAAAACCCGTGATTCCTATTTCCCGCTCATCTCCAACTATGTGTCGTTTGGTATTCATTCGTGTTCTGTACTTTATGTCGTTTTGATGCAAAACGCGCCAACGTCGGCTCGTCCCACACAAAAATGACGTGGCACTTTCTACGCCTTGGATTTGTAACTTTCATTTCCAAACATAATCAAGTTATCTGCGCCTAAACGCGTTACTTTCCAGGACTTCGCCGATCGGCGTCCTGGTCGCTTCTTTGCTCGTGACCCTACTCAGGGATTCGCTTCAATCTTGCTCGACGACCATTCTTGCTGAAGTTGCTGCCATGGCCACCGCGACACTTCCATGGCAACCTATTAGACCGTTAAAGCTTCATCGGCGCTCGGTGACGATTCGGACCTCGGTTTCCGTCCAAGCCTTCCGTCGGAGCGATTTTGATAACTTTACTCAGCGCATGACTTCTGGTGAGGCATGGAAGGATGCTTGGCGCAGTGCCAATGATGGCTTCGAGCAGCTACTTTTTGAAGCAAAGAAGACTGCTGAGCGGTTAGACCGCCGCTACGAGTTATCGCGGCGGCTAAGTGAAGCGACGAGGTCCGCCGTTGATCGGGCTCGTGAGATTGATCGTGAATTTGAGATTGGAATGAAATGGCGTGCCTTCACCATGGATTTCAGCAGAAACTGGCCGAGGGTCGGTTGCCCTTTTAATTTGCGGAGCGACTATTTAATTTTGTTATCGTCTATTTATTCTTTCCCGAATTGTCTTCTACTGAAACAACACATGGTGTCAAGAAGCTTTCGATTATAGGAGTTTAGAAGCAAAAACGTGTCCAACTTGTCTAAATGAAGAAAGAAAGGACCATTTGAGTGGTACATAGTGAATTTGCTATCAAGTACTAACCCTGATCTTGAACATAAACAACTCCAGTGAAATGGATTACTTACATTGATAATCAACATATTGGTCTTCTGCGAATCTTAAGCATGCTATTTACACAAATCCTCTTATCCACCAACTAAAATAGAAAATATAGAAGGTAGTACTGACTGCTAAAAATTAGGAAATCATGCACTTCCAGCCACTTGACCCACGTTGTGCATTAACTCTCACTTTGGTCAGCCACTTCTTCACTCATTCTTCTGCTTTAACTCCCACTCTTGCCTCACGTTTCTGCCTTATATAGTGTGTGGTAATTGCAGCTTTATCATAATAGATGGATAAGACATACCCAAGAGTATAAATTTAACTTCAATTTGAGGAAATATTACATTTGTCACTTGATTTTGGATTCTGCAACCAAGACCATGATGACCAACCATAAGTCTAGCATAAGTCGTAAATAATCTCTCAATTAGAATGTTTGCAGGTGATTATGTCAATATGTCCTAAAAGGATGCTGGAAAAAAGACTTTTATATCTAATCATTGCCCTTTTGTTGGAGAAAATTGTCCCTATGACCACCAAAAGCATTGTTGTCATCCATCACTTCCATCTTTATAATTCATCCTGGTCCTACAATTTCATCTTTGCCATTACCTACGGCTGAAAGATAGTATTAGAGAAAGTGCAATTTGGTTGATAAAAGCTGTTTACTTTGTTTCTTTCCTGGTTTAGGGAACCAAGATTGATGAATTTTTAGTCTCTTGAGATTTTTATGTCCCCCCCCCCCCCTTTCTCCATTTCAATGGTTTTTTATGCTCAGAGCAATTATGTTTTTGTTTGATTATATTTGCAGTACAGGACGCAGCTCAACAATTTTCTGGATAGTCCAATTGGAAGGAGCTCTGCAGTAAGAAACTAAGAATGCTTTACATTATTATTTACTCATTTTTTATGACTCTTGTCATATTAATAGTGCTTCTGTCTTGACTCCAGCATTGCTTGTTATATGGCGTTGTCTTATGTTTTCATAGTCTGCTGTTTTATCATAGTAGTTCTTAAATCTTAATAATTTGAAAATAGTGAAAATTCCAAATAAATACTATTTGAACTTGAAAAACCCAAAAAGTCTGTTAGCATATAGAAATGACAAATAAGTCTTAAAGCACTAATATGGGATTTTGAAATGTTATGCTTTTACTAAAATGTCCCTCAAATTTTTTTCCCCTTAAAAAAGAAAACCCTCGTCGGCGCCGGAGCTTCGGCGGCTGGCACCACCCGACCGGCTGACTCTGATGACCGAAGCTCAGGCTACAACTTAAGTAATGGGATTGAGTACTTGAGCTCTTTAAACCCTATCAAGCATCGTTGACAAGTTGAGTAAAGACGATGACAACTTAAGTGTAGTTGTTACTTAGTAACCTCAAGACCGTAATTTGTCATTGGCTATATTCAAGTTGTGATTGCCTTTATTCAAGTTGTAAATGACACTAGATAGGGTTTATGAAGCTCAAGTAGTCAATCCCTGGTAGAAGCACAACATTTTAAAATTCTAGAATAGTCTCTTGAGACCTTTTAGTTTTTTCCATGTGTTAAGATTTTTTGGGGTTTTCAAAGTTCAAACAGTATTTATTTGGAATTTCCTTTGAAAATATCCCATCTTCATCCTCTAGGTACATGTTTTATAATAATGGTTTTTTGCTAGGTTAACCATAATGTGCTTCTGTTGTCATCATCAAAATGTTACATGTTTCTTATTGTTTGGTACTGCAAAAAACTAATTATATGATGGTGCTAGCAGTTTATTGCATGATAGTTAGTGAAAAATATGCTTCGAACCTTCCTATGTAGTAATTTTATCTGTAGGTTTCTTTTTTCAGCCGCTGAAAGGATAGGGAAGGTTATATAATTTCAATCTGTTTCGGCTAGTTTAATCTTTTGTTGGTTGGGATGTTTCTTGTAGGTAGAGAAATGAAATTTGTTTTGGCATCAAAAAGTGTATTTGTTGCAGAAAATATGGTTATTGTGTCTGTCACTATCTTGTTTCATGTTCCCTCATTTGTTTTTCCCTCATCTTTTGTTCATGTTCCATCATTGAAATCTTGTGTTCAAGTTCTTGATTTGAGTTCACCATATCTGGATCTTTATTGCTCTTCTAGCTGTTGGAACCAGTGCCCTTTACCTGTCACATGTTATTTTTTCTTTCACTGCAATTGCTTTTTTAGAGCAATGATTTGTGTTTCTTTATTCATTGTTTCCCTCATTCTTCCAGTATGTGTATTCTGCCCCCTTTCTCATGTATAGGCAATATACTGATCAATGAAATACTTAGATACATAGGGATATGCGTAGGAATCAAGCAACTTTGTTACATTTTTAATACATTTTGCTTTCATTTTTCTTTTTGATTTTATGGGAATATATTTGTTTTATTGAAAATGTTCTCTTGGATATTGTAGCATTTATTAGCTTTTGTTCTCTTTTCTTTCCGCCCTATGTATATATTTGGGTGTATCTTACTATTCAAATATAACAAATACATTTTCTCCATAAATTTCCACAGTTGTGTACGTTTTTAATTTTTCTTGGGGGATTCTCCTCTGATTTATGGACTTTTTCTGCATTAGATTCCTTTACTGGCGAGGAAATATATAACTGTTGATCCATTTCGACAATAGAAATATTGCTTCAATGTGATATCTTGTTGTGTGTACGGATATAAACTTCATATAATTTTTCGTTTTCCTTTTGATAATGCAACCGCGATATTGTTTATGTGCAAATTGTTTTTGCAGACAATTTTCTTCATCTGGTTTGCTTTATCTGGCTGGCTTTTCCGGTTTTTGGTGATTGCAACTTGGGTTCTTCCCTTTGCCGGACCTCTTCTCATTGGTACACTGGCTAACAACCTAACTATCAAGGTATTTGAGAAAGTTGATTGGGTCTACAATGTACCTTGCACTTGAAAGCATTCTGAATATTTTTACTTAGCATTAATCATTGACAAAATGATTTCAACTTTATTTTACTTCTCTGTTCCCCCCAAAGAATTCCGAATATTTTAATTTGCTTTTAAGAGATGAAAGTAGTCTAACTATCGAGTATGAAAATAAGTTCTTAAAACAAGCACAAAATTTTAGAGGAAACAGTAGCAAACTAGCTCATGTGACTCAGTTGAGTGCTTAAACTCTTTAGTTTATGTAACGAGGGAAAAGGCCAAGCAGTTGTGCACTTCCAGGATATTTCTGTTTGAAGTAAAAGTATTTCTCTCCAGTCAATTACAGCTAATGATTATTTGTTTTAGCTTCTTTAATCTACTCTGAAGTCTTTTGAAAATTTGCCTCAAGCGTTTGCTACATCTCCAATTGTGCAGGGAACTTGTCCAGCTTGCAAAATGCAATTCGCCGGCTACAAGAACCAAATGATTCGATGTACAAGCTGTGGCAACATTGTGTGGCAACCCAAAGGGGATTCCTTTTCAAAGGATGGAAGAAGAACCTCCTCTTCTAAATCTGACCCTGATATTATTGACGTTGACTTTGAGGAGAAATAAAAGAGATGCTCAAATCAGGATCTTATGATTCTGGACTTAGCAGTGGAAACACACAGCAAATAGAAATCAGTGGCCTCTGTTTGTTTGTTTGTATTGTAGTACTATGCAGTCATGTTTAGATTGAGTTTTGTTCTTTACTCAATGCGTCGAGTACTTAGAGGATCTGTTTAGATTTATGGACATGTAAATCTTTTCTTAATATTATGAATAGATGATAGAGGAAGAGGGTGGAAATGCAAGTTGATGAGAAAAATATTTTGTATGTTGCGTTGGTGCAACCTTGTTTGTACAGAATACAGAGATTTGGGAAGAATAACGTATTGCCCTTAAATGTTTGTCATTCTCATTCTAATTTAATTTCGAACACAACAGTTGTTAGTACTATCCAGTGCTTCATATTTTTTAGAAAACACGAAAATTTTGATATATTTATCCTTGTATTGTTTTTTCATGGTGACAATCCATGAATGTGTCTCAACTTTATTTTATTATTTGATTATTATTATTTTACCTGGTTGTGGCCTAAGTCCTTCTAGTTTTGAAACTTATAATTCAATTCTTCTAGTTTTAGATCAATTACATGGTTCGCCTTCACAGGTCATAAAAAATATCCAACATCAGACTTGGGTGGAATTAAAAGAGGCACCATACCAAAATGTCTTCTTACCATCACAACCCCAAATCAGGTTTCATTTAAACCAAACCTGACCCAGTAACCCTCAAAATTAAACGCGATCAGAAATGCATTTGATCATTGATCATGGGTCTTTCACTGGAATTTACAGAAGACTAGAAGAGAACACAAGGTGAAAAATGGTTTAACGGACCCAGGTGGACTTATGGGCCGAGTGACAAACCGGAACTAACGGACCCAGAAGTCCCAAAGCGTCTACAACACAACCAAAACAACGGTATATAATCTTCGGAATAGAGGCATTTGGGCACGACCTTACTTGAACAGGATTTGTTCTATAGGCTCGTACATCTGTGTCCTTGAGTTTCAAGGAGACAAGAACCAAAGCTTGGTTGATGACTCATGACCAGGTGACCAGAGTGTGATTATTGGCTGAGTTGACCCATCTCGATGGCTCATCTTGGCCGCAGAGGATCGTTCCCAGGCAGCCCTGCTGTGTGGGATGGTCACTTGGTTGTCTAACAAGCTCACCCAAATATTTTTTCCCCCCTTTTTCCGATCTATTGAAGAAAATGGGCCACCGCGTCGGATTTTCTCCAACCACTCTCCCGGCGATTCCACCTCTCTAACCTTCCAAAGATGCTCAGGCTACTGAGATCGAAAACTCCGAGTTCCTAATTCGCCGCCAGATCCTCCCAAATGTGGGTCCCATGGTTTTACTACTCATAAATCATCGACGGGTTAACGTGGAGTCATTTTTTGTTCTTTCACTCTTTGTTTATACATTTTATTGCCGTCCAGTATAATTTAATTTTTACTCATTGGATATTTATTCACTTATTTAAATATAGACAACACAAAATTTGAAAATCGTTTTAGTCATGATCTCCCATGCAACTCTTAGTGTTTGAGGGAAAAAATATTTAGTTTATACTAATCTCTGCAATTTGGCATGTGGCCATGGGGAAAAAAGAAAGAGGTTGAAAATGACCGATTTCATTTACTACTAAGGAAAAACAAGAGTATTTATCACTATTTTCAAGGTTTAGACTTAGACCAAAAGCAGGATACTATGCAGATCTTGGAAAACAAGAGTATTTATCACTATTTTCAAGGTTTAGACTTAGACCAAAAGCAGGATACTATGCAGATCTTGGAAAAAATACTTGTGGATTAAATATATACTCATTAACTAATTAAAAAAGATATTTAGGAGTTAAATGTATACTCATTAACTAATTAAAAAAATATTTAGAGGCCAAATGTAGAATAAAAGTATATAAAACAATGTTTTTTTACATTATATTAAATTTTCTAAAAAAAAATTCTCAACACTTTTTTTTTTTTGGGGGGGGGGGGATGACCCCATGATCTACACTAAGCTCCGTCTATGACAGTACTTGTAACCCACTAAAAACTCACCATCATCTCCAGCGCGCAGTTTAGGAACTTGCCAAGAGTGTTGCCATTTGAATCTGTTGCCAATTAGCTTTCGATCATCAAATTCTAACAGGGACTTTTTAATTTTATATAATGGCTTGGATCATTCTAGAGAAATCAAATAGATATACAGTAAAAAAAAAAAGGTGGGAGAAATCGTTAAACTAACGGTGAGAAAAATTAAAATAAAAAAAACGGTGAGAAAAATAAACCTTCGTTAGGGAGTTTTATGCTGATAACATGTTATGAAATTAAGAAAATATAAGAAATTGAGATGAAAGAGATTATGAGAGACAAGAGAGAATTTGAGATAAATATAAAGCAATATCTTGTTCATTTAGACGCCTTCTATCTCTTGATACAAGGCTACTATTTATAGCCCACAATTCTCTACAACAAATATTAAACCTATATAATTGTACAATATGTAAAATTTAGAGGTTATGTGTATTAAACAAGAAAAGCTCCCAAAAAGCCATTCATGTGGTAGGGTTATATAGGTTTAAGTGTAGAATTCCAAAACATCCCACACCAAATATTGGAATATTTATAAAGTTTCACAATTTATATTTATTTTTTATTTTTTATCTTGTACAATTCTGAATTAAAACTCAACTATTTAAAGTTGAAGAGTAATTTAGATCAAACAATCCATTTGAAAATTCTCTCATAATTAATTATATCGTGAGTGACCAATCACCAATCCTTATGATGAACTAATAATTAATAATTATAATTTGCTACAGGTGTTCTACATGTGGCTGGAGATATGTTTTAGGCAATACCCAAGGGGGATGCCGTTTCCATGAAGGTAACAAAACTTATTTTACTCCAAGGCAAAAATTAAAAAGGATGAAGGTGCAGATTTGCCAACCAACTATTACCTGAGAAGTGTCTGGGCTAAATAACTATTGAGGGAATCAAAATTGCCAATCAACAATTAAAAAGTGAAAAAAAAAACACCAAATAACTATTAAAAGTGAAAAAAAAACACACCAAATAACTATTTAAAAAAAAAAACAACTATCACAATTAAGTTAAAATATGAGGCACTGGTGTAGGACGGTGGCGGAAACGCTGGAGAAAAGAGCGGTTAAGCCTTCTTGTTAGAAAAGGAAAACACTAACAGAGATAGGACCTATGGGAACAGGCATTGCGGCAGCAGCGGTTGCTGCTTGTGGCATCGGAGGGATGGAATCAGGGTGTAAGGTGCGTGTCAGTTGAACGCTGTGAACTACTGGATGAATTCAAGAGGGTGAGTGGAACACCCAGCAACAATAAAAGCTTTGGAAATGCCGACGTCGCTGACACTGTGACAATCAATGGAAGACAGAGACACCAAAACAGTAACGGGGTAATAGTTCGTTGGTGAATCTGCTCCAAATTGTCTTTTTTTTTTTTCACTTTTTAATTGTTGATTGGCAATTTTGGTCCTCTCAATAGTTATTTGGCCTAGACGTTCCTTGGGCAATAGTTGGTTGGCAAATCTGCACCTTGACCCAATTAAAAAATTCAGTGGATTCTTCATGACTGGAATGACAAAAAGCGCTTGAAGCTATTGAAGAATTGCTACAAGTCCATTCCAGAACATGGGAAGGTGATTGCAATGGAATCAGTGATATGTGATATGCCTCAGGCCTCAGCTTCTGCAAAGTGCAACTTCCAAATTGATGTGTTCATGATGGCTCAAGGTGCTGCTGGTGGAAGACTTCGAACCCATCATGATTTTTTCAACCTTGCAAAAGCAGCTGGATTTAAGGGTGTTCAATTCCAATGTTTTGTTCGTAATTTCTGGGTTATAGAGTTCTTCAAGTAGTTAACCGTATTACCTATTAGTTGACATTGCAATTGTTTTCTTCAAGTTGTTTTCTTTCTATTAGAATTGATATGATTTGCCTTTTTTTTTTAATTGAATTGATAAGATTTTTACCTCACATGTGTATACATAGGAAATAAATTAGCAATGTGCGATTCATATAATCAACCCCACCTAGTAGAATAAAACTTGTTATTATTGTATACATCGGAAATAAATTGAAGTAGAGTGGCTTGCAAAAGTGATCTTCCTCGAAATCCATTTACTTTTGATATTTCCCTGCTTTCATTCTCAAATATGGTAGTATAGGAACATGCACAAACTACTCAAGGTTACAAGTAGGTCAGGACCTAAGAACTTCCACTTATAAGAGAATTTTTATGCTAGTAAGTCATAAGGTCATTGACCGGAGCAATTAGGTTAGATATTTCCCCTTTTTTTTTTTTTGGTGGGTCTGTTAGATCCTTCTCTCCATGAATTTTTCGGTTTTTTCTTGAATGAAGGCTTCAACTGCAACAAACACATCCATACCATCCAATAGATCCCACGAGAAGATTGATCAAATTGTAAAACCAAATCCAGATGTGACCCATTTTTCTGGGTCCGTTTGGGATAGCGGTGGTAGAAGTGGCTTTTGTTTTTTATGGACTTTTTTTCTAATGGACTTTTTCTGATGTGATTTATGTTTGGGATAGCTTCACAAAGAAAACAACTTCAGACTTTAAAGCCCATCAAAGTGTGAAGTCATGCCAAACACTCATTATTCTTGCTTCTCCTTTTAGTGAACTCTCAATGGGCTTTTTTTTAGCTTTTAAAGCCATGTCAAACAGGCTCAACTTATCATTGGACTTGTTGCACTCCCTTCACATTGTTGACAACAGAGGAAACTAACACGTGAACAAGTTCACTATCCAAAAGGATATACTTCATCATCTACTGAGAGATTTATCTCTCCGGATATAACAAACTCTTCCTATAAAAATTCTATGGGTAGCAAGAATCAATAAAAATTCTATGGGTAGCAAGAATCAACTGATGATATTCTTGAGAAAACCCAGCATGAAGCCATGAAGAAAAGGAGCTTATTCTTGTCTGTTTTGACAAATGGCTGAAAGTCACTCTTTATATAAGTCAGAGAGAAAAGTAATGACTGGGAATAGTTTAGTATGTAAAAACAGGGAAGATAAATTAAACATTTTAGACTGGGCCAACAAATGAGCTAATTCTGGGAATTAACCGTGATGGGGCCTTTGACACACTTTATTCCCCACTCTAATTTTACAATATGCTGCATCCTCTATAAATGATCCGCATGGGTGGTTTCTCCAATCACAATGATCTTCACAGACAACGTAAATCAAAATATTGTCTTAGGTTTTGTTCAAGAAACTGGAATTCAGGATCTGATTCTGATGGGCAGACTGCCATGAAGGCGATATAAACAGACTTGTACTCATTCAATATTGTTTTATGACATAGACTTCCAATGAGATGCTATACATCTTGTCAGATAATGTCAACCGAGGAAGAATTGCACTGAATCATAAAGTCTAGTCAGTTCTGACCTTCTCAATACCTGACTTGCTTAGTATGAAGACACCAATCACAATAAGTAAGGCACCTGCAACCCACTGCCAACCAGTATTTTGCATCAGATGTGCTTAAATCAAGAAATTTGAATCCATGAAATGAAAAGGCACAACAACCTCTCCCTCCAAAATCCACATAAAATTCAGAAACAACACTGGAAGAAACATAAGCAGAAAAATAACCAGATATTACTTTTTGCCATTTAACTATTAGTCTATTAAATTATGTTGCCAAGTCAGACATAATCATTATGAATCCATTACTAATGCTATCTGATTTTTCAAGGAGTAGATTGGAGTTTTGTCTTCTTTCCTTCCCTATATATGTAGTTCCTTTTCATTCTATAAAATTTGAATTCAGGAGTTCAAATAGTCAGAAATTCATCATTGTATCCAAGCATATGGGTTATTTCCACCGGAGGTTAGTGTAAAATCCATAAGTTGGTGATTAGTGTAAAAAAAGTGATAATAGCTTGCAAAATCTAGATCTCTACATCACAAAAAATTGCAGATATAATAGCTAAATCAGGACCTTTGCTATAAAGTAAGGGGACGAAGACAATGGGATAAAAATGAAAATAAAATGCCATGAATGAAAAATACTACAATTGTTAGCTCCAAGATGTTCCCCATTTGTAAAGGAGCAATAGAGATCATAATTTCTCTTAAAATAATAATCAGTAAGTTGTCTTCTCATTGGTCTAGTTTATTATTTTGTTTTTTTCATATGAAATCATTTAGTGTCCGTAACTTTTGCTTGATTGGTGGCTAATTATGTGGGATTAGATTGGAATCCTTCCCAATATATGTAATTCCTTCTCATTCAAAAAAGATGTGCCTTGTTATCCAATGAAGGATGTGCCTTGTTATCCAATTAAGTTTTAAAAATATGGAGTAGAAAAGATGTATCTAAAATTTTCCGGTCCAGGGAACATGATCAACGAGAATATACCTTATATGATATTGCTTCCTGAAACAAAAAGAATCCAGCTAAACCAGAAGAGATGAAATGGGTGGCAAAGTTTGTCACGGTTGCTTGCAGAGAAGATAGAGCCTTGAGACTATTGACATAACAAGCCCACATCACCACATTGAATACTACAACCAGCCCATACCTAAGAAACTGTTAAGAATACGATTTATTATGAACCACAGTTACAAGCAAGGGGAGGAGAAAAGAAAAATACGAAAAGGCTATGATGAAAATATAACAGACATGTATGTGAGAGATATATTGAAATCAGTAAGAAGCAAAGAGAGAAGAAGAACACATACATATGCTAAAAACTCAAGGCACTAAGTTACATAAAACTGACTAAATGCAAATTTGTGCTTGCGTGTGTCTCTCTGAGTGTCTTTTATTCATTTCTAATTTATCATGATGTACACTCCATCTTAGTTTTCTTACTAGGAAACTAAACCTAGAAAATGCAAAAACTAATGTTTCACTTCCTTATCCTTTCACAAAATCCCCTTAATCCAGGCATCCCTAAGAAGATAGCTGTTCTAATAGAAAATGGCAATACATTGTCGCAAAGGCTTTCGCAAATTAATAAACATATAATAAATTACAATAAAAATAAAAAGAAACCTGCAAAATGGGAGAGCTTTGCAGAAATGGCCGCCATAGCAGCGCAAAATCCAGCAGATATTGCCCACGCGTAGCCTTTCCTCTTCCTATCATCCATCTTTTCACTTCGTCAGAGGTAGCGATAGAGTTACAGGACCAGAAAATCACTAGTTCCCAGTCCAAGATCGGTCTGAAATCGCTCGTGATCGAGATTTACAAATGCAGGCAGCAAGTAGGAAACAGGAAAATGATATGCAATGAAATAAAGTGCCGCTTATATCCGGCCTTCTCATAGTGTGTCACACAATTATGATTTTAAAATTAAAAGAATTTGAAAATTGTTTAGATAATTTTGACATAAATATTACTACCTTTAATCCTAAATATATACTGGTCCTATTTATAAATCTCATTTTGACCAAATCACACATACCAAGGAGAGATAGTTTAACTTAATGATTATGAGGTGAATTTTCAACTTTACTCTCATCTATAATTGAGTGTTTTCAACTTTTTCTTCTCTTTTTATTTTCATTGGTACAATTAATATGGACAAAATTGTCACAATCTCATGTATTTGGTCAAATGGGACTTATAAATAGGACCAAATTTTTTTTGGTCAAAAGGGACTTATAAATAGTACCAAAGTGGTATGATATAATTGACTTTTTTGAAGATATTAAAGAAGCTAAATAAATTATTTAATATAATTAAATAATTTATTTAGATTCTTTAATCTTTAAATAAAATGCCAACTAGGTTATATCTTTAGGACTGGAGGTAAATGTGGAAACAGGTCAGACGACCTGTCAAGGGCCTATGGCCTGACCTGTTAAGGACCTGGTCAAGGTTAGCATGTTAGTTAAAAAAAAGGTCAGACCAAAACTAATTTAAAGGTCTGTTTTGGTTAATAGGTCAGGTCTAGACTTACTAAAAAGCCTAGGTAATTATTCTATCTAAAAAAAGTATTTATTCTACCTGAAAAAAATGTAATTGTATTAAAAAAAAAATACATAGAGAGTATTGCTGAGCCACTTGTTGACTTCGACTAAATGATTGCTAAGCCCAACTGTATAATTCTAGCTGCTATCCCAACTGTATGACTTCCAGATTGCTAAGCCACTTGTTGACTTAGACTAAACGATTAGTGAACGAGAGGCTTTAATTATATGTAGAGTATTGCAACAAGAGTATAATGCCCATGCGCAAAAGGGATCTGGAGGCAGAATATAAATTTCTTGGGTTTGGCCAGTATCCTCTTTCACTCCCATCCTCTTCTTGATCTGAGCCGTCGGATAAAAATCTGGACGGCTCAGATTGTTTTCAGAATTTACCGCATGTGGTACAAATACCGCATGCGGTAATAATTCCCTTATTTTTAGGCAATGGACCGTCCTCTGCAGAGGACGGTAGCTGAACCCAAATTTCTTTCGAACCATGGGATTAATGGCTCATCAATTGTTCAAAGTCCATTATGCAGAGCGATATAAAGCACAATGATATAAATGAGGGTGAAGCTTGCCAAGTCTGAGCATGGTTGAATTCTGAAATAGGAGCGTCTTTTGGAAGCAATAAGCAAAGTCTTGAAGGCGATCTCGTAAGTCCCCAATAAATGCTCAAAGAGCTCGGGGCCGTGCCCTGACTTTGGTGGGGGACTGATATCGAACCCCTCCAAAACTTTTTATTTATCAAAAAAAAAAAAAAAGCACAGTCTTGAAGGCCTCTGCTTTGAGATTGTGAATGTCTTGATATATTGGACAGTGTTGTATCTTTTCTCTCTTTTGATTTTTTCTCCTTTTCTTTCTAGGGGACAGTATTGTATCCTAAATGCAAAACTATGCACTGATTTAGTACAAAATGAAAATTAGAAAGGGCGTAAGAATGATAGCATGTTCTTGTTCATGTGGAAGCTACTGTTTTAGGTGCCGGGAGTATCACTCAAACACAGAATGAAAATGAGGAAACATGTTCACATAAACACATATGGAGGCACTATTTTTTAATATAATCACTTTGGTAGAGGGTAGTAGTGCAGTACTGTATCCTAATTTTGAACTATGGGGTGACATGGGACAAAATTAAAATTGAAAAATGAATGAGAATGGCAATGAGAACACTTCCTTTCGTAAATACATGAGAAGCTCCCTTTTCCAATAAAAACCACTTTACCACTATGAACTAAATATCATAATAACACTTTTTCCTTACATTTCCCCTTCCTTTGAATCCCTTTTCCATGTAACAAGCACAGGCTATGATAAATCTTACACGGATTGGAATTAGCATGGATTTGTTGGCTAAAGACAAATTCAATTGGAAGCACAGGTGCCCTAGGTGTCCAACTAATAAAATAATAATCCAAATGAAGCAAACAATGCATAGCTATTACAATATTAAAAGCCATATCGATTATTGAATCAGTCAAGACATTAAGAATTGCCTTCAAGAAATGGGTAGTCCGTATAGCCAATAATTGGATCTGGAGTATAATATGTCTCTTTGTGGTACTTATTGAGAGGAGCATCAATCTCAAATCTCTTTGGCAAATCTGGATTCGACAAAAACCATCGACCATATGCCACAAGATCTGCTCTGTTCTCAGCAATTGCTTTGTTCCCATCTTCACGTTTATAGCCTCTAGCAGTAATGAAAGTGCCATTAAGGCCTTTCTTATGGGCATAAGACTAACAGGGCCCTCAGCTTTTTCTTTATCATTCTTCCCTTCTGGCTCTACCATGTGCAAGTATAGAATGCCATATTTGTTTAGAGCTGTTGCCATGTATAAGGCAAGCTCTTTTGGATTGGAGTCCACGCATTCCTCAGAATCTGTAAAAGGTGATAGCCTAATTCCCACTCGATCTGGTCCTATCTCATCAGCAACTGCTGCAACAACTTCCAAAGGAAACCGACAACGGTTCTCTAGTGATCCACCATATTCATCTGTTCGGTCATTGACTTGGTCTTTCAAAAATTGGTTAAGAAGATAACCATAGGCACCATGGATCTCAATACCATCAAACCCTGCAATCAAACAGTTATAATCAAATTAAACTTGCATGAAGTTAAATTCTCAAGTCAGATTCAAGTTACATTTTTACACAATATGGTGCTTGCAGGATTAGGTTTGCACATATAAACTTGTTAGCTCCTGTAAGTTCATAAAAAATTTAAACTGGTTATTCTTAGTTCAAAAGTAGGCAAGGTTGCCCTATTTTAAAGTGAAAAAAGATATCTTTTTGTCAAATTGTTCACAAGAAAATAGATGTCAAACTCAGCAGTGTGCTGCTGACTGTAAACTTACACTCATTTTTTGTGTGTAAGATCACAAATTATCAGGTTTGAAGCTAAATCTTGGCAAAAGATGTGGCATAGTGGCAACATGTAATCATTTCACAAAATAGGAACAACATTTTTGTTTGCAATGGGAATTACTAAATTGAACCTTCAATAAGAAGAACCAAAATTGTATTTAAGCTTGTTGTTTATAACTACAATCAATGTATTAAAACAAGAAATAATTTAGTTTTGTGAAAATCAAATTGTGAAAAATCCTCACGTGCCCTGTCGTAAAAGTAGAAATTATATGTACTTTATTTTTAGGTGACAGATCATCTTGTATCCAAAATGTACTCCCTCTGGTTCTTATTATAAGGCACCAACTTGCAAGTTTATTTAGTCCTTTTTATAAGGCACTTGCTTGTTCCCAATGAGCATTGTTTATTTTTTTCCATGTCTGCCCATAATTAATAAAGGTAGTGAATGAAAGTAATAACTAATATGATATTAGAATTTAGTGCAATTAGTAGGGATAATATTGGAAAGTACTTAGATTCTAGGATAACTTTATTGACTTTAACTGCTTTTATTGATTTATGAGAAAAGTTAATTGGTGCCTTATAATAAGGACTCGAAGGGAGTACAATAGACTGAACTAGATTTAAGTTAGGTTGGGCCTCATACTGGAGAAATACTTTGACTTATATCGCTTATGGAGGAAATAGACTAACTTATTATAACATGTTATAGTTAGTAGAGTTACTAGCTTCCATAGCATTTCTGGCTGCAACTCGGAAATCATTGACAATTTGAGGAATTTCATCTGTTCTCAGCCTTCTAGGTGGTGTAAATCGTGTATGGTCAGTCATTCCGTTGTCTATACTAGATATTGGAGCTTGTCCATTTGGCTGGTAACCTTTTTCACATAAAAATATATGTAAGATGGGGATACATTCCAGACATATGCATAAAACTTAAGTATCTTTCTCCCATATAATGCACAAGACAGAACAATAACTAAAAAGTTTTGGGAAGATTATGCCTTTTTCCAAAGTTGAAGTGATTAACTGCGATGCATTGAATGAGTTGTTTCAAAATGATAGGAATTTTACCTCCATGTTGTAAGTTAGAACCAAACTATATTAAAAATGTTATCATAAAAATGGTTCAAACTAATAAGAAATTGAACACTAGGATTTAGGTAATTAGCCACCAGGTTTTGAATGTAATACCTAAATCCTAACAGCAACTTCTCCATGATCTTGTGATAATTTTTCTTAAATTATGGTAACATCTTTAAAATTTAATAGTACTTCCTTTAGTGGTAAATGTAGGAGTTAGTTAGAGAGTTTGTTTTGATCTTAAATATAAGATTTCAAACTCCTTTGCCTCCCATCTTTATTGTTTTTACCAAACTACCCTTATAGCTAGATTTTTATAAGATACTCCTTCCGGTCCTTAATATAAAACCTATTTACCTAATTTTATTAGATGGAGAAAATTAGTTAATTTAATTAATATGACACACACACGCGCATATATATATATATTTCTAAAACACCCTTATTATGGTTGAGAGAACACCAATAGAGATATATTGAAAAAAGATTGGCAAATAAGAGAAATAAGTCATATATTTAAGATCAAGATTAACTCCAAAATTAAGTCTTCTATCAAAGACTGGAGAAATTATATAAGTTATGTCAATAATACTCCAATGTAAAAGAGACGGGGCATTTTAAGAAAACCAACACACATTTGTTTTACAAATAACTAACTTACCAAATTTTCCTAATCTACGTAAATTAGTTAACAAACTCTTCCATTTGGAATTGGAGGGAGTGACTTATTTATATCATACAAGTAACCTTGTATAACTGGCGAATAACATGCTTAAACTTTGTGGTTAATTTCCTAAGCCCTGATGCTAACATTCCTATAACTTTGCAGTAATTCTTTTCCCCCTTAAAAAAAAATGCCAGAAATGTTTGTATGATCTTGGTAATATAAATCACGGGTATTCCGTCCTTTGTCCAATTTGATCCTTTGGTTTTTACAAATAATTCTAATCTGAGAGATTTCTTAATAAAAGTTCTAAGCTTTAGATCCATTATTATAGTTCTCCATAAAATTTAGTTAAAGAATACCTGTATTTGAAACCCTTCCAACATGCCAAATCTGACAAAAGAAGATACCACCTTTGGCATGAACAGCATCCACAATGGGTTTCCATTCTTCCACCTGCTCTTGTGTCCAGATGCCTGGTGTATGCTCAAAGCTTTACATTGAAACCAAAAAACCAAAGGGAAACATATTTTTTTTAAACACGTAGCAAAAAGATGTAAAATCTACATTTTACTGATACTTTTAAAAATCTATATCAGATACATGGTATGACACCATATGTGTGTTGTACTTGTGGACAACCACAACGGCTGGACTGCAATATATTCATCCATATTGCTTCAAATCTTCACTGTAAAATAGGACCTTTTCGTATTTTTAATGTGTAATAGCAAAAGGATCTCATGAGTGTAAATGGTAATGTGATGCTTCTGCATTTTCTTTTTAATCAAATGATGTTTTTCATTTAAAAATAAATAACAATTTTTTTTTTTTGGTGATAAACAATAAATATTTTATTTGTAAATTGCCATGGACATTTATCCGTGTATATAGTTTGGTTGAACCGTTGAACATTTATCATATAATTTTTAGAATACCCAATAATTATTTGTACTTTTTGATGAGCAGATATGTTGATTATATATATAAATAGTTATACAAATGTGTATGCATCCCTATACTAATATTCTAAAATTTCAAATTCTATCATATCTTAGATATCATACTATATTTGAGCAAAAAAAAGATATCATACTATACACCACGACAACAATAACAACAAAGCCTTATCCCATTAGGTGAGATCGGCTACATGGATCATACTATATCATTATGCTCTATCAAAAACTCGATCTTTTGATATATTATTAACCAAAAGATGTTGCTCCATCTTTAGATATCATATTATATCATGTCTAATATGTATATGTGTTTTGATGTAACAAAGGATAAGATTAACATGAAAATAATAAAAAAGTGCAAATTACCCTTAAGCAGTGTCAGAAACACCAGTAGCTTTAGCTATCAGAAGGCCACCCTTGGAAGTTCGTTGGGAGTAAAATAAGATAACATGAGGCTGAGGAACATAGTTGTAACATCTCTATCTAGTCAATGGTGCCAAAACAACTCTGCAGTAGTTGATGCATGTGACTTTCATAGCACATAAGCAAAGAAGATGTATGCACAAAAAGATTAAAATTATCAACACCTTGCTATCCTATTTCATGAATTCAGATTTCCTAACCTTTTTTAAGAAAAATAATTTGTTTTGAGCAAATTCTTGTTTCCT
Organism: Acacia crassicarpa; assembly: GCA_034222035.1. Classification (NCBI taxonomy): domain Eukaryota; kingdom Viridiplantae; phylum Streptophyta; class Magnoliopsida; order Fabales; family Fabaceae; genus Acacia; species Acacia crassicarpa. Next base: position 39,553,181 of record JAWXYG010000011.1, read on the forward strand.
ATTCCTTCTAGATTGTTTGAATTTCTTCTTTTATTCAAATGAAAACTGAATCCCCACAGATGTTAACCTTTCAATTTACTGAGATAAATTTCCCATCTTCTCAACAGAAGGTATTTCTCAAGGCATATTTCCATGAGAAAGTTGATTTCCTTCAAAAATTGCTCTCTTGAGGTAAATTTCATGAGGAAAATCGTGAAGATTTGTTTTGGTAAAGAGAATGGCCATTCTCACACTAAAATAGAAGCAATCCATATATGGAAAAATGATAGTCGTTTTAAGTACTCACTGATCATTCAGTTAATGTAGACAGTCTACATTTATTTAGAACAGTTTTTGTCTTTAATAAAAGAAACCATTCAAATCAATTGAACAATATTCAAAATAAGTTATTTTTCAACTTAAAACAAAGAAAATCCAAATTGCTATAAATAAACGTAAATCCTTAAAAAAGCAACAGTTCTAAAATAAAATTTTATTTTGAATTATAAAACTATAAGCCTTTCATATTTTCAAAATGCTTCATTTTTTCTATTCAAAGATACCAAATCTCAAAATTTAAAGTGACCTATGTATGATCCAGATCAATTCTCAGCTGGGCCTTTCCACAAACATCTTATCCACATGGATTTTAAAGCAAAAAAATAGAAGCAAGTGGTTAGAAGTTGTGAATACCTAAGGGATAGATTGAATTTGCCCATCTTGTAAGGTGTGAGCAGAGGAATAGCAGGAGCTTTACCAGCCATCTCTGCACGAAACCACCACTAGCATCGTTCGTATCTAACTCATACTGTTCCTGACCTTATGAAAGCAAGTCAACGCACGACTTCACTTGGTTTATATAAAACTGAGATTTGCATTAAATTTGAACACACGACGAGTTCCGGATTCAGTTCGAGGAGGAAGTCCTAGCTCGCCACCCATTACGACGTCGTTTCTCCATCGTAAAATTCTGTAGTGAACGAAGGAGACTAGAAGAAGAAGAGAATACAAGATGAAAATGGCTTAATGGACCCAGGTGGACTTATGGGCCGAGTGACAATGTAGAAACTAATGGACCCAGAAGTCCCACATCGTCCACAACACATCCAAAACAAAGGTCTATAAGCGTCGGAACACAGGCAAATGGGCACGACCTTACTTGAATTTTACGACGTCGTTTCTCCATTGTAAAATTCTGTAGTGAACGAAGGAGACTAGAAGAAGAAGAGAATACAAGGTGAAAATGGCTTAATGGACCCAGGTGGACTTATGGGCCGAGTGACAATGTAGAAACTAATGGACCCAGAAGTCCCACATCGTCCACAACACATCCAAAACAAAGGTCTATAAGCGTCGGAACACAGGCAAATGGGCACGACCTTACTTGAACAGGATCTGTTCTATAGGCTCGTACATCTGTGTCCTTGAGTTTCAAGGAGACAAGAACCAAAGCTTGGTTGATGACTCATGACCAGGTGACCAGAGCGTGATTATTAGCCAAGTTGACCCATCTCGATGGCTCCTCTTGGCCACAGATATCGTTCTCAGGCAGCTCGCTGTGTGGGATGGTCACTTGGTTGTCTGACAAGCTCCCCAAATTTTTTCTCCCCTTTTTCCGATCTATTGAAGGGAATGGACCACCGTGTAAGATTTTCTTGATTTTGTTGGGTTCTCTGTCGAAATGCAGTATTTTCCAGTTTGATCTGTTCGTGCTTGTTTTTTGGATGGTAGTAGTTAAATGTGGTTGCGCCTAGGGATGGCTATAACTGTAATGTTGCTTCTGAGGAAATCGCTTCCAATGGAGGGTGAGATAGGAGGAGGCTGAGGATGAAGACATGTCAAGTTTAATTTGTCATCTAACTTCTTACTTGACTTTGATTATATTATATTTATGGAATCACATGGACGAATAGCAGCAACTTCATTACTGATTGTACATTTGGGGAATGAATATAGAAAGGATTAGAACACTTGAAGGCAGAATATAATTCTCCTGACAAACTCAGTTCTAGCTGTTGCTATCCCAACTAATGTTATTGCTGTATTGACATGCTTTAATTGTAAGTCATTGCTAGATGGCGAGGAGCTCAAAGTGTTGAAGTTGTACTTTGGCTAGTATTTAAAGAGAAACTTCTAACAATGTGTGAATCTCAACTTGTAGGGGCCGGTCCTAGTTTGAGTTCTGAAGTTTCTAACCAGCACGAAATGTAAGCTTATGCAATTATAGGGAAGAAGATATATAGAAACTTGTATCAAGAGTATTATGATGCCCATGCACAAAAGGGATCTGGAGGTAGAACAGAAAATTTCTTTCCAACCATGGGATTAATGGTTTATCATTAATTTAAAGACAGCACGCTGATAGAAAATGAGGGTGAAGAAGTCTGTAATAGCAAAGTGAATTCTGAAATAGAAGCACATTTTGGAAGCAGTGAAAACAGAGTTTTTAAGGCATCTTATATTGGGCATTGCTGTATCTTTTCTTCTTTCTTTTATTCTCTTTTTCCTTTGTTTTTCCCTTTCCCAAGAGGATAGGAGCATCCACCTTATGATTAGAACTCAGAACTCAACATTTTGATTTCCCATTATTTGAATGATGATGCCCAAAGTGTCACACATATCTCTACGCATTCTAAAAGATTTCTTGTTCAATTCCAAATGAAGTTTCACTTTTTATTTGTTCTTTTAAAACCTCGCTTTCTATAATTAATTTAATGTTAAAATCCATCAAAGTCATAGTTTTTGATTTAATTGAGTAATTACTGCTTTCATCAAAATCGGTCTTAGTGGTTTCTACTGTAAAACTAACATATCGTAAATAAAAAAATAAAAAAACCAAGAGTTTGCATAGAACAAAATTGAGAGGAGGAAAGATCTTTTTGACACACTAAACAGAATACATAGTTCATACTCAAATAATCAATTCGAAACTTAAGCTATCTATGTACTTGGTCAAATCAAATTTAGGAAAGGTAGTGGCATCAACAAATACAGAGCAAGTACTCTGCTTTCAACGTGAACTTTAAAAAGCATTTAAACAACACAATTGTTATAAAGGTTCTCAGCAACATGTGTAAATCCAATTCAGATTTTCATCAATAACTATCTATTATTATGCATTTTCATCACCTTGGCGTCAAATGCATTGAGTTAACCATTTGGAATATGCCATCCTAAAAAGCTACGCTTCTGAAGAGTAGACACTACTCACAAAATTAAAATCTCCATCAATAGATCATTATCCAAGCTTCAGTTCTACTGGCTACAAAGTCATTGATATGAAGTCCCTTCTATTTGAAGATGAGATGAAAAACATTTCATACGTCCTTTGTATCTGCCCAAGCGTCTTCTACCTGAACCACCATCTTTGGACCGCCGATAAAGGAGTATTCAACGCTGGAGCATAGCGGTGGATGAATGGGGTCACAGTCCTCCCGATTTTAGCCCAAACACTTCGATGATACGTAGCAGTAACAGGAGCTTGATACATGAGCTTCAAAACCTGTAAAACAAATTTTAGGCAAAGAAAGAGGATATTTTGCAAAGCATTACTTCCTAGAGAAATTTGGAAAATCATGACAAAATCTGGGAAACCCAAGTGAAAGGGCTTATTTGGTATATCAAATAGAATGCCAACATTACATACATTTTTTTTACACTTGACTCTTTCTTGATAAACCAAATAGACCCAAATATATGTATATGTATTCATGTATAAAATACTGCTCAGTTCAAGATTTTGTTTTTTTCACAAAGATATCGTCAAATTAATCACAAAACAGCTACCTTTTCCATTGATGAATCCACACATCACATAGACAAAAGGCAATTCAATATGAAAACTACTTGAACAGGAAATCATAGTGAGAAGAAATGAAACAAACCTGCCAGTACATGAAAGTTTGTAGTACGTTGCGCTGCCGCCTGTATAGTTCAAGAGTATAAGAAAGTAAATAAAGCATTCATTATCCTCGATTGTCAATACAAAGGAATCTGCACAAAGGGAAAAATAAGAATAAAATGGTAGGCAAAGAGCAAGAAACACACGATAGCAGAGATATGATCAGAAGGAAGCCAAGTGCAATCTCAGCATGTGACGTTAGGATATTAAGGGTGTTGTATTTGATTCCACCCAAACACAAGCTTCCTCCATATATTTCCTATTCAAAAAGGTAAAAACAGATATTAGTTATTGCTAACTTCCATATATAGCAATTATATTTGGATTAAGCGGGAAAATTTGCAATCATATACAAAGTCCACAAAAGAAAGAGTAGAAACATCATGGTTGTGAGAAAAAAGCGAGGCTGGGACTAAGGACCTGTCATATGCTAGAACCAAGAAATACCATTTATATGGCTAGACAACACATGCACATGCAACCATATTGGTGGTCTACACCCCAAACAAAAATCTCCTACAAATCTTTAAAGCAAACAATTTCAGTTTTAAAATGTGACTTATCTATGAAATAATATTAAATAATTAACTAAGATCCCTCTGTCACACTATTTATGTTTTCCCTCCAATGATATTTCTACACTCTATTGGCATATGATTCTACAAATATTTGAGAATTGGGTGGGGGGGAAGCCTACTGAATTCAAAATCAAAGAAAAACAAATTGATGGAAAGATAATCTTTAGAATGTTATTTTATATCAACCAAATTCAGTTATATGATAATTGTTAAATCAGATGTCTATAATTGTTTTCCCTGAAAATAACTGTAAAATACAGTTCAGATTTAGATCTATCTCCCAATTCAATAATTAGAAATCATTCTAGTTTTAGGAAAGTTTCTGGCAAAGGTAGAAATAGACACATAGCATGCAGACAACACTACAGATTAGAGAGAGAAACCAATAATAACAACAACAGATAATCCCTAGAGCAGAAGTAGGAGGGCAACGAATTAAAATTCTGAGGCCTAACGCTTTCCAAATGAAAGAATGGATGAGCCGTGAGAAGCCTTATGCTTGATGAGAACAAATTTCTACCTTCTAGCAATAACATTTTTATTACATACTACTGCTAATAGATTTGGAAAGAACAAAAAGCTAATCATGTTGATTGTTGGAGGTCATTGTTTGAAAACTGAAAACATCAATTTCATCTTCTTGCTGTCTTTTTTTATTATTATTTTATTAACAGATAATTGCTTGAACTTTAAAGTCAACACTATTTTAACAGGATACAAAAATAATAAGTACATAACTTTTCTGTTTAAAAAATATAAAACAGAGTAAAAAACTTATATGCTATAATGTGTATGGGGCAAGTCAAGTCGCTAGTCTCTAACTCTACAATACATCATGATCTGGCAACTCAACTACACAAATAATTAGTAAAGAAAGTCGTGCTAGTTCATGAGACCAAAACAACAAATATTTCAAAGTATATTAAATTTCACCTGTACAGAGTGGATTGACTAAAATTACGTCTAAGGAACTTGGCAATATGCTCTAGTGCCTGACATAATATGGGGATCAAAGCAACTACAATAAAAATTTGAAAGAAATTAAAAAAGGTCAAGACAACAAAGTGACATGAAAAATGAAAGTATTGATGACAATAAAAAAATATGCCAACTAACAAACAAAAATCCAAGAAACAATGGCTACTCACATTTAAGGCAGAGATGTGAAGTAACAAAGGAAATAGAGTATATTAAGTATATAAAATCCTTTGTTCCAACTATTGACTGGAGGTATTGTTAGAATATCTACGATTGATAGGATCTGATAGAATCCCTTGATCCTTGCCTTGATTATAGGATCTGAGATGATTACATCTAGTTTAGGAAAGATTAGGTTATTATGTTAATTAATTGTATTTCCTATTTCCTATTTTTTCCTTGTAACGGCTGCCTACCTTAAGCCTATATATTGTAAACTTTTCCTCATGAATAATACACAACAGTGAGAGTAAAAGCACCTCTGATTTTAAACATGGTATCAGAGCTAGGGCATCTGTCTGAAGCCATAAAAAATGAGAGAAACAGTGAGTGGCGGTGAGGCAGAGAGAAATAGTGCAGTGGAAGTTTCCGACGAGCCTAGGGTTCTCAGCAGGCGGCGAGTGGGGCTACACCACCTAGCCCAGAAGGACCGGAGGGCTCCGATCGGCGAACACCCAAAGTCCGGTGACCAACCGACGTCTCCATGGCGGCGCGTGGTGCTCACGCGCCCAACAGTCAGCGAACGTGTGGCAGCGCGTGTGGCAGCGTTTCCAACGGCGATCTCCTCTCTTGACCTTCTCATCTGATTTCCGGCCAAGCCCAGTGGGTACTACATACTCCAGTGAACTTTTGGATTTTTCCGGCAACTCTCCGGTGAAAGTTTTCCAAATTCAGGCTACTATTCTCCTCCCAGAAACATGGATCCTCCTCAGTTCCCTCCTTTGTTCGGATCAATTCCAGGAAAACCAACCGGAACATCTCCCATGGTTTTTATGTCCGGTACCGATTCTCAAACTCAAAATTCCTCATCTTCTTCTTCTCTAACCAGTAACCCAGTAGCAACCAGAACCTCAGAGATAGCTTCAGAATTTTCAGACCATCACGTTATGGCTATTAGCCATAAGTTCAATGGCAGGAACTATCTCCAATGGTCACAAAGCGTACTGAGGTATATTCGAGGTAAAAGAAAAGAAAAGTACATTAATGGGACAGCCCCTCAACCAGCCCCCAATGACTCTAATTTTGACACATGGTTTGCTGAAAACAACCAAGTTATGACATGGTTGTGTAATTCAATGACCTTGGAGATCAGTGAGGGATATCTACTTGCACACACTGCAAAGGAAATATGGGATGCTGCTAGGAGAACCTACTCCTCCCTTGAAAAAACTGCTGCCTTGATTCACCTGAAGAGACAACTCCGGGATTTACGACAAGGTAATCTATCCGTAACTGAATATTATAACTCATTGTTGAAATTGTGGCAGCAACAAGACTTGTTTGAAGTTCATCCCTGGAAAAACCTCGACGATGCACAATTGTATAAAAAGATCGTAGAAGAAGGAAGGATACATGACTTCCTCCTAGGCTTAAACGACTCTTTTGAAGAGATAAGGGGCAGAATTATGGGGCTGAAGTCACTCCCACAACTCTCCGATGTTGTCAACTTTGTCCAATTTGAAGAAAGTAGGAAGCTCTTAAATCAAAGTGGACCAAGTCATGTTGAAAGCTCCGCACTTGCAGTTCAGAGACCACATGGGGAATGGAGAGCTAGTAAATGGTGCAACCATTGTAAGAGGAAGGGCCATAATAGGGAAGAATGCTGGAAACTCCATGGCAAACCCTCCGGGGGAAAATCGACCATCCAAAGCCACCTCACCACAGCTGAACCAAAGGTGGAAAATGATGATCGACTAAGTACAGAGGAACTACAGATGTTTTGCAGAATGCTCAATAAACAGAATAAATCTAGTTCTGTTCCCAACATAAACCTTGTTCAATCAGGTAACTCTATTATTGCTCTCAACGCTGTGATGACTAGTGACGATACCTGGATCATAGACTCAGGAGCAACGGATCACATGACCGATACAAAACACTATTCCACAACCTTAAACTGTCCTGAAAATCTCAAAGTAAAGGTAGCTAATGGTGTATTCACACGGGTTGAGGGTATTGGCACTGTTACATTATCTGCTCACTTGACAATACATAATGTTCTGTTTGTACCAGAACTTACTTGTAATCTCATATCTGTAAGCAAATTGACTAGAGGTCAAGTATGTTGAGTGATTTTTGATGATGGTGTATGTGTTTTTCAGGATTTAAGAACGAGGAGGACGATTGGGACTTCTAGAGAATGAGATGGATTGTTCTACCTTGAAGGATCAAACTCCAAGAATAAAGATACATGGAAGGCAAGACGGGCGCTGGTTAGCTCGAATTCACATAATAATGATGTATTGTTGTGGCACTGTCGATCAGGTCACCCTAGTTTTGATTATATGAAACATGTGTTTCCAAATTTATTCAATAAAAATTCTATTCCTTTTCATTGTGAAACTTTGCCAATTTGCAAAACAGACTCGATCCTCATATCCCAAACAGTCCTATACTCCAACTTCACCTTTCACCCTAATCCACAGCGATATTTGGGGCCCTGCTCGAATAACTACCCTCACTCACACTAGGTGGTTTGTTACTTTCATTGATGATCATACTCGAACCACATGGGTTTACTTAATGAAAGACAAATCCGATGTTGCCCAAATTTTTCAGAACTTCTATACCTTTGTCTGAACCCAGTTTAACACGTCCATTAAGGTCCTTCGAAGTGATAATGCCAAGGAATATATGAGCACAACCTTCAAAGAATTCCTTGATCGCCAAGGAATTCATCATCAGACTTGCCCTTACACCCCACAACAAAATGGGGTAGCCGAGCGGAAAAACCGTCACCTATTGGAAGTAACCCGTGCCTTGCTAATGGAACGAAATGTTCCGACCATATTCTGGGGCGATGCCATCCTTACAGCGGCCTATCTAATTAACCACATGCCTTCTAAAGTTCTTAAATATGACACTCCAATTCAAAAACTTCTAGAACTTTTCCCAAATTGCCCACTCATCAATTCGTTACCTCCCAAGGTGTTTGGCGGTGTTGTCTTTGTTCACAGAAAGGAGGGCAACAAATTTTGTGCTCGAGCTGACGAGTGCATCTTCCTTGGCTACTCCTCTACTCAAAAAGGGTACAAATGTTACTGCCCGTCGTCCAAGAAACTTATTATCTCTCGGGATACAGTATTCTTGGAAGACGAGGCTTATTATCCCAAATTACCCATTCAGGGGGAGAATTCTGATATTGAATGGCTAATTTCTAATGCCAACACTTCAAACTCACCTACCACATCATCTTCAATGCCTCCTAACCTTATAGCCTCTCTTAACTCACTTGCTCCCACAAATCAGCCTAATACACACATTCTACCTCAACCTAAACCCAATGAACCAGAAACTCATGTTGAGATCAATTCAGGGGTGGGTGAAGAGTCACGACAAGAGATAGAGTCCAGCTCACAAGTCCAACCTGAACTAGACACAGGTAGAACTATCTCTCTCATTCAAAGGAACGACCATGAATCTAATACGGGACTAAATCCTGAAGAATCGGGTTGACCTATTGCTTTGAGAAAAGGGGTAAGATCGTGTACTCAACATCCCATTCAACGATTTGTCTCATATGGTAATCTATCTGCAAAAATGCAAAGTTTTGTTGTAAACAGTGCATAGATAACCATTCCAAAGACGTTTCAACAAGCTATGGGTGATCCAAAGTGGAAGCAAGCTGCAGAAGAGGAATTAAGGGCACTCACAGAAAATAGAACATGGGAAATCACGAATCTTCCTAAAGGAAAGAAACCAGTCGGATGCAGGTGGATCTTCACTCCAAAATTTAATCCTGATGGTAGCATCAACAAATACAAGACGAGACTTGTTGCAAAAGGATATACCCAGACGTACGGGATCGACTATCAGGAGACATTTGCTCCAGTAGTCAAGTTCAATACAATTCAGGTTCTGTTATCACTTGCAGTAAACTTGGATTGGTCACTGTACCAACTGGACGTGAAGAATGCATTCCTGAATGGCGACTTGGAGGAAGAAGTATACATGGAGATTCCAGATGGAGTTCTAGCTCCTAATAACTATGTGTGTAAGCTAAAAAAGTCATTGTATGGACCATAGTAGTTAATCTCAGATAGCGGAGCGTAGCGGCTGGCCCAAAAAACGCTATAGCGGTATAGCGCATTGCGGGATAGCCGCTACATCGAAGATACACACATAAATACTCAAAAATAAACATGTACTCAAAATTTAAGGTATATTCATCATTAAATAATAAATAATCCAAATCTCTAAAAGCCATAAACAAAAAATGAACATGTAAAAAAATTCCTAATTAAATTAGTCTTTAAATGCCATAAATAAAAGCAAAAATTCACTTTCGTCTTCCATGAAATCTTCGTCTAAGTCCTCTTCATCATTGTTGCTTTCACCACTACTAGACTTGTAGATCTCTTCCTCCTCATTATCACTTTCTTCATCATTTGCCTCTTCCTCTCCGTCTTCTATGTTACGCTTTCCGTTATTGCTAGTTGAAGTCCTTGAAGTTGAAGTTGCAATCTGTTTATTCTTTAATCTGCTTTGCTGCCTAGTGTATGTTCTAGGCTCACTAGCCCCAACTATATCAGCAACAGCTCCCCAAGTCAAAGTGTCATCCTCAAAAACTAACTCATCCTGAGCAACGTCTTCATCTCCACCTATTTCCCCCACCAACCACTCATTACTATCATCAATGTCATTTAGGAGAATGGGATCAATCACATCACGACAGTCAAAGCGTTCTTTAAGAGCTTGGTTATACTTGACAAAAACCAAGTCTTGCAACTTTTGATGCTCAAGCTTGCTTCTCTTCTTAGAATGAATCTGTTGTATAATTTACAACAAAAGAATGTTTATTTCACAAGTACTACTTGAAATTCTATAAAGTAGAACATTTAAATGAATACTTACATGCTCAAAAGTACTCCAACTACGCTCACATCCAGATGCACTACAAGTCAAGCTTAACACTTTGATGGCAAGTTTTTGCAAACTTGGAGTAGATGCTCCATACAGCCTCCACCACTCAGCTGTAATGAGTGAACTAATTAGCAATTTAGCAAAACCACTAATTTTAATTATTTTATAATGTAATTAATTTTATCAGCAAATACGCTTTTACTTACCAGGAGCCACGGTAGTCCTTTGTCTTATTGCTGATCGTATACTAAAGTTGCCTCCAGCTCTTTTATATAATGACAACTCATCTATAATCTTATCTTCCTCTTCTTCAGTCGGTATTAACCTCTCAATGCATTGATAAAGCCCTGAAGTCACTTCTTCATCAAGTTCAATTTGTGGATTTTTATAAAACAACTCTGGGTTTAGAAAATGAGCTGCTGCATGCAATGGATGATGAAGTTGGCTCTCCCATCTTTTGTCAATAATTGCAAAGATCTCCTTGTACTTGTCTTCATTTCCATTAAAGGATCTTTGAATAGCTTCTTTAGCCCTATCCATAGCTTCATATATGTAACCCATTGCACTCTTTTTTTCATTATCAACAAGCCTAAGAACACGCACAAGAGGCCCCATAGCCTTAAGAGAATAAACAACGCCATTCCAAAATGCAGGTGAAAGTATAGTGTCAGTAGCCCTTTTCCCCTTAGCATCTTTAGCAGCCTTAGACTTGGACCATTCATCTGAGGTGACCATCATTCTAAGGTTGTTTTTTAATTTGTGCAACCTTTGTAGTGTAAGGAAGGTTGTAGCAAACCTTGTAACTCCATACCTAACCAATTCAGTCTTCTTTGTGTACTTCCTCATCGTGTTTAAGGCCAGTGAGTGGTTATAAATAAAGCCTACTAGACTAATGCCTTTTTGTATAGTCGTTTTAACTTTAGGAAGCTTCCCAATGTCTTCTAACATCAAGTCCAAGCAATGAGCAGCACATGGAGTCCAATAAAGATTGGTTCTTTTGGCTGTTAACAACTTACCAGCTAACACATAGTTGCTGCCATTGTCAGTTACCACTTGAACCACATTCTTTTCCCCAATCTCCTCCACAAAATCATCCAATAGCTGAAATATCTTCTCCCCAGTCTTCATATATGATGAAGCATCAACACTCCTCACAAACATAGTCCCTGATGGACTATTCACCATGAAATTGATCAAGGTCCTATTCTTCTTATCAGTCCATGCATCCGACATAATTGAACATCCAAAGTTCACCCATTCTTCCTTGTGCTTCTTCAACATTTCGTTTGTTCGCTCAATCTCTTTCTTAAGGAATGGAACTCTCAATTCATGATAGCTTGGAGGCTTTAGATGTTTACCATAGTTTCCAATAGTATCAACCATCAACTTGAAGCTTTTTGTACGAGCAACATTGAAAGCTATTCCATTCCTATAAAAGAATTGAGCTATGTATTGACAAGTTCTATCTCTTGCTTCTTTATCACAAGCATCATTTATACTTGTCTGCTTCGTGTTCTTTCCCAATTTGATATTTGCTTCAGGATTTTTAAAAAGAAGTAAATCTATAAGGCCTTTCACATTTTTGGCTTTCTTGATAGATGGATCACTTGATGTTGCTGGCCTTTTTCCACTTTTTAAGGAATGAGTTTCTTCTATCTCTTCTTCCTCATTATCATTTTGCAACTCACTGTAAGCTTGAGTAACCTTCTTCTTCTCAGCAGCTTCCTTAAGTAGGTTTTTAACTTCAGGTGGACATTGGGTACAAGCATTCACATCTCCTTTAATTCCCATTTGGTGTTTTTTTGCTCGAGTAATCCCACCCGTAGTCACCTTTTTACAAAAGTCACATGTCACACTCTTCCTATTATTTATATCTTTTAGGCTATTCCATTGCCATGCCATATCAATATTATCACCCGTAGGTTTGACCAAGGTTGAAGTCTGTGGTTGCTTTGATTGGGATGATGTGGCCATTTTTACGCTTCCTTGTATTTAATGTAGCAGCTTCCTCTTTTTTAACTGTAGCATGAATAAAAAATTAGGAATGGGCGTGGAAAATTAGAACTTTGTTACTGTAGAAATATCACGCACGCGTCACACACTCGAACGGACAAAGGAAGCAAAAATCAGAATTGGAGAAATATAAAACTCACGGCGTTTAGTGAAGAGTCGAAGACTTGGACTGTAGCAATATAAAACTCACACTCTGCTTTGAAGTTTGACCGCGTCAAAATTCAGAATGGTGCTGTCACTGCATCTGACGTTTACCCAAAAGAAAAAGAAGCTTTGACCAAAAAATAGAAGAAGACAGAAGCTGCTAATCGAATCGATAGTCTCACTCTCACCAAAACTCGATTTAATGCCTGCGTATTGCGTCGTCTTGCCCATTGAAACAGGTGCGACTCTCGCTGACTGGCCCTGCGTAGTCAATTTCTCAATCACGACAGCGTCTTGGACTCTTGGAATGATTTGTGTCTCACGGCTATCAATGAAATTACCTCGCATCTCCGGATCGTGCTTTAAAACCGTTTCCGGATCCCTCATATCTCGGCGTCTAAGTTGATTTTTTATTTAAAAACAGTAAATAAAAAATCTAATCAGATCACCCAGTCCGCAAATTGTGCGACGCGGGCGCGATGACGCGCGACCACCCAATCCGCAAACTGGCGCAACCTTCGTGATGCAAACACGCACCGCGAAGGACCTACAATGGCAGCAGGAGACCCATCCGCTCCGCTACACCGCTATAGCGCCGCTATTAACTACTCTGGTATGGACTGAAACAATCTCCGAGGACATGGTTTGGTAGATTCACCAAAGCAGTGAAAGGACTTGGGTACACTCAGGGGCAAGTAGATGACACGTTGTTCACCAAACGTATTAATGGCAAAGTCACCATATTGATTGTCTATGTTGATGACATAATCATTACCGGAGATGATGAAGAATCCATTGCTCAACTAAAACGGGACTTGTCCACTGAGTTCCAGGTAAAAGTCCTTGGACAAATGAGGTATTTCTTAGGCTCTGACGTGGCTAGAACGAAGAAGGGCATCAATGTATCTCAGCGCAAGTATACACTAGACCTGTTACATGAGACAGGTATGTTGGGCACTCAACCAAAAGGGACACCAATGGAAGAGGGTTGTCACTTACAGATCAAACCAAAAGGTGTTCCAGTTAATTCAGAAAGATACAGAAGACTTGTGGGGAAGTTGATATACTTAACCCACACTCGTCCCAACATTAGCTATGCAGTTGGAATAGTAAGTCAATTTATGCATCAACCACAAGAAGAACACATGGAGGCTGTATACAGAATCTTGAGCTAACTAAAGCTTAATCCTGGAAGAGGAATATTCTTTAAGAAGGGTACTACCAAAAACATTGAAATCTACACTGATGCAGACCATGCAAGGGATAGAGAGACCAGGAGATCAACCTCAGGGTACTACCAGAAACATTGAAATCTACACTGATGCAGACCATGCAAGGGATAGAGAGACCAGGAGATCAACCTCAGGGTACTATACATACGTGTGGGGAAATCTGGTTACATGGAGAAGCAAGAAACAGATAGTGGTGTCACCAAGCAGTGCAGAAGCAGAACTGAGAGCTGTTAACAAAGGAGTTTGTGAAGGAATGTGGATCATCAGATTACTGAAGGAGTTGGGGATTCAACATGAAGGACCAATGCAACTCTGGTGCGACAACAAGGCCAGCATTGAAATGGTCAAGAATCGAGTATATCATGATCGAACCAAGCATGTTGATATTGACAGACATTTCATTAAAGAGAAGATTGAAGCAGGCATTATGACCCTGTCTCACATAAGATCTGAAGAACAAATCGCAAACATCCTGACTAAACCACTAGGCCGAACGAAGTTTGAAGGATTCCGAGGCAAGCTGGGACTAATCGACATATACTCTCCAGCTTGAGGGGGAGTGTTAGAATATCTGCGATTGATAGGATCTGATAGAATCCCTTGATCCTTGCCTTGATTATAGGATCTGAGATGATTACATCTAGTTTAGGAAAGATTAGGTTATTATGTTAATTAATTGTATTTCCTATTTCCTATTTTTTCCTTGTAACGGCTGCCTACCTTAAGCCTATATATTGTAAACTTTTCCTCATGAATAATACACAACAGTGAGAGTAAAAGCACCTCTGATTTTAAACAGGTATATTTGCAAGGCTTGCAAATTCCATGCTCTAGGTTTCTGCAATAGCACAAAAATTAGTAAAAACAGTCAGACATGTAAACATTAATGAAATTTTGCAACTATAGATCAGAAAAGAGAACTTACCCCATACTGCAAGTACAAGAAGAATAGAGAAGAGCATACAGTGCCCAAAAAACAAAGTCGATAAGCTCTTTGTGAAATACTCCTAGGTACCAGTGGAATGACAGCAAGCATAGCAATTACGAACACCTAAGTGAAGAGATTATGGAAAGGCGTCAAGGTTGACAATCCAGATGAGTAAACAGATTGGCAGCAAGGATAAAAACTAATTTTCTTTTTTTGTTGGTGAAAAAAGTTTGCCTTAATTTTTATTTATGTGCTTCTGCTTTATATTTGATAAAGCACAATAGCGCCATGTAATCCATGTAGCCGACTCCATCTAGTGGGATAAGACTTTGTTATTGCTGCTTTTTTATATATTTCTTCTTAGTACTTGGGCCACTAGGTTTTTTCAGATATATTTCTGATTTAATTATATCCTTATTATTTCTGTAATCTTGACAAAATCCTACTAGGAGATAAGATACTAGGATTACTATGCCTAAAATAGTTTTCAGAATGAATAAGATAATTTGCATGGCATCAAGTTATTTTATCATTTTTCATTAAATCTTTAATAGCATAAAAGACATAGGTCCGCGGAGCAAATGATGGATGGAACAGTTTATTCCCAGTTATCTTTTATTCATGAGATCTTGTTGTTGTTGTTGTTGTTGTTTTCTCCCAACCAACTTCAGAAAGAAGTAGGATAAATTGCTTCAACATTCAAAGCACAAGGTGCCTTTCTAATCTGTTAAGTCATAATATTGATGCTAATGGTGCTAATTATACTAAGAATGTCTGGGACAAATTAGCTAACAAAGATCTGACATATTAGGTAAACTAATAGGAACCTCCTGTCAACACAAAGTCACAAACACAAACAAACAATATAGAACCAAACAGAAGATCTATGACAGACACACAAGAAATTCCTGATACAGGGATTTCCATAGCTAATAACACAAAGACAAGCTCAGAACACAAATCATGTTGCTATGGAGAAAATGACATAATCACTTGATAAACTAGTTACAGCCGTCCAAACTTATTACTCCCAACAAATAAAGCAACATAAGGTTCACACAAATCACAGCAACTAAAGCCACAAACACTGATATACATCAAGAACAAAGTGATAAGGAGGAATGTACAAATGTCAACTTTTGTGGGTTTGGCTCTCTCTCCCAAACCAGATTCAATACTCCCCTTTTCTCTCCTTTCTCAGATTTTCATTTATACCCTGTTAACTGCATTTTAACTGGCCCTTCCTATCTTTTCATCATTTCTTTCTTCTTTTGGTCTAACAATTTTCTGCTTTTTTATAATTTATTTTGTTGGACCATCAGTCCCACTTTTTCTCTCCTTTCACTCCATGTCTCCTACTTTATATTTTGGCTACATGGCTGGATTGAGGCCCTTCAGCAGTTACATTCAGCCAATGTCTTGAAGATTGTAAACTCAAACTATTTGGACAAGGCCCCAATACATGACGAACAACAAAGGCTTTTGGATTACTTAACATATAGTATAACATGTACTGATTTTTTTTTTTTTTAAATGTCATTCCTAAATATAGCATTTCTTCTCTGTCCACAATGGAAATCTGAAATTCCAGAAAAAAAGGGGGGCGGGGGAATCTAATCCACAATGTCATCAATTGACATAAACAACATCTTCAATCAAACTTTTGTTAAAACAAATATTCAACCAAACATTCAGAACCAAAGTAAATGAAGAAAACATTTACTTACACATGATCATTAGAATGTTCATATGCATGGAAAATTATAACAAATTAACACAAATGAATTTATGAGTGAAGTGTGTAGGTCAAAAGACTTTACCCAAGCATTGACAGAAAAATGAATTGTCTGCCGCTCCCAACGCAAAGGAGTTGGATTGGAACCTGCAGTTGCCGATGTTCCTGAAGTTCTATTTGTCGATCCTGTTCCTGCAGCATTGAGGTTTTTTTGTACAGTCAATATAAACAGAAAAGTAAAGCTGGCATCGAAGGAAGGACAAAAAGAAAACAACTATCAAGCTAAGCAAGGCTTCATAGAATCGCTTCTTTTTTTTATGACTTTCCTTTCAAATTCTTCTATAATTATGCTAAAAGTGTAGAAAGATAAATTCACCCGAGTTTCGTGTATAAGCTTGGCCATTTCTTGATGGGGATGATCGTGATGATGATGTAGCTGATGGTGGTGTTGACTGGGATGAACTGCTAGTAGACATCGGTTCAACTATGAGATCAGGATCCTGTTTAATATCATAGAATGAGGAGCATTTAAGTAAAAGTAAAATAATGCACTTGGTTGGTTCTAATTGGATAATAAAGATAAAATCAAAATCTTATAAATCTGTGGCCAGCTCAAAAGTCAAAACATTACGTCAATATTCTGTAGAACAATTTGCTATTTTGTAGAAACAGTACATCAGAGGCAATGAAAGAAATTAGCAAATATGGAACTAAACAAATGCTCCGCCATTATTAATCCTGGACTAGAAGATCAGTGTCTACACTGATTAAAGGATCAATAGAAGCAAAATTGATCAAAACTTGAAATTTGAGATTAAAAGTTCGCCTCAAAAAAGCAATCACTTTTCAAATTATTAGCAACCAAAAAAACATGTAGTTTAATTCTATGGCACATGGGCAAATTAAGTTACTAAAAGTCAAAATGCAGGAAAATTTAATTGATTAAGAGGTTGGCTGTAAAAATAATCACCACCGGTTTAATAAGGCGAGTTTATTCACATATCTCTGATGAAAGGATGTAGAAATGGAAGTTTATTTTTGAAACCAAAAAATTATAAAGAAAAAATCAAACGATTCATCTCCATAGATTAAGTTATACTTCAACGAAACATATGATGTAGGACATAATCCTTTAGGCATAAAAGCAATTGAATTCAGGTCACAAAAACAAAAGAAATAAACAAAAACTGGGCACACTAAAAAAAAGTCCCATTGAAATTGAATCTTAAACCTCGAAACCAGTTTACCAAAAAAAAAAAAAAAAACCTCGAAAACTTGAAGTCCAAAGGCCAACCTCGTTAAAACATGCACCATAAAACAAGGGGGGAAAAAATCCCAATCTAAAATAATCACTACAGAAGCAGAACTGCAGAAATTGCAAATAATACAGCCAAAATTAGATATATCATAC
Source organism: Acacia crassicarpa (assembly GCA_034222035.1). Classification (NCBI taxonomy): domain Eukaryota; kingdom Viridiplantae; phylum Streptophyta; class Magnoliopsida; order Fabales; family Fabaceae; genus Acacia; species Acacia crassicarpa. Next base: position 39,571,162 of record JAWXYG010000011.1, read on the forward strand.
AAGGGCTCTCGTTGAGAATTACGAAGAAAATACAAACCAATCAAGAAACAAAGAAACATATAAATTTGGAGTAAGATTCATTACTTTTAGAGGGAAAAAAAAATAAACATACACAACGACAACAATCAACCAATCAATTAATCATTCATTCTTTGATCAAAGAGGAAATGACTAAAAATCAAAGAACAAGTTATAAGAAGAGAGCAGAGACAATGTAGCGTTGGTAAAACTTGCGCTTGTAGTGATTGATAACATCGGAGTTCGACACCATATGGCCAGGGACGAGAACGTTCGACCAGTAATCGGCCCATCTTGGATCGTTCTCGTTGTCGTTCGCCGCCGCCCCCATCTTCTTCAGCTTTTGCGGGTCTTCCCCCATTGAAATTGAGAACTGTTTTTTTTTTTTTTGCTCGAAAAATTGAGAACTGTTAACGTCTTCGACTTTCGACTTGACTGAATTTCGCTACTTCTAGGCTGATGCTTGTTTTACTGCCAGGGATTTATTCGTTAGTTAATTTAATTTTATTATTTATTCAATGACTTTGTCAATGCTCACTAAGCCTAACGACTTTGTATAAAATAATGGAACAAAATTTATTCATTTACAATATAAAAATAAAAAGTATTTTATTTGTAACCATTTCCTCTACGTATAATTTATAATCTAATTTGGTTAATTTTGATTTTATTTATATCAATGTGGTAAAATTAATCCAGATATTTACCATTTACTGAGTTAGAGTTCCATCATTGGTTACTAATAATGTCATTTCTCTTCCAAATTATGAGTTTATTACTCTTCTCAATTATTTTATTTCTTTAATTTCTTATCCTCCTCTCTATCATATTTGGAGATTATAAAATGATGTTTATTATTTTTATAACTCTAGGTTTCTAAATTCCTAAGTTGGGGTAGGGATGTAACCTAACAAGAAAGCTAGATTCTATTGTTTTGTTTTTGACTCTCTTTGGAGTTAGGGCTTGTGTCTATATTGGGAGGGTCCTTACCGGATCAAGGAAAAATTAGACGGTGGAGCCTATATACTCAAAATCTTGGCACGGAAGCCGGTGAGGAGAACTTGGAACGCTGACAAGCTAAAAATCTACTACAGCTAGATCCCAACATGAATTAACTCGGACAGGCTTACCTCGTCCAAAATTTGATTATTTCTTTATTTTAAGTATTTGCGTATTTATGTCTTTAAAATTATTGAACTATTTGTAAGCTCCTTTGAGTAGTTTATCTTAATGAAGGATATCTCCATGCAGATTCAGTAAACGTGCACGGATGATTGCTTAAGCATTACACCGAGGCATATAAGCCTGGTCCCATATTCGACACCGAGGTCTTTAAACCCGGTTAAAAACAACCCATCTAGATGGAGGACACCGACTGTTGTACTTCGACGTGCTCAGGTATAGAGCTCGGCGAAACTGCCATATGTGGCCTTCGCGAAATTGACGCGTCAACGCTCGCCCGGCCTAGGCACACGGACTGTCATTTCAACCCTGATCAGGTCAAAATGTTTAAGTTTTGCGTTACGGACACCTCCGCTGAACAAGTGACAGTCCGAACCTAGGTCGGTAAAAGATTTGTTTTCCTTGACTAAATTAAAGGCAGAAACGAGGTACTTGGTTAAGTTAACACCCACGAGATTAAAATAAGACAGCCTTGCCCATTATCCCAGACTCACGTTCTGATCGAGTATATAGACCTGTACCTACTACGGTCGATAAGTTTCTAATCAAAGATCAGAAATTTATAAAAATAAATCATGGCAATCAGAAATGGTATGTATAAATCATCAAATTGTCAGATGGCACCAATGCCAACAAAGTATAAGTTATAATGGGCACAGACGCCCCCAATAACACAAGTCAAAATAAAAAAGGGCATAACCGCCCAAATTAGAGCAAGAGTAGGGGATCAACCCTTAGGCTTTGACCGAGGGATCTTGAGGGGCAGTACCACCTTCCGGTGAAGCAATAAGAGAAACCTCCTCTTCTTCACGACCGAGTCCTGGATCACCGGCCTCAGACGTCGACATAGCTGGAGGAGTAGGAGGGGGAGGGAAGTACTTGCCCTGGTGCACGTACGCCCGGTAGTCCACCTTACTGAGGTCTAAAGCTACCCCAGGGTTGAAGTGATTGATCAAGGCTAAGGCCATGTTAAAGGCATCCCTAGCGGTTGCCCAGATCGTGTCGGAGCTGGCAGCAAAGGCTTTCTTCGTGTCAGTAAGTTCGGCCTGCACAGCTCCCACCTCTTCCTCCAAACTCACTCGTTGCCCCTGGATAGTCCTCAGAGCCTCCAGGCTGTCAGAGTTAGAAGCTTGCAGAGATAGAACTTCGGCTTGAAGCTTGCCTACGTTCTCCTCTAAAGACCTTAGACTCGCCTGGGTAGCCTTCAGCTCCTCGGACGTCTTAGTAGCCGCAGCCTAGACCACCCTTAATTTCTCGTCCGACTTCTTTTTACCAGCCTCGGCCAAATATAGGGCCGCCTCCGGCTGGCGCTTCTCAGCGGCAAAACTCGCTGCTTTCTTTTTCATCATTAGCAGGGACTGCGCCAAGCCAACCCCCTTCAGCAAATGATCCTGAACCGAGTGGACCACCCGCTCGTCAGCTTCAGTCAAATCCAGGGAGAAGTCTTGAAAGCGGCGGGGAGGAAGATAAGCCACGGTAAGCTCATCCGCTGACGGACCCTTCTCCCAAGCAAGTCCACGCGGCAGCCCGAAAGGAGGAGGAGGAGGGGGATTCAAATGGGCCTCGGGTTGAGCCGGGACATCCTCCGCCACAGGGCCTTTGTTTTTCTCCACAACTGGCGGAGTAGTCGTGGAGACTGGGCCGAACTCCCAACGGCCGAGGTCCTGGTCCTCTTGGATCCGACGGCTTGAGGATCTGCCCTCGCCCGACTAGAGCCAATGTTAGCCGTCATGCGTTTCTGAAGCTCCCTCCTCGGCCGAACTTCGAGTTGGGCGTCCTCAGAGGGGTTCACATGTGAGACATAAGGAGGAAGTTGGTCCATTAGTTGACATGCAAAACAGACAAAGCGGTCATTATAAGCTTTATATAAACAACAAGAGGAAAAATATAAAGAGAAATGAAGATGTTTATACTTGGACTAGCTCCGGCCTCAGGAAGAGGCCGAGAAAGGATCAATGCTATAGTTTGAATGCTGGTCTCTTTGACGTAAGTCGCCAAGCGCGAAACCAGCACTACCTCTTCGTTGGTAAGGTCGTCCCCGTTCACTTGATAGGTGCTAGAGTCCTTACTGTAACATCCCAAATTTTGGGACAATGAATTTAGAAATAAGACTGAGATGAATAAGCTTCTAAACCGGTAAAATTCCAAAGTCATAAGTTTATTGAGGAAAAGCTTGAGATAATTATTATAAATATCATGGACTTTGAAATTTGAGGAAAAATAGTTGGAGAATAAATATTGGCATAGAAATTTTAGTGTCAATATTTTATAGCGTTTATAAGCTAATTGAGAAAGAAGAATCCTTAGATGGTATTAAGGATTTATCTCTAATATTTATTTAATATTTGCAATTTAAATTAGGAAAAGATAAGTTGCAAACAAAAGTCTTGTAGGAAGTCAAAGAAGAGCAAAAGAGAATATTTTGGAGTAGATCCCACAACATATCCTATTATTTTATAAGATAAATCACTCTCCCTTACATTTTCATTTCGGAAAGCATATACGCAAGACACCACATTTGTCTTCTTAATTATTTTGGCCAACATGCATGTCCCACACTCTTTAATTTTTCAATGACTTTGGCCAAAATGTTCACATGCACACTTCCTATTCAATCATATGCTCTACTTTCTCATTTCCTATCTCATCCGTGACAATGCAACTCCACCGAATTGCACAAAGTTAGTAAACGTATCCCACTCTTTTTGATTAGCTCGCACTTATTATCTGTCAATTATTATTTCTCCAGCACATTAGACAAATACAAGGCAACACTACATGTCTCTCTCTCATTTTAATCATCCAAATTCACATGTTCTCTTATTCATTCAAGGGTGGTTCAACGCATGCACTCATTCCTCTCTCACGCCAATTATACATCCTCTCTTTTATTCATTTTTGGCCTGCATGACCAAGAAGAGAGAGAAAGAGAGAGAGCTGTGAGTGAAAGACGCAGAAGAGATTGAGTGCCGAGAGAATAAGTCTATTGAAGAAAGGAAGAAGAGTGTTAGAAACTTACATGTGTAAGTTGATTTTTGGGAAATTCTCTGAAGTTAGTCAGATTCATTTGAGGTTTTGATCGGGAAAATGGTTTCCTTTGACCATGGAATTTGGTAAGTTGAAAGTACACTTCTCAATCTTCTAAATGAGTGCTAGAACGTATTAATCCGACGTCTAGAACTCCAATTATGATTTTTCTAGGTTTGGTTAGAAATTCTGGAAAATCTTCTTCTCTGAATAGAGCAACGTTCACTTTTGGAATTTCTGGGAGTTACACAGCTATTAATTGGCTTGACGAATATTTTTCCCATAAACTATATTTATAGAACTTCAAATAGAATTTTGAATCACCTTAATCGGAGTTCTATAGAATTAGTTATGATTTTTCAAAGTTAGAAGTTGAACACTGAAAAACGCTGGTTCCCAGAAATGAGCAGTGATTTTCGGATTCACTTTTAAAATAGTAAACATTTGAGTTTTTCTATGAAAATTTCCAGAATAAAAGTAGACTTATCAAGCTTTAATTTGATAGGTCACAAGCCTTATTTGGATTTATATTCAGGGAGTTATGAATTTTTGAAGTCAAGTATGAAATCTGGGACGTTTTCTGAAACATCTTCTGAACAGTGTTTACATTTTTGAAATCTGGGAATTATTGGCATATGATTAAATGTTGAAACCAATTTTCCTAGAAACTAGACTTAATGAGGAGTTCATGGATTTTTGAACCACCTGATTTGGACACCTAGAACTCCAGATATGGATTTTTCAATTTAAGTGTTAAATCTGGACGTTTTTCTGGAACAGTTGAGATGAACGGAAATTCTGGGAACAGTGTGCGTATATTTGAAGTTGAATCTATTTTTCCTCTGAAAATAGATTTAATAAGGAACACGTGACTTTTGGAATCACCTTAATTGGAGTTTTGTGCAATTAAATATGAATTTTCAAAGTTAATTGGAAATTCTGCCAGATTATGGAGTTTATTTGGAAATAAGAGAAATAGAGAATTTGGACAAGTAGTAACTTGCCAACCATGAATATTTAATTATAGGATTCGGTATTTATCTGAGATGACCAGAGGATAGAGAACCGGATCAGGATTTGGAAAGGCTATCAGGTAGTAACTCTAATCTTGCATTCTTTGTATGTCTTTATATGATTGTATGTACCATTCAATATGTATAAATATGTACTGTATGAATTGTTTGTGCTGTATGTGCTGAATGTATATGTGATGGTTATCTGTCATATACTGATCTATGCTTAGAATGTAAGATTAACATGTTACTCTGGGAACCTTCGGGGTCCCAGTATTTGTTGCTACCTATGGATTGTTCAGTTTAGAGAGCGTGGCTCACAAGGCAAGGCGGTACTCACTGTTGAATAGTGATGCTGGGACGGACCGAGAAATGCTATAGGTTATTTTTATTAGCCTATTTTAGAGACTAGAAATTTATTTGTATAGCCCTATGTGGATTTTGTTATGTAATCAGAATTTAATATCAGTATTACTATGCTAGAATGACTATGCTCATTAGGCTGTGCGCTACAACTCTGATAATAATTGATATATCAAGGGGTGTTGCACTTACCATGATGATCGAAGGTCCAGTACAAAGGAAACCTCCATTCCACGTCTTTAGATTCAGGGCCAAGTAGAAACAAAGGCTGTTTGCCAGACACAGCCACGACCTTGAAGAAATTGGTCTTGAACCGTTTAAAGGAGTCAGAGTAGGGACGGAAAAGCTTTCGGTCGGCCACCCCCCAAAGAGAAGTCAAACCCTTCAGGCTATCATCGTCCTTGACAGCGGGAGGGGTAAATGGGCAGAAGATGTAGAAGAAGATGGAGCGTTTGCAGGGATAGCTTTTGTAAGTAATTTGCAGAAACGCTCAAAGGCAAGAATAAAACCCCAAGCATTGGGATGAAGTTGAGAGGGGGTAAGTTGAAGATAGGTAAGAATGTCAATTTGAAATTCGGTAAAAGGAAACCTAATACCTAGACGGGTGGAAAGGTCTTTATAACAAAAGAAGAAAGAATTGTTAGTCCCTCTCTAACAGCGAACACCGGCTCCTCGTTAGAAGGAAGACGCAGGGTGCACGAAGAGGTATCGCCTAACTCAAGCCAGCGTAGATCTTTAGATGATAGTGACGATCGAGTGGAAAGCACCGAGGGTGCCACCCAGGGATATTTTGTTATGAGAGCTTTTGGAGGCCTAGCGAATTCGGACTCCCCAGTTACAGACAAAGTCCTATCAGGAGATTGGGACGGCTCCATTTCAGACCTAGAACCTTCAAAAAATGAAAAAGGGACAAGGATCAGCAAATGAAGAATATACCTGATGAATGCATGCTAACAGCTGAGACACTAAGAGCGCCAGCGGCCAAGGTAGAGGCCGATGTAGATCTATGTCGGCAAGAGCCTAAAATTTGATTAGCTAAAGAATACTGGCCGAGGGTGATATAATGGGAGCTGGAGGCGATGCAGTCCCAACATGGGCCGAGGTATCCCTCGGGGAGAATGTCCAACCTCGCTTGAAGTGGCGCCTGATAGAAGTTGATTGGAGGGGCCGATATGGCTCTAGAACTCATCCTACCACCCATGTGAGGGTAACCACCCCGAGGTCTCAGGTAGGTAACTTGAAGAACATTGTGTAAGGGCCCCATAGCTCTCCTCTTACCGGACCCGCCACGGAGCAGAGCGGCGAGTCTTTGTTCTTCGATAAGGGGAGACTTGAACAGCCAGAAACTGAAATGAGGGTACCGAGCGCGTAGGGCCTCCACCTCTTCAGGGGTCACATTTCGACCGGAAGAGGGTAAACTTCTAGGTCTATCCATCACCTAGAAAGGTGCAAAAGGTTTGATAACGAGGAAAGAAACAATGTGAAGAGAGGGAATCAAGGACTCTCACTCGAAGATTTCATCGACAGTACCGAGAAAGGCCCAGAACAGCGTCTAGATACAACCTACTTAAGTAACGCTACGAGTCTACCCAAAAACACTCAAGGACAAAACCAGGAAATGGGGGCATTATCCAGAAAAAACTAATCCGCAGGCATGAGAAAGTTATAGCGTGAAAGGAAGCAATAAACATACCTAAAGTAAACAAAGAACTGAAGGATGTGCGGTGCTGGAAGCAGGAAAGTAGGACGCAGCGGCAAAGGAAAAGGGAGTTCTTGGTAGAGAAAACAAAGAAGTCATAGCAGAGTGAGTGAAATGAAGTGAAAGGAGGGAAGTATAGTTGAGGAGTTTGAAAAAACGAAATGGCAAAAGAAGAGGGTAAAAGGGACAATTCCTCAGTAAAAGTGGAATGGCGCACGACACGCGACAGGAGCATTAAATGCGCACGAAAACCACTGGCAGCAACCTGCAGCAGTTATAAGTCGTCACCACTCCATAGGCGACAGGTATGGCGGAGTAATCATGGAGAAGGCGCGAAAGGCGGAGAGCCTGGGAAATTGTGAGAAACGGTTGGCATGATCTTGGTTGAAGAAACTCTCCGCATTCTATTAAGACCGGGGGCAGCGAGGGAGTCCCCCGGTCGTAAGAGCTCCGTAAAGGACGTCTGCCACCTATACACGGGCACATGACACACAGTGATGTCATGACCTCAGACGGACTAACTAAGACAGTCACCAACACGACTGATTGCTTGTCTGGCTTACCACGCCCAGATTCCACTCGGACATCCCGGTCAGGAGAGTGAGCTATACATCTTGGCTCCTTAGTAACCTGACCAACCGAGCTGGGGGGCAACTGTTACGGACCGGCCCAAGGCCCAAATCCAAGGTACGGCCCAATAAGGAACACACTCGAATCTGTTGAGCACCGGCCATATAGGAAGATCTCATATCACAGCAGATCTTATTTATCGACATCTAAACTGAATCCATGTGATATTTGCTCTTGGATGTTTGCCCTGGATATCTAGCACAACCGAGATATCCTCCACAGAAGCCTCTATAAAGACAGAGGTCCATTCTCCAGGTGCACACGTTCTAACTCATGCTCACTTTACATTCTGTCACACAGAGCACACACACCACCCCTTGGCTAAACGCCTCCAAGTATACTTCGAACTACGTGGACTTTGATCCCTTCAAAGGGTACGTAGGCTCTAGGCTTGACACCTAGTCAAGTCCAATCAGTCATGTTCCCAGAACAGAACACTTTTTGATGGGGGTTCATAGATCTTGAAAAGAATACCTTTATTTAGATTGTAGTGTGGGTCAAACGATAAATGAAGGATAAGTATTTTTGTCATATAGTGGTTGAGTCTTCGTCAACATGGCTTGGTTTAAAAGATATGAGTGAAGTTTCGATCGACTTGTTTATGGTTTATTATTTGTAGGTGGACTGATAACATCAAGATAAAATCTAAACATCCTCTACACTGGTCCAATATTTAATTTAATTTTTTGTTTTAACTTTTTTAATGTTTTCGTTTCCTTTCTTCACAAGAAAATTTGTACTCCCTCCAGTCCTACATATAAGATATGATTGGCTTTTTTTGTAAAAAAAAAATTAAGTTAAATAAATTACTTAATCATATCGTATGTTTTGCAAACCTTTTTATCATGATAGAAAGCTCATTTTTTTTATTTTAATTGGGCCAGATAGACATATGGGCTATGATATAATTCTGTTGCAATCTGGGACTGGGACGGATGTTGCGGGTCAAGAATAATTTTATTTTTGTCCGACTCATATGCTGGCCTCTAGATCCCTCCCTGGTTGCAACATATGGGGTTGAATCGCTACGACACTTACATAACTTGACCAATTTTAATTCCAAATTATGGACCTAAACATATAATTCTTGAGTGATACATAGCGTAACGAAATGGAATTTAGAAGGCTCCATGAAAAAAATGTGTCTTTTTACTTTATAATAGTGGGATAACATTGGATCAAACGATAGATATATGAAGTTTAAGCATTTTTGTGATACATGAGTAAGTGAGTTCTTGGGCAACGTGGGTTGAATTAGAAAATTAAATAAGGGCCAAGTTTCAATCAACATGTTTATGGTTTATATTTATTATGTGTAGGTGGCCGGATAACATGAAGACAATATAAAATCTAAAGTATCCTCTTCAACTTGTCTAATACCAACGGGTTGGCTCAAGTGGTAAGCGGCTTATGTCGCTTAAGCAAAGGTCTCGGATTCGAGCCTTGTGAATGCAAAAAAACCCTGCTGGCAAACTCTCCCACCATAGCCAGGTGTGCGACGAGGGTCGGATCTGGATTAGTCGGGGCGAAGCTCCGGTGAACCGGGTGGGCAACCAAAAAAAAAAAAAAACTTGTCTAATATAAAATTTAATTTTTTTGTTTAACTTACTTGATGTGTCTTCCTCCTTTATATCTGCAAACTCAATTTTGTAACATTTTCTTGCATAACACGCGAGCCACTGGTTCTTTGTTATTGGTTGCTTTATTCTTATTGACTTTTGTTGAACCTATGAACGTTTTGCCTTCAGATATTAGGAAATCAAATTAAATTAGGAATTGTGACCATTTATTGCAATTCAGATATCTGAGCAAAGAATCAATGCTGGAAAAAATAAGAAAATTTTGAGGACATGATATGGAAAAAGGGAAAGTATAGTAAGTGCTTTCTTTGAGTAATTAGCATGAAATCATCGCAAGGGTAGAATATATGTGTTTTATATATAGTCCTACAAACCAATATTTTTATTGGAGGCAATTATGTTTAAGATACTACTACTAGATGTTAAATATGAGCATCTCTGTCTAATGAAGATTTGACTCTTAACTTGGTATGTTATGAGGGGTTAAACTACGTACTCTTCTTCTTCTTCAAGACGCGGCCTTACTATGTATATCTTTTTCCTTATATATACCTTTGTAATAATCCATGATGAATCGGTTGATAATATCCCCAACAAACCATTAGCAATATCCATTTCAATTTACCTTTTCAATTTTTTCTAAATTCTCAACACAAATAATATATACAATTCACAAAACGAAACACAAGTAGAATACATAGTAATATGTGTGCGTGTGTGTGTAATTTCCTCTGATGGACACATAAGACCAATTTACAATTAAGATGCATGTGCAAAACAATAACAACAAATGTAACTACAAAACAAAGATCAAGCCTTGTTTGGTTGGCTGGATATTTCTCACAAGAATTAACATTGGAAACTAATTTCTCATTGTTTGGTTAATTGAAAGTGGGAAATTAATATAATGAAAGATAACGTCGAAAAACTAATTTTAGCTTTGTAAATATGGCTTCTCTCACTAGCGGTAAAAAATTTGAAACACTTTTCACAAAAGACAAAGAACACAAAGTAATTTTTTTTGGGTCAATAAGAACACAAGTAATTGAAAGCCTCGGATTTTGAACACTTCTCAGCACCAAACAAGGATAATGTTCTGAACGCTATGAAGGACTGGGTATTTTATTTGCCACTCTTTTCATGGATCATATAATGTAACTAAAATCCCTTTTATTTTATCTTATTTTCTTTGGTTCGCATCTGTTTTTGGGATTAAAAACAGAGAGAAACTGAGTGATTTAGCTTCTTGTAGTGTAATTTTTGTTGTTCATGTTGTTGGGTCATACTGTTCGAAAATTATGAAGCATCAAAGACTTTGAGGAAGTGCTGTCCGAACTGTTAAAATATGTTAAAAGAGTGTTCTATTGTTTAAAAAGGAACCCGTTTAAGAGTTTAAAGGCATTAATGAATTGTATACATGCAATCAAGCTAGTATGTAATATCTATATTGCTCCATGTGTTGGGAAAAATTGTTTAAGTATGCTAGAGATGAATTTAAGTTTTTATTGCGCTTATAAGAGAATTTTGTAAAGGTGGAAATTATTTTTTAAAAAAAATGCAAGGAGGGTAATACTGAAACATCATACTATTGCTCATCATTGTGGTAAGATCTGTAAGGTCCAATACCATTTCAACGGTCTACATCGAACATTTCCAGCTAGTGATTTGTTTTTTTTAAAAAGATAACTTTTTTAAAGACACTAACCTTTTTAGATATTAATTTGTTTTAGTGATATACTACATCTGTTACTTAAAATAAGGTCTCTATTGTAGTGCAAATACTGGTTCTTATATTAAGGGGCAATATTTGCTCAAGAAATTTTTTGAGGGGGCATATTTGCCGTAGAAGTGTCAAAAATGGAGAAATTTTGCCTTGACCATTATCTTAGTTAATTTAAATTGTTAGTTGACCAAATATATTGAGTTGACAATGTAATACCCCGAATGTATATTTCTCTTGAATATTATATTTTGGCAAATTAATACCTATTTAAAATAGGAAAGTATGTTGTCTCCAATTTTAGTAATTTATTTGATTATTTTCCTTGAAAATTAAAGAGGTAAAAATCCAATACTATTTTAGGGACCATAAGTTGCCCTATTATTATTAAATTAATGCATGATGCATAAATGATCAAAGTAAACTTAAAAGTTGTGAAAAAATAATTAATCTCATTTAAAGAAAATTGCCAACAATTAGTAGATAATTAAATCTACATTAATTAGATTAATTTCATAAACTTTCATAATTAATTTAACAACATGTTTTAAATTGGGATGTGTGACCCTAATTAAAGACCAATGGCTAATGAAGGGCCAAGATTAGCATAAAGATAATTGCTAATGATTACAATTAAATTAGTAACCAATCAAACAAATTCAATAACACTTACAACACCATTTTAGGATTAATGACCAAAGATTAGGCTAATTGAAGACTAAACCTAAGTAAAAGTTCAATAAGCAACCAAGGCTTGTGTGTGGGGGATTTTAGACCATGGAAAATAAAGCAAGAGAGTATTTTTTGGGGGGGGGGGGGGGGAGGCCACGTTTTTTGTCTGTGTGTGTGTATGTAGTGATTAAAGGAAATAGCCTTGTTGGCTCAATGTGGCTCAAGTATTCCATAAGCAAAAATCTCAAGCCACTTAAAGTGAAGTAAAATTTTCCTAAATAAACACTAATCCTCATGGTAAGTCCATAAGTCAAGTAATTCCTCAATTAAGTATTATCAAAGACAATTAAGGGATTTTAATCCTAGATTAAATATAAGCAATAATCCAATACAAGAACACAAGTTTGGCTTAGGATGAATTAATTGTTATCTAACAAATACAATAAATTCTAAAATGATGAAGGGGTAATTAAATACTTCTAATTAAGCCACAATGTTTAAGAATCACAAAAATAATTAGGGAATTGGATTAGACTACAAACTAAATCCTAAGAGCATTTTGCTTAATTGCTAACCAATCACCAAAGTCATCTAGTTACAAATATACTTAGAGGAACTAAGGACTTAAAGCACCAAGTTGGAAATGCATGAAAGTGGAGGGGCCACCGAGGCTTGCTTGAGAATGCATGAAGGGGGAGAAGCCACCAATGCACTCTTGAAGCCAAGAGTGTTTTTCACACATGGAGCTAATTGAGACACCAAGGCAAGAAACTTTTATGGAAAAATCAATGGATGAAGAGTGGGAAGAGGGAAGGCCACTTTTTTTAGCTCAGCTGGAAGGAGAAATCAGATTTAAACCCATGGCCAAAAATGAAAGATGTGTAGGTTGGAGAATTACAAGATTGCCATAGCTTTTTCCTATAAATAGAGCACCAACCTCTTCACAAATTTCACACCAAAGCAAGCTTAGTAAATCTGATATAGAGTGTGAAAGTGAGAGTGAGGAGCCTTGAAGAAGGAGGAGCAAGGTTCTTGGTAAGTTCTCTAGCTCTATCTTTGAGTTCTTTAGTTTTTAGTCTTTAAATTCTTAGATAGAAGTTGTTTAGATCTTAAATAGCCTAGAATAATTTTAAATTCATGTTTTTATGGTTAAAATCAGCTTTATTTCGGAAAATTGATGAAGAAGGGGTTTTAGCAAAATTTCTGGAAGAGAAACATCAGAGTAACAAAGTTCTGGCGAAATTTCATCGGTTAAGGAATTTCTGAATCAGTGATAAAAATTCTTATATTTTATGTTAAAAACGTGGTTGGAAAATTCTTTGAAAATTCATGGTTAAAGTAGACATATAGGTCTTTTTAAATATGTCAAGAACATGTCAAAATGATTTCTGTACAGTGAGATAAGAATCCACCAAGTTAGGCTACGAATTTCTGGGAAAATGCTGGGCAGATGCTCAAAACTTAAAACCTGGGAATGAACCATGTAATCTAGGGAAACATTATTATTTTTCCTTGAAAGTAGACATCCTAAGAATTCCATGGAATTTTACAGATTCTCGTTTCGATTTTTCTAGAATTAGTTATGATTTTTCAAAGTTAGGTGAAAATCAGCCCCAAATGCTGCGCATTAGCGTTTTTTCCGAAATTTAAGGCAAAATAATTAAATAATAAATACACTAGGGGTAAAATAGTCATTTGTGGCTAGGATATCTATTGGGATATTGGTTGTGAATTGATAGATGCGATATTACTCTCATAGGACATTTTTGATCGCTTCTCGACAGACAACGTACCTTACTCGTCAAGCAAAGGTACGGACGTGTACTGTAACACTAACTCTGATGCTTATTGTACACTTATATATGATAAATAGTCTGAGACTCTGTTTTAAAAAGTTGTGCATACACATACAGCTACATATGGGTTATGGTTCTGATAATACCGTTGAGTTTTCCTAGAGCTGAGGACACCGATGTACACCGTGGCACTGGTGAATAGTGCAGACCGTAATAATATTTATATACAGTGCCTGTGTTCTGTTATTATCTTCATATGTGATTATTGCTGTATTGTCATGAATATCTGTCATATATAACTGTTACATAAGCATGAGGTTAACCGTTACCTGAGGTTCAATGGGAATTGAACCTTAGCTCTTACTATAACCTCAGGTTCCGGAGGAGGTAAGACCGTGGACAAGGATAAGCTGCCCGCTTGAGGTCTCGGACGGAGGATGACTTTTTAATTTTTGTATAACCGTACTTTTGAATATTCGGATGACTGTAATAGTTACTCGCTTTTTAAAACTATTTTGATGCTCTACTCTGATAAAACTATTTCGAACACTGATCAAACTATTTCGAAAACGCTTTAGAAAATTGGGATGTTATAGACAATCTACATATCATTCGGGTTATTTTTGTTAAGGTGTGAATTTGTGCCAAAAATCCATATGTCATTTACTTCATATTTTTTTGAAGTTAAAACTTCTAGGGTAAATTTGTATTTTAACAAAAATAACATAGATAACATCTAGATTACCAGCTTGGCAAATAAGGTCAACTAACTGTCAAAATTAAATGGGATATAGACCAATGCAAAATTGCTTCATTTTTTACACTTTCATGGCAAAATTGTCTTCCGAAAAACTTTTGAGATAAAATTGCCCCACTGAAATTTTCAAGGTGAAAATACCTCTTAACCCTATATTAAAATTTAGAGGTAGTACTAATTAATAAATGAAATCTCTCTATATATGTATGGGATATAATGTCTCATATAATTCCAAAACTATACCCCAATTTTTTTTTAGTCCTTGTGTTTAACCAAGCACCACTACATCATTAATGTTATTCCTGAATATTAAGCCTTAGAGTAATTATATGCTTTGTCTATAATAACACTATGCACCAAGTTATTTACATGCTGATAAGTCTACTTTTCTAAGATTAGAAGTGCTATGTTTGTGTTGAGTAAAGCATCAATAGAAGTGTATGCAAGTTTTGAAATGTAAAAGTGTTTACCAAATCAGAATTAGACCAACAATGTTGACTCCCGGAGGACATTTCAATGATTGCACAGCCCAAACTTTATATATCAGTAGCAAGAGCTTTATGCCAGCTTTGATAATCTTGGTTGTGAAGCACTATGATGCACTGATACGTGAATTTTTGTGAGAAAAACATATCTGATACACAAATTACACTGGAAATCATGAATCAGATTGGTCAAAAGGTCAAATGGCATTTCTGTATTCTTTTCAAAAACTGAAGGCTTTTGGTAGCTAAGATTTTTTTGTAGTAAAATGCCCTAATCAATGACATCGCAGGGACATATCTCTCCCAAATCAACTCAGTAAAATCGTGTCTCCCAAATCGACATCCCCTCCATCTCTCCCAGTTCCCAAATCGACTCAACGCCATCATTGTTCTGCAGTTCTTCCTCCTTAGTTTCGTGCGTGAGTTGTTACACACCTACCGGCCTTGCCCTTTCGGGTGGCAGGTAGTGTGGTCCTTTACTTTTATTTAATTTTAGCTTACATTTCTCCAGTTAATTCATGACCCATATCAGAGTATAAGCAGCAAAGCACACACTAGTTTGGACAAAAATATACTGATAAAAATACGGAAGGATAAATTCTTTTCCCAAAAGGATCAAAATATACAGTCATCCGGATACTGGTGCTTGATTGGTCAAAATAACATAATACAGTCATCCAGTAATCAAAATAAATATCCAAAAAATAACAGACACCTCCACACTACTCCAGCTCCGGAGCCTTACCCCTGTCTCCCTGCTCCGGTCTCGAAGAACTGCCAGATGGATTAAAAGGAGCTGGGATTCAAAATTGAATCCCAGAGTAACCGTTAATTTCATATAAAATGTATAACAAAGCATGTAAGTAAACCACAAATAAAAATAATTCAAACCACATCTCATTCAGTATCATGCACACAACAAGGCACACAACCAATCCGGAACTAGCAGTCCTAATAGCACACAACACAAACTGTAGTGGTCCTAATAGCACACATCACAGACCACCAGGCACAGCACACAGCAAAGCCCGTAATGCACACAACATGTTCCGGTTCCATAGCGCTTGGAAAATGAATGATAACTGAATGTATGCAATAAACATGGAAAAACATACACACACAAGTCACACAGAGTATATGAAGATTAAGGTTACTACCTAGCAGTCGATTACGAATAAAAATAACCTTCCCGATGCAAAATATCACAATTATCCCTAAAATAATAAAATGTAAATATAATTAAATTCCTTTCAATAAATATTCCCTTGATAATTTAAAATAAGCCCAATTCATAGGTCTATTTTTACTAAACCCCTTTTCTTATTAAGGAATTTAATAAGGGCCTTCATTCTCTTAATTTTCATCACTTTTTAGGATTTTCCAGCAACCAGTGACTCATCTTCAAAAATTCATAATTAAATCTAAAAAAAAAATTCTGGGTTGATTCCAAAGCCCAAATGACCCTTAATATGTCCATTTCCAACCAAAAATACTCATTTAGGCCAGACCAAGTCGAAAATATATCCATAGCCCAAAATACCAACATATGTAGCTGGACGAAAATCAATGCTTAACCAACAAATTGTCAAATTTCCATTCTAACACCGAAATCTAGTCTATAATCATTTCTAATTTGTTGTTTGAACCCTTAATCATACTCTAATCCTATTTAAGAATTTGGGCAGCAACTCCCCATAAAATTTAGGGTTTCCAACATTTCAAGAACACAAGAAAATGCCACCCCAAATCAATTCACCAACACAAGTCTATTATAAGGAGGTTCAAAAATCACTAACCTTAGCTTGATCTTTGAGGTTCTTGTAATTTCTTCTTCCTTGTTTACCAAAATTTTCGACCTCCCCTTCATGAACACCATAAGAAGACAGATTTTTGGGTGAAGAAGAGTTGCAAAAGGAAGCTTAAAAGAGATGGAAGAGATTACCTAAGGCTTACCTATTGAATCCTTGAGTTCTTCCTTCTCCTTTTCTCCTATAAATTTTCCACTCTTCCTCCTTCCCTTGTCTCTGCGTCTTGCCCGACTCTATTGGGGAAAAATGAAGTGTTTTAATGCCAATTAATAGGTCTAATTCAGCTGAAAGAATGAGGGGAAAAATGACCTCCAACTAGCCCATAATTTACTAGTTTGCCATTATGCTAAAATCCAACTATTTAGTTGGAATGTAGTTGGCCAATTTCTTTTTCTCTTTTTCTCCTAGTTTGGGCCAAAAATTTAAGCCTCTTTTAGGATGATTTTAGCCTACTTTGTTAACTTATAACCCATACTCATGTGCCTATAAATTCTAAATAATTATAAGACATACAGCACAATTTCATGGAAATTATAATTCTTAACCTTGCTTCAATTTTTTCCCCCTCTTATTTCCTGAACAAACGCATGCAACTTCTTCTCATTCCTTTTTGGCTAAATTTATTACACACTTCATAAAAATTCGTATATGCAAATAATTTCATATTAATGCACATAAAAAATGAGGATGTTACATGAGTGTTTTCTATGGCTCTCCCAAATCGACTCAACTCGACTCAACGCCATCTAAGACTGTGAGTGTTTTCTTCTTCCTCCGTCTTTGCTCACAATATCTATGATTGACTGACTATGTCTCACTCTCTGTGTTCTTCGCTCCTCTCGATAGTTCCTCCGATTGAGAGTTGAGAAACATGATTAAAGGCTAAAGCTTAAGCTTCTCTGAGTCACTGTGATTGTGAGTTCGCGACTCCCCTCCCTTGTTTCCCTGTCCTTTTCTGGTTTTCCCTTTGTAGATAAATTCTGTTTCTTAATTTTGTTTTTTATATTAAAAATATTATTTAATACTAAGACGTATCAAAACTATAGAAATATTAGTATTTTTGAAGTAACGTATTGATATCACGTATTAGCAATGTATCGAAAACGCCGTATTGATATTGTTGTATCATAGGTGAAGAACCTCGATGAGAAATAGGTTTATTAAGAAATATTTTGTAAAGCATGATGTAGAGTATGAAAAAATATACCTTGGGCTATATAACATATAGTTCCAAACACAAAAATCCAATTATGTCATTAATATCATTGATTGTTGTGACTATCATATCAATTTCCAAAGATATTTAAAAGGGGATTACATACAAGTCTCAAGGAAGAGAACAAGTAGCAGGTCTACTGAAATCATCAATTGTATTGAAGTGCCATGGAACCTGAGTAAGATTAATTCAAATTAAGAAAAGATCAATTTGCCCTCGTCAATTTGAGAAACCAATGACAAGTCAATGTATTACCAACAACTTGAAGACTAGTCATTGGTTGATCAATGACTTGTCATTTGCTGGTCAAATTGACAAGGGAAAATTTGTCTTTTCTTAATTCAAACTAATTTAAACCAGTTCCCAAATAACTTCAATGCAATTAGATTATTTTGAGGAATTTACTTGTGATTTTGATCTTATCGGGACTTGTACATAATTCTCCTTGTCTAGAAGGACACAAATAATTGCTAATATTATGGGACACATGCTACATCCAAGGTATTTACGTGGATTCTTGTTGTAGAAGTTATCCAAGAACTTATTACTTTAGTCAAACCAAAGCCAACCAGCTTTACAATGTACTTAGGATACAAGTAGATTGTCTGGCTTTAAATCCCTATACAATCATATATATATATATATATATATATATATATATATATAAAAATCATGAGAGAAGGTGATAGAATAGGAGAATATATATTTTAAAGAAACCCCCAATACAAGGAAACCTATTTTACTTTTATATTTTATTACTTTCTAATTTTACTTTATTTAGCAAGTGGGTTGTTTAACCATTACACATCAAATTCACTAGCAAATAGGTTTTTGTAATGATGACAAATGAGTAATTACTTCATACGAAGGGAAGGAAATGATATAGAGCTCGTTTCATGAGAAGAAAACCTCAACCTATATTTTGTATTAGGATAACTTGGCAATGAAAATAGATTTTGATGTGGTTTAGCCATTGATCTATCTTCCTCAAGTTCTTATTCCCCTCCCTCTAATTTTATCTCTTCCGCTCTGTTTTTGTGACCGTCCTCCAGTTGATGTGTAATGGTAAAACAATCCACTTGGTAAATAAAGAAAAATAAGAAAGTGAATTTAAAGCCAAAATTCTTTTGGCGTCCCAATTTCTTAATAAACTAGTTTCTCATACAAGTTGTTCGAAATCATAATTATTAGAGTTCACATGAAGCTCTTGCTGCTAATATATGGAGTTTGGGTTATGTAATCATTGAAATGTCTTCAGGGCATCAACCTTGTTGGTCTATTCCTAATTCGGTAAACACTTTTACACTTCAAAACACACCCACACAATGCTTTACTCAACATAAAAAATAGCACTTCAAATCTTAGAAATGTAGACTTATCAACATGTATATAACTTGGTGCATAGTTTTATCATAGACAAAGCATATAATTTACTCCAAGGCCTAATATTTAGGTCTAACGCTAATGATATAGTGGGGCTTGGTTATTACAAGGACTTGTAAGAAATTTAGGTATAATTTTGGAATTATATGAGACATGATATCCCATATATAGATATATATAGAGCTTTCATTTATTAAGTACTACCTTAAAATTTTAATAGAGGGTTAAGGGGCATTTTGACCTTGAAGTTTTCAGCGAGGGGCAATTTTGTCCCAAAAGTTTTCCGAGGCAGCAATTTTTCCCTGGCCGTTATCCTGGTTAATTTTGACTATTAGTTGACCTAATATTTTGAGATAATAATTTATATGTCATTCACATTATTTTTGTTAAGGTACGAATTTACCTTAGAATTTTTAAATTTAACATTGGAAAAAGATGAAGTAAATAATGCATGGATTTCCGGTGTAATTTTACGATTTAAGAAAAATGAAGTTGAGTTTAGATTGTTTTGGGCTTATCTTCTTCATTTTCCATTGAGGATTGATATAGATAGGAGTGAAAATTGGTTCAAGTTTGTGGATATATCTCGCCTTGATTGGTTGTCCTTGATTTTGGTGTTTCATGAGCACTACAACAGTGTGATACTAGGCAAACTTCTTCAGTTTTTATGCATGGGCTTCGTGAGGTACATGGGAGATAAATTGTTGGAGCGTATTGCCACCCAATTAGAGCCGTCAAAACACGGGCCAGCCCGTTTAAGCCTTAGAGGGTCAAGGGTTTACACGGGCCGGACCTGGAGGGCTACGGGCCGGCCCATCGGGCCCTTCAATTTTTTTATTTTTTATTTTTAAAAATTGAACACTTGTTGAAGTTGGATCCTTCAATAATTTATATGTATTTTTTATTTGTTATAGAGTTATTTATCCATTTAAGTACAAATACATAATAACTATACTCTAATTTTATGATTTGATTATTATTTGTTGTAGATAAAGATTATAGATGTGTTCATGAAGCCGGAAAAGAAATTTATGATATTCTTACTCATAAATCTATCAGAGCTTACTACTCAAAGTGAATAACCATCAAATGTCGTTGAAATTAATGATAGTGGCGAAGATGACGACAATAATAGTCATTGTAATAATGTCGCTTAGTAATTAGTAGTATGCTTCTTATGTTTTATATGAGTTATTTGTGAACATAGTTTGCTTTTGATTATGAATTAGTGACTGTGTTTATTTGTTAAATGACTTATGTTGTAATTTACTAACTATATTTCTTTGAAAAAAAAAAACGGAGGAAAAATAATTTAAATTTGGAATAGTAATTTTTGGGCCCTGCAGGCTGGCTCTGGCCCTAGTGCTCTCAGGCCGGGCTTTAAAAAATAGGTGTTTTTCTTACTCCGGGCCCTGGAAGGCCGACCCTGTTAGGCCCCGGCCCTGATTGACACCTCTACACCCAATAGAAGCATTGTCTTCAAGCACTAATGGGAGTCAGCCCATATGTGAAGATAGAGGTTGTTGTTTCATCCTCTAGAAGCTGTCAAGTTTTGTCAGATTGGGATTTTTCAGAGGAGGTGTGGACAACAATTCTTGCCTCAATTTTTGATCTTGCGGACAAACACAATTTGGGAGCAATAGTTGAAAAGGAGCTTAGATGTGAGCAAGAACACCTATTTGAATGGGTAAAAGAACTGGTGTAGGAACACAATTACAGATAGCATGAGTCAAAGGAGCTATGGTCATAATCAAGGAGCTAAGAGGTGCTGTAGTAGCTTTTATGCTGAGTTCTACAATAGGCTTGCGTAGTGGCAGACCTTGGATAAATATTTAGAGGAGTTAAATGTATACTTATTAACTAATTTAAAAAAATTGAACAATTTTTTTTTGGGGGGGGGGGGGGGGAGGGGGCTTAGGATAAATATTTGCCTATGCAAAAATACATTAAATTTTACATTATATTAAATCTATTAAAAAAAAATTCTTAACAAATTTTTTTCCCCATTGTCACTTAGGAGCTCCGCCACTGGGCCTGTGCAATTCTTAATTGTGGGGCAATGATGGCAAGGTTAAGAGGCATGCATTTGTGGCAAAAACAATACAATAAAGCAAAGTATTCAATGGGCAAGAACAGAGACAAAAAATGAAGAGTTCCAGCAATTATTTCATGACGCCAAAGGAGAATCAAATGATGAAGACAAAAAATGCATTAGTTGGTTAAAGCTCTAAACACAGGGGGTTTAATGTGCGGTTTAAAGGTCTAAAGGAGAGTCAAGTACTTACTCAAAGGAGGAAGGTTAACATAGATCTCTACCTCATAAACCATCAAAGTAGGAGGTTTAACATAGGTCCCAACCTTATAAGCCACCAAGAAGTCTTGGGGTGTTAGTCATTACTTCCACGAAGGAAGAATGCATTGTTTTCATTAATAATCTTTGTAAATAAAATTAGTTTATCTTCATTCTGTTTTAGAAACTTGACAAAGTTCAACAACTTGTTTATTGTGGATTTTGGCCGTTGGGGAAAAATAAACGTATCGAAACGGCAGATTTGGAGTTGTTCATGTTGGCATGGCATCAACAGATATATGTATCTGTTGCAAGGTGATTACGTACCTGTTGCCATTGGCCGAAATTCATGGTTGAAGAGATTGGATGGGCAGCACCGTAATTCTGTGGGTTATCAAACTTTGCAAGATGCTCCTCTTCCAGTTTCCTGCACTGATTGGTCATGGAAGCAACCATTTCACAGTGAGTCGTAACAATGTTGTTTTCCTATTAGGTTAAAATATCTTGTATTGTATGATATTGTAGGTTACTATTTGAAGTCATTTAAATACGCTTGGAATTGATATGACAGTTGCTATCATGGGACAAAGAATAACCGGGCGGGATTTTGTGTATTGAAATAGCCTGTTGAATCTGTGCTGGGAACTCCATATTATGCAGCTCCACAGGTACATATATTTATTTTCTTACTCACGATCTAGACATCACTATCTGTACTGATTATAGCAATTCATGCTTCACTTACTTTGAGCTCTTCTTTATTAAAATGTCTTTTTTATTCTCGAATGTGAAAGTGTTTTCGGTTTGTCAATTGTGCCTATTTTGGCTATATAGTAATACCTTCCAAGACAAGATGAATGGGTTGAAGGAATTATCTATGTTACTTAGCGCTTTTTGTCATACAGCTACCAGCATTACTTGATTGAGACCAATCTCAAGACTCGATAAGAAATTCTCACGGATTGATGTCTGTCAATCAAGTTTAATTATCTCAATGTGATGCTAACTTACATATGTAAAAATTCTTAAGACTCACTGATGAACATCAAACTAATGATAAGCAAATTCAAGGCTAATCCTATAGAATGCTAATGTTTTGTTTACATATAATATTTAATGTTTTGTCGGGTGCACATATTCATTGATTTATATATCAATATTGTTTGAGAGATTAATTAACGAGACACATACATCATATTGTTAACTTGTTTCAAAACAGAACATACATTTGTTTAGGGAACGAATTAACTGTAATACCCAAAAAAATTTTATTTCTTATAAATACAATATTTTGATAGATGGCACCTATTTAAAATAGGTGAATATGTGGTCTCAAATTTTGAGATGTGGTTATTCTATTTTTTCGGAAATCTTTTTTTAGGATTAAAGTAACCAATGATTAAATTTTCTTAGGAATCATAAAATATCATAAAATATAAATAATTGCCATATTAAGTTATGGCTCATGTAGAATTAAAAAGAGCGAGAAAATATTATGAAAAATACTTAAACAAATTAGGAGAAATCAATAAAAGTTGATGAACAACTAGGTCTTCACTAAATTAAATAATTGAGTAAATCTTCATAATTAATCAAAGGACTAATTAATGTGGACTTAAGCACCAATTTACATAATTTGTTAAGGGATTAAATTTTCTAGTTAATACCCTATAATTAGCAAACTAATATACATAGATCATATTTAGTTCATAAAAAGCCATAAGGAAGTATCAAAATACTTGGACCAATTAAGAGGCAATTACCAACAATTAATGGGCATTTAATTAGAATAAAGACATTAAATTTAATAACAAAATTAAAATAGGCATAATCAAGGATGTAATACTCTAATTAAGAACCAATGGCAAATGAAGATTAAGATTAGCATAAATAAGTTTCTAAGGGTCATAATTAAGATAGGAACCAATCATAATTTGAGAATTACACCTAATTACTTTATTAGGGATGCTAATTAGGATTATCTATGGAGGGCTAGGATTGAACCTCATAAAGTTAAATCTAAAGGCCTTAATTAAATATCATAAAGCTTCATCCTTGTGAACAAAAAAGAACCAATGAGATGCCTTCCACATGGAGTTGTGAGTGTGTGTGTGTCTAGTGAGAAAAGTTGTGAGTTTGTGTGAGTCGAGCATGTGAGAGGGGGAAAAGTCAATTGAACAACCAATAAGGAAAATTGGGCATAAATCAATTAAATTAATCAATGGAATTAATTCAAGACATCAGCAAATGAGAATCTATACAAAATAAATCGTATCTTGAGATATGTTAATCATAGATCAAATATAAGGAGTTATTATTAACAAGCATAATTTAAGCTTGAGATTGGTTATAACCAAAGTCATTTCCTCAATTTGTGAAGATTGTTTCCACATGAGAAAAATGAAATTTGAGGTTTTTAATTGAAGCCCTAAGTCCCAAGATTACAAAACCAACGAGAAAATTTGAATAAAACTTCATGAAGACCCCTAAATATATTTTTATCTAGTGAAATGCAAAACAAGGAATAGAAGAAGGATGAAATTGTGACTTGAAGAAGGAGGTAAGAATTGTTTTTTATAAACAAAAACACACATGGGATAATAATCTTCAAATTTGGAAGAGGATAATGTACCTTGGGGAGGTGAGTCATAAAGCAAGTGGAAGAGGATGGAAAGGAGAGAAGGAGAACGGTTTTGGGGCCTAA
This sequence comes from Acacia crassicarpa, assembly GCA_034222035.1. NCBI lineage: Eukaryota > Viridiplantae > Streptophyta > Magnoliopsida > Fabales > Fabaceae > Acacia > Acacia crassicarpa. The sequence goes on from JAWXYG010000011.1 coordinate 39,595,505, forward strand.
ATGGTGAGGATTTGAGCTTCCCAAATGACCTAGATCCAAGGGTCCAAATTTAAGAAGATTAGGTTTGAAAAATTTACCATAATTGTCACACCAATTTACTATAAATAGGGGTCCTTGGTCATCATATTCTTCACACCAAAACAAGCTTGAACAAGCAGATATAGAGAGTAAAGAGTGAGAGTAGGAGCTTCTTGTAGGGGTAGCAAGGTTCTTGGTAAGTTCTCTAGCTCTAGCTTTAAGTTTTAGTTCTTAAATTCTTGGATAGAAGTAGCTTAGATCTTAAATATTCTAGAATAATTTTATTTTCATGTTTTCATGGTTAAAATTAGATTTATTTCGAAAAAAATGATGAGAAAATATATAGAGCAAAATTTTTGGAAAAGAAACATCAAGATAACGAAGTTCTGGTGAAATTTCATCAGTTTAGTAATTTTTGAAGTCAACAATAACAATGTCAATATTTTATGTTGACAATGATGTTGAACAATTCTGGGAAAATTCATGGTTAAAGTAGACATATAGAGCTTTTCAAATATGCTAAGAACATGTTAAAATGAGCTCTGTACAGTGAGATGAAAATTCTCAAAGTTGGGCTACGAATTTCTGGAAAAATTCTGGGCAGAGGCTCAAAACTTTAAAACTAGGAATGATTCCTGTAATATGGGAAAAAGTGATTATTTTTAATTAAAAGTAGACATCCTAGGGATTCTGATGAATTTTATGGATCCTCATTTCGACTTTTATAGAATTAGTTATGAATTTCCAAAGTTAGGCGAAAATCTGTCTAAAATTCTGGACCAGCGTTTTTCAAGAAAATAAAGAAAATAAGTTGAAAAATAATTCCACAAAGAGAAAAATAGTCATTAGGGACTAAGGTATCTACTGAGATATTATTTGTGAATTAATAAATGTGATATTACCATTACAAGATAAACGTGATCACAGACCGACTGACAATGTACCGAAGTCATTAACAAAGGCACGGACGCGTACTGTAACACTAACTCTGATGCTTATTGTATACTTATATGTGATAGATGTATTCATAGTTTGAGACTCTATTTTAAAAAGTTGTTCAAACACATACAACTATACACGGGTTATGGTTCTGATAATACCATTGAGTTTTCCTAGCACTAAGGACACGGATTTACACCGTGGCATTGGTGAATAGTGTAGACTATAATAACATGCATAGGCAGTGGCTGTGTTCTGTTATTATCTTTCGTATGTGATTATTGTTGTGATGTCATGAATATCTGTCATACATAACTGTTACATAAACATGAGGTTAAACGTTACCTGAGGTTCAATGAGAATTGAACCTCAGCTCTTACTATAGCCTCAGGTTCCGGAGGAACCAGGACTGTGGAAAAGGGTAAGCTGCCCGCGTTAGGTCTTAGACGAAGGATTTCTTTTTTATTTTTGTATAACCGTACTTTTGGATATATGAATATTTGGATGACTGTAATAGCAACCAGACACATGAATGTTTATCAGTTACTCGCTTTTAAAACTATTCTGATGCTCTACTCTGATTAAACTATTTCAAACTCTGATCAAACTATTTCGAAAACGCTTTAGAAAATTGAGATGTTACATTAACAACCCCGAAAGTATTGATGATTATCTTGCATGCATTATATTGGGAAAATTAATTCTTGTTTTGTGGAATACTAGGAAATTAATCTTTTGATCATTCTAATTTAGGAAAATTCTAATTAAATAATTTTAGAATTTGAAAATTCCAAATAAGAGATTTCTCTTAAAATGATTTGTCATTTGCTCATCAAGTGTAGTAAATAACCAATAAAGTGTGGTAAAGAAAATTGATTTAAGATTTTGATATTTCTGGAGTCAATAGATACTAGTCTATTTGTAGGAGCCATGAACATGAGTTCTTCAACATATGACAAAACAGAGTTAGATTATGAAACTTTTAAGGAAACTAGTACACATCCAGAGCTTTAAATTGAATCCTAATTTATAATGTTTGGATGTGAACATAAAAAGCTATAATTTTTCAAATATCACCTAGAAATCTGCTAAATGCCGCGAAAATTTGCCAGTCTAGATTTGATACAAAAGAATTTCTGGACCAAATGGAATAGAAACAAACGTGGGTCCCCCCGTTTTTTTTTTTTAATCAAAGATCTTTTCAAAAGGCAGAGATAGAGCTTTTAACCACTAATTTTTGGTGTTATATTAAATTACTTATTAATTTCCGAAGTTTGAGGTAAATTTATTATCTCTCGGTACGTACCCAAGCTTTAATATTACGTTTTAAGTTTCTAAGTTAATTAAGGGTATTTTTGGATCACATATGATTCTTAACTAGCTAAAATATTCTAATCATTCACGCATCCAATCAAAAGGAAAGCATGGTTTAGAAATCTAGATCGGGCCGACCGAGAAACCGGTCCAAGTTAGGGGAAACACGGGTTGACACTGTGACTTCAAGTCAACTCGTCCAACTCGGCATGAACCGATCAAGTTGGACAGCCATTGAGTCAGCCCCAGATTTTTGTTTTAAAAAAAAAAAGTGAAAGACAGAGATCGCGATCTGGGTTCGTCAAAGGTCAGGGCTTCTTTTCTTCAAAGACGAAAGACGGAGAAAGGTTGGAGCATCTTTGGTCGAAAGACGGAAGAAGGAGATCACGATTTGGGTTCATCTCTCACTCTTGCAGAAAAGATGGATTCATAGTCAATGACGAGATGTAGATAATCGTAGAGATCGATGACATGAAAATCTGAATGTTGTTGGTGTGCGATGTGGGAGACGCTAGGAGAGTGACAATCTACGACGGTGAGACTTAAGAGAGTGATGGAGTTGGAAGCGTTCTTTAACTCTGTTCATTGCATCAGCAAGGCTAGCCTTAGCTAAAGAGAACTGTGAATAAAGTTTGCCTAACAGTGAACTTTGAATAAAGAGTCTGACATTTTCTTTTAGCTCCATTCAATAAACTCGTGAACTTTGAATAAATAGACAAAAAATCTTTGACATTTTCCAAGCCCAAGGCTGTGATCTCTTTTTTAATTTTTTTTTTAAAATCAACATAATAATTAGTACACATCCTCCCATATTTACTTAAAGTATTTTTGATTAGGGTAAAGGAGCAAAAATACACACGTGCTTTACCTTCGGGAGCGCCCAGCATCATATGTTTTTTTCGGGAGTAAAAATACACATGTGGTTACATTTTAGGAGTAAATATCACACCACCGTTAAAATCTAACTTAATGGTGTATTTGTAACAGAAAATGTCATATTTACAACAATATTTAAACACCTGGATTTTGAACATAGAAAGATCATTTACCCAAAAAAAAAAAGATATATTTACAACAGAAAGTGCCGTATTTACAACAAAATTTAAAATCTGGCCAAATTTACAACAGAAAATGCCATATTTACAACAACATCTAAACACCTAGATTTTGAACATAGAAAGGTCATTTGCAATAGAAAAAGGCTAGATTTACAACAGGAAATGTTGTATTTACAACAAAATTTAAAATCTGACCATTTACAACAGAAAAAGTCATATTTACAATAGGATAGATTTACAATAGGAAGTGTTGTATTTTCAACAAAATTTTAACAGTGGTGTAACTTTTGTTCCTAAAATGTAACCACATGTGTATTTTTTATCCCAAAAAGAGTATATGGTACTAGGCGTTCTCGAAGATAAAGCACATGTGTATTTTTGCTCCTAAACCCTTTTGATTATTAATATGAATATCTTTATCTTTTTTAATTAATACCGATTTGACTACAGTCTGACTCCGGTCTGACCCTTGACCCAGTACCCCCACCGCTTCAATAGCCGGTCTATTTTTCAAAACCTTGTAGAAAAGTAGACTTATTAGCTTGTATATAACTTGGTGCATAGTGTTATTATAGACAAAGCATATAATTCACACTAAGGCCTAATATTTAGGTCTAATGATGATGATGTAGTCGGGCTTGGTTATATACAATGATTTTTAAGAAATTTGGGTATAATTTTGAAATTATATGAGATATTATATCCCATATATAGATATAGATAGAGCTTTCATTTGTTAAGTACTACCTCAAGATTTTAATATAGGTAAGGGGCATTTTATCTCGAAAGTTTTTTGAGGCAGCAATTTTACCCTAGCCATTATCCTAGTTAAGTTCGACCATTAGTTGACGTAATATTTTGAGCTAGTAATTCACATGTCATCCACGTTATTTTTATTTAGGTACAAATTTACTTTGAAAGTCTTAAATTTAACTTTGGAAAAAGACGAAGTAAATGACACATAGATTTCCAACGTAATTTTACACTTTAACAAAAATGACGTTAAGTTTAGATTGTTTTGGGCGTATCATCTTCATTTTTCATTGAGGATTGATATCGATAAGAGTGAAAATTGGTTCAAGTTTGTGGATATATCTCGCCTTGGGTTGTCCTTGATTTTGGTGTTTCATGAGCACTACAACAGTGTGATACTAGGCAAGCTCCTATGGCTTTTAAAAATGGCACTAACTAATTAAGACACCAGTCGTTGAACTTTTGTGGTTTATAACTTTTTATTGAACGAAATATGGGAGTGGGAATGCATTTATGGCAATAATAATGCAATAGAGCAAAGGAAGTTGTAGCATGTTGTTGGATCATACTGTTCGAAACTTTCAAAGCATCAAGACTTTGAGGAAGTGCTGTCCGAATTGTCAAAATATGTTGAGAGTGTTCTGTCGTTAAAAAAGGAACCCGTTTAACAGTTTAAAGGCATTAATGAATTGTATACATGAAATCAAGCTAGTATGTAAGATCTATAATGCTCTATGCGTTGACAAAAATTGTTTGAGTATGCTAGAGTTGAATTTAAAATGAATCCTAATTTATAATGTTTGGATATGTACATAAAATGCTATAATATTTCAAATATCACTTAGAAATCTGTTAAATGCTGCAAAAATTCCCCAGTTAAGATTTGATAAATGGGTGTTTATAGACCAAATAGAAGAGAAACAAACCTGGGTCTTATTTTTATTATCACAGCTTTTCAAAAGGCAGAGATAGAGCTTTTAATCTCTAATTTTGGAGTTATCTTGAATTACTTATTAATTTCCAAAGTTTGAGGCCAGGTAAATTTGTTATCTCTTGATACCCAAGCTTTGAAATTAAGTTTCAAGTTTCTAGCTTAATTAAGGGTACTTTTGGATCATATACGGTTCTGAAATATCTAAAATACTCTAATTTATTTACACATCCAATCAAAAGGAAAGATCTACATAATATACCTTTTGGTTTTAACGAAAATTCATGTAGGTTTGAACCATTAATGGCTAAAAAGGTTATTTTCATCATGGTTGTGACTATAATTGAGAAGTCAATAAAGCTTTTTGATGGGGGTTCATAGATTTTGAAAAGAATACCTTTATTTAGAGTGCAGTGTGGATCAAACGATAAATGAAGGAAAAGCATTTTTGTCATATAGTGGTTGAGTCTTCGTCAACATGGCTTGGTTTAAAAGATACGGGTGAAGTTTCGATCGACTTGTTTATAGTTTATTATTTGTAGGTGGACTGACCATCAAGACAAAATCTAAACTTCGACTTGTTTATAGTTTATTATTTTTAGGTGGACTGATCATCAAGACAATCTAAACATCCTCGTACACTAGTCCAATATTTAATTTAATTTTTTGTTTTAACTTTTTTTAATGTTTTCGCTTCCTTTCTTCACAAGAAAATTTGTACTACCTCTAGTCCTACATATAAGATTTGATTGGCTTTTTTTAAAAAAAAAAAATAAAGAAGTTAAATAAGTTACTTAATCGTATCATATGTTCTGCAAACCTTTTTATCATGATAGAAAGCTCCTTTTTTATTTTAATTGGGCCAGAAAGACATATGGCTATGATAGAACTCTGTTGCAATCTGGGACTGGGACGGATGTAGCGGATCAAGGATAATTGTTATTTTCGTCCCACTCATATGCTGGCCTCTAGATCCCTCCCTGGTTGCAACATATGGGGTTGAATCGCTACGACACTTACATAACTTGAACATTTTAATTCCAAATTATGGACCTAAACATATAATTCTTGAGTGATACATAACGTAACGAAATGGAATTTAGAAGGCTCCACGAAAAAATTTGTCTTTTCTACTTTATAAAAGTGAGATAACATTGGATCAAACGATATATGAAGTTTAAGCATTTTTGTGATACATGAGTAAGTGAGTTCTTGGGCAACGTGGGTTGAATTAGAAAATTAAATAAGGGCCAAGTTTCAATCAACATGTTTATGGTTTATATTTATTATGTGTAGGTGGCCTGATAACATGAAGACAAAATCTAAAGCATCCTCATCAACTTGTCTAATATAAAATTTAATTTTTTGTTTAAATTACTTGATGTGTTATCCTCCTTTATATGTGCAAACCCAATTTTGTAACATTTTATTGCATAACACGCGAGCCACTAGTTCTTTATTATTGGTTGCTTTATTCTTATTGGCTTTTGCTGAACCTATGAACGTTTTGCCTTCAGACATTAGGAAAGCAAATTGAATTAGAAATTATGACCATATATTGCATTTCAGATATCTGTGAAAAGAATCAATGCTGAAAAAACTAGGCAAATTTGAGGACATGATATGGAAAAAGGGAAAGTATAGTAAGTGCTTTCTTTAAGTAATTAGCATGAAATCATCATAAGGGTATAATATACGTGAGTGTTATATATAATCCTACAAATCAATATTTTATTGGAGGTCATTATGTTCAAGGTACTACTATTAGTATTAAATATGGGCATCTCTCTCCAATGAATATTTGACTCTTAACTTGTCATGTCATAAGGGATGCAACTCTTCTTCTAGACTTGCCCTTACTATGTATATCTTTTCCTTATATATACACTTGTAATAATCCATGATGAATCGGTTGATAATATTCCCAACAAACCATTAGCAATGGCCATTTCAATTTTTTCTAAATTGTCAACACAAATAATATATACAATTCACAAAACGAAACACAAGTAGAATACCTATTAATATGTGTGCGTGTGTGTGTATTTTCCTCCGATGAACACATAAGACCAATATACAATTAAGATGCATGTGGAAAACCAGAACAATAAATGTAACTACATACAAAACAATGATCAAGCCCTGTTTGCTTGGCTGGAGATTTCTATCAAGAATTAACATTGGAAACTAATTTCCCATTGTTTGGTTAATTGAAAGTGGGAAATTAATATAATGAAAGAAAACGTTGAAAAACTAATTTTAGCTTTGTAATTTAAATATGGCTTCTCTCATTGGCAGTAAAATTTGAAACACATTTCACAAAAGACAAACAAAGAACACAAGTAATTAAAAGCCTCGGATTTTGAACACTTTTCAGCACCAAAACAAGGATAATGTTCTGAACGATATGAAGGACTGGGTATTTATTTGCCACTCTTTTCATGGATCATATAATGTAACTAAAATCCCTTTTATTTTATCTTATTTTCTTTGGTTCGCATCTTTTTTTGGGATTAAAAACAGAGAACAACTGAGTGATTTAGCTTCTTGTAGTGTAATTTTTGTTGTTCATGTTGTTGGATCATACAGTTCGAAAATTTTGAAGCATCAAAGACTTTGAGGAAGTGCTGTCCGAACTGTTAAAATATGTTAAGAGTGTTCTATTGTTTAAAAAGGAACCCGTTTAAGGGTTCAAAGGCATTAACGAATCGTATACATGAAATCAAGCAAGTATATGTAAGATCTAAAATGCTCCATGCGTTGGCAAAAATTGTTTGAGTAGCTAGAGTTGAATTTAAGTTTTTATTAAGCTTACAAGATAATTTTGTCTTAAAAAAGGAAAAAAAAAATCTAGGAGGGTGCTGTTTGAAACCTTAGAAGAAGGCAAGTATTCAAATGAGGGAGAAGTCATCATGAATAGGTGTCATGTATACATATATGGATAAAGGCTTTTGAGTTGCATTTGGGTGACTGTAAGGATGGAAACTCTTTGCTGTCAAAAGATTCAAAAATAAGGAATAAGTGCTTAAACTATTGAATAAGACATAAGACATACCTTAAGGTTCCTAACATATGATTAGAAACAGTAGAATTGTATTTCATAGATCTTCTCTTTTTTGTTTTGTTTTGGACAGCACTGTTTATTGTTTAAGCCTCCAAATGAGTTTAGAAGTATAGGACCATTATGATTGAATGTGGAGTCTTTTTTTAGAATGAATGTTAAGTGTCTTGGCCCAGTCTGTCTGAGAGTTAGCTAAGTTTTCATTAATTTAATGGTTCCAATGGTATTAAAGATGAAAATATCTAATGTTTGAAATTCCTAATTAAGTTGATAAGCTACAGATATAAGATGTTTAAAGGTTCCTATGCTATGATTTGAAGCAATGATGTCAAGTTCATGTGTGCCACCTTTTCCTCCCCTGCTTTGGACATTACAGCTTTTAGCTACAGGTAGTTAAATATTTGGTGAATTCAAATGCCCCAATGAATTTAAAAGAGGGGTGAGGATATAAATTGAAGTCAAGGTATAAGTGAGTTAGAAATACGAAAAAGGGAATAAAGTTAAGTGCTAAAAAATGAGTTAGAGTTTAAGATATTTGGAAAGATTATATACACAAAAATAAGTATAGAAATGTGCGTATTAATGTGTCCCTACATGAACAATCAATAGGCTTGATATTTGCCATCAAGACCAAAGAGGAGGCAAAGCAAAGGAAGAACAAGTAAAGGAGTAGGTAAAAAAAGGGAAAGCTTTTAGAGGTAGTGAAACTTATTCGAATATAATTTGTGCTTGGTTGCATCCTCACCAACTTGTCTAGTATAAAATTTATTTTTTTTGTTTAATTTACTTGATGTGTTTCTCCTCCTTTATATTTCTTCCAAACTCAATTTTGTAATATTTCCTTGGATAACACGCGAGCCACTAGTTCGTTGTTGTTGGTTGTTTTATTCATATTGACTTATGTTGAACCTATGAATGTTTTGCCTTCAGACATTAGGAAAGCAAATTAAATTAGAAGTTGGGACAATATACTGCAAGTTGGGACAAATTAAATTAAAATAAGAAAATTTGAGGTATGGAAAAAGGGAAAGTATAGTAGGTGCTTTCTTTAAGTAATCAGCATGAAACCATCACTATCTGAAAAACAAGTGGTTTGTTTCTAAATTGTCAAGACAAATAATATATACAATTCACAAAACGAAACACAAGTAGTATACATAGTAATATGTGTGCGTGTGTGTGTATATTCCTCTGATGAACACAAGAGCAATTTAGAATTAAGATGCATGTGCAAAACAAAAACAACAAATGTAACAACAAGTGTATATTCCTCTAATTTCCCATTGTTTGGTTAATTGAAAGTGGGAAATTAATATATATAATAAAAGAAAACGATGAAAACTAATTTTAGCTTTTAAATATGGCTTCAGAAATATTTGTAATTTTTAGAACTATTTAGGCCCTTTTCTGTAATTTTCTCCAGTTCTCCACTGCCTGTTGAGATGAAATTTAGCTGAGTAAGTTACATAATCATATCATATGTTTTGCAAACCTTTCTGTCATTATAGAAGGCTCCTTTTTTTTTTGGGGTTAAGTAGTAAATCTGCCCATAAAGTATACAACCAAGAGCAATGTTGTCCCAAAAGTGTTTTTGGTCTCAATGTCATCCCATAAATCTAAAAACATAACAATATTGTCCTTTTCCGTTAAAAAGTTAACGTTCAACGTCAAATTTTTAATAGTCGATGTTAGTTCTCTTAAAGAAAAAAAGGGCAACATTGCTACATTTTTAAGACTTCTTGGGCGACATTGAACTTGAAAAAACTTTCAGGATAATATTGTTTTTAGATATATACTTCCCAAGTGGATTTCCTACTTAACCTTTTAAAGAAAAAAAAAAGGGGGGGGGGCCAGAAAGGCATATGGGCTAATGATATAACTGTTACAATCTGGGACTAGGACGGATGTTGCGGGTCAAGGATAACTTTTATCTTTGTCCGACTCATATGCTGGCCTGTAGATCCCTCCCTGGTTGCAACATATGGGGTTGAATCGCTACGACACATGCATAACTTGACCAATTTTAATTTCAAATTATGGACCTAAAAATATAATTCTGGACTAATACATACCGTAACGAAAATGGAATTTAGAAGGCTGCACGCAAATAAGTGTCTTTTTACCTTACAAAAAGTGGGATGATATTGGATCAAACGATATATGAAGTTTAAGCGTTTTTGTGATACATGAGTTGGTGAGTCTTGGGTTGAATTAAAAAATTAAATATGGGCCAAGTTTCAATCAACATGTTTATGGTTTATATTTATTATGTGTAGGTGGCCGGATAACATGAAGACAATATAAAATCTAAAGCATCCTCATCAACTTGTCGAATATAAAATTTAATTTTTTGTTTAACTTACTTGATGTGTTTTCCTCCTTTGTATCTGCAAACGCAATTTTGTTTCATTTTCTTGCATAGCACGCAAGCCACTAGTTCATTGTTATTGGTTGCTTTATTCTTATTGACTTGTGTTGAACCTATGAACGTTTTGCCTTCAGATATTAGGAAATCAAATTAAATTAGGAATTGTGACCATTTATTGCAATTCAGATATCTGAGCACAAAGAATCAGTGCTGAAAAAAATAGGGTCAAGGTGCAGATTTACCAACCAACTATTACCCGAGGAGCGTCTGATACAAATAACTATTAAGGGGACCAAAATTGCCAATCAACAATTAAAAAGTGAAAAAAAAAAAACACACACACACACACACAAAATTTGGAACAGATTCGCTAACAAACTATTACCCGTCACTGTCTTGGTGTCTCCGTCTTCATTGACTGTCACAGTGTCGGCGACGTCGGCATTTCCAAAGATTCTATAGTTGCTGGGTGTTCCACTCACCCTCTTGAACTCATCCAGTAGTCCACAGCATTCGACTGGCACGCACCTTGCACCCTAATTCCATCCCTCCAATGCCACAAGCAGCAACCGCTGCTACCACAATGTCTGCTCTCATGGGTCCTATCTCTGTTTGTGTTTTCCTTTTCCAACAAGAAGGCTTAACCGCTCTTTTCTCCAGCGTTTCCGCCACCATCCTACTGAAGATGGAGCCAATTACCCAAGAGGGGGTGAATTGGGTATTTTAAAAATTTTCGAGATTTCTCTGTTTTTGCACTATGAAAACAAAGTAAAACAGAGTGAGGAAAGAATAGTAAGACACAAAACGATTTATACTAGTTCGGTCCTAATCACTGACCTACGTCTAGTCCCCAGCCTCACTGGGATTTCCACTATATCAAAGATTACACACTCTGCACTCAAGAAGTGATTATCTCACTAGAACTCACTCCCCCTTACAAGTTGTAATCAATGACCCCAACCACCAAGTCCCCTTGACCTGTGGTTCCTTTACAATAAATGATAGTCTGAAGTAAAACTCTCTCAAAGAGTGGATATGAATGAACACTGAAGCTTAAGTATCACAAGATACAGTACAGATCAAAAATTGAAAGAATTGAATGAAACTTAATGAAATTCGCTCTCAGTTGTTGTTGTTATTGAAAAGACTTGAATGCAACTCTATTTATACTTAGAGAGCATTAAATGACCGTTGTAAAGTGAATCGAACCGTTGGAGGTGATTAGTTGCAACTTTGGTCAGCTTTTCTCTCTAATCTCCACTTAATCCAGGTGAATAATAACTCTGAGCTGTCTCTTTGTGGATTAGTCCGTTGGAGAAGAGTTTACTTGTTGTAGAAAACATTCTTTAACGTTCTGTAGGCATGTTCAGTTGGATTAGCCAAAAAGAGGCAACTTTCTGATCTGCATTTAATGTTCTGAACCACCTTTTTGCTTTTGTTCTAACTCATAATTATCCTTCATTAATCTGTCTAAAACTCACAAGTAAAGTGGTTAAACATAGCTAAGAATATGGAAGATTAATTCTGGAAAGCATTAAGATCAAACAACAAGTCATTCCAAAATCGTTAAATTCAAATCTACAGTTTACCGATGGAAACTCGAGTTTTGTTCATGGAAACTCGAGTTTTCAACTGTGCACTTAAGTCAAGACTTGAGTTTCAATACTGAAACTCGAGTTTTCTATTTCCAGAGAGCAAGGTCGAGTTTTGAGCTTTTGGACCATTGTTTGAATAATTCTCAAAACTCGAGTTTTCTAACCAAAACTCGAGTTTTAGACTTTTAATAAAAATAACACGTGGAAGTCCAAAACATCAAAACTTGAGTTTTCAAATTAAAACTTGAGTTTTCATATCATCGTGAAAATGTTTTGTTCTCTGCCTGACCAAAACTCGAGTTTTGAAATCAAAACTCGAGTTTTCATTTTGTTATGAAAACTTTGAAATTTGGCAATGCTCTCGGGTTGAATCAAAACTTGAGTTTGTAAAACAAAACTCGAGTTTTCATCCAACGATGAAAACTTTGAAAACTTGCTTCAAGTTGGAAACTTGAGTTTTCATTTTGAAACTTGAGTTTTCAAAACAAGGTGAAAACTTGAAAACTCTCTGTTAGGACAAAACTCGAGTTTTGAGATCAAAACTGTTTTCCCTTAACTTAGAGAAAACGTTGAAATTCTCAGAATCAGTTTAAAAGATGGAGTCTTGGCACGAAACTAGGTTCAAAAATCAAAGACTCTCTGTATGTCCAAAACTTGAGTTTTCAAAACAAAACTTGAGTTTTGTCTTTAGTTGAAAAATGTCATAAGTCTCTGTAAATTCCAAAACTCGAGTTTTCAAACTGAAACTCGAGTTTTGTCTTGAGATGAAAATTAAGTGCTCTCTGTAAGATTCAAAACTCGAGTTTCCACTGGAAACTTGAGTTTTGCACTTGTTTAATGAAAACGAGCATCTCTCTGTCAGGGCCAAAACTCGAGTTTTGAAACCAAAACTCAAGTTTTGTCTTGACAGCAAGTTTATCAACTTACTAAGACAAAACTTCATTTTTGGATTTGCAATTGTCAAATCATCATCAAAATACATAGAGAACAAACATTCTCCCCCTTTTTGATGATGACAACACTTGTAAACCAAAAATCACAGAATTTGAAATGAATGACAGATTAGGATGAGATTATTTTTTTTAAAAAAAAATTTTAGAAATCTGTCACTTTGCAAATCTTTGTTCTTGTTCACACCATTGCACATGATATATCAGAGATGAGCAACAGAAGCAAAGTTTAAACATAGATATCAAGTATAGACTCAAATTCATAAACTAACATTTACAGTGCAAAGTGCATAATTACATAATTGATAGCACAAAACAGCACAAAAACACAAGTTCATGTCCTAACTCTAGCACAAAACAGCACAACAACACAAGTTGATGTCCTAACTCTTTCCTAGTTCTCTCCCCCTTTGTCATCTTCAAAATGGGGAGGTGGAATAGCTTCAGTGGGTGGAGATGGAAGGACAATTGTGGCAGGAGTGGTTGGAGAAGGAGTAGAATGAGGAAAGATTTCAGTGGCTGGAGTAGCGGGTGAAGGGAGCACCTCAGTGGCAGGAGTGGAGGGAGATGACAGAACCACAGTTGCAGAAGGTAATGTGGAGGCTGGAGGTGAAGATATAGGAGGGCTTGGGAATGAGAAAGGAGGAGACAATGGTGCATGTGAAGGTGTAGAGGTAGTGCCAAACGTAGGGGATGAAGAGCCAATGCCCAGGTACTTCAGAATCTTGTCCACCTTGTTGTCAATGTTGATTGTGGTCACCAAATTAGTGGATATCCTAGCATCGAGATCAATAAGCTGATCAAAGTGCTCATTCTGCTTTTTCTCAGTTTCTCCTGGAACTTGTCCAATTGAACCTTCATTGCCACTTGGGTATCTACCATCTCATGGTTTCCTTCTCTCACTTCAGCAACCAATCTTCCAATCTCAAATTCCAGTCTAATTGAGAGAGAGGCAAGAGCAGCATCCACTATTCCTTTGATTCTGGCCTCAAGATCAGTTGACAGAGAAGAAGAGGCAGGGGCAGATTGAGCTTCCTGAGCTCTTGATCGTGTAGCCTGAGTGCGAGATCTTGATGGAGCCTGGGATTGCTGTGAGCCTTCACCTTCAAAATTGAGCTTCATATAGTTCAGTTGACTCTTCCCAAAAGCTGCAGGCTTCTTGATAGACTTAGGAGTACCCAAATGCTAGATCTTGTGGTAGAACAAGATCATAGAAACCAGTGAGGGATAGGGAATATGAGAGGTCTTCTTGATGCGAATCTGAACTTGATCATTTCTTGGAAAATCCAGTGACCAAGATCAAATTTGGCTTGACTGACATAGGCAGCAAACAGAGGGTAATCCTTATGGGTGAAGTGAGTGTAATTGCCTCCTTTTTGCATAAAGTTCCGGGAGCAGATATACCAAAGAATTCGGTTTGTATTTCACATGTCGGCAGGCTTGAAGGATAAAGAATGAGATTGGTCTGCCGGAAATGGAGTGTTTGGGCAAAGGATGGTGAAGATATCTCGATTGCTGATTTTGATATCAGGATTTGGAGGTGGGTTTGCAATCTTGAGAATCTTGTTGATCACAAAGGCTGAGATGGTAAATTCTGCACCTTTGACCATAGTGGTCCCTCTTTCTTCCACTAGACATCCCTCAGAATCCACCAAATTATCTGACACCATGTTAAAGTAGAAGATTTTAACAATGTTGGGAGTGTATGGTGCAAATATAGAGACAAAAGATTCATAATCCTTCAGCCAAGGTAAAAGGTCTAGGTTGAAATCCTCTTTTAACTTTTCCAGATTCACAGAAACAGAGGGATTAAAGGCTTTGTTCATGAAAAACTCCTTGAATCTTTCCCCTTCTTCTTTTGATAACTGAGTAGTGGCAGTAAAGAATCCCTCAGGAGGTGTAGGGTGGTTATAAATATCAGTAATAGCGTCGTCCACAAATTCTATGGCCTCAAGATAGAATTCCTCTTGTGGAGGAGCAGAAGGAGTCAGTTTAGGAGATGAGGAAGGTTTGGAAGAGGGTTTTGGTTTGGGGGAAGAAGCAGGCTTTGCAGAGGAGCTCTAACCTCTGTCAGGAACAGATGTGTTCTTTGAACACTTGGCCTTGGGAGGTTTAGGAATCACTGGAACCTCTGGCATTTTCTCCTTTCCCTTGCCTTTTGGTGAGACCTCACTGTCGAGTCTTTGTTTTGATTGCCCTTCTGAGCTCTCGTTGATGGTAATTCCTTTGGCTCTGGGAGTCGTTGTCTTGGGTGGTGAATCCTTGTCTGGAACTCCTCTTATGACCTTGTCCACTCCATACTTCAGCCTAGTTGAACGAGTTTTCAACCTCTGTGGTCTTCCTTCCGAAGCAACGACTGGGTTTGATGTTTCCTTAGGGTTAGGGGAAATTTGGGCTTTGGATGAAGACATTGAGTGATTTGGAGAGGTTTTAATTGAAAATTGGAGCTTGATACCCAAGAGGGGGGGTGAATTGGATATTTTTAAAAATTTAAAGATCTAACTCTGTTTTGCACAACTAAGAACAGGGTATAACAGAGATGGAGAGAAGAGAAGCTTTGCACAGTACGATTTATACTGGTTTGGTCCTTTCCCTGACCTACATCCAGTCCCCAAGCCTCACTTGGGATTTTGAATCCACTAACTTCACAAAATTGATTACAACCTCTGTACTAAGAGTAGTTCTCTCACTAGAACTCACTCCCCCTTACAAGTTGCAACCAATACACCCAACCACCAAGTCCCCTAACTTGTGGTTATCACAATCAATGAATGATTACAAGATTAACTCTCTCAAAGAGTAAATAAGTTGAACACTAAAGTACAAGTATCACAAGATACAATACAGATAAAAAAACTGAAAGAAATGAACTCTTGATGAATTTTTGCTCTCAGTTGTCTTAGTTGTTGGAAAGACTTGAATGCTCTTCTATTTATACTCAGAGATCAATTAATGACCGTTGCTTTCCAAATAGATCCGTTGGAGAAGTTGCCCAAGTATTCTGAAGTGGTTTTGGGGTCTTCTCTCTCTTGTTTACTCCTAATCCAGTTAGCCAAGTCATCATAGTTGACTTTCTGCAAATTAATCCATTGGAGAGGAGTTTACTTGTTTCAGCAATCATCCTTTAATGCTTTGTGGTTGTGTACAGAAGGATTAGGGCAGAAGGAGTAACTTTCTGAGCTTTGCAATAAATGCTCTGAGTTACTTTTTGCTTTATGCTTTAACCTCTCACCAAACATTCTTTAATGCTCTGAAATCCACTAATAAACACGTTAAACATAGCAGGGAATATCAGAGAATAATATTGGAAGAGATTAGGGTCAAACAATGCTGATTCCTGAAATGCCTAAATTCAAATTTCTGAACTAACGTCACGAACTCGAGTTTGGTTCTTGCAGGCTCGAGTTTGTTGCTTCAGTGTTAAAAAATATGTAAGTTCAAAAAGTGTAAACCTAAGGTTTGTATTCTAAACCTGAGGTTCTTAAGTCATTGAAAAACTAAAAAGCTCTCGGGTTGAAATGAACTCGAGTTTGCTAGTTATGAACTTGAGTTTGGTTTATCTAGAGAAGGGTGTTGCGATTTTGAAATCTGAAAAACTTTGAGTTTAAGTGATGAACTCGAGTTTGTAAGTGATAGGCTCGAGTTCAAAGTTGTTTTGTACAGAACTCAGTTTTAACTTGAAAGAACGAACTTGAGGTTTGTAAAGCACACACTCGAGTTTAAAATACACTGAAAAGTTCTTTGCTCTCTGGAACTTTTAGGCTCGAGTATATGCAACTTAAAAACATTCTTTGCTCTCTGGAACTTTTAGACTCGAGTTTGAAATACTTATGCTCGAGTTTGTTTATCTCTGAAAAACTCTCGGCCAAAACTAGGCTCGAGTTTGAAAACATTAGGCTCGAGTTTGAAGATAAAATTTTTCTTTCAATAGAACAATGTAGTGTTTGAAAATATCTTTAAATTTGGAAAACTTGTCCCGCCAGAGATGAACTCGAGTTTGCCATGACAGGCTTGAGTTCATGCTCTTGAAAACTTTGCTTTGAAAACTTGCAGACTTGAGGTTTGTAAAGACAAAGGTCAAGTTTAAAAGTATTTTCAAAGTCCAAAACTCTCTGGCAAAGATGAACTCGAGTTTGACCTATGTAGGCTCGAGTTCATACTCATTTCTCAAAAGGTTTAAGTTCAAACTTCAGGTTCAGTCTCGAGTTTAAAAGTTGGTGTGGCAAGTTTGTGCTCTCTGTCAAAACCAGGCTCGAGTTTGATTTAGACAGAATGTTTTTGATTGAAAATAACAAGTTCAAAACATTTCTAAACTTTGACAAACCTTCTCCATATTGTTTACAAATGTTAGTAATCATCAAAACACATAGAGAACTAACATTAATCAATGAAAGTAAGAAATTTAAGAGTTTGAGAGGTTTGAGGACTAGAGAGTTCAGAGAGAGATTAGGGCAAAACTTGAGTTTTGAAGCGAGTTTTGAAAAACACATGAAAAATCAGATATATAACCCGACCAAAACTCGAGTTTTAGAAGCAAAACTCGAGTTTTGAAGAAATAAAGCTAACCTGGATTTCAAAAGTGTACGGTGAACTTTTGAACTTTCTTGACCAAAACTCGAGTTTCCAATTTGTAAACTCGAGTTTTGAGCTTCTTCAAAAACTCAAGGTACCTTCTCTCTCCCCGATACTTCAACCAAAACTCGAGTTTTGGTTCCAAAACTTGAGTTTTCACCTCTTATCAGCAAAAACTCAAACTTTATAACAGCATCTTGCAGAAGACATAACTAGACACTCCAATATTTAAATTAGTGTTAATTAATCATCAAAACCTCAACTAACATTAAGTAAAAGAAGGACTTACAACTCATTGGGATTTACTATTCTCAATTCTCTCCTTATGAAATTAAATTGTTCTTTGGCCAATGGCTCTGTGAAAATGTCTGCAAGCTGAAGGTGAGTTGGGATGAACATCACTTTGACATCTCTCTTTTGAACATGATCCCTTATGAAATGATGCCGCACATCAATATGCTTGGTTCTTGTGTGTTGGACTGGATTCTTAGCCAAGCTTATGGTGCTTGTATTGTCACATAGGATTGGGATCTCCTTCAAGCTTACTCCCAAATCAGCCAGTTATTGCTTGAGCCACAACACTTGAGCACAGCAACTTGATGCAACCACACATTCAACTTCGGTTGATGATACAACAACACTTGTTTGCTTCTTGCTGAACCAAGATATGAGTGAGTTACCAAAGAACTCACATTGTCCACTTGTGCTTTTCCGATCAGTCTTGTAGCCAGCATGGTTTGAGTCTGAATATGCGACCAAGTGCTCAGGTTGACCCTTAGGGAACCACAATCCCAGCGTCTTGGTGTCTGCAAGATATCTGAAGATCCTCTTCACATGTTCAGCGTGAGACTCCTTTGGAGCAGACTGAAATCTTGCACACATTCCAACACTGAATTGGATGTCTGGGCAACTTGCAGTTAAATAGAGCAATGATCCAATCATCCCTCTATACTTTATGATCTTGAAGTCCTTGCCCTCTTCATCAGCATCCAATGAAGTGGTTGTACTCATAGGAGTATCAACTCCATTGCATTGATCCATCCCAAACTTCTTCAGTAGATCATTAAGATACTTGGTCTGGGAGATGAAGATTCCGTCTTTTCTTTGCTTAATTTGCAGACCAAGGAAGTAATTCAATTCCCCTATCATTGACATTTCGAATTCTCCCTGCATAATCTTAGCAAACTCCTCGCACAAGGCATCATTAGTAGATCCAAAAATTATGTCATCAACATAAATTTGAACAATTAAAATTTCATTCAACTTATTCTTTTTGATGAATAATGTTGTGTCAACCTTTCCTCTGATAAATCCTTGATCTAAGAGAAATTGATTTAATCTCTCATACCAAGTTCTAGGAGCTTGTTTGAGACCATATAATGCCTTTTTAAGTTTGAAAACATGATCAGGGTACTTTTCATCTTCAAAACCAAGAGGTTGTTCTACATAAACCTCCTCTTGAATAAAACCATTCAAAAATGCACTTTTAACATCCATTTGAAAAAGTTTAAAGCCTTTAACACAAGCATAGGCTAGAAGAACCCTTATAGCTTCCAATCTAGCTACTGGAGCATAAGTTTCTTCATAGTCTATTCCTTCTTCCTGATTGTACCCTTTTGCAACCAATCTTGCCTTATTCCAGACAATGATTGCAGATTCATTATGTTTGTTCTTAAATACCCATTTAGTCCCAATAACTAGATGGTTTTTGGGTCTAAGCACTAAGTCCCAAACCTGATTTTTGTCAAATTGATGTAACTCCTCTTGCATAGCTATCACCCAATCATTGTCTGAAAGGGCTTCATCTATTTTAGAGGGTTCTATGTGAGAAATGAATGCAGAAAAGGTTACTTCGTTCAAAGTACTATTTCTAGTTCTTACTCCTTGATTCACATCATCTATAACTTGGTCTAAAGGATGGTTTCTTATAAATTTCCAAGCTCTAGGCTGAGACTGATCCGGAGTTTCAAAATTGTTTTCTAGATCAGCCTCGAAAACATTTTCAGGGTTTTTAGTAGGAGTAGTTTTTGAAAAGAATTGGTCTTTGAAAATATTTTTTTCCTCATCATTCAAGGATTTATCAGTCTTCTCTTCACTAAACACAACATGAATGGATTCTTCAACTACTTTAGTTCTAGTATTGAAAACTCTATATGCTTTGCTCCTGTTTGAATAACCAATAAATATTCCTACATCTACTTTAGAATCAAATTTACCCAGATTTTCTTTACCATTGTTGTGCACATAGCACTTGCACCCAAAGATGTGCAGATGGCTCAGGTTGGGCTTCCTTCCTTTGTATAACTCGTATGGTGTCTTATTCAACTTCTTCCTCAGATATGCTCGGTTTGAGATGTAGCAAGCGGTGCTCATGGCATCAGCCCAGAATAATTGAGAAGTGTTGTTTTCGTTGAGCATTGCTTTAGCCATCTCGGCGAGGACTCGATTCTTCCTTTCTACAACACCATTTTGTTGTGGGGTCCTTGGAGCTGAGAAATTGTGATCTATCCCATGCTGTTACAATACTCATCAAAAGCATTGTTTTCGAACTCTCCACCATGATCAGTTCTAATGCCTGAAATAGAGAATCCTTTCTCGTTCTGGACCTTCTTGGCAAATTCAACAAACTGATCAAATGTTTCATCTTTTGAAGACAAGAAAATAGTCCAACAGAATATTGAGAAATGGTCCACAATAACTAATGTGTACAGATTGCCACCAAGGCTCCTCACCCTTGTTGGGCCCACAAGATCCATATGAAGCAATTGTAGTGGTCTATTAGTAGAGATTTCATTTTTAGCTTTGAAAGATGATTTAGTTTGCTTTCCCTTTTGACATGCTTCACAAGTCAAATCATTTTTAAAACTTGGTTTGGGAATGCCAATTACTAAATCCTTTTTGAGCAACTTGTCAAGTTGGAACATGTTGACATGAGCCAAATGTTTGTGCCACAGCCAATTTTCACTTAAGTTGCTTACAAAACATTGTTCAGAAACTGCAGCATTACTAGAGATGTTAAGAGTGTAACAATTGACATCTCTAGGTGCTATAAATAAAGCTTTTGATTTCAAACTTTCTAGAGGAAGTAAATCCTTTTTCACAATCAAACATTCATTAGAATTAAAAATAACAAGGTTACCCTTGTCGGTGCTTTGGCTCACACTAAGGAGGTTGTAGCATAAACCTTCAACAAGGTATACATCTTTGATGAGTGGACCTTCTTGTTGGAAATTATGCCCTAAGGGCAAGTCATTGTTCTCCATTAAGTTATCATTTCACATGCATGTTTATGGTGATAACTATATCCTTGGATATATCTTATAGATTATCCTAAATGTCCTTGGTCAGTCATCTACGCGGGAGCGAAGATGAGTTAAGACCAGTATGACTTTGATGAGGTATGGAGATACGAATCAAAGTCATGGGCACTTGTAAGAGTACAAGGTGCTGGACCGACCCACTATAAGAAAGCTGCATGGATTAAGTCATAAGCTTATTTCATGTATAACCGCGTCACAACGCTCTATGACCTGAGATCATCATGGATTCCTACATGATGAGTCACTGGTCTTTGACCTAGTCAAAAGTCACCTTTGACCGGGTGATGATAAAGGCTGGGATCGGGATCAGTGGTTTTCATGCGGAGGAATGTGAATGGTCAAGATGGAATTTGTCCCTCACATTTGTAGAGAGATAATACTGGCCCCTCGATGAGTGAGTCTAAGAAATGTATGGTCATACTGTGATGGAAAGGAGTTTCCATTTCACTTATTAGACTGCTCGAGAATCGAGTAGTGGTCAAGAACAGGAAGTTGACATTATCCATGCCTCATCCTTGACCAAATTATCGCGTGACAAAAAGGACGTGACATGGTTGTACGATAGGTTGTATCGTGTCATCGATCCCCATGTGAATTGGGTAGTCGCAATGTCTTGCTAGAGGTCGTTTGCGACTTGTGGGCTAGTACGGTCTTGGCCCACTGCCAATCTCATATGGGCCTGCAGGGTCGCACACAAGAATAATCTAACACGGGTAAAAGTGTCCAGATTCATTGAATCTCAGATTAATCTGAGATTTAATTAATCCTGGATTTAATCTAGGGTAAATATATATATGTGTATATATATTTAAATTCGAAAATAATATAATAATATTATTTAATGGAGATTATAATATTATTATATAATATTTAATTTATTTGGTAAGTTAAATATCTAAAACAAATCAAGATATTGTATCTCATTTAATTTTCAAATAAAGATATCATTATCTATTTAATTTAAATTGAGATATTATATCTCAGATTTAATTAAATAGATAGATATCATTTCTCGGATTTAGTTTATAGAGATAAATTAAATCAGAAGGCTTTTAAATTTGGATTAAATAAATAGATTGGATTAAATCTATCAGATAGATTTAATTACTATATTTTAAATCTAGATTCAAAATTCGAATTTTCAGATTTGGCTTTTAATTCGGATTAGATAAATATTATTATATTAGATCTATCATATAGATTTAATTAATATATTTTAATCCAGATCTAAAATTTTAATTTCAAAATTAATGAGGATTAATTTTATATAATACGCTGAATGAGTTTAGAAAAACCTACGGGACTTTTAGTCGAGCGTATTAGAAAGTCGCGAGAAACCCTAGAGCGAAATAGAGAGAGACGCACAGTTCGAGGCGCTAGCACGCTACCGTGTCCATGTTCAGAGATTGTTCGTGTGGATACCGGTAGAGGAAGCCGATTCTAAGAGTCGTCTTCTACTGATCGAGAAGGTAGCCCACCAGTTCAAAGAGAGCGAGACGCAGACGAATTCACTACAGTTTCTTGATCGCTATGAGAAAATGTGTGCAAAGGGTTTGTGTAGATTCTTGAGCAGTTCGCTAGAATCAAAGGAAAACCTCCGGCTCCGGATGATTCAGAGTTCTCTATAAGGTATGATTCGGGTTCCCTAACCTTGATTTAAACGCACCTGAGTGTTCATCGGGATGACATTCATAGAAAATTTTAATCCGCTGCGTGTACGGATCCCAACACTTCTTTGTTGCCAATCTCACCAATACTAGCTATCTTTCCAGATTGATCTCCTCCAAAGGTGACCTTGCCACCATCCTTAGGCTCGATTATGAGAAACTTGGATTTGTCTCCCGTCATGTGTCTTGAGCATCCATTGTCAATATACCATTTGTTGGGCTTTGACGCTCTAAGACACACCTGTAAAATCATAGAAGATCAAGTTTTAGGTACCCATCTTTTCTTGGGTCCTTTTGGGTTAGATTTGACCTTAGGAACATAAGTTCCTTTCGGTACCCATTGGTAATTTCCAGTAGGTTTAACCTTTCTCTCCTTCTTATGAAAGCAAGATGAAGTAGAATGACCCTTCCTATTACAGTAGTTATAGCGTGCAAATGGGTTAGAAGAATGGACAGATCTTGTAAAGTAGTTCATGTATGATTTTTGACCATTCTTTTTCTTGCCTTTCTTCCTATCAAAATCTGGTCTATAGCCAATGCCCGATCTATCATTTATAAATCTCTGTTGCTTTAGTATCACATCGAGCATTTCACTTCCCTTAGTGAATTTCTCGAGAGCTTTTGTCAGTTGTAGATTCTTTTTCTCTAAAACAGGGCATTCATTACAGACAAGAATTTTTGGAGAAGAAAGTTTTTCAATTTGCAACTCAAGAATGGTGTTTTTCTTTTTCAAAGACAAATATTTTTCAGCAAGTTTTTCAAATTCCATTTGCATAGTGTTATATTCAGTAAACAGTTCATCATAGGAAGGTTGAGACTCATATACCTCATTATCATCTTGTTGTTCTTGTGCCATCAGACATATGTTGGCTTTCTCCTCTTCTTCAGCTTCATCTTCATCAGATGAACTATCTCCCTATATAGCCGAAACATATGCCTTCTTTTTGAATTTGCCAAATTTCTTTTTCTCCTTCTCTTGATTCTTCAGCTGAGGACATTCTGACTTGATGTGTCCGGGTTTCTCGCATTCGTAGCATATGATGGGCTTCTTTGATTCATAGCTGGAACTTCCTTTGTGAAATTTCTTGAAGCCTTGATCCTTCTTATAGAATTTTTTGAACCTTCGGACCAACATGCCTATTTCTTCATCATCGTCCTCATCCTCTTCTTCTGATTCTTTATCCTCTTTTGTAGCCTTAAGGGCGATCCCTTTGCCTTTGCCATGAACTTCATCAAGTCCCTTCTTGAACTTGAGTTTGGCCTCATATTCAGATAAACTTCCAAAAAGTGCAGCAATAGACGCCACGGAATCTCCTCTGGCTTCCTCAATGGCGATGACCTTGGCCTCCCAATCTTTATTGAGGATGTTTAAGATCTTCCTTACTTGGACTGACTGATCATACTCTTTTCCAAGAGCTGCTAGCTGATTAATCAAGTGGGTGAACCTTAGTTGGAATTCACCAATTGATTCTCCAGGCTTCATTCTCATGAGATCATACTCAGTCATGAGGGTGTTGACTCGGTTCTGTTTCACACCGGTTGTCCCTTCATGGGCAGTCTCCAAAGCATCCCACATTGCTTTGGCTGATGGCTAAGTGCAGATACGAAAATACTCTTGCTGACTCAATGCACTTTGTAGAAGAAGTACTGCTTTACTGTTGAGAGTAACATTTCTTCGGTCATTGTCGTCGTAATCTTCTTCTAACTTCATAACCCTCACACCATCTTCTACAACTGTTGGCATATAGTCTCTTCTTTCGAATACTCTCCATAGACCATACTTAGTAGCCATCACGAAAACTTTGAATCTGGCCTTCTAGAATGAGTAGTGCTCTCCATTGAAACCTGGTGGTCTGTTGATTGACGCTCCATCAGGTACAATACCTTCCATGTTGATCCTTCTCGAGATGTTAAGCTCTTTAGAGAAGACCTTGCTCTGATACCAAATGAAGATGGAGCCAAATACCCAAGAGGGGGGTGAATTGGGTATTTTAAAAATTTTTGAGATTTCTCTGTTTTTGCACTATGAAAACAGAGTGAGAAAAGAATAGCAAGACACAAAACGATTTATACTAGTTCGGTCCTAATCACTGACCTACGTCCAGTCCCCAACCTCACTGGGATTTCCACTATATCAAAGATTACACACTCTGCACTCAAGAAGTGATTCTCTCACTAGAACTCACTCTCCCTTACAAGTTGTAATCAATGACCCCAACCACCAAGTCCCCTTGACCTGTGGTTCCTTTACAATAAATGATAGTCTGAAGTAAAAATCTCTCAAAGAGTGGATATGAATGAACACTGAAGCTTAAGTATTATCACAAGATACAGTACAGATCAAAAACTGAAAGAATTGAATGAAACTTAATGAAATTCGCTCTCAGTTGTTGTAGCTATTGAGAAGACTTGAATGCAACTCTATTTATACTTAGAGAGCATTAAATGACCGTTGTAAAGTGAATTGAACCGTTGGAGGTGATTAGTTGCAACTTTGGTCAGCTTCTCTCTCTAATCTCCACTTAATCCAGGTGAATAATAACTCTGAGCTATCTCTCTGTGGATTAGTCCGTTAGAGAAGAGTTTACTTGTTGTAGAAAACATTCTTTAACGTTCTGTAGGCGTGTTCAGTTGGATTAGCCAAAGAGAGGCAACTTTCTGATCTACATTTAATGTTCTGAATCACCTTTTTGCTTTTGTTCTAACTCATAATTATCCTTCTTTAATCTGTCTAAAACTCACAAGTAAAGTGGTTAAACATAGCTAAGAATATGGGAGATTAATTCTGGAAAGCATTAAGATCAAACAACAAGTCATTCCAAAATCGTTAAATTCAAATCTGCAGTTTACCAATGGAAACTCGAGTTTTCAACTGTGCACTTAAGTCAAGACTTGAGTTTCAATACTGAAACTCGAGTTTTCTATTTCCAGAGAGCAAGGTCGAGTTTTGAGCTTTTGGACCATTGTTTGAATAATTCTCAAAACTCGAGTTTTCTAACCAAAACTCGAGTTTTAGACTTTTAATAAAAATAACACGTGGAAGTCCAAAACATCAAAACTTGAGTTTTCAAATTAAAACTTGAGTTTTCATATCATCGTGAAAATGTTTTGTTCTCTGCCTGACCAAAACTCGAGTTTTGAAATCAAAACTCGAGTTTTCATTTTGTTATGAAAACTTTGAAATTTGGCAATGCTCTCGGGTTGAATCAAAACTTGAGTTTGTAAAACAAAACTCGAGTTTTCATCCAACGATGAAAACTTTGAAAACTTGCTTCAAGTTGAAGACTTGAGTTTTCATTTTGAAACTTGAGTTTTCAAAACAAGGTGAAAACTTGAAAACTCTCTGTTAGGACAAAACTTGAGTTTTCCCTTAACTTAGAGAAAAAGTTGAAATTCTCAGAATCAGTTTAAAAGATGGAGTCTTGGCACGAAACTGGGTTCAAAAATCAAAGACTCTTTGTATGTCCAAAACTCGAGTTTTCAAAACAAAACTCGAGTTTTGTCTTTAGTTGAAAAAAGTCATGAGTCTCTGTAAAATCCAAAACTCGAGTTTTCAAACTGAAACTCGAGTTTTGTCTTGAGATGAAAATTGAGTGCTCTCTGTAAGATTCAAAATTCGAGTTTCCACAGGAAACTTGAGTTTTGCACTTGTTTAATGAAAACGAACATCTCTCTGTCAGGGCCAAAACTCGAGTTTTGAAACCAAAACTCAAGTTTTGTCTTGACAGCAAGTTTATCAACTTACCAACACAAAACTTCATTTTTGGATTTGCAATTGTCAAATCATCATCAAAACACATAGAGAACTAACACCTACGCCAATGTCTGATATTTTAACTTAATTGTAATAGTTATTTTTTTTAATAGTTATTTGGTTTTTTTTTCACTTTTAATAGTTATTTGGTGTTTTTTTTTGTACTTTTTAATTGTTGATTAGCAATTTTGGTCCCTCAATAGTTATTTGTGCCAGATGTTCCTTAGGTAATAGTTGTTGGCAAATCTGCACCTTCAACAAAAAAAATAAAAAAAAAATTGAGGACATGATATGGAAAAAGGGAAAGTATAGTAAGTGCTTTCTTAAAGTAATTAGCATGAAATCATCACAAGGGTAGAATATGTGTTTTATATATAGTCGTACAAACCAATATTTTATTGGAGGCAATTATGTTCAAGGTACTATTACGTACTAGATGTTAAATATGAGCATCTCTATCTAATGAAGATTTGACTCTTGACTTGTTATGTTATGAGGGATTAAACTCTTCTTATTCTTCAAGACTCGGCCTTACTATGTATGTCTTTTTCCTTATATATACCATGATGAATCGGTGGATAATATCCCCAACAAACCATTAGCAATATCCATTTCAACTTACCTTTTCAATTTTTTCTTAATCGTCAACACAAATACTATATACAATTCACAAAACGAAACACATGACAAGAGTACATAGTACTCCCTCCGGTCCTAATTATAGGACAACATTTGGGAGTTGGTTTTGGTCTTAATTATAAGACAACATTCTAATTTTTATCAATTTCTTCCTAAAATACCCCTATTTTATTATTTCAAGTGTGTTTGGTTTTTAGTGAGTATATGTATGTAGATGCGCAGACTCTTCCAATCAATAAAACTTTTAAATATGTGTGTGTGTGTGTCTATATAGATATATATGTGTGTGTCTATACATAAATATATATAGACATACAAACACACATGTGTGTGTATATATATGTACGTATGTATATATATGTGTGTGTCTACACACAAATATATATAGACATACAAACACACACACACACACGTGTGTGTGTATGTGTCTGTGTATATATGTGTATGTCAACAAATAAATATATATAGAGACACACGCATATATATATGTGTTGTGACATATGTGTATATATGTACATATATAAACCCAAACACACACACACATATGTATACATATGTATCTTTGTGTGTGTTTATATGTATGTTTGTGTGTATGCATATATATGTGTGTAGATATACACACACATATGTATACACACACACACACACACACACATATGTATATATAACAAGACCATTATTTTAATTAGACAGTATGCGGAAAGAAAAATTTTAGGTTTGAGAGATATATATGTAGTAGGAGCAATTAATTCACTTTTACTTATGTCATTTTAAATTTAAGGTAGCCAATGTTTTATTTTTCTAAGTTTTGTTTGGAATCATAAAATACCATAAAAATACAAACAATTCCCAAATTAAATTAGGGTTCTTATAGGACCAAAGGAGAGCAAGGAAATGTTAGGAAAATACATTAATCAAATTAGGAAAAATAATAAAGATTAGTAGACACTTAGATTTTCACTAAACTAAATGATTATGTAGATTCTAATAATTAATCAAAGGATTAATTAAATAAGAATTAAATCTCAAAATTCACAATTTGTTAAGAAACTAAATGTTCTAAAAACCCTAGAACTAATACCTAGTTCATATTTAAGTTACAAAAGGTCATAAAGAACTATCTAAACACTTGAAACAATTAAGGGGAAATTACTACTAATTAATGGGAAATTAATTAACGCTAATGGAAGGTTTAGTTAATTATTTAGGATTAACCTTAATAATCACCAAATAGAGATGTGATAAGCTAATTAAAATTCAAAGACCAATAAAGGTTTGGGTTTAGTACAAAATAAATCACCAACAATCAGAAATTACCCTAAACACCAATAATACAATAATCAAGAGACAATTAAGCTTTTGATTAAGATGTTAATCAAGTTTTGAAAAGTCAATAATCTTAACTAATATCAAGGGCCAAGATTTTACCACATAAAGTTAAATACTAAGGCCTTAATTAAATACCATAAAGCTAAATCCTTGTGAAATTGAATTGACCAATGATAAATCAAGAAAATATTCTTAATCCATGAGAAAAGGTTTTGACCGATGAGAGAGGGAGTTGTGAATGTGTGTGTGTGCAAATATTGTGAGTGTTGTGAGTGTAGTGAAAGGAGTGAGAAAGAGAAGTCAAAGCATTAGCCAATAAGAAAATTAGACATTAAAACAATTAGATTAATCCATGAAATTAACTCTATACATAAGCAAATGAAAATCTATACAAACTAAATTATAACTTGAAATCCACTAACTAAGTATCAAATCTAAATTAAGATCAATAACAAGCATAAATCAAGCATGAAAACAAGTATAACCAAAGTCATTTCCTTAATTGTTGAAGATTGAAACCAATAGAGAAGATAGGCAAATTTGGTCTATAAATGAAGCTAAGAACTTCAAGAATTCAAAACCAATGAGAAAATGTACATACAAGTTCATTAGGATCCCCAAATGAATTTCTATCTAGTGGAACACAAAATGGAAGAAGTAGGAAATTCTAATTTTAAAAACAAAAAAGCAATTATACATATGCAAAATGAGTCATCACTCTAGAAATGAGTCATTAGCCTACACATGAATGAGTCATTAATCTAAACATGTATGAGTCACTAACCTATTCATGAAATGAGTCACCATCCTACATGCATAAATCACAACTCTACTAATGGATGAGTCATGGAATCAAATAAATGCATGAAGACTTTGGGAGTGAAATGGAAGAAGATAAGGTGAGTCATAAAGTTTTAGAAGAGGCTAGAAGGGTGTGGTGTAAGACTAGGATTTGTTCTCCCAATTACCCTAAATCCAATGGCCAAAAATTGCCAAGAGAAAGTTTCAATTAATTACAAAAATTACCCAACCCTCTTACTATAAATAGGGGCATTAGCATTCACAAATCCTCACACCAAAATCTCAAGCAACATCTGATTCTAAGAGTGAAAGAGAGAGTGAGAGTCTTGGAGGAAGGAGGAGCAAAGTTCTAGGTAAGTTCTTGAGCTCTAGCTTTTGAGTTTTTAGTTATTTTGTAGTTTAATCTTTAAATATTTTAGATATAGTTGTTTTTATGAGTTTAAAATTGGTTTTATTTCGAAAAAATGATGAAAAATGGGTTTTAGCAAAATTTCCGGAAGAGAAACACCGAAGTAACGAAGTTCTGGCAAAATTTTGTTGGTTGGCGATTTCTGAAATCAGTCATGAAAATACTAATATTTTATGTTCAAAATGTTGTGTAAAAATTCTGGAAACATTCATGATGAAATTAGACATATAGGGATTTCCAAAGATGCCAAGAACATGTCCAAATGAATTTTGTACAGTGAGATAAAAATTCCCAAAGTTAGGGCTACGAATTTCTGGAAAATTCTGGGCAGAGGTTTAAAATTTAAAAACTGGGAATGAACCATGGAATCAGGGCAAAGGTTGATATTTTCTCTGGAAAATAACATCCTAAGGATTCCAAAGAATTTTACGGAACCTTGTTTTGATTTTTCTAGAATTAGTTATGATTTGTCAAAGTTAGGCAAAAATTTGTCCAGATTTAAAGGATCAGCGTTTTTTCAAAATAAAGAGGGGAAATAATTGGAAAATAAATACTCTAGGGGCAAAATGGTCAATAGGGACTACGATACCTACTAGGATACCTATTAGAATATTGATTGTGAATTAATAGATGTGATATTACCCTATAGGATATCTGCAACCGCATACAGACCAATGCTTGTACCGCAAATATCGACAAAGGTACGGACGCGTATTGTAACACTAACTTTGATGCTTATGATATGCTTATATATGTGATAGATGACAACTGTACATGTGATGTGTACGTGAACAACTTTACATGTGATGTGTACTGTTGACATAAATAACTTTACATGTGATGTGTATTGTTAACTCGGATAACTGTACATGCGATGTGTACTGTGGATATATTAAACTTACATCTACTATGTGATTGTGTGCTGATTAATGTTATAATATCTGTCATACATATTTTGTCATACATAAGCATGAAGTTAACCGTTACCTGAGGTCCAATGGGCATTGGACCTCAGCCCTTACTATAGCTTCAGGGTCTGGAGGATCGAGAGCCGACGACAGGAATAAGCAGCCCGTGTGAAGATCTGGCCGGAGTTTCTTTTTGTTTTTTTGGTTTGCATAATATTTTGAATTATTGGGATAAATGTACAAATACTATAACCAAACAAGGTTAATATTTTAATACACTCATCAGTCACTCGTTCTCTTGAATTGCTCCGATGCGCCATTCTGATCAAACTATTTTGAAAACGGTTTAGAAAATGGGGTGTTACAGGACTGAAGGGAGTAATATGTATGTGTGTGTATTTTCCTCTGATGAACACATATCAACAGTTTACAATTAAGATGCATGTGCAAAACAAGAACAACAAATGTAACTACAAAACAAAGCCCTGTTTGGTTGACTGGATATTTCTCACAAGAATTAACATTGGAAACTAATTTCCCATTGTTTGGTTAATTGAAAGTGGGAAATCAATATAATGAAAGAAAACGTTGAAAAACTAATTGTAAATTAAATATGGCTTCTCTCACTAGCAGTAAAATTTGAAACACTTTTCACAAAAGCCAAACAAAGTACTCACAAGTAGTTAAAAGCCTCAGATTTTGAACACTTTTGAGAACGCAAAAAAGGATAATGTTTTGAACACTATGAAGGACTGGGTATTTATTTGCCACTCTTTTCACGAATCATAAAACGTAATTAAAATCCTATTTATTTTATTTTATTTTCTCTGGTTCGTATATGTTTTTGGGATTAAAAACTGAGAGAAACTGAGTGATTTAGCTTCTTGTAGTGTAATTTTTGTTGCTCATGTTGTTGGATCATACTGTTTGAAAATTTTGAAGAAACAAAGACTTAGAGGAAGTGCTGTCCGAATTGTTAAAATATGTTAAGAGTGTTTTATTGTTATAAAAAAAAGGAACCCGTTTAAGGGTTTGAGGCATTAATGAATTGCATACATGAAATCAAGCTAGTATGTAATATCTATAATGCTCCATGCGTTGGCAAAAATTGTTTAAGGATGCTAGAGATGAATTTAAGTTTTTATTGCGCTTATAAGAGAATTTTGTAAAGATGGAAATTATTTTTTTAAAAAAAATGCAAGGAGGGTAATACTGAAACATCATATTGTTGATCATCATTGTGGTAAGATTTGTAGGATCCAATACCATTTCAACGGTCCAGATTGAACATTTCCAGCTAGTGATTTTCTTAAAAAATAATTTGTTTAAAGACACTAACCTTTTTAGATATTATCTTTATGTTAAAAGGTTGGATTAAGTAGCAATTTTGCCTTAGAAGTATACTCCTAGGAGTAATGTTGTTTTGGAAGTTTTTTTACGCTCAATTTTGCCCTGCAAATATAAAAACGTAACAGTGTTACCATGCACTAACGGTGGGATTAGCAGAGTTAGCACACTCGAGTATGATACCCTCACACTCGAGTGCGCATGATCTTTTTTTTTTTTTTTTTTTTGCAATGTGCACATTCATTTTTGTGCACACTTGAGTACGTTAACTCCATCAGTTTCACCATTAGTAGAGGGTAATATTGCTACGTTTTTAGACTTCCAGAACAAATTAAATTGAGCCCAAAAACATTTCCAGAGCAACATTGCTCCTGGACGTGTACTTCCAACATAAAATTGCTACTTAACGTTAAGGTATTCATTAAGCAACCTAAAGTATTTTTCCCCTCCTCCCAATCTACCTTCATACCAAAATCTGTCATGCTGATCTGCATCTTTGCTTGTTTGTTTGCCAACAGACCCTTCATAACCTCTGAATAAGAAAGCCCAAGAAGAAAATAATTATGAACCAAATTGGAAAAGGGGGAAAAAACAAGTGTTTGAAAAATATATTGACTCTTAAGAAAACAAACTAGGTTAAGATATAAGTTTGTCCCTGAAATATTTTTCCGAACTCACTCGTCACCTTAAATAATTACAGCATTGTTGCCGTTTGTAATTATTCTTTTTGGGTATATATGTTCTCAGTTTTAAATTAATTTTCTTAACCACATCAATTTTTTTAAAGAAAAATAAAAGCAAAGAAAATTAAATCTGGACAACATAAATTAAATTTAGAAGGTCCTGATTGGGTGCTCATCCCAGAAGAGCAACCAAACTTGTTCAAGAATTTCTTCCGTACATTCAAGTAGTTTCATTTGCATGCAAAACTTTACGAGGGTATACCAAAAAAAAAAATCTTTACGAGGGAAATTAGTCACGAAAATTTAATCCGTTAGAAAATTTAGTGATGAAATTTCAGAATTAATCACATATAATAGGGTGTGTTCGGGATCATGTTTGGAAGCCAAAGGTGTGGAAGCCTAAAGGCAATATTTGGCTTTTTTAAAATTGGACTTTTGAAAAAAAAAAAAAACTATTTTAAACTATAAGACAAAATTTCTTACTTTTTCCGCTTTTTCTCCGTGAAGAGAGAAAAAGTTTCTATCATTGAGAGAGAAGAGGTTTCAATGGGTTTTCATTGAATTGCCAAAAGAAACCAAGTGAATATAATTTTTAGTACCATTTTGATCCTATTTATAAGTCCCTTTTAACCAAATAACACATGCCAAGGAGAGGTAGGTAACTCAATGATTATGGGGTAAATTTTCAACTTTACCCTCATTTATGAATGGATACCTTTTAACTCTTGATTCTTTAATTTCTATTTTCATTGGTATAACAATATGGGCAAAATTGTCACAAACTCATTTATTTGGTCAAAAGAGACTTATAAATAGGACCAAATTTTTCAGTCAAAAGAGACTTATAGATAGAACCATAGTAGTAAATTTAGAAAGCACATCATTAGAAATAAAACGTAAAAATCAACGTTTGGATGAAAAGGGATATAACAATTAATTATCACGTATTTGAGAGTTAATTAATTTATTAGATATGCAAGGCTTTTAAAGCGCTTATTAAAGTAACTTAATGAAGCATAACAAAAATTCTCTGCAGACATTCATATTTCGAACATGTGTGGAAATTGTTTTTGTTTTTACTTTTGTTTTTTGTGTTTTTTTTTTTGGGGGCTCAACCCCCCCCCCCCCCCCCCCACCCACAAACACAAAAAGGCACTTCTCATAATTAAACAAAAAAGTACTGAAAACATATAAAAAAAATTGGATAAAGTTTAAATTAGTCCTTCAAATATTTTCCCAGATAGCTGTCACCTTAACTTATAAGGTGATGCGATGATACACTTAAAATCATAAAATTGAAGCAAGTTGGCCTCTGTAATTATTCTTTTTTGTATGTATATATTCACATTCACAAATTTTTAAATAATCTTGTTAACCACATGAATTTAAGTTGTAGTTTATTTAACATAATGCTGACAAAGACCCAAAATCTATAGTTTCTTGGTCATCCACGCCATATATTAAAACTCCACATCCAAGTTGCACGCTAAACCTTAACTAAAATATATCAATTTCCCACTTGAGACCCCCTATAAATTCCTCCCCATCGCCTTCCATTTCTTCATCAAATTCTAAAAATAATAATAACCATAATGGAGTTCTCATCCAAGCTTCCATTTTCTCTCATTTTCTTCTTTCTCTTAACTTTCTCAGCCTATGCTCAAGACTCCCCACAAGACTATGTGGATGTCCACAACGCAGCACGAGGAGAAGTGGGTGTTCCAGCCATAGTTTGGGATGCAGAAGTGGCTGAGTATGCCCAGAACTATGCCAACGTACGCAAAGCTGACTGCCAGCTAACTAACTCCAACGGAGAATATGGAGAGCTCCTGCAACGCTCAGAGGAGGACATGAGCGGGGCGGATGCCATGAAGACATGGGTGGCTCAGAAGGCGTACTATGACTACAACACCAACACGTGCGTCGGTGGGAAATGCTTTTATTATACTCAAATGGTTTGGAGGAACACGATCCGTCTTGGTTGTGCTAAAGTGAGGTGTAACAATGGAGGAACTTTCATCATATGCAACTATGATCCAGCTGGCAACGTACCAGGAGAAAGACCTTACTGATTGATGAGGATATCAAACTCATGATGAATGGTGTGATCTTTCCTGTCAATGTCCTTTTAATTAAGAATTTGAGTGAGGAAAGTAGTTTATAACTGTGTGTTTGGATAAGTAAGAATAAATAAATGGATAAGAGTCATGTATTCTGTATTATTATCATAAAGTATTGTTGTGTAGTGTGATTTAAGGATAAATAAAACGTCTTACTGTGTGTATTATATTGTGTAAGTATATTATTTTCTGGACTGTTGATTTCAGTGTAAAGATGAGATACTTGTGTAAAGATCTGTAGTGTTCAAATACCATCTCCACAGTCCAGATTAAAATTTTAGAGTCTCAAACCAAGAGGAACAGTATTATTGGTCAGTTTAAAATTTTCAACTAGTGACTTCTTGTAGCATCCTCATTTTCAAAATTCATTTTCAAAATATTTTAATCAGAGTAGAGCATCGGAATAATTTGAAAGAGCGAGTATCTGATAAACATTCCCTGTTATTGAGTCTGGGTACTTATACAGTGGTACAATTATCTGAAATACAGTACGTTAATAAAGGTTCAAGAGAAAAAAAAGTCTTCCATCCGTGTCCTCACGCGTGCTGTTTATCCTTGTTCTTGGTCCTGATTCCTCCAGAATCTGAGGCTATGGTAAAAGCTGAGATTCAATTCCCATTGAACCTCAGGTAACGGTTAACCTCATGCTTATGTATCAGTTATGTATGACAGATATTCATGACAATATAGCAATATTCACATACGATATTCACATATTCAAGATAATAACAGAACACAGCCACTACCCATGCATGTTATTATAGTCTGCACTATTCACCAGTACCACGGTGTACATCCGTGTCCTCAGCGCTAGGAAAACTCAACGGTCATTACCAAGACTGTAACCCGTATATAACTGTATGTGTATGAACAATTTTTAAAACAGAGTCTCAGACAATGAATACACCTATCACATATAAGTATACCATAAGCATCAGAGTTAGTGTTACAATACGCGTCCATACCTTCGTTGACAATATTTGGTACATTCGTTGGTCGGACTGTGATCACGCTTATCCTATAACGGTAATATCACATTTATTAATTCAAAAATAATATTTTAATAGATATCTTAGTCTCTATTGACCATTTTCCTATTGTGGAATTATTTTTTAACTTATTTTCTTTATTTTTCTGAAGAAAAAAAAACGTTGGTCCAGAATTTGGACAGATTTTCGCCTAACTTCGGAAAATCATAACTAATTCTAGAAAAATCGAAACGAGGATCCATCAAATTCTTTGGAAAGGATGTATATTTTTAAGTAAAAATAATCACTTTTGCCCAGATCACCTGAGTCATTCCCAGTTTCAACGTTTTAAGCCTCTGCCCAGAATTTTCCCAAAAATTCGTAGCCCAACTTTGAGAATTTTTATCTCACTGTACAGAGCTTATTTTAACATGTTCTTGGCATATTTGAAAAGCCCTGTATGTCTAATTTAACCATCAATTTTCCCAGAATTTTTCAACATCATTTTTAGCATAAAATATTGGCACTTTCGTTTACTGACTTCAGAAATCGCCTACCGACAAAATTTCGCCAGAGTTTCATTACTTTGATTCCCATCTTCCAGAAATTTTGCTAAAACACCCTCTTCATCAATTTTTCGAATTAAAACCAATTTTTACTATAAAAACATGATATTAAAACTACCCTAGCATATTTAAGATTAAAACTACTTCTAATTAAGAATTTAAAAACTAGAACTTAAAGCCAGAGTTAGAGAACTTACCAAAAACCTTGCTACTCCTTCAAGAAGCTCCTCCTTCTCACTCTCTACTCTCTATATCAGCTTGTTCAAGCTTGGTTTGGTGTGAGGATTATGAAGACGAAGGACCCCTATTTATAGTAAATTGGTGTGACAATTTGGCAATTAATTCAAACCTAGCTCATCTTGGATTATGGCCATTAGATCTAGGGTATTTGAGGAGCTCAAATCCTCACCCTTCCCTTCATAAAACCGCCCCCCCCCCCCCTTTCTCTCTCCCTCATCCTCTTCCACTTTCATAAATATTCCTATCCTAAAGTACATTATCCTCTTCCAAGTTTGAAGAGGATTATCCCGTGTGTTCTTTGAACAACTCTTGCCTTCTCTCTTAAGTCACAATTTCCTCCTTCTTCTACTCTTTGCTTTGCATTTCACTAGATAAAAATATTTTTGAGGGTCTTTATGAAGTTTTATTCAAGTTTTCTCATCGATTTTGTAATCTTGGGACTTAGGGTTTCAATTAGAACCCTAAACTTCCCTTTTTCTTATTTGGACACAATCTTCATAAATTTAGGAAATGACTTTAGTTATACTCTATCTCAAGCTTAGATTATACTTGTTAATAATAACTCGTTATATTTGATCTATGATTAACGGATTTCAAGATATAATTTATTTTGTATAGATTCTCATTTGTTTATTCTGGAATTGATTCCATAGATTAATTTAATTGTTTTATGCTTAAATTTTCCTATTAGCTAGTGCTTTGACTCTTCTTTCCCTCTTCATACTACACACACACACATGTACAACAACTGTATACACACGCACTCACAACACTCTCTCTCTTACCCATACACACACACACACATCATCTTATCCTCTTCCATTTTGCCCCCACTACTAGAAAAATCACAAATAGCGACGGAATTTGCGACGGAATTTTTTCCGTCGTAAATTCACGGGAAATAGCGACGGAAAAAATAATCCGTCGCTGCTTAGCGACGGAATTCGAATCCGTCGCCAAAATTAGCGACGGAGTGCATTTCCGTCGCTAAATGGTGGCAAAGGAGGCGGCCAACCAATTTTAGCGACGGATTCAAAATCCGTCGCTAAATGGCGGTTAAAAAGGCCACCATTATCTTGAGTTAGCGACGGATTTTGAATCCGTCGCCAAGATTAGCGACGGATTCAAAATCCGTCGACAGATTCAAAATCCGTCGCTAAAAAGCTGCCATTTGGCTGCCAAAAGTCAGCTTTTAGCGACGGAATTTAATTCCGTCGCTAGTAATGCCTCAGCTTTTTGCGACGGAATTAAATTCCATTGCAAAAAGCAATAAATTAGCGACGGAAATGAATTCCGTCGCTAAAAACCCTCAGCTTTTTGGGATGGAATTTAATTCCATCGCAAAAAGCAATAATTAGCGACGGAATTCAATTCCGTCACTAAAAACCCTCAGCTTTTTGCGACGGAATTTAATTCCGTCGCAAAAAGCAATAAATTAGCGACGGAATTTAATTCCGTCGCTAATTTCGACAATTAATTACTCTCAGCTCACCCCTCAGCTCGAAATTTCTCTCCTCCCTCAGCTCCGACGACCGCCTCCAGGTCCACCACACCGAAGCCCCCAGCTCCCATCCGACAACAGCTACCCCACCCCCAGCTCCTCCGCGTCCCAACCCCGCAGCTCCCCCCAGCCCACAGCTCCCCCATCCCCACAGCTCCCCTTCGTTCGTTCGTTCGCATCCTTCCCAGCTCACAGCTCCGCCGTAGCTCCGCCGCCCACAGCTTCCCCACCGCCCACAACTCCCAACCCGTAGCTTCCCCGCCTCCCACAGCTCCCCACCTGTAGCTCCGCCGCCGCCAAAACCCACAGCTAGTCCTCTCCCGACGATAAGCTCCTCTCTTTCTTTTCTTTTTTTTTCTTAGTTTTATTTATATATATATTTATTTATTTATTATAAAAAATTAGTATACACAAAAAATGAAAAAATTAGTCATATTTTTTGCTCATGAATAAATAGGTTTCAACACTCGTCGTTCTCTAATCACCGGTGCTCTTCTTTGCCTTCCGACCACCCTCTCCTTCCGGTAAGCTCCCTTTCATTTTTTTTTTCACCACATTATTTGTTATGAGAAATTATTATAGATAAAAATTGAAAACATTAGTCATATTTATTTCTCATGAATAAATTAGGGTTATAATTTAACTTTATTGTTTATTTAGGTTATAATTATCTTATAAATATGACTAAAAAAGTTAAGCTTGAAAAAAAAATTCTAATTGCATTTTAAAATTTGAAATCAGTGGTTATTTTATTAAAATAATTTATAAATTGTTAAATTTTATACTAAATACTTAT
This sequence comes from Acacia crassicarpa, assembly GCA_034222035.1. Classification (NCBI taxonomy): domain Eukaryota; kingdom Viridiplantae; phylum Streptophyta; class Magnoliopsida; order Fabales; family Fabaceae; genus Acacia; species Acacia crassicarpa. The sequence continues at coordinate 39,634,112 of JAWXYG010000011.1, forward strand.
ATAAATAATTTGAAATCAATGGTTATTTTATTAAAATAATTTATAAATTGTTAAATTTTATACTAAATACTTATATAAATAATTTAAGATTTTGAATTTTAAATGATATTTTATTTCTTTTTTAAATAAAAATATACATGAATGACATTAATGGTATATAAATGATATTGATGTGATAATATATGATTATTTATTAGTTGGTAATGATACATAAATCTAGAAATAGTATGATGTTCAAATTAGAAAAGTGAAGTGTTGAGAAATAATATTTAGAGATAAGACAATATTTTTTTAAAAAAATATTCTATTTCAATTTTTTATTTGAATCTATCTTTAACAAGTTATACAATAAAGATTGATAATTTAAAAAACAAAATTATAAATATTTTGTTGATAAATAGGTAATTATAAATACAAAAGATAAAGTTGATTTTGCAAATTATATAAATTTGATTAAGTCTTATTTAATCTTTATATGTTTAGAAACTCCAAAATAGTTATAGTATTCTATTCGTTGTTTGCCCCCTCCACAAGCATGTCCCCATGTTCTGGTGTGCTACCCTCATTCTTTGGTTGCTTGCTGGGATATGTTCTTTGTTCAATGCATGTGTTTGTTTTTCACTTTCTTGATTAAGTGGAAATTTGTTGGCATAAGTGGCTAGTTGTATTGGCTACTTATAATTGTATTTGTGGCAAATTGAGATGTTAATTAGGTTAGTAACTGAAGTAGCTAGGAACTATAGAAGACAATCATGATAGGAGTTGGATGTACAATCGTCTAACTGGAAGAGAACTAAATCTAGCATTCAGGGCCGGTTTGAACGAGTTTATCCAATTTGCTTTGGCGCATTCAAATAATTCAAGTAGGGAGATCAGGTGTCCGTGTGCCAAATGTAAGTGTTTAAGGTTTAAAAATCCGAGCAGGGTCAAAATTCATTTGTGTCAGAATGGATTCATGAAGGATTATGAGTGTTGGGAATGTCATGGCGAAGTCCGACAGACACCGAGTGGTTATTACGGGGACAGTAGTCATCGAGAAAACCTTAATGCGTATGAGCAGTTGGTTATAGATGCCGCGGGACCGTCCATCAGCAGATATTTTGATCCCGTTAATCATGCCGAATCATCATACATGGGAGAGGAGACCGGTACACATACTCAACCATCATACATGGGAGAGGATCCTCATCCGGACGCCGATAGATTCTATAAAATGCTTCAAGAAGCGCTCCAAAAAATCAAAAATCCAACCCACGTTGAAGGATCTATCGCTGAAGCGTATCTAGTCGAAGAGGCCACAAAATTTGCGCAATACTATTATCCCCCTGAAATGACATCAATATGGAGACGGGTACCTCGCAACGATGATGGCGGTAATACGAGTGAACAAAAATCAATATTTGATTTTTCAGGCCGAGTTGTGGGAAAACGTTGGAGATCAACTCTTGAAGCAAGAGATAAGCGAGTAGCGGAGTGGTACATTCTAAACAACTGTGAAGAGGCCGCCCCATACTTAAAGTAAGATTTGTTTTCTTTTCACTGTTACGGTAAGTATTATAGTATTAACTTCATTTTTTTGTTGCAGTCATTTTTCTAATTTGGTCCGATCGGAAAATCCTGAAATGTCGGAATCCCAAGTTGATCAATTCACGAACTCTAAGTTCCCAAAATGGTTTCGCTCCTACTTCTTAGAACACCCAGAAGATCCAAATAAAGTGGCATGGAGTTTATCTTATGGAGCTGCATTTAGTGTTACCCGGTGCAACAAATACATAATCAACGGGTATCGATTTTCAACTATTGAAGCGAACGCAGGTACACAATGTTGCAATTATGGTGTATGTTGTCGAGGTGACCAAGTTGACGGGGTGGAGAGTTACTACTACGGGAAGTTAGTCGACATAATTCAGGTGAGTTACCAGTGGGACAAGGTGGTGACACTTTTTAAATGTGAGTGGTTTGATAACAGTCCGCGTGGGACAAAAGTGGACAAACATGGAAATATTGAGATCCACTGGACAAGGAGATATACGGTTGGTTATGACCCATTCATCCTTGCTCAACAGGTGGAACAAGTGTACTATACAGAATACCCCACATCCCGCCAAGGGTGGGTGGGAGTTATTAAAACCAAAGCACGGAATATCATACCTCAGTCGAAAGAGTCGGCAGCAAATGACGGCATGAAGGAACCGTTCCAGGCTGATGTGGAACATGTACTGCCCATAAACATTGCCGACGACGATGTACCAAGCAATCTGTTTGATTCTACTGCGAACTTAGAGTTGATTCCTATCCAAGTTGACGGTGAGGAATCAGACGTTGAGACAGAAGTGATTTACTCTGATAGCGAATCTGAGTTCGACGACTATGAGACTCCAAAGGAAGCCGTGCAAGCAGATGACGAAGAACGTGAATCATCCGATTGATTTGTGTTAGTTCTTTTGTTTATGACAATTTGTTATACTACATACTCCATAATTGCGCTACTGTCATATTAAGTAATAAATATCTTGTTTTTATGTATATTTTCACATAATGTTTGTAAGTGTTCATAGGTATATGGAGTATCCAGCTGGAGGACGTTCAGATGGTGGACGTGGTCATGGTCGATCCCGACCTTGTCCTATCAGAGGTAGGGGAACGCCATCTTCTCCCTTCGTAGGCATAGGGGGGAGAGGCGCTTCCCCAGAGGTTTCACCATATGAGTCCTCATCTTCACCATCGATTTACCTGTCCACTTCACCGTCACTGTATACGTCCAATTCTTCGTCTTCCTCCAGTAATCCACAGCATGGGGGACGCCAGGTTTACTTTACCATTTCTGATTGATTTACATATGTGTAGTTTTATTTAACCAAATGTACAAACTCTTCAATAATTCACATTCCTTTATTCAGCACATTCTGTCGCCTCATAGCCAGGTCGACGAAGGAGGTAGTTCCTCTGATACACCTGTATGGGGAGCGAAAGATCCTGCGACGGGGAAGCTGTGGATCCGTCCTGACGGCACCGAGGGGTGAGTCATACAGCGTTACTAATAACGCTACGATTTTTACCCTTTAGTTTGTATGCTCATATTTGCATCATATCCTCTGTCTACAGATTTGACCATTATCCCCTGGTGGCTGATATCTTGTCAACCCAAATATTCCGCAATTTCAATGAGCCTTGGGGCACGTGGAAAGAAATTCCTAAAGACACTCGGAATAGATGGTTCGACGAGTTTTTGGTAAGTTAAGTGATTTATAGTTATTAATTTCTTATCCAAATACGAACTAATTAAGTATTTGTAACATTTAGAGCACTAATTGTTCATTATTGATTTTCAGAGTAAGTTTGAGACGTTGCCTGAACATCATAAAGGTCTAAGAAAAGCTTTTAACCATAAGGGAAGCAAGTGGTTGTCTGGGAGATTTCATAAATTGAGAAAGGGTGTGGGCAAGACAGATTGGATTGACCCTGACACTGCAAGCCTATTACTTGCACAGTGGGAGAACGATGAGAAATTTAATAATAGAAGTCGGAAAAGTAAGGAGAATAGGGCCAAGCAGGTGGGACCTTCATATGCTGGCGGGTCCATTCCGTTGAGTGAGCATTGTCGGAAAATTGTGAGTACACGTTATTTTCTATTAAAGTATTCTATGTTTTGTACCTTGAAACAATTTGTTAATGATTTTTCATGTGTTTGCAGGCACAGTCTGAGAATGTTCCACCAGAAGAAGTTGAGTGGCGTGCCTTTGAGCAGACCCATACCCAGCAAACTGAAGGGGGTGAGAAGATATGGATTAACACCAGGGCGGAGCAAGTGGCGGTGAGATATTTATATTGTATTGATTCTTTATTTTGAACACCAACATGTTTATTTCATTTCACATCGGCTTTTTTGGTGATGTCTTTTTTTGTTTATAGGGCAACTATCTGAGGCTGACTCAGGAGAGAGACTCGCAGAGTGGAACCCAGCCCTCATCCTCTCAGTCCGATAACGAGACTCTATTCTTACAGGCTGCGGGTGGATTTAACAGCAAAGGTAGAGTCTTCGGGTTAGGTTCCTATGCCAGCCGACTTAGGGAATCAAAGTGCTCCACATCCAGCAGTAGCGAAGGTGTTTCTGCAGGTAAACGTAATACATTTGATATTGATTGTAACATTTTCATTCTCTGGTTCATTTAAATGCAGTGCAAAAAAGATAATTATATTTCCTAATTTTTTGGCAGATGAGTTGATGAGGATGAAGACAATTATCGAGTCGCAAGCAGTTGAGCTGAACGAGACAAAGCAAAAACAAATGAACACAGACATTGAGCTCCACCAGACACAGGAGATGGTTAGACAGATGCAGCGTCAAATCATGGCCCTAATGAAAGACAAGGGTCCGATGCCGCCTCCTGAAGGTGATCCTCCTGCTGATGATGATGATGAGGATGCTGCTGTTTAGATTACTTTTTTAGTACATCTCTGTTGAAACACTATATTTATAATGTATTTTTATGAAGATTCGGTATGTATGTTATATAATTTTTTTTAAATATTTTATTATATAATTTTAAACAAAATTAAAAAATAAAATAAATAAATTTAAAAGAATAATGGAAAAGAATATAATTATTTTTAAAAGAATATAATTTTCAAAGAAAATTAAAAAAAATAAAAAATTAATTAAAGAAAATAATAAATAATTTTCTTAAAAAAAATAATCAAATTAGCGACGGAAACTGAATCTGTCGCTAATTTGAGTCGCTAAATTCAAATTAGCGACGAATTTAAATTCCGTCGCTAATAGCGACGGATTTAAATTCCGTCGCTATTAGCGACGGAAAATAATTCCGTCGCTAATAGCGACGGAATTGAAATCCGTCGCTAATTGCGACGGAATTTAAAATTCCGTCGCAATTGCGACCACTTTTTAGCGACGGAAAAAATCCGTCGCTAATTCATTTAGCGACGGAATTTTAGGGTTTAGCAACGGATTTTTTCCGTCGCTAAAACCCTTTTTTTCTTGTAGTGCCCCAAAGTCTTCTTGCATTAATGCTTTGTTCATGACTCATTTTTGCATGTGTGTTTTTGATTAATTAAACAATTTCTCTTCTTCCTTTCCTTATCACAAAAACCGCCCCCTCCCCCCTTTATTTATTTTTAATTTGTGTTTTATTTATCTTACAATATTTAGAAGAAAATCTTTCATTGGTTAATTTTGGTTCACATGGATTCCACTTTATGTAATTAATTTTAAAGCCCTTAGATTAGCTTTATGAGTTTTAATCCTAGCCCTCCATATTTAATCCTAATTAGCATCCCTAATGAAGTGGTTTAGTGAAGTTGTCAAATTATAATTAGAATCTAACTTAATTATGGCACTTAGAGACTCTACTTATGATAATCTTAATCCTTATTTGCCATTGGTTCTTAATTAGGGTCATAAACCCTTAGTTATGCTTATTTTAATTTTGTTATTAAATTTATTGCCTCTATTCTAATTTTTGCAATTTTAATTGCCCATTATTTGTTGATAATTGCCTCTTAATTGGTCTTAGTATTTTGATAATTCTTTATGACTTTTTATGAACTAAATATGAACTTAGGTATTAGTTTCATAATTATAGGGTGTTAGAAAATTTAGTTTCTTATTAAATTATGAAAAATGTTGTTTAGTTAATCCCTTGATTATTCACTAGTGCAAAAAAGGCTTTTAAGACCGGACGAAACAGGCTCGTAAGACCGGACGGACGGTCGGTCTTGTTTCAGCCGGTATTAAAAGTCTACATATAAGACCGGACATTGATCAGGTCTTAAAAGTCTACATATTTTAGACCGGATATTTAAAACATTCGGTCTTAAAATTTGTACTAAATGAACATGAAATAGTTTGATTTGGTCGATCCAAAAACTCAACTTTTAAGACCGGCCTAAAATTAGGCCGCTCTTAAAAATATCGGACTTTTAAGACCGGACAAAAATAAATACGGTCTTAAAGTTAGCGACTTCTAAGACCGACTAAACATACGCGGTCTTAAAGGAGTGGCTTTTAAGACCGAATGATAATTACATCCGGTCTTAAAAATTTTCCTTTTAGACTGGACGTCTAAGTATAGCATAACGGTCTTAAAAATGCCAACTTTTAAGACTAGCTAAATATGACCTTTAAGACCTATCATATAATTACATCTGATCTTAAAAGTTAAACGTATAATACCGGCTTATTTATTTCCAATCTAAATTTTCCCGAATTTTTCCCTGGTGTTGTTCCTGCTACTATATATATATATATACACAAATCCACTACTCAATCCAGCACATAAAAGTCGATACTTTAAGCTACAAGCTATGAACAATTATTTAAATAAAATTGAATTGGAAAAATGATACAAATATTATTCACCATGAGTTATTTGGCCTCTTAATTAATCTACAACACCTAAGTTAATTCATACAATAAGATAACTTACTTACAAATACAAAAGTTACAATTACAACATAGATGCGCCCAAAATAATATTCACCATGCCTTCATCTGATTCCCACCCAACAACGTAACATCCTTTTTTATAACATCATGATCGGATCCTGCCACAAAAATAAAACAAGGAACAAACTTCATAGTTAAAGACATTTTATGAACATAGAAGGAATAATACATATAGTTAAAGCCTTAAAGTAGTCAAATAAATCTGCATATATATGAATATTACCTTATGAATTGACTCTTTTATAAAGTGATATCTTCTCATATCCCTTCTTGATGATCACTTCTTATGCCAGGTTCATTATCCGCTTCATCTTCTTCATTAATGTCCGGTAGACCCCTTGAAAAAGGTGTACTCTCAAGAATACCATAATTTGAATTTTCCTCATCAATATCAATGACCCTCTTTCCTTGAAGAGCTACAGACCACATTTTATTTTCTTGATCGGTGATATAGAACACTTGTTGCGCCTGGTCTGCCATAATAAAAGGTTCATCTCCAAAACTTCTACCATTGACATCGACTAATGTAAATCCTAGCCGATCGATCCAAACACTATTATTGACATTAACCCACTTGCATTTGAAAATGGGAAATCTAATTTTCACATAGTCCACCTCCCATATCTCTTCAATAACCCCATAATATGGCATGACTGCCAATAAAGGGCTCTTGTCTTTCGAACTAGAGAAGTGCATAGATTCAGCCTCTAACATAACACCACTGTTCTGGACTGTGCTCCTATCATCGAGGGACTTCGTGTAAAATGTATAACCATTGATCACATACAAATTCCAACTTATGACATCAACCTCAGGACCACTTGCTAACCATTTGAGGATATCAGAAACACATTCCTCATCCTCGACCTTTTGTTTGAACCAGTGTGCAAAAGTTCTGTTATGCTCCCTAATCAACCTTTGTTTAGTCATTCGAGGATTTTCTTTCCTCACAGCTTCTTTATGTGCACCTATGCTGGCTTGAACTTCATCAATATTATTCAAGATGTATAAGTGGACTTGTGACAATTCATTAGGATCCACAGTCTTTACTGAAGCCCCTCGCCTACCCCCTCCAGCATGATGACGTTTTGGAAGCCCAATATGTCTTACTTTAGCCAAATAATTTTGACAAAATTCCATGGCTTCTTCAGAAACATATTTTTGAACAATCGATGCTTCTGGACGGTATGCATTCTTCACGTACCCTTTAAGGAATTTCATAGATCTTTCAATTGGGTACATCCACCGTAAATGGATAGGGCCGCACAACTTTATCTCCCTCACTAGATGAACAATTAGATGAACCATGATGTCAAAAAATGTAGGAACAAAAAGCTTCTCAAGGTGGCACAAGATAAGATATCCTTCATTTTCCAATTCATCCAACTTTTCAATGTCGAAAACTTTAGAACAAATCGCATTGAAGAAGACACAAAGTCTAGTCAAAACAACCCAAAGGTCATATTCAGCGATGCCTCGAATAGCTATTGGGAGTAGCTGTTGCATCAAGACATGACAATCATGCGATTTTTGGCCTACTAATTTCAAGTCCTTCATCGATACAAGCCTCTTAAAATTAGAAGAATACCCCGAGGGAACTTTTGTGCCATGTAAACACTCACAAAAACTACGTTTCTCATCCTTAGACAAAGTATGAGAAGCCGGGGGACAATAAGTTCTCGTCCCATACGGCCTTGGATGTAGCTCTTCACGTATTCCCATTGCTTGCAAATCCAATCTTGCCTTCACACCATCCTTGGAACTGCCTTGTATGTTGAGAAGCGTGCCAACAATGTTATCACATATGTTTTTCTCCACATGCATGACATCGATACAGTGTCTCACATCAAGATTGCGCCAATAAGGAAGATCGAAGAATGCATATCTCTTTTTCCATATATTTGTATCTTTTCTACTCTTGGCTGTCTTGCCGAAGATGACATTGATATTTTTCACCTTCTCATAAACTTGCTCCCCAGTCAATGGCACTAGAGCATCTTTATATTCTTGGCCACCAAAGAAGGTTTTCTTTAATCGACGATACGGGTGGCCCCGTCTAAGAAATCTCCGATGTCCAAGGTAAACCGTCTTTCTTCCATGTTGGAGTTGATGGTAGTATGTGCCTTCTTCACAAACCGGACATGCTTTATGGCCCTTTACACTATACCCCGACAAGTTACCATATGCTGGGAAGTTGTTTATAGTATAGAATATCATGGCTCGCAATTTGAATACCTCCTTCTTGAAAGAGTCAAAAACATCCACACATTCTTCCCATAACTCCTTCAAGTCTTCGATCAAGGGCTGAAGGTAAACATCAATGTCATTTCCGGGTTGTTTTGGTCCCGAAATCAACATAGACAGCATGATGTATTTTCTCTTCATGTATAACATAGGAGATAAGTTGTAAATAATGAGGAGTACAGGCCATGAACTATGTACGCTGTTAAGGCTTCCATATGGATTCATGCCATCTGTGCTAAGGGCAAGCCTAAGGTTCCTAGGTTCTTCACTGAAGTTGGGAAATAATTGATCGATTTTCTTCCATTGAGAAGAATCGGCTGGATGACGAAGCTTTCCATCAGAAATCCTCTCATCTGCATGCCACCGCAAATGTTTTGCATCATTTTCATTCACAAACAACCGCTTGAACCTTGGTATGATTGGAAGAAACCACAACACTTTCGTAGGCCCCTTATTTGACTTGTACCTTGGGGTTTCACATATCGGACAATTCTGCTTCTCTTCGAACTCTTTTCTATACAATACGCAGTCATTTGGGCATGCATGGATCTTTTTGTACTCCATCCCCAGTGGACAAAGTATTTTCTTAGCATCATAGTATCGATGCGGCAACACATTATCACCCAGAAGCATGTCCTTAAAAGCCTCAAGCATTTCAGAAAAACTCTTATCGCTCTATCCATGACGTGCCTTCAAGCTTACCAATTTCAATACAGCGTTCAACAATTGGTATTTTTGACACCCTGGGTATAGCGGGGTCTCTGTATCACTGCACATATTACCATATGCATGTGATTGTTGAAAGGCCACTTCTCCTACATCACGAATAATGTCCTCTATGCGATCGTCCATATCTGTGTCATTATCATCAAAGGCCACTTCCCCATGTTGAGACCCACTTGGTATTTTTTCACCATGCCATACCCATACTGTATACGTCTTACAAAATCCATGACAAATTAAATGTGTGCGTATAACTTCAGGACTTAGCCGCCTCTCATTCAAACATTTTACACAAGGGAAATAAAACTTCCCACTATCATCATTGGCATTTTGTTTAGCAAATTCAATAAAGTCCCTCACCCCATTCTGATATTCAACGCTCGTCCGTAAAGCATTTATCCAGCTGTGATCCATAGTAGAATTCCTATGGACGGAAAGATTTAACATACGTATAATAAGGCAAAATAAATGCATAACGAAGAACATCACTCCTGGTCATCAATATCACAGTGAAGCCAAACTAAAATACTCCCGAAGCAAAATAAATGCATGACGAGGAAATTTAAATGCTTAGCAAGAAGGTGTTGTGGATTCACCTGTAGCATATAAATTCAAATGCCAAATAAGAGTCTTTCTTCTCCCGCCACGAACGTTGATGTTGGAGACAGCAAGAGTACCCTAAAAACATTTGTTGGTCAGTTGGATAGGTCTCAAGTGCAAATATAATCTTCAAAATAGAATATTCATCAACAACAGAGAAGCCCACAAGAGCATTTCATCGATTTCGTTCAACTCTAGAAAAACCCAGAATGATAAGTAGGAAAACCATGAAGTTATATAACCAAAACACCTCTTACAACTTGGTCTAAGTTTAGCTGAGGAACGAGGAAGTGATTGTCGAGAGAGCAACGCGAAGCACCGACGGAGCAACACACAACCACTGGAGGCAAAACCTCCTCAGTAATCCCTTTCAGCGCAACAAGAGAAATTCAGAGAAGGAAATTTAATTTTCCGCGCGACAGAGACATGTTTTATATTTGGACTTTTTAAGACTGATTAATTATAAAGCATCCGGTCCTAAATATTTTACATTGAATTTTTAAGTGTTACTTTTAAGACCGAATTCTTATCCTGTCCGGTCCTAAATATTTAAGACCGTAGTTTTATAATACTCTGGACCTAAGTTAAGTTTCCAGAGAAAAAAGTATTGGCCTTTGGCCTTTGGCGGCGAGCGCAGAAAATTATCAATGCTATTAATTAATATCAATATTAATTACTTGAACAATAACTTAAAAAGAGACAAGGTTATAGTTCTTAATTAATGCTATTATTAATCACTTGAACAAAAAATTAAAAAGAGACAAGCTTATGGTTCTTAATTAATGCTATTATTAATTACTTGAATATTGCCGTATACATTGCCAAAAAAAAAAGAAAAAGAAAATTATCAAAGCTTGTTATCCTTCAAAGCCCAGGCAATATCGGCTTGAGCAGCATTAATTTCCCGCCGGATATCAGCAAGTTCCCGTCTTATTCGTATCAGGTCGTTGGAGGAAAGAGGACGAGAGTCATCGGTAGGTGTGCTGGGGCCAACTGGTTGGAGAGGTGGAACAGGAACCTCTTCATGGACGGAAGGCTAGAGGGGGGTGCGACAATCTCTTCATCATCGGAAATAACAATGGGTTTAACGATCCGAGACTCTTCTGTTTCAATAGAACGCACTCTCAATGGAGGAGGTGCACCGTATAACGATCGACAGAAGGCATGAGCATCACGAGTAAGAGCACCCCTACGAGAGGTTCTCTTGTATCTAACCATGGTTTGAGCGGTTGGCGTAAAGAGGTATGAGGAGTTTATTAATAAAGGCAGAGAGCAGTTCTCAGATAAGCGCAAACAGGACTGAAGTATGAGAACTGAGGAGTAGTTAATAAAGGTACAGAGCAGACGAATGGTCTACTTTTTTTTTTTTGATAAAAGATCGGTCTTAAAAGTAATTTAATTGAATAAAAAAATAAATAATATACTTTTAGGACCGGAGAAATGATATAAAGTCGGTCTAAAATTTAATTCATCTAAAAAATAAATAATATTTATAATACTCGCTCGTAAAGTCGAATGGTCTACTTTACGAGCAAGTTTTATAAATATTATTTATTTTTTAGATGAATTAATTTTAAGATCGACTTTTTATCATTTCTCCGGTCCTAAAAGTATATTATTTATTTTTTTATTCAATTAAATTACTTTTAAGACCGATCTTTTATCAGTTTTCCGGTCCTAAAAAAAAGTTCATCGTTTCAAATTCCGATAGAAGAGTCGTATCCTTACACTCTATCAGAGAATCTCTTCGGCTTCCAGATAAACTTCCCAACGTAACTAGGTGTCTCCTCGTATTCTGATGAACTATGCGTCTGCTCATTAAAGGTTCCGGCATTTCACTTCGGATGGGTTCTCTATTTAAACCCATTGTTACTTTACTTTCTTTACATTCTTCATTATCACTTCTACAATGGCTGCTCCACCACCCTAACATCCTCCACTATGAGGAATAATGATTTTTTGGGGGTATTACACTTCTAAATAATGATTTTTTTAAAAAAAAAAAACTAACCATTTAGATATTATCTTTATTTTGAAGGGTTAAGGTGTTCATCAAGCAACATAAAGTAATTGTTTAGTTGTATTCAGTACCCTAAACTAATTTTTGTTAACAAAAATAATGTGGTGACATTTAAACTGCCGGCCGACTCAGTATATTTGATTAACTAATAATGAAAATTAACTGGGAAAACAATCAGGGCAAAATTGCTTCTTTTTTGACACTTCTAGGGTAAAATTGCCCCTTCATTCTAAATAAAAAGTATTGTTTCCCTTTATAATTATTCTTTTTGTGTATATATGTTCGCAGTTTTAAAATAATTTTTTTAACCACTCAATTTTAAAAAAAAAAGATTAAAAGCAATCAAGATTATATCAAGACCATATAAATTAAATTTAGATGGTCTTGATTAAACTTGTTCAAAAATTTCTGCCGTACATCCATGTAGCTGCATTTTCACGCAAAACCTTATGAGGAAAATTAGTGGCGTAAAAAGTTTGTCCTTAATTAATCCATTAGTAAATTTAGTGAGGAAATTTTTACCAATAATCCGTTTGCAATCATCTTATTATTATTTTTTTTATTATTATTTTTTTCCTTTTTTTTAGGGGGGGGGGGTTGGGTTAAAATGATCATATAGAAATAATAATGTGGGCCCACATATAAAAAATGACTGAGGTTTAACTCTTTTAATTGTTTTTAGAAAAATATTACGTCTTATCGTATTTGATAATGAAAGTTTACTAGGATGAATATTGTTTTCATGGTTCAAATACCATTTCTAATATATATATATGGGTTATATCACTGAACTTTTCACACTTTCAATGGTGGTTGTAGAGTATAAGACAAATAATTATTATTTAATTGAATAAAGTTTTATTGGTAAAGGAATTTGTATTTTAGAACAAATGTCTTAAACCCTAACCTTGCAGTCGGGAGTAAAGTTTTATTGCATAATATTTATTGAGTTGATGTTTTACTACTGACTGGAGCATGCAATTATAAGGGCAAGAACAAGCTAATGGAGGAGCTTTAAAGTTGGAGATAGAACTAAAGAAGCCATTTTTGTTATTGTTATTTGGCATAATCTATTATAACTTGTGTTGTATATTTATATTTTCTTATTCAATTAATCATGTATTAAAAGATGTATATAACTCACATAAAAAGAAGGAGGGCTCTTCTCAATCCCAAGGTAAGTTCCATGTGAAGAACATGGCAAGTATGCATAAAAGGAGTTAGTAGATCATCACTAATCGATATGCTTGTATGAGCCATGAACATATGAGTTCTTCAACATAGGGCAAAACAGAGATTTAGATTATGAAACTATGTAGGAAACTAGTACACATCCAGAGCTTTAAAATGAGTCCTAATTCATAATTTTTGGATGTGTACATAAAACGCTATGATTTTTCAAAGATCACCCAAAAAATTTGTTAAATGTACTACAAGAAAAATCAAATTTTGCTACAGAATTTTGCTACGGAAAAAAATTTATAGCAATTTACTACGGAATTGAAAATCTGTAGCAAATTGCGACGGATTTGGAATTCCGTAGCAAAAGTTTGCGACAAAAAAATAGATCCGTCGCAATTTGCTACGGAATTAAAATCTGTAGCAAAATTTTGCTACGGAATGCAACTTCGTAGCAAATTGCGACGAATTTTCAATTCTGTAGCAAAATTTTACTACGGAATTGAAAATCCGTAGCAAAATCTGTCCCATTATTTTTAGCACCTTTCATTTTCTTTCATTTGTGAACCCTCTTTCGCCAAACTTATCGTATTCTCCCTCTCGCAGTCTCGCCTCATCTTCTCCCTCTCGCTGTCATCAACCTCCAAAGATCTCAGCCTCCACCTGACCAAAAAAATCGTCTAACAGCAATTTCTCTTTCGCTTCTGTTGTTTCTGTTGACGGTGAAGGTGTTTTCCTTTCATTCTCTTCGAGCAAGGCAAATTTCACAAACCCTAACCCACTGTCAGGGTTTGTGCAACTGCGATCCGATCTGCAAAATCTGCAACTGCGCTCCGTCGTCCGTCGGCCTCATCTCCACTCTGCCCTTTGTTGGTTCTCATCTCCGTTTCGACCTTTGTCTGCTGGAGGTGATCCACTACCAACGATCGCGAACGAATAAGGAGACTGTTTTCCCTCTTTACGGTATGCGTGCGTGTGAATCACTTGATTCGATTCTTAGTAGGTTGGGAACTTGGGTTAGTCGTAGATTATGTAGGATGAGCAACGCTACTGCCTAATGATAGACTATAACTAGCCTAAATTGGATGAATAGGTCATCAGATCGCTTTGGGCTTCGCTCTTTTGTTTGGCTCAAATGTTTAGTTTAAAATTCCTATTCGTAACCTATTCCTCCTTGCCTGAATCTTGATATGGACGACTGTCTTTTTTCCTCCTGGTGACATCATCTCCTTTCTCCTCACTGTCTCGCGATTTATATTTTTCCTAAATGATCTTGGTCCTTGAAATGATGTCAAGTAGTTGTGCACAATTAATTTGCCCGAGGGACTTTTGAGCCTTTTCCCTAATTAATAATATATTTTATATATTGTGCGTGTATTGAACCAAAAACGTCATGTATATTATATTATATAAAGCATGGTATACTATAGTCACATATGATTCATTCTTTGTGGCATGAAGAACGTTGTGTGCATTGAATGAAAACGATAATATATCTTGGGTTTAATATTCTAACTTTTTTCTGTAAAGAAGTAATGGATATGCTCATTATTCTAATGTGGTGTTTTGCAGATTATGTCGCAGTCATATATAGTTTAAGAGTTCTTTCTTCTTTGTTTCTCTAGATGGCAGATGTCTATTTGATTATGTTATCGTTTTATGTTAATATGTTCTTATGTTTATGTTCTATAACATATCAATCATTATGTTGTAGTTCTTAACTCTTCATTGTTATTATCTAACATTGTGACAGGCTTGATGTTTCATGGAGCTCTTGTGAACCTGATTTCTTAACCTCTTGCCATGACTTTCTTGGAAGTTTGGGACTCACTTCTTTAACCTTGCTGTGCTCTTATGACATTTGCAGAGATTTCACTTAAAAGTTCAGGGTCTTCATATAGGAGAGGCAATATCAAAGGGCTTTATGTTATTATGATTACTATTAATCTTTGCTTATCTTGTTGGACTTACGTATTCTTGTTTTTCCTTATGTTGGTTATTGATTCATTCAGGAATGTCTGGTTGCTAAAGTTTTCTTCTGATAGTAACCTTTTTGGTAGCTGGTTCCGTCTGTGATACGTTTCTCGTTTAAATCATATCAGTTTATTAAAAGTCTATTCTAACTTATTTTGTACTTTTAATTGCAAGTGTCTTTGTTTTGAGGGTCTTAGTTATTTTAATTGGTTAAGCAGATGTGTTGGCAAATCTGAGTATTGATCAACAGGATGTCTATGTTTGTTTTAATTGCTCACTTGCTTCTGTTTGTAATTGTTTGCTTATGGATGAGATGGGGATTTCGTCTGTTTGTTTTAATTCCCCACTTGCTTCTATTTGTAATTGTTTCCTTATGGATCAGATGGGGGGTTTCATGATAATTGCTAATTCTTTCTGTTTTCAAATTAACGTCTATCTTGTAAGTTGTGATTATATAAATTGTTGGTTGATTATTTTATCCAGGCATTAATTTTGACCCTTTTAGATGGTAGATTTATGATTCATGATAATTGCTAATCTTGTGTAAAGAGAAATTTAGTTTTATTATTACCCTTGCTGAAAATTTAGTGTTGTGTCTTCTTTTCCTTCTTCTCATGTCTTCTTGTATATGGTTTGGAAAATTGTTGCCTTTCTCCTAATTGGTGTTTGATCTTGCTATCCCAAGTTTGGGCACTGAATAGAAGCGGATTTATAGTTAGAACATATGAATTTTGGGGTTGTGATAAGAAGGACTGAAAATTTTTGGAGTTTGCCTAATATGAAATGCACACTAAGTGTTTGATAAAATATTTGAAAGGAGAATTTCATGCTAAATTTTGTTATTGAATGGAATATTGGGACCTTGTGAAACTACTTTGATGCTTGAATGAGTTACTTTCTAAACTCAGAGCCCTTTTTTCTGGAGATCCTGGTACCACAAAGAGGGTAATTAATATTCTCTCTACTCACCCATTACATTATTTCATTCCCTTGTCATTTCCTGCAAAGTTTTGAAAAGAGTGTTTTATAAGAACATCTTAAACATGTTAAACATCCATGTGTGAGAGCTGCATGTTACTTCAAATTTTGTTTTTTCATACTTTTGGAGGTCTAATGAAAGAATCACTGCCAAATTGAAAATTCTGACTATAACCTATGTAATGTGCAGTTGGCAGTTTTGCTCTTTGTTTTAGCCAAATGTGGTAATTCCATAACCATTTGGATATTGGCCAAATTCGGTAAGTTTACTTTTGATTGATTTATAACATTTTTTGTTGTTGAGTAAGATCAGTTGAGAAATTTAACTGCTAAAAAAGATGTGGTTATGCACCAAAATATATATCTATTATGCATAATTGAGTTCTTTCTTTCTATTTTTATCTTCTAATTTTAAGCCTTTAATTAACTAAAATGAGTATTAATTATATCAAAAAGTCTAGCTTTATTGCAACAAAAGTTACAGCTAGAAGGATATTTTTGAAAGCCAGTCTAGCTACAAAGTTATATTAGGGATAACAGAATCATTAAATTTCTGTATAATCTATAATCTTGGTAGTTAGAGATATTTTAGGATCTGATCGGATTATGGAATTTGAATTTTGTAATTGTTTTTTTTATAATTCCTAGATATTAGGATCTTCCTTTTATAATTCTTAGATATTAGGATATACCTTTTATAATTTTTAGATATTAGAATATGCTTTTTATAATCCTAGATATTAGGATCGGCCTAGATCAATTAGATCAATTAGATTATAGAATTTGAATTTTGTAATTGCTTTTTTGTTTTATAATTCCTAGATATTAGGATCGACCTAAATTAGAGTATCTACATGTATCAAAATTGTGAAGGCATATGAATAATAAAAATAACAAACTCAGAATTTTGTACATTTCTTTTTAATTTCGTAATTTTTGTATTTTTTATATAATATTTTTTTTTAGGAATCGAATGACTATACTCATGTATCAAACACAGGAGATGATGAAGCATATGTAGATTCTACTTCCTTCCCTAATGAAGGACAAGGGTGACCATACTGCTGCTGTTTAGACTTTTTTTTATTACATATTGTTCACAATATTATTATTTATATTTTGTTTTTTCTATGTAAACTCTTTAGGAATATTATTATATATTCAATTTTCTCAAAAAAATTTAAATATCCATGGTAACTACTTTTTGTATTCCTTTTTCTAAAAAAGAAAAAAAAATTAAAAAATATATATTTTTTAAAAATTTATTAGTTTTGCTACGGTATTTATTTTCGTAGTAAATTCTCAAATATGCAAAAATTTGCTACGGAAAATAATTCCGTAGCAAAATTTCGAGTTTGCTACAGAAAAATAATCCGTAGCAAAATTGAGAATTTGCTACGGAAAAAAAAAATTCCGTAGCAAATTGCTACGGAAAAAATTCCGTAGCAATTTGCTATAGAATTTTTTTCCGTATAGCAAATTGCGACGGATTGGATTTTCCGTCGCAAATTGCGACGGATTTTCCATTTCCGTCGCAATTTGCTACACGGGATTTTGCTACGAAAAAAAATCCGTAGCAAAACGATTTTGCTACGGAAAAACAGATTTTTTCTGTAGCAAAAAGATTTTGCTACGGATTTTTTCCGTAGCAAAATTTAAATTTTTTTGTAGTGGTGCTACGAAAATTCCCCCAGTCTAAATTTGATAAATGGGCGTTTCTAGACCAAATGGAATATAAAGGAACCTGGGTCTTACTTTTTGATCAAAGAGCTTTCCAAAGGGCAGAGAGAGAGAGAGAGAAAGCTTTTAACCACTAATTTTGGAGCTATATTGAATTACTTATAAACTTCAAAAGTTTTAGGTAAATTCATTATCTCTTGGTACCCAAACTATGATATCGAGTTAAGTTTTTAGTTGTACTTTTGGATCACATGTGGTTCTTGAATAGCTAAAATACTCTAATTATCCACGCATCCAATCAAAAGGAAAGGTCTACATAATATACCTTTTGCTTTTAGCGATTTTATGTAGGTTTGAATCATTAATGGCTAAAAAGGTTATTATCATCATGGTTGTGACTATAATTGAGAACTCAACAAAGTTTTTCGATGGCGGTCCATAGATTTTGAAAAGAATACCTTTATTTAGAAAACAGCGTGGATCAAACGATATATGAAGGATAAGCATTTAGATTGTTTAGGGCTTATCTTCTTCATTTTCTATTGAGGATTGATATAGATATGAGTAAAAATTGGTTCAAGTTGTGGATAATGTAGAGAGGGTTACATGTGAAGAATCGTTCCTAGTCTTCTCTTCATTCTCAGGGGTTCGAGGGTGTCTCTTCTTTCTTGTATCTTGCTTTCACCTCCATGTTTTAAATGAACCAACTGAAGATGTAAATCCTTATCTCATTTATTACTCAGAGACTCAATTCCTCTAAGTAATTTATGTTTGGATGAATGTGAAGAAAAAAATTAGTCTCTTCTCTAAACCATTATTAAGAGGTTCATACTAGATGTAAGTTTTTCAACAAAAAATATTGTTCAAGAGACTCAAATATTTTGTTTCAATGCTTTTAAAAATTTATTGGTTCTTATATATCAAAAAGAATTATTAAAAAAATTTCAAAACTGTTAACACACAAAAATCACTATAATAACAATGAAAACATTCAACACAGATCCAAACATATTCTTAAAATAGACAAGAGACAAAAAGTGTTTACTTTACATTCAACATTGACTTAGACTAGGCAGGAGATCAAACCACATGAAGATCCATGTCTGGGTACTTCAAGTTTGTTGGAGGAAATTTTGTTTCTTGAAGAGCAAGAGACAAAAAGTGGTAGCTCTCTCGAGTGCAAAATCTGAATATAGAGGAATGGCCAATGGTTTGCGTGAGATGCTCTGGATCAAGGGCCTATTGAATGATCTGAGATTTACGCATGACCAGCCTGTGAATCTTCATTGTGATGACAAGGCAGCAATCTAGATAGCTCAAAACCTAGTTCAACACGATCACACGAAATATGTTGAAGTAGACCGACACTTCATTAGAGAAAACCTAATGAAAATATCATATCCTTCCCATTCATTAAATCGAACCAGCAGCTAGCAAATGTCTTGACCAAAGCCGTGTGTGTCCAAGATTTTTAAGAAGCAATTGGCAAGTTGGGCATGATTGATATTGATGCATGAACTTGAGGAGGAGTGTTGAGAAGATGTCATCATTATGTGAACTATATATAATATTTACATTGTTTAGATATTATATTATGGGATATGATATTGTCACTACCATTTTTTGTCACTACCAAAGTCACTATCACTTTTTCACCGTTAGATCAGAATCTCATTTACTTTTATTATTTCTCTCTCCTATTGACATTTTGATCTAACGGTGAAAAAATGATAGTAACTTTGGTAGTGACAAAAAATGGTAGTGACAATATCCTATCCCTTATATTATTTAGATACTATAAAGATAGTTAGGATCAGATTGTGAGGATATATTTTAGTTTCGCAGATTTAATTTGATTACCTTAGCTTCAGGATATGCAAGACCATGTGTATATACCCTCAGTGATAAGAAGAACAGCACCATTCCAATATTCATTCTTTTGTAACACATCGTGCTGTTAACAAGGAAGGAATTCTAGTAGCACATAGGGTTCCCTCCGCCTACAAACGTATGCCTTTAGTCTCAGATTTCATCTGAATCAATTCATGCTTCTCTTCCTTTGTGCTTTTCTATATTCAGAGTGTTTTATTTTTTTGCCAACTATTCAAAGTGTCTTATACTAGCAAATTAGAGGCAGAAGTTCACCTAAGAATTATTTCATATATTATTTAGGTTAAATATACATGGGCTAGAAAGATGGAGAAATTTAGGGAGTCCCTTTCTCATATAAATATCGAAAATTAGCTTAGATATTATATACTCAGTATTATATGGATCTTTGATATATTAATTAAAGAATAAAACATGCTTTTTTTTATTAATATAAGCACTATTTCTAATGATTGTTGTCTTGAACGGTGTCTAGCCTTGGCGGGTGAAAACCAGTTAAGGGGCAATTTCATCCTAGAGGTTTTTAACGAGGGGTAGTTTTACCTTGGCTATTATCTCAGTTAGTTTTAACCATTGTAAATTTGCACTTTAATAAAAATAATTTGGATAACATGTAGACTACCAGCTTAGTATATCTGATCAAGTAAAGGTGAAAATTAATTGAGATAATAGCCAGAGTAAAATCATCCTTTTTTAAAACTGGCGGGGTAAAATTGTCTCTTGGTAAAAAATTCAGGGCAAGATTACCTCTTAATCCAGAGGTTTTCTTGAAAGCTGTTTCACATGAAATCCAGCCTGCCACCACCCATATGCTACAGTATCATTTTACTAATAAACTCAAACAATATAATTTTTGAAAGGTCAGAAGAATGGTTGAGACTGTGTAGAGATGAAATCCCCACCCCCAAAAAAATAAAAGTAGTCTCTTGTTGTGGAGGCAAACATGCTTTTTTTAAACGAAGGGTGACTTACTACATTTTTTTAATTCTGTCAATTGCGTTCTTTATACCCATCATAGTCTATTTAAATTAAGTAGGCCATGTGATTAAGTCCTTAGAAGGAACGGGTTGTTTGCTAAACAAATTTTTGCTTAGCAGATGGAGTTAGGTAGATCTGGGCCTTCAGATCTAACTTTGATGATCTAGATCTAATCTTTTAAAAGTCTATATTTTTTAAAAAAATTATTTTAATGAGTATATAATATAAAATAAAGTAGGGAAAATTAAAACAAAGGATCTAGATAAAATAATATTTAATTAAAAGGATCATAAAATTTGTAACTATTAAGGAGGACCAAATAAGCTTAAATGTATTAAATTGCCCTTCAAATTCTCAGTTACTTCCCCAACGCAAAAAATAAAGAACAATGCGTCTTCTTCCCTTCCATGACGAGAACCAAATGTCAAAGTATAAATCTAAAAATACTAAATTGCACTTAAACCTACTGCCTTCTTACAACACAAAGAAAACTACAAAAACTCAAATGCCTTCTTCCCTCCCTATTGAAGAATTGGAGCCGCTGCCACCGTCATGATCTTCAGTTCCCCAATAAACATTCATTTTTGTAATTGTCCCTTGTCTTCTATTAATGATGAAATAGTCTAAAACATATATCATCAAAGAACAATTTTATCAACAGTCAGAGCATGAGTGGTTGTACCAATGGAAGAAGAAACGTAAGCTTGCTGCAGCGTGGAGTTTACAAGTAATAATACAACTGCTCATTATTTGCAAGGTATACAAGAATGTGGGATATAGAAGGACCTAAAATGCCTCCCTTGCTGTTTGTGAAAATGGCCACGACAGATAGGAAGGTGGTGGCATCGGTAAATTGGTCACGGGAGAGAAAAAAGCGCTTTGTTCTTTGTTTCTTATATTGGGAAAGTAACTGAGAATTTGAAGGGCAATTTAAATTTAATACTTTTAAACTTATTTAGTCTTTCTTTATAACTACAATTTGAATGATCCTTCTAATTAAATATTACTTTATCTAGATCCTTTATTTTAATTTTCTCAATAAAGTAATATAACTATTATATTTTAAAAATTGATTTTTTTATTTAAAAAATCATCCATTCAGATCAGAATTTAGATTAGAACTAATAGGACAAATGTACATGAAACCCGAAAACCCAACCTTGTCCTACGCTGGTCTAGCCCCAAAAAAAGGGGGGAAAATAACATATTCAGCAACGATACACGACCTGGTCCCACCGAATTATTTGATATATATGTATTAATTGTCTAATTTATAAGTTTTTTTAACCAAAAAATTTTATCCTATTTATAACTTTTGTAATAAATGAGGTTGTAATAATTTTGTCTATATTAATTATACCAATGAAAAGAGAGAGATAAGAAAATGTTAAAAGATACTCATTCATAAATAAAAATAAAATTAAAATTTAGTTTATAATCATTAAACTAACTACCTCTTATTTTTAGGTGTGATTTAGTTTTAAAAAAATTATAAATAAGAACAAAGTGATATATATTATATGCCTGTTTGGCATGGATCTGAAAGTCCCAAAAAGCACGGTGAACACACATCTTACTGCCATGCCAAACACCAAAAGCCACAGATGTTTTTCGGACCGTTGCCCAAAAAGTAATCCCTTCTCCTCTCTCCTCCTCTCCTCTTCAATTTCGCCTGCCAAGACCTCCTCTGCAATTAATTTCGCGAGCTACCTCCTGTCCCCCTGCTCTTCAATTTTGCCTGCTTCTCTGCTCTGCAATTTCGAAATCTCTGCTCTCCATCTCGCCATATTAAACTCCCCGACCTACCTCCTCTCCTCTTCAATTCATACGCGAGCTACCTCCTCTTCTCCGCTTCAATATATATTTTCCTTTGCGCCCTTCAATTCCAGAATTCAGGCGCTGTTCTTCTTCTCATTTTCCTTGGCTCATCATTTACGAGGGGCAACATATATGCTCAATTTGAACCCTAGCTCTCCCCATTCGCGCATTTGGCATTCTGGCGAGGGTCTCAGGAATTCAAGATCATCCCTTTTCCGTTACAGCACCAGGTAAGCCTGAAGTTCTCTTCTTCAAGCTTCTGTCTTTCATGAAAAAAATTTCAATAAGATTTTATTCTGTAGTTCTGTGATTCTGTCGTTCTGTCGTCTTGTAGCTTATTTTATTCTTGGCAGTTGAATACCAAACTGCCCGTATCTTATTCATGGTGCATTATTGGATTCTGCAGTATTTTATTCTGATAATGTTAGTTACTTAGTCTATTATAGGATTTATATTATCTTATTTTGTTATTATTAGTTTATTGGATCACACGCTTCATGCTTATTTTATTATTCTGATTATGCAATATTTTACTATAGTCTTTATGTCTGAGTGGACAAGAGTTCAACCACTGTTGTTTTAATTATGTTTATACTGTTGCATAAAACTATATTAGTAGCTGTCCTTGTATCCGCGTGTTTATGTCTTGAAGAACACGCTCTATTGCACATTTAACAGTTTACACTTTACAGTCCTCTCCTGGCACAAGCAAACAGAACACGCACTGTTTATGTTTATACTGTTATGGCTTTCACTACATGTTTATACGGTTTAATAGTATTGCATACCATTGGGTCATTGCTTAGTTTGTGCACTCCATTGTATACGGTTATGAGTTCTTAGTTTGTGCATACTTTAGCTTTTTTACCATTTTGTTTTTGTTTACAAAGAAAAATTTTCTAGAAAATTCACACAAAGATTTTTTGTTTGCTCCTCTTGTTTTGCATACATATCATTGCGTAGCATTGGCTCATTGCTTGGTTTGATTGAGCTGCTAGATTGATTAGTGCCGTCATTGAAGCCTCAATTTGCTGTCGAGAATTTCTTTCAATGCCGATTTGTATTGAAATATGTTCTAGAGCTCATTGCTATTGTTGGTGCTCATATGGTGCTTGAAATTGCTAATAATACACTGCTATGGTAAGCTCTCTTGCTGTCACTGAAATATTGCAGTTTGAGTTAATAGTTGCTGAACTTGCTTGTCATTAGAGGCTCGATGCTGTCAAAATAATCACTGTTACTTGCTGTCATGAATCATTCTAGCTGTCTTGTTTTTCGTTTAGGTATTTAGCATTTGTTTTGCATCTGGACATGTTTCTATGAGCTTGTTTTGCCTCTGACTGGCCCTTGTGTTTAGCATTGTCAACTGTTACGCACATTTAGCAACAAATGGAGAATGTCTCTAAGTTGTTGATTGTTCGCCTCTTGCTTTAACTGTTCGCTCACATTTAAACTGTTATGTCCCATCAGTAATGTCCCCATCTATCACCACATAAAATGAATGTTAAAATTATAAGGCCTCAGTTTTGCTTCAGATCATTGGACTGGCTGTTCTTAAATACGAACTTCTAGCCCTTCAAGTGACCTGGTTTTGCAGAAGCTATGCAGAGTATTTAAGTTACAAGACTTGACTAAACAATTTAAGGCAGATACCATCAAGTTTTTATTTGGGTAGACTTGTTATAATACATCATTTTTAGACTACCAAATGTGTGCATCTGGACATATTTCATTTAGGTATTTAGCATTTGTTTTGCCCAGCTCGGAAACTAGGTCCTTATTTCAATCATTAAAAGAAAGGGCTAAAGGGAAGGGCTGATGCATGATTCCCTAAGTTTGTAATTTTTTTAATATAATATGGGTATTACATATTTTTTTAGGCTCCTAAACATTCATGTAAACTTTTTATGACGTGTCTTTTAATTTTAATCACATCATCCTTAAATCTTGCGTCCATATCTTAAAGTGGAGCCTGAAATTTTAAATTCATAAAAATAGTTAGAGTCGCGGCATATTCAAGTGAGGAAATCAACAGAACACGTGAGCATACTTGGAAATGTGAAAAAACATAGCAGTATAGCCAAAAAAAAAAAAATAATAATAAAAAAATAAATTACTAAATTTATGTTTATACTGTTATGTTTATACTGGCACAAACAAACAGAACACGCTCTGTTTATGTTTATACTGTTATGGCTTTCACTACATGTTTATACGGTTTAATAGTATTGCATACCATTGGGTCATTGCTTAGTTTGTGCACTGCATTGAAGTCCTTTAGGAACTGGGTTAGATTAGTTTGAATTGAAAAAAATACAACTTTTCCCTTCTCAATTTGAGCAACAAATGACAAGTTATTGAGCAACCAATGACAAGTCCTCAGGTCATCGGTAATACACTAACTTGTCATTGATCAATCAATGACATGTCATTCTGGCATCCTAACTTATCTTTGGTTACTTAATGACTTGTTATTGGCTGTTCGAATTGATGGCAAATTGATATTTTTTTTTTAATTTGAATTGATCTTACCAAGTTTCCATGAGACTTCAACACGATTTGATGATTTCAATGGATCTACTTATTCTTTTCCTTGGGACTTGTATGTAATTCCCCTTTAAATATTGTTGGAAATTGATATAATAGTTCAAACAATCAGCAATATTAATGTCATAATTGGATTTTTGTGTTGAATAACTAGCAAAATTTGTGGGCAAGCAATCCATGTTGGGAACTCAAGGTTATGCAGATCCAGAGGTATGTATTTTCACACTCTACTTTATGTTTCACAAAGTATTTTTTAATAAACTTTTGTTTTCATACATGTTCTTCACAATGAAGATTATCAAAGCTCAAATGAAGCTCTTGCTGCTGATATATAGGGTTTGGGTCGTGTAATCGTTGAAATGTTTAAAAGTGTTTACCGAAACAAAATCAGAATCAGACCACCACGGTTGATGCCCCAAGCACATTTCATTTATTACATAGCCCAAATTCTATATATCAGCAGCAAGAGCTTCATGCAAGCTCTGATAATTTTTGTTTTGAAAAACCTGTATGAGAAACAAGTTTTATTAAGAAACACTTTGTAAAACATAATGTAGAGTCTGAAAATATATACCTCTGGGTCTGCATAACATAGAGTTCCCAACACAGAATGCTTGCCCAGCTAGCTATTTAACATAAAAGTCCAATTATGTCATTAATATTATTGATTGTTGGGATTATCATCAATTTCCAAGGATATTTAATAGGGGAATTGCATACAAGTCCCAAGGAAGAGAACAAGTAGGTTTTTAGAAATCATTAAATTGTGTTGAAGACCCAGGAGACCTAAGTAAGATTAATTCAAACGAGTGCTATATTAATTTTTCAGCAGATGGCCGCTTAGCTGTTTTTCTTATGAAGCAGTGTTTGAGAAAATCTTTACCCTCTTGGCATAACTCTTCTGGTATGTGCGGATGCTGCTTTACAACAGAAATATACGGACATGATGAAAAATCCTTAGCAAAGTAAATATGCAACATATTTTTTAAGATATAAGCTCTTCATTGTCAATGTTGCCGACTAATACAAAGTTTTCCACATCATCTAAAACATAACAAACACGACTATGTGTGCACATAAGGCTTTGGTTTCCCTGTCAGCAATGAAGAACACAAAATGTTTTTTATGTTTATGAGCAAGTGTTTACGGCTTATTAGCTAGGCTTCCAACACATATTTCTTAGTATGAAATTAGAATAAGACAATAAGATCAAAACTTTAGTTCACTCATACTTGTGTCAACATAAACTTTCCCATATGTACCAGAACCAACAATTTTTTCTTTTTCATAGAGCCTAAAATCGGTGGTTTCATGGATTGTATCATCATCTTCTTCTTCCTCTCTTTCACTATCATCATGTTCTACTTCTTCCTCTTCCTCTTTTTCGTTATCATCATGTTTTCCTTCTTCCTCTTCCTCTTTTTTGTTTATCATGTTCTTGAAACATGGTGACAAAAAAAAAAAGGAAGAGGAGGAAGAAGAACATGATGATAACGAAAAAGAGGAAGAAGGAGAACATGATGATAGTGAAAGGGAGGAAAAAGAAGAAGATGATGATATAATCCATGAAACCACCGATTTTAGCCTCTATGAAAAAGAAAAAATTGTTGGGTCTGGTGCATATGGGAAGGTATGTGTTGCCCGACACAGATATGAGTCAATTGAAGTTCTGATCTTATTGTCTTATTCTAATTTCATACTAAGAAATATGTGTTAGAAGCCTAGTGAATAAGCTGTAAACATATGCTCATAGACATAAAAAGCATGTTGTGTTCATTGCTGATAGGGAAAGTAGCGTCTTATGTGCACACATAGTCGTGTTTGTTATGTTTTAGATTATGTGGAAAGCTTTGTACCAATTAGCAACATTGACAATGAAGACCTTATATCTTAAAAAATATGTTGCATATTTATTTTGCTAAGGAATTTTTTCCATCATGTCCTCATAAGGCTTGATGCCCTCCAGAGATGTTACATAGAATGACAAATTTAGATATTTGACTACCAAATGTTTCAGGCTTTATTTCACCTCTCTATAATATTATATTCCTCTGTTTTTTCTCATATGAATATATAACGATGTAGTAGTTTGTGTATGGATTATTATGGGTATAAGTATAACAATGGTTTTATATCTTGAGAGGGAAGGAAAGTGAAGCAAATCCCGGTTGCTTACTTTTCCATGTCATTTCCAGTGGAGAATGAATTAAATACACATGTCTATGCAGGTGGTATTCCATCCAAGAGTGTGTGTACTGTTTGGATTGCTGATGTATTAGAAGTTTGTTTTCTTAAGAGATCTTCCTTCAAGTACACGATCCTAAGTTTATGTTGATTTTTCCCAACCAACCCATTGAATCTTGTTTTGCATAGTAGTTTCAATTCCAACCCATTGAATCTTGTTTTGAATAGTAGTTTCAATTTTTAGAAGACGCAGAGATCATCCTGGAGTACAGAAAATTTCAGTTGCATTTAGGGCATATCATCAGTAGGTGAAGAAATTGCTGCACTCAGTTTAATTTAATTAAAGTGGTTGACGTCTTGTGCTTAATGATGTATTGATTAACTAACATAGTCAGGTTTTGTTTTTCTTTTAGGGCATGTCATTGTACTCTGATTTTTCTTTTCAATAACTTTTCTTGTTGGAAAGGGGGAAAAAAAGAACAAGCGAGAAGAACGATAGTCCAATTCCGGAATAAACTAAGCTTTTAACTTCTTTTCTTGCATTTTTTTTTCATTTTTGTTGTTTAGACATTTTTCATTTTTCTTCTTCATCCATTATTCATTCAAGTCTTATTTTCTATAGAGAAAAACATAGGCTTTTCCCTCTGAATTCAAATATATACACATGTCAATTCACTTTTGATGCATATTGTTTACTTATAGCGGGTTTAGGTCATGTGAACAGAAAGATCAACACAATATTTGTCACTTTCCTATAATTAATTGACAACTTGTGTCACATCTATTTATTAGGGAATTATTTTTGGGGTCAAGCTCACCATCAAGTCTGTTGATATTCTCTTTCTCTTCCTCCAGCTTTTGTTCAAGAACTTTCTTTTCCTTTTCAACAATATCAATGGTCTCAACAACTAATTGATCGATCTGACCTTCAGGAATATGGTAATGAAGATGCATATTCTTTTACTGCAACAAAGGTCGTAGTAGTTGGGCTTGAGGTACAGATGGTTTTAATTCGTTTTTAATTTCAAATCATCAAAATGAAAAGTGTGTGTGTGTATCAATTTATTCAATCAGGCGATTGAAATGCTTGTTTTCATAATAGATAGAGTACCGTGAATTCTTTTGAAATATAAACAAGCATTTACTCTAGTGTGTTGCGCGAAAAAACCATTCTAAACTCCCTGCCTAAAGGGAAAATTTCAAAATATATATATATATATATATATATATATATATATATATATATATATATGTAATCAAATATTTTAATAAATTACATCACCCAAAATTGAGAGATGTGTTACTGAAAATGGTCATTTTATTTCTCTTTCTACACGTGCATGAAATAGGGAGATATCAATATTTCTCCTATAAATACCCCAATTTTACCATGAAAAATAATACAGAAGTAATGTCAAGCCACAAAACATTATTACACTATAGACTTAAAAACATGTTCAGATCCTCAAAAAGAGGAGAAATAGTTACCAAACAATTCCTGAAGAGTCAAAGGCCAAATTGAAGTGATCCTTCTCTCCTTGTAAGTCATAAACATAAAGAATTGGGAAATTATTCATATTGAAATATGTATAGACGGAAACCGCATAAATTGACCATGAAAAACATGGATAAAGATTTAATTGTCTGTTCATGAAAATGTTTAGATGCCACGTAACAATTTCTTTTCTTTTCTTTTTTTTTTTTGGCAAATATAGACAAGCTAGAGCTTGAAAAGTAAGAAAAGGACTGGATCATGGAGATTCAGTCCAAAATACATCCTACTAGAAAGAAAAACTAGAAATGATAGACCAATTGATCCCTTGGAACCATATCCAAACACACCGTGGGAATTGTTTGGACCAGCGTGACATTAGCATCAGCAAGAGCGTCGTGACCCTATTTGGCCATGTTGTTGGTGCATGAAATGTTATCTCTTAAAGTATAATGAAGCTCTACATCCCCACGTAACAATTTCATTTCTACTTGTAAAGAATAAACTAAATTGCAAATTGATTGATATTGAATTAGATGCCACGTAACAATTTCTACTTATAAAGAATTTTGGTTCACTCAACTACATCCGAAAATAATTTGTTTGACACGACAAGTTCAACAACCTATAGAGAATAATTAACATAATCAGAAAAGATATTGTTGTTGACTTACCTTAACTTGAAGACATCAAAGATCCCAAAAAAAAAAAAAAAAAACCAAGAATCATCAGCCAGAGCAAAACTATAATACTGATTATACACGCAATATTTTGCTCTATTCAATTCGTAAGTCTTTTTTTTTTTTTTTTTTGGCTAAATAACCTAGAGCAATTTGACCTTCAATTCAATATGATCGTGCTAATATATAAAAACAAATTTTGTTTACATTTATTGATTTATGATCCCAGTCTCAACAAAGGCCATGCTTGGTGAGGGAGCAAATCGCATGTGAGCAGAACGAATAACCGAAAAAAATAGATCTACTCGGCTTTGCTCATTCAGTTGCAGTGAGAGAGAGCTGAAAGAGATGAAGTCATGAAGAGAATGGAGCCATTGTAGATTTTGGAAATCACTCAAGGTAGCAGGCAGTACAAAAAGATATAAACAATCCAAAAATATTTTGAAAATGCAATTTCTAAAAGGGTTCTCTTCATATTTTCAACATTCGATTATTTATCATTAATCACAATTTCTAAGAGTCTATGCAAATTTCCATCAATTCAATATGATTGATGATTTTCTTGGGCAAAAAAATTGATTGATGATTTTAATATATGATTGCTTAACCAATCAAACATGATTTTTCCCACATTAATGATTGATAGAGTTGATAACTTTTTTTCTTGAAGATTAAACTAATAATATGAAATTAAATGTTAATTAAATTTGGAATCAACCGTTAAGCCTGATTTTGCGCACATTAAATTATTGCACTAATAAACTAATAAATGGAGATCTTGAAAATCCTAGGCGGTAGAAAATTATTAGGGAATACTTATTGCTAGCATATTGATGATTTTAATATCTGACTGCTTAATCAATCAAACATGATTTTGCACACATTATTGATTGATATAGTTGATGACTTTTTTCCCCCCTTCAAGATTAAATTCTTAATATGAAATTAGCTGTTAATTAAATTTGGGATTAACCATTCAGCCTGATTTTGCCCACATTTATATAATTATCAATTAATAATATAATTATTGCACAAATAAACTACTCCCTCCGGTCCTAATTATAACACAACATTTGGAAGTTGGTTTTGGTCCTAATTATAGGACAACATTCTAAATTTTGTCAATTTCTTCCTAAAATACCTCTATTTTATTCTATCAAGTGTGTTTGGTTTTTGGTGAATGTAATTATATGTATGGGGATGTGTAGACTCTTCCAATCATTGAAACTTTTAAATTGTTAGATTTTAATCGCAATTGTCATTAATTTGTCAATATATATATATAGACACACACACATATACATATTCATACACATAGAGATATGTGTGTGTGTGTGTGTGTGTGTGTGTTTTTTTTTTTTGTCTACACACAAATATACATACATAGATACATATATAAACCCACACACACACATATATATCTGTGAGTGTGTGTTGTCCACAGTGGCGGACCCACATACATGATAAGGGGGGCAAGTGCCCCCCCTTGAATTTGTTTTTTGGGTTTTTTTTTTAAAAAATTAAATTAAAATTTTAATTTATAAATTATTAAAAAAATTAATATATGTGTAAATGATTGCTGCTCACCTTTAAATTAAGTGCCTACTTTTGATACATTAAGACTATACTTCGTAATGGGATGTGGATAAATGGTTGAATGATTGTTAAAAATATAATTGAAAACAATCATAATAAGACAATTATGATGGAATTCCAAAAATATAAGACCTAGAAGGAAGACATTATAATTATTTTTTATTGCAATATACTTTTTTATTAAAATATATGTACTCAAACTTATTGAGTGTCCACCCTTTATTGTAATTTATATAGTTGCATTTCTAACAGTATTTAGCTTTGCTCTTCTAAGTGATAGGTTTGTAAAATAATTACCTCTTTTATTACTTCATCAATATTCACTTGATTCCATAAATATTTTTTTTAATTTTTTTTCTTGTTTATATCCTTTTATTTTTTAATGTATTTAAAACTTTCCTTTAAAAAAAAATTTCGGGGGCACTGTCCCCGAACCCCCAAATCCCCCCACCCTGCTAATTGTGCCCCCTTCTATAAATTTCTAGGTTCGCCCCTGGTTGTCAATATAAATGTGTATGTGTACATATATAAACACACACACATATATGTGTGTGTGTTCATATATATATATATATGAGTGTATATAGATATGTGTGGGTGTGTGTGTTTGTTTTTATATGTGTGTCTACACACACACACATCTGTGAGTGTTTGTATTGTCAATATATATATGTATGTGTGCATATATAAACACACACACATATATATACATATATGTGTGTGTATTCATATATATATATATATGTTTAGATATGTGTGTGTACCTATACATACATACATACATATACATATATGTGTATATAACAATACCATTATTTTAATTAAAAAACGTGTATTAAAGAAAATTTTAGGTCGAAGAGGTATGTGGTATGAGTTATTATTTATTTTTACTTTTATCATTTTAAATGTATATAAAGACATTTTAGGAAAATAAATAAAATTAACTAATTTAATTTTTCTCCTTAATCTCCCCAAAGTTGGTTAAATATGTCCTATAATTAGGACCGGAGGGAGTAATAAACAGAGATTATGAAATTCCTAGGCGGTAGAAAATGATCAGAGATCCTTGCAATCATTGGAAATTGAGGTCTTGTATTTTTGAAAAATGTTGGAAAAATGTCTCTGATGTAATTATGATTTATGATTAATGATTTAATGTCTATTTTAATTTCTACTTGAATGTACTTTATTACCTTATCTTAAATCAAAAAGGTTGGGAGAGAAATGGGCAAATTACTATGGCTGACCAATGCACCATTTGATGTGTGCCATGTTGATGCAAATTTGTAGCGATTTGCCTTAAAAACACTATAAATCCTGATATTTTTAATGGTTTTTTGTAACCACTGCAAGTTAACTACGGCTCAAAAGCTGTTTTTTTAAAAGTGATTTCACATGGCTCTACTCTAGTAAAAATTCCTAGGATTGGGTTTAGGATGGGGTGGTTGGGAGTTTCAGAGAGAAGCGTGGTTGGTGAGAGGAGGGGAGAGAGGGAGGAGGTGATGGTGTTAGAAGGAAGATAAGAGCAACCGGTTTTCTTGCTTTTCCAAAAAATAAAAAAAAAAAAGAGGTTGGATTAAAATTCAATTAGGTGTTGCATTTTGATTAGTTTACTCATATAATTATTTTTATATTATAAAATTTAAGCATGCCTTATTAACATTTAAGTGATGAGTCAACGTTTTCCGTTAAATAATATTAACAGTGTTAATGTTAAGATTGATTGGCTACAAGTACTCTTTTTAAACTTAAGGGAGTAACTCAAACCCTATATAAACTTAAAAGACTGAAAGTATATTTTATCTGTTGGAAATTATTCATCTCAACAAAACCCAAAAATATAATGATAATGCTTGTCAATGTAGCTTTCTTTTCATCAATGTCACAGTTTGAGATACTCTACAATCCTTCCTTGTTTTGGATGCGCGAGTACGACAGCGAGAGGAACAGAGAATCTTATTCCACACACACATAGCACAATACATGGATAAGGGAAGAAAAAATTTTGGGTAAAGGTAAAAAATACACATGTGCTTTGTTTTTAGAAGCGTCCAAACTAAATGATTTAGAGGTGCAAAAATACCCATGAACTCTCAAAATGGGTGCAAAAATAACATGACTGTTAAATCTAACTAACACCGTTACTTTTTGTGGTGGGTTACACACTATTTTCATGGAGATACCAAAATGTCCCTCACTTTAAAAAAAAAAAAAAAAAAAAAACACTGGATCTAGGCTTGTTTTTGGTATTTCAAGAACTTCACGGATTAAATTGCAGCCTGTCATTATATGAACGTCAAATTCCTCAGGTTCCCAAAGTCGATGGGATCGCCAACTGAGGAATTTGACAGAATATATAATCAAAGCAACCATAGATGCCTCTTTATTACGTGAATATGCAAAAAAAAAAAAAGAACAGATCATGCCCAAGATGTCATTTCTGATCGATGAATTAAACATTTGGAAGGAATTAAAATACAATAGTAACAGGACACAATCTCTTACAACGATGATCTTATTGCGTCAAAAGGCGTAAACGATCAGGAAGTGAAATAGAAGACTAGGCGAAGCATGAGATCCAGGAACATGACGCAGGCGCACGACATTGAAAGGAAAAACAGCCCGTACACGATCCTATTTCCCATTCCCATTCCCATTCGATCTCGCTCTGGTCTTCTATGTAAGCTAGCTCTGGGGTTGGATTGCTTCAAAACATGAGAGTCTCGCATTTGGTTAAGAACGTAGTTCGTCTTTCGGGATTTTTAGAAAATGATACATATACTATCGTCCATACACGCCATTGCTCGCCGCCCACACTTCATCACCTTCTAATTTTATACTATATCCATTCATTTGAATAATAATTATTCAATTAAATGGCTCTTTCTCTCACGTTTACGGTGAAGCATTTTCTAGGCAATGAGTATGCAACTATTCAAGAACTTCGTCGGAGTTTGGGAACATGAGGAATTTGACGTTCATCTGGATGACTGGCTGCAATTTAATTGGTGAAGTTCTTGAAATACTAAAAGCGCAGATCCATTTTTTTTTAATTAAGGGCATTTTGGTATTTTCATGAAAATAGTGTGGGACCCACCACAAAAAGTGACGGTATTAAGTTAGATTTAACAGTCATGTTATTTTTGCGCCTATTTTGAGAGTTCATGAGTATTTTTGTACCTCCGAAAATCATTTTGTGTTGGGCGCTCTTGAGGATAAAATACATATACATTTTTGCATCTTTACCTATAAAATTTCAAGTATCACCGCATAGCAACAATAGACCAGAATGAGATATAGTGTAACATATGAAGGCATATACATTCAATTGTTGCCAAACAAATTTCTCTTTGTTGCAATGGTGTGTGCAAGTAGAGAAGAAAGTACAGTTGGTGATATATGCATATGTATATATATAATAGCAGCTGCAAAGGAATATTAGTTGGTGATATATGATCTGTACGGGATTGTGCTGTTTTAAAGTTTCAAATTGAAGTTTTTTTTTTTTTTTTTGATATTCTTGACAGGGGAGGGGGGTGCGGGATCGATCCCGCTACATAAGGAATGCCGGGGGCCTCCTAAGACCAGCTTAGGAGCCAGGGCGCCTGAGGCGCAGTTGGCAAATTGAAGTTGAAATGATGTTGTTAAAGCTGGAATTTTCTTGATAGTTATATAGAAAATAGCATATCTACATGTTATAATGTGATAAAGGGTAAATTTGGAGACTAGAAATTGAGTTAAAATGATCTGTTTTATTCTTTAAATATTACATGCTTCGAGACATTACAAGAAGTAACCCAAAGTATAAAAGAATGTTTTTAGGACACTTGAATTAAGATAGGAAGTGTATTTATTTTAGCTATATGGTAGGATTTAAGTTGTTTTGATTATGGCAAGAGAGCTACCATAAAAACTAAAACTAAGAAGCTCACAATTGAAGGAAAACCTTGCTGTTTCAGGGTGTCAAGTGTCAAGTTTTGATATTGACAGCAAGAGAAATCAAACATTAATTAATAGGAAAAGTTCATATTTGAGTGTAAATATATGAATCAATGATCTGAATGTTGTAGCCGCAATTTTATTATCAATTGTGGTGATAGATTAATTTGTATACAGTGGATTACATTCAAGTGTAATAAGCGCAAGTAAATACAAGTCAGAGCTGTGCAATATATATTGGTCCATGTGAAGTTGGGGGCTGATAAGTTGTATTTTAAGGCTGGAAACTGATTTAGAGCTTGCTATTTGATCCTTCCACTTGCTAAATACTTGTCTTAGATGCTTAAACCATGTCCAAAGCTTTTATAGTGAAGGTTTAAACATTATTGTGGAAACTAGAAATTTTCAGGATATTAAGTGTGATGTTGTCAGAATTTCTTAAGCAGCCTGGAAGCAAATAGAAATAGGTTATATATAGGATTGGAGTGAAAGATGAAGATGAATGAAGTGGAATTTTAAAATGCTAAACAAGGGTCCTAAAGTGTTAAGGCATGATTAAGGATGCTAAAATGATAATTTAACACCGCTTCTAATAGTTTCAGATATATCTAATTAATGAGGCTGTCCAAAAATTAATTTGAGGATTGAAGCACTTATGTAATTATGGAAAAGCATGATTAAAGTCTCCAATACACCAAAACTTATGAAGATGGTTCAAGCCTATTGTATATACATATGCATGTGTTGTGTTAGTATGGCATGAAGTTGGAATTTTTGCGTTGCTTTATGGAAAGTTTGTAAAGGTTATAAACTCATCATTATTTTTGTTTTGGATTCGTAAATGACAAGTTATTGACTCAAGTTTTAAAGCATGCATAGGAATGTCTAAAAGATTTGAGTCTTTCACATAGTTTGGATTAGCTTTTGGAGAATAGCTTTTATAATTTATGAGGTAAACATGTGAGAGGAGTTTTGTCTTGCCTTACGAAAAAAGGGCTTTTGAAACCGTGGTTTGGGTGTTTCCCAAACATACTATTTGGGAGCTGGACTTTATCCAAATTTCTAT
Organism: Acacia crassicarpa; assembly: GCA_034222035.1. Taxonomy (NCBI): domain Eukaryota; kingdom Viridiplantae; phylum Streptophyta; class Magnoliopsida; order Fabales; family Fabaceae; genus Acacia; species Acacia crassicarpa. The sequence continues at coordinate 39,670,166 of JAWXYG010000011.1, forward strand.
TTGTGGTCTCTAAATGTTTGCCAATTATTTTAGATGGCTAGTGTTAAATTCCATGTTTTCATGATAACAAAGCTTAAAAAAGTGATTTGCAAGAAGATATATTGTTTAGAAGTGTTTTGAAATACAAGATGGACGTTTTTTGTGAAAATCACTTGATCACTCAAGTGACCGCTCGAGTGATGTTTTGAAACTTGGTTAGTAATGAAGGGTTTTATAAATCTTTTTCAATTGATCACTCGAGTGATGTCACCATAATTTTCATTAGAAGTGCTAAACTGATCAGACTTGAGATCACTCGAGTGATGTAAAAATTTGTCATCACTTCCACTCCATCATAGTGACTAAGATAGTAATGTGATTTTTGGAAAAAGATTTTTCTAAGACAATCAGTTGAGTGACCATCGAATGATGTGATACATAGTGCATCACTATCAGACCACCATAGTGAACCATCTGGTGATCAACTTTCTAAAAATAGATTTCAAACTAAATCATTCGACTAACCACTTGAGTGATGTTTTAAAATTGATATCACTATCACTTCACCATGATGATCCTTCTTAGAAATCAATTTTCTAAAAATATTTCAAAGAGAAGATTACTCAAGTGATGTGTTAGATTTTCATCACTATCACTTCCCATAGTGATTTGTTCTAGTGATTAGCTTTTTGAAAATTGTCTAAGAGAAGATCACTTGAGTGATATGTGAAAAAGTATCTTACTAGCAGATTACCATAATAAATCTAGTAGTTCTCAGTTTTTGAAAAGTTTTCTAAGACTATATCACTCAGGTGGCCACTTAAGTGATGTGTAAAAAGAGTATCAGTATCACTGAACCATGTTGATGCTATCTGGTGATCTGTTTCCTTTTAAAAGAAAAAGAAACAAGATCTCTCGAGTGATCCTGTGACACTCATCACCAACAACTCACCACAATGAAGTACCTAGTGATGTGTTTTCAAAAGAAATAAGAACACTCGAGTAATCCTATTTTTATACATCACTACTATATCATCATAGTGAGCCAATAAATGATCTAACTTGTTTTCAAATTGACTAAGTGAAGACCACTCAAGTGATACAGTTTTAGAAAATAGAGCAGCATCTCATAAGTCTTGATACTCTTTCAAATTGATCCTAAACTTATTCTAATTGCTTCTAGTTGGTCTAACACTTCATTATACCAGTGCTTTAACATATTACATGTGCTTAATCAAGGATTAAACCAAGATTAACAAAAAGTGCTATTGTGTCAGCGCATTAAATGTATCAAGCTCATACACACTTCAAATTCTCTTTGTCTCCAACGACTAAATCAAAAGACAAAAGAAACAATCTAACACGCTCAACGAACAAAAGCAAAGACCTAACACTTCAGTGGCTACAATTTAAGAGCAAAGGTCTTCAAATATTCACACAGTATAAATAGAAGATCCTTGAAGATGGAGCAACTAACCAACTATTTGCATTTACTATTACATTCATTGCCAAGTCTCAAAGCTCAATCTCTATGTGAATTTATATTTCAGTGATTATTTATTTACTCTTGTGAGAAAGTATACTTAATCATTTACTTCAGTTGAGATATTCAAGGTGGTAGGACCTTAAGTGGGCATTGATTGCAAACAGTAAGGGCGAGCGAGTGTTCTTTAAAGAAGAAGCTTGTACTGAGGCACCAAGAACCATTTCAATCTTGGAAAGATAGTGAAATCTCATAAAAGCTTTCCGGGATTGGACGTAGGTCAAATGAATTGGACCGAACTAGTATAAATATGTTGTGTCCACCCTCGGTGATATCCCTCTAATTTTTCTCTCTTTACTTTGTTGGTGTTAAAATTTAAAATTCTTAATATCACCCAATTTACCTCCCTTTTAGGTGAAAGGCTTGAACTAAAAGTTAGATATGTTAGAATAAGTTGAATGGTAATAAATGTGAATTGGGACTTTATAGAATATATATATATATGTATATACGTATATACATGTCATATACAGACATACATACATATATATATATATATATACATATATACGCATACTTATGTATAAGTTGTGGAAATTAAGGAGTGGTAGGACATTCCAAATGTCTCAAAACAAAATATGAATACAAGTCTTGAAAAATGGCCAACCACTTTTAATTAAGGGTAGAATTTGTTTGAATCTAGGATTTAAGAACTGTTAGGATTTAAGAACAAACAGTCAAGTTATATATTATAGATGGAGTAAGTGTTAACCTACCCTTATACCTTTGCCTAAATGATAGATTTTGACAATTGCCAAAGCCCACCAAGAAATTATGAAAGAAAGAAACAAGGAGAAGGACGTATGGAAGAAAGAGCAACATGTAGTAACTTTTTTCCTCTCATGTAACTGTGCATTGGTTTCCACATGTTTGTTTGTGCCATTTTTCTGTACTTAAGCATGAGAACATTTAAATTATCATTGCATACATATTTGTCATAGCCATGTGCAGTAGATAGGTCGGCAGAGCGGTTATCTACATAGTATGTGCACTACTTATTTATTCATTTTATCGACTTGTAAAATGAAGGTGTACCAATTATTTATATAGTTTATCTATCTGCAAGTGATTGTGCACCAAATAGTTATTCAATCCAGTTATCAGTAAGATATATGTGCACAAGTTAGCTTTTCAACTCAGTTACTTGCAAGGTTATGTTCTCAATGGCTTGTTTTTACATACGTAGTCATTAACCTTGTATGACCAACATGATAAAAAGTAGTTGCTAATGAGATTCCCTCCAATTTCACCCATTTCTTCCATGATATACACTAATGGCAAGTACCTCTAAGGGTAAGGGCGTAGTGGTTGGTGAAGCCTAAAAGAGGAGGAATCTGTGGAAGCTTATATTTTGTATTTAAATCAAGTTTATATGACTTGAAGTTTAGTTATACTTCTATTTTGGCAATAAACTTACTTTTGTATGAATATATGTATTTTGGGCATGTAAATACCTCCACAAGGATGAGAGATAAGTTTGTGATAGCCTATGGTAGGTGCTGTCAATAGTTATACTAAAAAGTATGAAGGTTGATAATAGCAATAGTTATTAGTTTGGTAAATATAATCTTATTTAGAAATTGGGTCAAGTTTATGAGTTGTGCACCGAGGTTATGTGTATATGGCAGAGTTACATGTTTAAGTTTTGAATTAATAGGCAATCAGATAAAGAATGGGAGATTTTGTGTTTTCAGGGAAGCATAATTAACCCGGCTCTTGCTTAATTATTATAGGCTTCCAGAAAGGGTTTTAATAGAATGTTGAACCACTTAGTTTAAAGTTAAGCTTTTATAAAATATCATTTTTCATTTATAGAAGTTCTAGAATTATTTAAAAGTTCTGATTTTTAAGGTACTAGATGAGTCATTACTGGTTCAAGAACAGCAAAACTTTAGGCATTCCCAGAGTCAGGTATTACATTTGAAAAATCCAACCCTTGAAAGAAAAAAGCACAATTTTCCTTGAGGGGGAAAAAAGAAGAAGAAAAGAAAAGAAAGAAAGAATAGAAGTCAAAATTTCTACGGCCATATTATAATGCAGTGTAATGTTACGTGCCCAAATTTAACAAGTTTAGATCGTCAAGCGTTGGGTGGTATGTCATTTAGAAATGAAACATACGGATATGATTAGATATAGGTTAACAACTATTTTAATATGATGCTACCAAGTTTCAAGAACACGTGACGCTGAGAAATAAAACATCCGGTATATAATTAGATATAGGCAGTACTATTGTTTTCATCATTGCAATCCAATTCCAGAAACTTATGAAGCCCCTCCAACTCTTCCTCACTAAAATTCTGAAGTAAATAAAATGAATACACATGACCTTGCTTACCAAATAAAACAAACACACAACCTTCTCTACTTGCATCAGGCACATAAGGAACATCACTTTCTAACCATTGCATTTTTCGACCATTGATTCTCATCAGAACATGGAAGATGAGACTCTTTCTTTTATTTGTTTTCCCCGATGATTCAAATGCGACGACAAGATGAGGGAAATTTTTCCCATGAATACGAAGAGACAATGTTCCTCCTTTACAACAATAGTCGAACCAGTCAGGAAATGTTGTTGCTGGCATATCAACTCCTTTGCTAAGCAAGTTTTTTTGCCTGATATATCAATACAGTATAGAGACCAATGGCATTTTCAGATTTGAGAAAAACAAATAAAACACTACTTATTTTGATTTAGCTATTCATAGATATCAAATAACTTACGAAAAATTATACAAAAAAATACCACTTGAATTTTAAAATCATGTTAACAACAATAGTAAATAATGAAATTAATAAAAATAGTAAAACAATTGACAATTCGTTTTATTGGAAAATCATCTACTTAGGATTTTGAAATTCTAAAGGTATTTTTCCTTTTTTTAGATTTTCCCAATAACTTTATATCGCATTCATGGGAACATTTTCAATGTGATATTTTTATCCTTAATTATCTCAGTATTTAAATAAATACTACTTTTGGCCCTTAATATCAGTTTGATGAAAGAAATTAAACTATAAAATGAATCTTATATTAAAGACTGAAGGGCATATTAATTATTACCTCATGTGGTTAATATAAGAGTTCGTTGACTTTTTTTAAAAGATTAAGTACGCTAATTAAGTGATATTAAAGTATTTATATCTATCATTTTTCTTTAAACTTTTTTGTTTGACCTATAAACTAATATATAATCTAATGATACACCACATATCCTATGATTAACTAGTTTAATTAGTTTTTTTAATCTCTAAAAAAAATAGTCAACTGGCTTTTAAATTAAGTACCTCCGGTCCTTAGTACAGTAGTTAACTAACTAAGGGAAAATTACATTTAAATACCATTTAAATTTGCAAAACCCCCAAATGTATGTTAAATTTATTAAAGGACTTAAAGGTACCAAAAATCATATTGGGCTTTTTGAATTCGAGTGAATTTATTCTTTTGCCTTAATTTTTAAATAAATTAAAAAAAAACAATGACCTTGTCGGACGACCTGCAACTGCCAGCGCTTGGGTTCCAGCTACTGGCGGCCTGAGATCTGACGATAGTTTTTTTTTTTTTTTTTTGGGGGGGGGGGGGGGGAACCCCACTTTCATAGGGGCCTAGGCCACTTGGTTCCTTTTTTTTTTTTTTGGAGTGCTAGAACTCGAACCCGTACCTTGTCGTTTTCATTATTCCTCTTGTAAGTCTCATTATTCAACTTGTAAATATCATTAACGAATTGGTAATTCCCATTATAAGATTTATTATAATTGACCCTTATTTGTTGTTTTATGAGAGACACTTGTGAAAAACCTGACCAAAGCACTGGTAATTACTATTATTAAACTTGTAAATGCTATTGAAGAATTGGTAATTGTCATTACAAGATTTATTATAAGTGACATTTATTTGAAAAACGCACCGGTGAATACCATTACAAAACTAGTAAATATCATTAAAGAATTGGTAAGTTCCATTAAAAGATTTTTTATAATTGACCTTCATTTCTTGTTTTATCAGAGACACAAGTGGTAAACCTGAAGAACAAACTGATAAATATCATTACAAAACTAATAAATGTCATTGAAAAATTGGTAATTGTCATTACAAGATTTGTTATAAGTGACATTTATTTGAATAATGCACTAGCAAATACCATTACAAAGCAATTGAAGAATTGTTAAGTTCCATTAAAATATTTGTTATAATTGACTTTTATTTCTTGTTTCATCAAAGACACAAGTGGTAAACCTAAAGAATGAATTGGTAAATACCATTACAAAACTAGTAAATGCCATTGAAAAATTGGCAATTGTCATTACATGATTTGTTATAAGTGACATTTATTTGAAAAATGCACTAGTAAATATCATTTAAGAATTGGTAGTTGACATTAAAAGACTTGTTATAATTGACCTTTATTTCTTGTTTCATCAGAGACACAAGTGGTAAACCTGATAAAAGCATTGGTAATTACCATTGCTAAACTTGTAAATGACATTGAAGAATTGGTAATTGCCATTACAAAATATTGTAATGGCAATTACTAATTTTTCAATGGCATTTACTAATTTTGTAATGGTATTTACCTGTGCATTCTTCAAATAAATGTCACTTATAACAAATCTTGTAATAGCAATTATCAATTCTTCAATGACATTTACAAGTTTAGTAATGAGATTTGTAAGAGTGTTTGCAGATGAAAAAATGTTAAGAAATATATATATATATATATATATATATATATTTATTAAAGGAATCAAATGGGCCACTTAGACCCCATAAAAGTGGGGTGGATTCAAACCCCACCCATCTCACTTTTATTGAATCTTTTTTTTTAAAAAAAGATTTAACTCCACCCCCCCCCCCAAAAAAACCATCGTCAGATCTCAAGCCACCGAAGGCCGGAGCCCAAGCGCTGGCTGTTGTACGCTGTTCGGCAGTCGGTCCTCCGGGAGCCAGCCGTTCCTCTATTTTTTTTAATTTATTTAAAAACTAAGGGAAAAGGGGTAAATTCACCTGAATTTAAAAATCTCAATATAATCCTTAGTACCTTTAAGTTCTTTGACAAATTTAACAAACATTTGGGAGTTTTGCAAATTCAAATGGTATTTAAATGTAATTTTCCCAATAACTAATTTGTAAATATTAAGGAAATTAGTTGAGTTAGTTAATTCTAATATATGGGTGTTGATTTGCCTAATATACCTTCTTTAATCATGTGTATCAATGGAACTATACTTAATTTGATGAAAACTCTCTCAAGATGTGCGATCATTAGGAATACTTTGTGGTAAAAATCATAACGTTTGGAGAGAAGCATATTGAAATCATTAGGAATATCTTTGTCTAGCTCCTATGTTTAGGGTCAGAGGTATAATTAAACATAATTGATAAATGCCATTACTAAACTTGTAAATACCATGAGAGATATCAATTTCAAAGAGAGAAGGTTTAACTTCTCTCTTCTTCTCTGCCGCGTCTCTTCGTGATCTTCTTTCCCTTGCCAGCGGCTTATGATGCAGGTCACCGGCGAGTACCCTTCTCATTCCTGAGGCGAGCTTCTCCCTCTCATTCTTCAGATCTGATTTGCCGAGGTGAGAGTTTTTTGGTTTTCCTGTGTTTTTGTTTCTTTCTTTGTAGTATGGGGTTTTGTGGTGGTGTTCTTGTCTCTAGAAATAAACAGATCTGTCAGATCTGAGATCAAATCCTCTTTGTTGGATGGCTGTTTGGACGTTATGAGGTCCGACTACCTCTTGGTAGCCCGGATCTGCGTTCTTGGGGGAAGATCTAAAGAGGTGTGGTCTGGTTTGTAGTCGATGTCACCATATCTATTTGGTCAGAGGAGCAAAAGTGTTCTTCCGGACATCAAGATTCTTTTTTCTTCCAAGGTTGGGTTTTCTGGTTTCTTTACCCCAAGATGGGGTACCCAGTTAGCTGATTTAATCGCATCTATTTCTTTTAAGATTGTGTGCCCTTTAGGGTGGGTTTTTCAACCAACACTCTCTTGTTCGTCACTTCTAACCTTGGGTTTCGAGGAGACCGATGATGTTCATGATTCTACTTCTACTTTTATATTTTTAATGTACGGTGCTTGGCTAATATTGTATCTAGTGTTTTTTGTTGTAGTTGTTGTTATCTTGGTTGTATTTGTTTTAGATCTATTTGTGGTTACTGTTATGTATTGTATCATTTTGGAGTATTAATATATAGATCCTTCAAACAAACAAACAAACAAAAAAAAAACTGAATGTTGAAACCTAATAACTTCTAATAAGAAGCTCTAATTATCACATGGTTTCTAGAAGTTCAAACCTCCTATATGACAAATGAAAATTATCAAAGGCATGAGAAATACCTGAGACCATAAACGGCCTGACGACTCAGTTGTTAACGATGTGCAATCCTCAGCCCTTATTTCCAGCAACCCTGAAGGCAGCTCTGGTATGTCTCTTAGCCTCTTGCAGTTAATCTCACCTAGTTTCCTCAGATTAGCGACACAAAATTATTCCGTGACAGAATCAACTCTTGAACATTCTGAAAACATTTCAGGTTAAGGAAAACATCTTCATCAGAAAGGCCACAGTTTCCGAGATCCAAGTACTCTAAATTTGTGCAACTGGTAACTTGTTGGCTCTCTTGCATTAATTTCTTCAACGGTGTTCTGCCACGAGGTTGACTGCCTTCCAACACAAGCGTGTTAAGATTTTGCAATGTCAATAAGCTATTTGGAAGCTTCGTAAGGCTTTTGCAGGAGCTTATATTCAAATCTTCAAGCCCTGCAAGATTCCCGATGGAAGGTGGGAGCTCTTTAATAGCAGTGCCTTCTGCATAAACAGTTGTAAGTGCATCCATCTTTCCAACTGTATGTGGGAAGTAGTCGAGACTCTGGCAGTTACTGAGATCAAACACTTGAAGAGATTCCATCTTGATTTCACTTGGAAAGCTTGTAAGTTTGGTGCATTCACTAACATCTAATCGGATTAGCTTACAAAGAGATCCCACTGAATCATGAACTTTAATCAGATTGCGACATTCGCGAAAGTTTAATGTTTTTAAATTTTTTAAATGAGACATATCAGGTACTTCTCTTATGAATTCACACTGCGATAAATTCATATATGTCACACAATCGAACCTCTGCAAAACAAAAAGAATTTGGCCTAGTTAATTTTCTTTTAGAAATTAAAGAAGCTAATTAAATCACTTTAAAGTATTTTTATTTTTTTTTTTCTTCAAACTAATAATTTGACTAATAAACTACTAATATATAATGTAAATATATACAATATATGAAATGATTAAGTAACTTATTTAGTTTCCTTAATTTCTCCAAAAAAAAAAAGTCAACTATATCTTATAATTAGGACTAGAGGTAGTATACATTGTTTTATTTGGCCAATAATTTGGCCCCAACTAATTTTTTATCTTCTCTATAAGGATAATGTTTGGTTGATTACTTATTGGGATGTGAGAGGAAAATAAAATTCTTGTTTGAAATACCTACCAAAAAGGTTAGTATCATTTTAGATATTGTTTTGATTTATAACAAGACTTTCAACCCGTGCGTTGCACGGATAGTTTTATACTGGAATGACTAAAAATAGATAACATATACTAATATGACAGAGATTGAGCATTTCATTGAATAAGTATAATTTTACAAACAACATCATGGAATGTTCATAATAAAACCTATCTTATTTTTATGAATGTAACAAAAGGTTTTGAAAAACTTCTCTATAAACAACGTTTAATGTGGTATTCGATGCATTTACTGAACTCGTTCGGTATAAGTATTTTCAAACCGTTGAAATTCTTGACCCTAGATATATAGTTGTCCATGTGAGAAAAGTAGGCTTGGTAGGTAAAGACCTATATTTGACATTGACTGGCCTTGGCTTTTGTTTATTGTCATTGCAAATGAAATAATTATAAGAAATTGTCTTCTTGTCATATTGAAAGGTAGTTTTGTTTCAGATGGATTCGTATCCATTCTATATATCAAAATCTCCTCACCAATGCTTGTGCATTTAATGTCTTTGCCTTAATGACATCCTTCCCGAGTTGTGAAATTTGAAGCCTTGTTCCGTTGCACAATCCTGCAGTTTGATCAATGTTCCTTATTAACATAACAGGTACACCAACCTTTATTACCAATTTATGATGAGGTATGCCTAAGCATTTAATTGCATTTAGGTGTGCCTGAGCATTTTTTTTTTTTACTATACTGACTGTTTGCTGAAAAAGAGTTCGTCAAGCTCTTTAGGAGGTCTTTTTAATAAAGGAACAATAATCTTTCCATTACAACAGCAAATACCAAACCGCAAAATTTCATTTTTCTTCGGACCTTTGAGTCTTTCATCAAACCACAATTCAGCACCACAAAATTGACATTCATGACAAGCATCACCATCGTCTAAATAACTGGAATGAAGTGTACAAGAAAGATTGTTCTCTACTTCTCCATGACGATTGGAGTAATAATGTTCATCATTAGTTACTCCAGAATCTGCTGTAATAATTAAAAACAACACTCCTCTAAATAAGATAAATTTTAAAAATACACAACATAGAAGACTAAAGAAACTACATCTCTCCTTCATAATACACATTTTTACACCCTATTTATGCTGCACAAGTATTTCAGCCAATCAGATAGTAGTGATGATAAAGTCTAATAGTCATAGTGTTAGTAATGTGTAGGGAATTATGAATATTGCGTTGGAATTAAACAATACTTTATTGGTAAGTAACTGCATCTCTCGTCCAGACCCAGTGGGAAAAAACCACAGTTTGAAATATTTTGATTGGAACAAATTAAATAAAACAGATGGTTGTTGGTATAAATTAAATATTGTAATCATGACATTTTCGACACACATTGTTAACCACTTAATTGTATGAGAAAAAATTCCACTACCATTTATGGCATTAAAGACTGGGTGATAAAAACCTAAAAAAACAATCATCACAAGAATTCAAAAAACTCCATTAAATTAAATTGAATAACGCATAAACCCCGGAACAATACCAACAGAGTGTATCAACATTGTGGAGGGAACAAAGAAAAAACTACAGCAAGTAAACATTCATCTCGGACAAAAAAAAAAAAAAAGAAGTTAAATCACAAGTCCTGATTTTTTTTTTTGGGGGTTAAAAAAACACAATCAACTCCCTAAAACCATAATGTTCGCGTCAATCTCATAATGTTGATCGTTAGTAACTCCCGAATCTGCTATAATATTTAAAAACCACACTTATTTAAATAAAATAAATTTTCAAAATACACAACATATAAGAGTAAAGAATGTTATTCTGATGCTTACTTTCATATACTTGATGATCTAGCCTACTGCATAAATCAGTCGCTACCCCATGAATTTGTTTCAAAGATTTCTTTTCACGCTTCTTTTGATTGACCGATTGTGATGACTGGTGAACTGAAGGACTAACAGTAAGTTTGCTCTTGTATGTTAAAAAAGAAAAAGAAAAAGAAGTTAAATCACAAGTCCTTTTTTTTTTGGGTTAAAAAAACACAATCGACTCCCCAAAACCATAATGTACGTTCGCGTCAATCCCATAATGTTGATCGTTAGTAACTCCCGAATCTGCTATAATATTTAAAAACCACACTTGTTTAAATAAAATAAATTTTCAAAATACACAACATATAAGAGTAAAGAATGTTATTCTGATGCTTACTTTCATATACTTGATGATCTAGCCTACTGCATAAATCAGTCGCTACCCCATGAATTTGTTTCAAAGATTTCTTTTCACGCTTCTTTTGATTGACCGATTGTGAAGACTGGTGAACTGAAGGACTAACAGTAAGTTTGCTCTTGTACGTTAAACAACTGATGTTGCTTTGCATATAATTTGAGCTACCCGGTGTGTTGTTATATCGGATAATACAGATTGAATGTTGTCCTCTGAAAATGGATTTAAAAGAAAAGACTGAGGAGTTGGCAACTCATTTGACCAATTTCACCAGAACAATGATTCATCATCTACTTAACTAAGTTTTCAGTAACGGCAACAGAATGACGGAAATTATTTTCGCCAATACTTTCTAAACATATCCGTCTACCTACAGAATCAGTTTGTTTAGTACTCATTACATACTGAAGTTATTTACAGTAAAAAATAAACGGATGTAAAAAAAAAATCATGTTAACAGCTATAAAGATGACTTACCTCCTCCTTCATTTTCACTATTTTTAAAAAACCTCAGGCCACTTTTTCCTCATAGGTGGTATTGTTTTGTAAGAATGATGAGAGGTTTTGGATTCAAAACGTTACTGATTTATGATGCAGCATTTTATATATGTGCTATGTCATTATCAGTACCTTAAATATAACTAACATCATCCTTCATTGGGCATTCTCATACATGATCAAAATGGAAAGCAAAAACTGTGTTCTGTATCAATTAACTGACGGATAGATTTGATTTGAACCTATATAAACGGATAGATTCCATTGTATATAACAACTAATGGCATGGATCGCCATGTAATCAACCTTTCCATTTATTAATTATGAACCGATATTTAATTTTAGTGACGGAGAAAAAAAATTCACCGTTGTCATGATTGATATCCATTGCATATAGGGAATTGTGGTGGGAAAAAAGGTCTAGATGAATTTAATTCTGGTACTGAACTCAGCTGACATTAATTATATTTTCACATCAGTGCATCATAATGTCTACATTGTTATTTCTACTACTTTTGTTTCATAGTCAATAAGCTTTCGTTCACACCAATTCATTGTAATGTCTACACAGTTATTATATTTAATTTAGGTTTAAATATAAGAAATCAAATGTGAAACATAATTGATAATGTAACTTGTTTGACCAAAATTTTCTTAATATTAGAGCAAATGTAATAGGTACATGACAACTTTAAACGTAAGACGTTCTATAATAATGTGGTGAACATTATTATATTATAACTTTTTTTACTGTAATAAAAAATTAAACGTCAACATTTAATTTTAAATCAAAGGATATTTTCTAAAAAGTTTGCTATTATTTTCACTAACTTGATATAGAAAGACATATGGGATAAAAATGTAGAAATAACTGTTCAACTAATCGAATATATCAACAGCATTATTTAAAACTGTAAATCATCCATATTAGAGAAATAACAATAAGAAATTAACAGGCAAATGCTAATATAGTCTGGAAAAGAGAAAAAACAACATAGTAAATAATTCTTAACACATACTGTAAAACTTAAAAAAAAAAAATCATTTTTCCTTCTTGATGTTTTTCATAGGTTTTGTGGAACTCATTTTTGGGGTGCACAACTCAGCAAGCCCAAGATCTTCACATACAACTGGAATATCATTGCCAAGTGTCTTCCTTTCTGTGTTGGCCTCAGGTGTTGTCAGTTGCGGCAATGTATTATCATCATCCTCAATGACATTATCCTGTGATACTGAAATTCTCCAAACTACTTATCATATTGATGGCCATTTTGAGAGGGTACCAGTATGAGAGAAATATCAGAAAAGATTTGCCAAGTGAAGACGTTGAAAACTAAGATGAAAAATCGGAAATAAGAAGGTGAACTGTCATTAGATAGTTAGGAGGTGTGAATTGGCGCATAAAAGTAAACTGTTCGATTTCAAATATTCAAGTGTTGATACAGTTGTTAGAGGAAAAAGATGACGAGCGAAACTTTTCATTTTTTGAGAAAGAGTGAAAATGGAAAACTTCTAAAGAAGTTGGAACGATGTACACATACAGGAACAAAGTTTTGTAGCAACTGCCACCTTTAAAAAAAAAAAAAAAAAAGACCACTTGTGGCTTATCCGAAATGTATATTCGATTTCTATTTATTTTATATTGACCAACATAATAATTTGTCACATGATAAATAGATAAAGTTATTTAATTAAATATTGAATGGCACCTACATTAAACACAATTTAGTATAAACATCGGTTCAAAAAAACAATTTAAGTCAATTAGATGCCAATGATGATGAAGTCTAATAGTCATAGGGTTAGTAATGTATAGGGAAATGAATGTTGCATTGGAATGAAACGATAAATTATTGATAAGTAATTGCATCTCTCCTCCATACCCAATGGGAAAAAACCACCGTTTGACATATTGTGATAGTAATTAATTAAATGGAACAGATGGTGGTTGGCATAAATTTAATATTGTAATCATGACACATTTTCAATAACGTTTAGAGCATTAAAGAGTGGGTAATAAAAACCAAAAAGATTAATAACCACGACAAGTCAAAAAACTCCATTAAATATAATTGACAAACGCAGACACCGTCTAATAATAACAACAGAGTTTATAAAGATTATGTAGTAAACAAAATATAACTACAGCAAGTACACATTCATGACCCAAATAAAAAGCACTTTGATCACCAGTCCCGTATTTAATTTGTTTTTAAAAAAGAACACAATCAACTCCCCATAACTATATTCTTCTCGGACACAACTTCAGAAAAATTTGGATTAAAGTAAATCCGAGTTGCACCAAGGACGGTAGATAGTTCAACACCTACAATGTAAAAAAAAAAAAAAAAGATGATAGTGCAAGTTGTTTCTTCAAGAAGAGTAACCGAATGTCTGTTACATTCCATTATTAACTTGAAGTTACGAAGTTGATCTGACATGTCTGAAGGTACAAATAAACAAAAAAAAAAAAAAAAAGAAGAAGCAAAGCAACCGCCGAAGGCAATTAAATGAAGAAACTACAACTAATAGATCAGATAATTATATTGACGTTGAAATACTTCCAAAAAAAAAAGTTTATGAAAACGCAAGAATCAATCTTATAAATATTAAAACATAAATATTGCAGTAGAAAGGAAAGAAACGAAAAATCTGAATATTATTCCTTACTCATCAGATAGTACAGATGTGCTTATATAAGCAACTCAGTGACAGCTGTACACAGCAACTAATTGATAACACTAACTATACACAGTTATCTTCTAACTAAATTACACAGTTATCTTCTAACTAAATTAGTTAACAAAACCGAATATACTCTAATACCCCCCCCTCAAGCTGGGGAATATATGTCTATCATGCCCAGCTTGGTGAGGAATGTACAAAAGGAAGAGGGAGGTAAAGCTTTTGTAAAAATATCAGCGAGTTGGTCTTCAGACTTAATAGGAAGGAGATGCATTAATCCCTGTTGAAGCTTCTCACGTACAATATGACAATCTATATCCAAGTGTTTTGTACGCTCATGAAATGTAGGATTAGCAGCAATATGCCTAGCTGATTGGTTATCACAATACAAAGAAGCAGGACGAGACAGAGGTGTACCGAAATCTCGTAACAAATAAGAAAGCCATTGCAGTTCACAGGTGGTGGCTGCCAAAGCACGATACTCGGCTTCAGAGGAAGAGGTAGAAACAGTAGGTTGTTTCTTAGATCGCCAAGTAACTAGGGCCTCATCCAAAAAACCACAGAAGCCAGTAATAGACCGTCTAGTATCAAGACAACCGGCCCAATCAGAATCACTAAAAGCATTAAGTTTTACAGTAGAAGATATAGGAAAGAAAAGGCCTCTACCAGGAGAACCTTTAAGATAACGTAATACACGGTGTAGAGCACGTAGATGAACATCTGTAGGCTGTTGAACAAACTGGCTTAATTGTTGAACAGCAAAGGAGATATCGGGACGAGTATTAGTAAGATATATCAATCGACCCACCAATGTACGGTACATGGAGAAATCAGTCAAAGGAGTACCAGAATCTGTCGAGAGCTTAAGATTATGAGCCATAGGTGTGCTAACAGATTTACATTCCAAAAAATCAGCATCAGACAACAGATCCAAAGTAAATTTCCTTTGACAAACAGAAATTCCAGTTGAATTACGAGCAATTTCCAAACCAAGGAAATATTTAACATCACCAAGATCCTTGATTTTAAAACAATCATCAAGAATACCCTTAATGCGGTTAATTTCTACCAAATCAGTACCACCCACAATAATATCATCCACATATACAAGCAAAGCAGTGAATGAAGTATCAGTTTGCTTAATGAACAGCGAATGATCGGCTTGGGACTGAGTATATCCACAAGAAACAAGGACTTTAGACAATTTAGAAAACCACTGACGACTCGCCTGTTTGAGACCATAAAGAGATCTTTGTAATTTGCAAACCTTAGTAGGAGAAGAAACATGCAAACCAGGAGGGGGTAACATATAAACTTCCTCATCCAAATCCCCATGTAAGAATGCATTATTTACATCTAATTGTTGCAAATACCAATTGTGAGCAGCAGCAAGTGCAAGAAACAATCGTACAGTGGTCAGTTTAATAACAGGAGAAAATGTATCATTATAGTCAACACCCTCAACTTGTGTATAACCTTGAGCAACAAGTCGACCTTTATAACGATTAAGGGTACCATCAGAGTTATATTTCTTAGCAAAAACCCACTTACAACCAATAGGGCGCTTTCCAGAAGGTAAATCAGTGATCACCCAAGTATTATTTAACTGTAATGCATCAAGTTCAGCCTTAATGGCATTCCGCCAATTTTCAGATTGAATAGCCTTAGAATAGGTTTTAGGGATATCATCAGTAATGATAGAACAAGCAAAATGATGATGATGGGGAGAGAGACGAGAATAAGAAAGGACTTTAGAAAGAGGATGATATATACCTGTCTCCAAAGAATCTGGTAAAACCGAAGCACATTGAAGGGTAAAATGGTAATCATGCAGATATGAAGGAGTGCGATGAGGTCTAGTTGAACGACGAGGCATAGGGAGAGGTATATCAGGTGGAGCTGATGTAGAAGGAACCATAGATGTCATTAAAGGATCAGGAAAGTCAAGAGGAGGTGTCTCTTGAGGAGAAGGGATAGAATCAGGGGGAATCACAGAATCAGAATTGCAAAAAGGAAAGATAGACTCATAGAAAGAGACATTCCTAGATATATGAATCTGCCTGTTTGCCAAATTTAATGTAACAAAACCCTTTGTACCTGGTTTAAAACCAAGAAAAATGCATTTATTTGCCCTTTTATCAAGTTTGGTTCGGTGTTGTAAATTAGTGGAGGTAAAACAAAGGCACCCAAACACTTTTAACATGCTAAAATCAGGAGGTTTATCAAACAAAAGTTCAAAAGGAGTCTTATTACCAAAGATAGGGGTAGGTAAACGATTGATAATGTAGATAGCATGAGTAAGAGCATAGGACCAAAACACTTTTGGAACATGACCTTGAAATAAAAGTGCTCGAGTAACATTAAGAATATGTTGGTGTTTTCTTTCAACTCTACTGTTTTGCTCAGGAGTTTCAATACATGAAGTTTGATGAATAATTCCATGTTCATTAAAAAAATCAATCATTTGAAACTCTACACCATTATCAGACCGAATAGTCTGAATATTGGTGTTAAATTGCGTAGAAACCAATTTCACAAAACTTTGGATGCAAGATCGAACCTCAGACTTGTGTTTAAGCAAATAAATCCATGTATACCTTGAATAATCATCAACAATTGTCAAAAAATATTTATGACCATGTATAGAAGGTAAATGATAAGGGCCCCATATATCCATATGGACTAAGGTAAAAATTTTATTAGAAACACTGTTACTTACAGGAAAAGGTAACTTTCGCTGTTTAGCAAAATGGCAAACATCACAACAATTAAAAGAAGAAGTATAGGGGATATCTGGATACTGTCGATGAAGTGAATACAAGGTCTGTTTGGACAAATGTCCTAAACGGAAATGCCACAAATCAAATGAACTAGAAGGTGCATCAGTAGAAATGGAACTAGCTAAAGAAGATGGGACCATATCTGCACGATTCATGATGTATAAGCCCTTAACGACTTCAGCTGAACCAATCATCCTCTTTGAAGACTGGAGCTGAATGTGGCATTGTGAGTTCTGAAAAGAAACAATACAGGATAGAGACAATGTAAGTTTAGAAACAGAAATAAGATTGAAACGAAAATTCGGGACATAGAGAACATCCTGAATAATAAAGGAACTAGAAAACTGAATAATCCCACTGTATGTAGCTAGGACTCTAGTACCATCAGGTAGATTAACAGAAATGGGTTGAATTTGTTTATAAGAGGCAAATAAAGAAAAATTAGAACATATATGATCAGTAGCACCAGAGTCTATGATCCAAAAATCAGAATAAGGATAGACAGAATGAGAGAGAATATTACCATTTGTAGAAACTTTATTAACAGAAACGTTTGGCAAAGATGAAGATGTATCAGGCTGAACAAGAGCCAACAGTTTTTGATATTGTTCTTGTGTGAAACTGTATGTTTGATTAGCTACCCGAATGGATTCAGTAAGACTCTTACCAGGAGCATCATTAGACGAAACCGAATTGACATTGGAGTTCCGAAATTTAAAACCTGGTGGAAAACCATGTTTTCTGTAACAGGTGGCCTCAATATGTTTACCTTTCCCACAGTATGTACATTGTTTTCCAGAGGCAGGGTAATGTGGTTTAGGCAAACCAGAGGTAGGAGCACGAGGTACAAATGACTTGGCTAACAAAGCATTTACATCAGAAACAGGATATCCTAGTTCCCTCTCTTGCTGTTGAACTAGAGCAAACACACGGTTAATAGTAGGCAAGGGATCTATCAACATTATCTGTGATTTTACCAAAGAGAATCTATCACTGAGACCTTTTAAAAATTGAATGACATAGTCTTGCTCAATATGCTTCTTATACGTTTCAATCACGCCACAACAACACTTCGGATTGCAAGTACAAGAAATCAGAGGTCTCAGTGTCAAATATTCATCCCAGAGGATTTTCAATTTAGTAAAATAATCGCTTACAGTAAGATCGCCTTGTTTCAGTCCCTGAATATCTTCTTGAAGGTCGGCAAGTCTGAAAACATCACTCTGAGAAAATCGTGCGTGCAAATCCTCCCAAACATCGCTAGCCTTGTCAATCCACAGAATACTTTGTGCAATGGAAGTTGAAATCGATCGTGTGAGCCATGACAATACCATCATGTTGCAGCGTTCCCAAGCAGGGAAGAGAGGATCAGAGGTTGCCGGAACAGCAATTGACCGATCGATGAAACGAACCTTGTTCTTTGACATTAATGCCATTTTCATGGCTCTCGCCCATGAATGGAAGTTAGGGCCAGTGAGAATTGGAGAAACAAGAATCAGAGAGGGATTTTCGTTAGGATGTAGATAATAAGGACTTCCAATCGATTGTGAAGGATCAGATTGCGTTGTAGAGGAAACGCCGATTGTACTCTCAGTGGAAGAAGAACTCGACGCCATTGTAATAGTGGATTCGAGAAAATCGAAATTGTGAAATTGAAGGAGATGAAACGAAATCTCAGAGAGAAACTAGGGCTCAGATGAAGAAATGGAGGAAAGTCTTGAAAAAGATGAAAAGAGACTTACGGGAGAAAGAAAAGTGAACTCCAGAGGCCACGTGAAATGGCAGGAACAGGTAAAGGAGACTCTGAAAAATGTCAGAATAAGTGTGGTGGCGTGAAAAAAAAATTTAGAAGAAAACAGGATGCCAAATGCTAACCTGCTCTGATACCATATTGCAGTAGAAAGGAAAGAAACGAAAAATCTGAATATTATTCCTTACTCATCAGATAGTACAGATGTGCTTATATAAGCAACTCAGTGACAGCTGTACACAGCAACTAATTGATAACACTAACTATACACAGTTATCTTCTAACTAAATTACACAGTTATCTTCTAACTAAATTAGTTAACAAAACCGAATATACTCTAATAATAAACACACCGAGAATCGTTTTTGATACAATTAAATGTACGTGCGTCAAAGCATACAAAATTTGCACATACCACTAATGATATTTTTCATTACAAAAATAAAAAACAAAAGGCAAATAAGACTAAGTCCATGAAATATAAAGATGATTCAGACAAATGAAAATAAAGAGATGGTCAACAATAGCATTTAGGAAAGGGCTGGAGACAGATGCTTCGAACAGACTTCATGTTGCAGAAGATTCATTTCCATGACCAAGCTAACCAGCACACGCGCGGTTGAGTTGAAAACGAAAATCAACAACGGCCTGGTGATTATAGTTGAAAATTGCCTGAGACAGATCAAAGTGGCTCACAAAGAGGATCTCTCCATCTACAATGAACATGAAATAATTTAAGAAACGCGATATGGTATAAACATAGAAGATTAAAAAAAAACAAAAAAAACAAATATCTAACCACTCATTCTTTTCATATTAACGCATAATAAGGCAACAACTATGTCGTCCTTCTGTAACACCCTCGAGCAGTTAACTGAAGCCCAGAAAGCTGGTGATCTAGCGAAGCAGCATTGGAAAGGACTCCCACTAACAAAACATGAAAGAATACTTTAAAGAAAGAACCACATAAAGGAGACAAAATTTATGAAACATGAATGGATCCAACCTTTCATCAAGAATCTCAAAACTAAAACATTACAATATCTCTTGGTCAACAACGACATCAGTTAATCCATAAACAGAGTTGACAAGGCCCACAACATCTGCAAGAAAAAAAAAAAAGTAAGGAAAAAAAAAAGTAATCTTCTTAATCGTAAAGAATGAAATTTTTAAAAAAGAACATATAACATACTTATAAGGGTAGATTCACAGATGGTACTTGCTGCCAAAGACCGAAGTGGCTTAGAAATCTTGTCCAGCATTCAAAGGAAAGAGCATTCACAAATGCCATTTCGAACGGAGTTATCAGGTTTAAAACGATGAACGTTTATACTCTACTGAGTTTTCCAACTGTGCAATGGACAAATCAACAATATGGTATAAATAGTTGCAGATTTGCTTTGTCTATCGTTGGAGATTATGCATAGGGAACGCAAAGTCCATAATTATACCTGGGAACGGAAAAACCCATTGGAAATTGCAACTATAATTAATGATTTCAATTTGAACATCTGAATAGAATTTGAATGAATTTGAAAAAATGGGTTATTGCTGGGAAAATGTACACGTGGATGAATATGTGGATGCACAACTAATGACGAATGAATGATGGAGAAAATGCTTGGTTGGTAAGCCACGTGGCCCAATAATTGAGTGGCCTAGAGGTTTAGTGTTATATATTTGATTGATGATATATTTGATATATTTGATGATTGTTGATTATTATTTATTTATATTTTCAAGGTTATGTGATATTATTTAATAAATACTCCCTTTAGTCCTTGTTATAAGGCATCAACTAACAATTCTTACAAGTCAACAAAAATAGTTAAAGTTATTAAATTTGTCCTAAAATTCAAATAATTTTCAATATTATCCATATTAATTATGTTAAACTCTAATATCATATTAATTATTACTGAAGAGTATTTTTACATTATAAAAAGTGGGATAGCATTGGATCAAACCATATATGAAGTTTAAGCATTTTTGTGTTACATGATTATTGATTAGGTGAGTCTGGGGCAACGTGGGTTGAATAAGAAAATTAAATATGGGCCAAGTTTCAATCAACATGTTTATGCTTTATATTTATTATGTGCAGGTGGCAGGATAAGATGAAGACAAAATCTAAGGGTAAGTTTGGTTTGAGGGAAGGGGAGGGGAGGGAAAAAATGTGATGGAGAGAAAAATTTTATGGGCCCCACTACACTAAATTTTGGTATAATTTTCTCCTCCCCTCATTTTTTCCCCCCTCCCCTCCCTTCCCTCAAACCAAACTTAAAGTTCCTTCAAATTAGCTTTCAGAGCTTTACAGCTTCAGAAACCAAAATGAGAGTAAATAATGTTGGGTTGAAGAAAAGGCTCTGACTTTTGATTGGAAGAATAGAAACAAAAGGCTTCGACCAAGAAAGACGAGGGGGCAGATTTCCTCAAAATCTCTTCTTTCCTTTTCTTCTCAAAATTTCATTTCCACCCTTAGAAGAAAAAATAAACAGTTCAGATTTAATATTTTCTAAAACACTTATGATAGTGTTTTATAAATTAATTTTTTTATTGTTTTTGTTTGTATTACAAGTATAAATTGTGTAGATCATGATTTATTAGTTTAACTTTATTTATTCAGGTTCAAAATACTAGTTTTATAAAATATTAAATTTAGACCATCTATTTTTTTAAATCTGAGGGTGGAGATTAGATACTGAGAAGAAAATGAGAGAAGAGATACCGAGAGAAAAAGGGGATGGTGAAGTGCCACTCGAATCCGTTACTCCTCATCTTCTGCTCCATAAAGATCAGTGCGTGGAATTACTGAAGCTAAAATCATTTGGAGTCCATCTGTATGTCCCTGCTCGATAGGGAAAAAAATCGAAATTATTTTCAAATTATAATTAATTCTCTCTTTTTTATGTAAGTATAATTCTCTCCCGATATATATGGAGCACAAAAAGATTTCAAAATTATTTTGAAATTATAAATTCACTATTTAGTTTCTAAATGATAATAAATGTTTTAGCCGCGATAGGTTAATAAATTGAATTAAAAAAGAATTGATTCTCTTCGAATAATTTAAGAGTTTGATATTTTTTGTCATCCTTCACTCAATAAAAGGAAGAGGAATTATGTTAAAAAATATTTTTATTGAATACGATTTAACTCAATAATATTAAGTATAAAAAATTATATAAAATAAAATAGTAAGTTTTGTTTTAAAAACTATTTCAAGAGTTTGATCAGAGTTAAAAATTTTAATGGGGAGAATTGATTTCTTATACAATAAAGAAGAATAAAATGAAAACAAACAGTAAAATTTTTAAAATGTAATGTGTAGTTCTACCTAATCATCATTCGTCACTTGTTTGTTCTCATCTTTCTAAAACTTAAACATTTTTTTTATAACTAAACAAGTTATTCCCCTCCAAATTTGATAATTATTTGTGGAAAGAAAATTTAGTCTTTTCAGAATCATGCTTTTATTATACTTCAATTATTCGGTACTAATAATGTTGAAGTGAAGTGATACTTGGAGCATATATACAATGTAGTATTTTAATTTACTATCATAGGTGACCCACATGTAAATAGAGAACTAAATGAGAGTTAAGACACACTTGGGCTTAATAATCTCACTTTCCTTTAAAATTTATTTAAAGTATATATTCAATCAATACATGTATGTATGATTGTAAACTACATATGCTTATTTTTACACAATCAAAATGAACAAATCAATCTATCTCATGAGATGAATTCAAGAAACGTCCTTATCAACCCTCTGATCAATTTCCCCAAAATTGAGGAGCAAAAGACTTGGTTTAAGAAAGAAAGAAAGAATGAATGAATAATTAATGAAGAAACAAAAATGAAAAGGGAGGATCATCTATCTCATCAAGCTTGAGAAGGTATCCACTGCAACTCTATTTGGATGCGACCATTCTTTGAGTCTATCAGGTGATACTTTTCATTAATCCTCTTGTTAGTCACAACATCTGCCAGACTGACCTCAACATATCCCAGATATTCCTAATGTCCAAAGCCCAATAGAGCAATCAAAATAGATAGATAAAGATTTGATCAATAAACTCAATCACACAAAACCAAAATTTTTTCTTACAAACAACTCATAGAGGGGTATAAATAATATCTCCAAATTTAGATTATTAATGGCGTGAATTGCGGGGTGGAGTATTTCCAGCTAATGCATTTACATGCCATAATGACATGTAAATGCGACATGTAAATGCATTAGCTGGAAATGCCTTACCTCGCAATTCACGCCATTAATGATTTAAGTTTTGAGGTGTTATTTATACCCCTTTATGAGTCATTTGTAAGCAAAATTTTTGGTTTCTCATGGAGCAATCAAAATAAATAGATAGCTAGATAAGTAAAAGATTAGATCAATAAACTCGATCACACAACATCCCAAATATAGCACTTGAATTCAAATAAATCAAAATACATGCAAGTCCACTAATTGTCATAGATGAGCAAAGGAAGACAAATTCAAACGACATTTTCAGAAAGTTTTCTCAAAAAGTGTTCAAAGAAGAACATGTGATCCTTAGAGACAGATAATAGGTCTCCATTACAACACACATTAA
This sequence comes from Acacia crassicarpa, assembly GCA_034222035.1. Lineage (NCBI taxonomy): Eukaryota > Viridiplantae > Streptophyta > Magnoliopsida > Fabales > Fabaceae > Acacia > Acacia crassicarpa. The sequence continues at coordinate 39,693,717 of JAWXYG010000011.1, forward strand.
CCTAAAACTCAACATATCTGTGCCTCAAAATCAAATTTGTGTTAATTAATTCCATAGGTTAGAAGCAATGCGAAAACATCAAACCCAATATCCAAGAGGAGTATCGGGCAAAAAAGAAATCCAAGAGGAGTCCTCAATCAGTTGTTGACAATCAATGGCATCTTCTTCTAACTTCCAATTAAGCATATGAGACAACAGAAATTTTGTCTAGACTTCTTGTTTATCCAACCATCGTGATAATAAAACTATTCTTTAACATCACACAATCCCATATAAACAAGTTATGCATTTTGTACCTTGGGGTGCAACAGGTTGCGGGACGAGGTGCTAACAACCTCCACGTGTATTTTCTCTTTAGTGGGAGGTTCCTCTGCTACAAATTGGAACTCATCAGCCCATCTTGGATCTCTGTTCTTTTTTATATGCTGAAGCATTACACAACACACAGTATTACATTAAAAGTCAACTGAACAAAATTCTATCATGAAAAGGCAGAATCCAAGTATTTCTTGAGAGCATGCACCTTAGTCCTTCTCTGCTCCCCTTTGAAAAGAACTCGAGCTTGAGGATTAGTGTGATACTTTCCTTCAACATCTTGAGCTTCGTGGACTATAACCACAAGCAGGCCTCCCCCAGGAGGAGTGCCTTCAGGAACATTTTGTATTATGTGAGCCACATTGTCTTTGAGTAAGTCCTCCTCGTTGAATGGCTTATATGTTACTTCTACAACAATCTGACCGCGAGACTTATCATTATCGCCCTCGTAGGGATCCATGTTTTTCAAGAGATCAAGAGTATAAACTTTAGCCTCTTGAGGGGGAACTTGTTTTAAAGGGATTACATTTACACCCATCCTTTCATGCTTCCCAACCTTTAAAAACAAAACATTCAGTTCAAATAAGCACTAAGGTCCTGGACTTGAAGATATAGACTTTCAACTAAAGATATATGTATACCTGATCCCAGTCATAAACTTTAAGAGTCAGAACCTGGTTCTCAGGATCTTTAACAAGAAGATTAAATTCTTCATTCCATTCTGGATTCAAGCATTTGTGTTTAACTGAAGTCTTTGATTGCATCCTTTCATCAGAAAGCTTTAGTTTTACGTAAGGGTCAGAGGCACCAAGTAAATCTTTCTTTTTAAGCTTCATGGCTCTCAGAACCTTTACATTGAGCATTCCCACAGGCCTCTTCATTGCTCTGAGATTCATAATTAAGTTTATATGTCAAGACATTGAGTAGATAATAAAAGAACATGACGTGAAAAAATAGTATAAGAAACAATCACAAATATACTTTATTGGATCTAAAACTTGGACCTCCAAGGCTTTTGGCCACAGGTACAGATTCGCAACTTGATCTTTGATGAACTCCTGAAAATAATCATGATAAGATTTTCAACATGAACTGTTGACCAAAGAATAAGTATTGCATAACATTTTTTGGCGCATATATGTATTGCATATACATTTCAATGTTCTTTTCAATTAATTTGTGAAGTATCACTACACCTTTTTAACCTAAAAGATCACACAACACTTCTTTTCCTCTATCTGACCTCTATTATTACACCTTTCAATTACTAACAGAGTAATTCTTTTCTCTTTCGTCATCAAACTTCCATATATCCACAAAGAACCTACAGCTCTATGTAGGATTGTTGAGGTAACATTCTCAATATCCTAGAAAGGTTTTATGCATTAAACAATATATACACAAAACAATGTTCTGCATTGAGAGAATTGCAGATCTCAGAATATGATTCACTAGTGTGAGCATTGATTGATGTGTACCATAGGAAAGAGAAAAAGAACCTACAGCTCTATGTAGGATTGTTGAGGTAACATTCTCAATATCCTATAAAGGTTTTATGCATTAAATTAAACAATATAATGTATATACACAAAACAATGTTCAGCATTGGGAGAATTGTAGATCTCAGAATATGATTCACTAGTGTGAACATTGATTGATGTGTACCAAGGAAAGAGAAAAAGAATTGATCCCCCAAGAGGTGCTATATTGACAAATGATATGATTTCGCTCATTAGTACCTGAACAAACCTGTAGAGGCCAGGAATGGACATAAGATCAGCCCCTACAAGTTTTAGCCCAAAGTCCACGTGTGGCTGCGACATAAAAGGCAAAATATTAAAATGGAGATAATGAGTATATATCATTCATTTACATACTGTTATAATTACCAAACCCAAATGAGTCTCTCAAGAACAAATACAAGTTAATATGAGTTTTGGAAGTACAATATCGTATGTTCAACGTTGATTTTACTGTAGTCTATGAAAAGTTGCTAGGAGTTGAGTAAAATTGAAATTCATCCTAAAATGGGAATGATAGGCCAAAATGACAAGGATTGTCATTTTTTACTAAAGATTGAGAAAGATGAGCAAAACAAAACCGTCACGCTGTAAAAAGTGGTCATTAAGAGCACTACTTTTGCTCTACTGCTTACGTGCTTCATAACTCAGAATCCAGAAAAAGTCGAGTGGTCATGCACGTAAAGCGGGGAAAGCAAATCACCCAATAATCACAAACCTTCTCCATAAGAGACACAAAAATGTTGCAAAAGCAAGGAAATGTTGGAACCAAAGGTTTCAATGTGATCCGTGGTGAAAGAAAAACTTGCAAGTCTACCACCTGAAAGGATACAGAATGCTTAGCAAGTTAAAGTTTGCATCACCTTTCGCCCCGTTCTCTTTCTCACACACAAGAAAATAAAAGTGGAACCTGAACGGTTGCTTTCAACCCAAATGCCTTAATAGCAACAATGATATTAGGGTTTGCAGCCCATTTTAAACAAGTCTCCATCATCAGGTCCTTCTCATCAGTCACAAAGACTTTCATCCCTACCAACAACAAGAAATGTAATCAACAAAGGGATTGACAAGATTCATGCATCAAATCATTATGACATAACCAGTCAAATACAAATAAGAATAAGAATAATAATAATACAAATGCCACTATCCTTTGTATGCAGAGAAGAAAGAATCTCATTTCTAAATCGTAACATTATCAAGTGCTTCAATCTTGGATAATTTGGAAGTATGAACAAGGATGGTAAAAAACATGACATAAACTATTCGATAACAACTATAGCAAAAAGCTTCGGACCAAAAAGAAAACTACGATGAAATGCAATTGTAGTTCCTCTATCCCCTTCCTTTTCTTTTGCCCTTTGTCCCCATATAATTTCTTTTGAGATTTTGTTTTAGCTCTTTGTTTTCGTACATGAGGTAAAATTAGTTACCTCAACTCCTCATATTAGATTTAGTATCCACAAGTAATTTCCTATTCCTGCTTGAGGTTAAATTTAAGAATGGGATATAGACTTGAAGAGGATTAATTATGTTTACTATAAAACAATGGCGTGTATGGCCTCACGAACATTAGTCAATAGCTTTAAGAGAGTAACAATACCATGTCCCAAAACTAACCTTGAAAAGTTGGAGGTAAGGTCCCAAGTGTTAGGCTTTCAAACTCAACTGAGTCTATTTTATAACTTCTTATCTTCTCATCTATTATGGGTGTTGCAATACCCTTTACAGTCTTGCATATTGCCTAATAAAGCCCAAAAAAAAAAAAAAACATGGATACACGAGAAAAAAGGATCAGGGGAAACACAAAGATAGATGTGAATTATTGAGAACAAATTAGAAAAATACCTTGTCAAGGTAGGGCCACATGTATTCGAGAAACTTGTTTAACCAATCAACCTATAAAAAGGCAGAAACAAAAAGTAGTGTGTTAGTACTCCATGTCAAAAGGACTCACATTAAATATAACATGGAGAAACGTGTCAAATACATTAGATAATTACCCGATCAAAGTCTGGATTTTTCATCCAAATTGGAATCTCATGAATAATTCGTTGCAAAGTGTCTTCATCTTGCTTAGCCAATGGGCTAATCTCAGGATCCTGTCCAAGCCAACAAGGTACCCATTATACCCACATAGTAAATACCACAAAAAAGATTGTTGAAAGTCACAGAAATTCACAAGACAAGGTTGTGCTGTGTTTGATGTTCTTCCCAGGTCACCTTTTATTTGTAACTTTATGATGACTGTTAGTCTTCTCTAACCTTTTCTGTTTTGGGTTTTTCTTGCAAATGGGTTAGGTTGACTCTTTCGTTTTAAACTTACATAAGAAGTAGAACATTGTATATTAGTATCTCAGTACTTCCCTATTTTTTAATTCCTTTAGTGTCCTCTTCTTTACTAATCCTGCAATGCAGTCAATTGAGAAGAGACGGAATCCCATTTCAAGATTATGCACGAGACAATAGCTACATGAATGCTAACAATCAAATATAAAGACAGCTAATAGAAGGGGAAAATAATCTAATGTCATATTAGAGCAATAAGACTCTTTATTATTAATTCCCTCTGGCATTGTGAGAATGGAACAACAAAAAATTAGAAAGAAAAGTTGGCAAAAAATTTAGAAAGAAAAAAGAAAGGCATGATTTGAATAAAAAAAACGGCATTTTGTCGATTATAAAAAAGAGTAGGAGGAGAAAAAAGGGTCAATATACAACGTAATGATGAAACACGAGAACGCATGAAGATTTAATCATGGACAAACCTTGACATCGTTGGGTTGAAAGTAAATAAAGAGAAAATATCCAATAACAAGACCAATTGAAATCCCAATTCCGAATCCAAAAACTCCGAATAAAGTGCTGAAGAAACCCATCTCAAATACTTTCTCACGAACAAACCATTTAGATCAGGCTTTTGCTCCTTCAATAAAGAATCGTCATTTTGCAAAGTAATCGTGTTCTTCTCATATCACCATTCCAACGTAAATTACCCAGATGATAAAGAAACCAAGGATATCGTCCTGCAGTCATAAATTCTTGCGAGAGAAAAAGAACAATGTGTGATTACAAATAAAATCGCGTTAACGTTACATGCACACGTCACGTAGCATAATTTCAATTAGCCCAAAAAAATTTTTTTTTACCAAAAAAATCAATTTATTAATAACAAAACAAGTATTACGCCCGCTAATAGACGAAGGTAAATTAAAAAACTCTCAAAAAAACCCTATTATTACAACTTAACGCACATCATATCAAGCTAAGGAGAGAAGAAAAATACAACTATTAAACCCTATATTAATCATAATTAAATGCGAAATGTTGACGATTTAGAACTTATAAATAATCATTTGGGTAAAAAGAAAAAAAAACATGTTATATTTGTATAACATCACTATACAAACAAAAGCTAACCCAAACACTTTCCATTGAGTTTTTTTTTTTTTTTTTACTGAACTTATTTTCTAGCTTTTTTTTCAACTTTAAATCAGCTTTAAGTTGGTTAGACCCAATATATATGCCTAATTTCAGCCCTAACTTTCCCCATTCGCGCATTCAGCGCTCCGTATAACATCCCAAATTTTGGGATTTGAAATTGAAATATTTTATGGAAATTAAATCATGGAATTTGGCTTAAAATAATTATGAGAATAATTATTGAAAATTTAGGCTTATTTTTCCATTAATTGATTTATTTTGGGAAAAGAATAATTCAAATAAGGAATAAATTGCGTCTAAAAATTTTAGAAATAATGTATGAGAATTACTTATGTAATTTAGGCCTAAAATATTAGAAATTATGTTTTATGGCTTAAAAAAAATTTAGTGATAAAGATAATAATAATAATAATAATACAAATATTAAACAAATAACCACCGTGCCATTTGACCAGAACACGCAATCAAAAAAAGAAAAAGAAAAAGAAAAGAAAGAAACACAGCATTAATTATGCAGAACCAAATCACGCTATCAGCGCCGTTTCCTCCAGCGTCTAAACGCAACAGTAACGCCATGCTTCACTCAGACCCCCTTTGCTTCTTGAGCCAAGCGCCAGTTACACGTTGGTTCTTCCCCTTTGGTTCGTTCTTTTATTGCGTTAACCAGACCCTTAAACTTGTATATAACCCAGGTTCCCTGTTCTTAACCTATGCGTGCTTCAACTGGTGAAAAAGAGTGAAACCGTGCTAAGAATGAACGAGAAAGGAGAGAGAGAGAGTATCCTATAGTTTCTTTTGCCCTGTTTTGAGTAGCCAAAAACAGAGGTGAGTTTCGACGGTAAGAAGCAGAGAGGCATGAACGAGATTGAGAACGTGCACACCAGAAACTGAAGGTAAGTTATTAAGCTTGTCTTCCTTCGGTTTTCATCATTTACCAACGCAAGATCTGAAAACTGAAGCTTGCTACTGTATATATATACTGTTGGGCGTTGCTTATATATATAGGTGTTAATGTAGCATATACCCCAGAAAAGGAAATCTACTGCATTATTTTTTTAAAAAAACTCAGAAATCTACTGTTAGACGTTGTTTTAGGGATGATATAGGAAAACTTGGGTTGTATTATAATACCTATAAGTGCCGTGAACAATGAAGCTGATCCATATATTTAGGAGTATCATGGAAATTACAAAACAAAACAAAAGCTTGATTATATATATATATATATATATATATATATATTCATTTTTTTTTGGTCGAATATATATATATATATATATATATATATATATATATATATATATAATATTGTATTTTTTTAAAAAATAATAGTAGTAGTAGTAATAATAATAATAAAATAATAATAAATAAGTATTATTATTATTAGGAAAGGATTTAAGCAATAAAATAGTTGAATAAATAATAGCAAATATTAGTATCATTTATTAATTAAAAGGGAATTCGAAATTCAAAAAAATAGGAATCTATACAAATTACTCCTATATAATAGGATCTAATTTAGCTTATTCCTATGATATTTTATTTATAATATTATTTACAAAATGAAAATAGATATAGCACGTGAAACTTATAGTGGGATATATTTTTACTCATTTAATAATTTGAGCCAACTAATAACATCATGTAAATATCAATTATCTTCTTTTATATTTTTGGTATTGGTATTTTTATTTCCTAATATCTCTTATTATCGTTAATTAAGATTGTAAACATCGATCAGATTGAAGTTGTAATTAAATAATTTTATTAATATCTAAAGAGCATAATTTATAGTACTTATAAACTCCTAATTTAAAGTGTAAGGATAATCTTTGAGAGTTTAAAATAATTATAGAGAAATAACAATAGATAGTAAAATAATAAAATAAATAAATAAATAAATAGTAATAAATAATAATAATAATAATTATTATTATTATTAATAAAAGGATAATTATTAATAAATAATAGAAGGGAATTATTAATTAACAATAAAAAGAGAGGGGGTATTATTTAGTAATAAATCGAAAGGAGAATTAATAATTACATTGGTCTCACTGATTTTTCAATCCCGTCATAATTTGTCCACTTCAAGCATTCCAAATTTATTATTAAAAATTTGTATATTTTTAATTTTAAGTTATAATTTTATTTAGAATTTAGAAGAGTTTTTAATGGTTAGTAAATTGGTTGTGGTAGATTGATTTTTGGCGTGTGTTTGAGCTCTTAGATTTGAAGCAGTGTACTAATAATTAGCTTTGGCGAGAGGTAACCACTTTCCACTTGTTATTTGTATTAATATGCTGCTTGTGGGTATTTTGTGAAATTGCCTCGCGGAACCTTATGATTTGAATTGTGAATATATATACATATTTATTTATTTATGTATAAGAATTCAGAATTTTGATATTATGATCTTTATTATGATAATTATGGAAAGGGTTGAATTGGGAATAGATGGAGTAATTTATTCCACCACGTGGTGAGGCCTCCATTAATGCATGATGGTTGGCTTTATATTGTCCCACCTGTTCAATGAGGGACTGGCCCACTAGTTCAATGAGGGCGTACGACACCCCGATAGTTCAATGAGGGGGAAAGACCCATGGTCTGAGACATGTGCTCTGAGGATTTTGGCCGGTCCTCATCACATGACCAGTGAGTTTTTGAGTAACCAGTAATATGGATGTATCTTAGCCCATGGGTCTAGTCGGAGGAAATAAGGCGGTTCGGTTGGATTGGTGGGAGGTATTTTGGAAATTGTGTTAATGAAAAACTGTGATACATAATTTATGATACATAATTTTGTGATGTGGATATTGGTGAATTTATTCTTACTATTTTGTTATATAAATTGTTCCACTTGGCACCTCACTAGCACATATTAGTATTCTTAATAAGTTGGATTGATGGTTACCCACATTTTTCAGGCGATACCTCCTGTGCAGGTCCATCAGAGAAGACCCCAGAAGCTTAGACTACTTCTTCCAAAAGTAGTGCTTCTGTCCTTTTGGTTATGTGGGATTATTGTATATTGCCACGTTAGGGCTCATTTTGCATACTCTGATTTACTTTTGTATATTTTGGTTAATGATGGGCATTACTTAGTTGTTAATCAACCCTTAATTTAAATTTCGTTAAGTAAAATGGAGGACGTTATACTTCGGCGAGGGTTTCAGGAATTCTCATGGTCCCTTTTCCATCACAGCACCAGGTAAGCCTGAAGTTCTCCTCTTCAAAGCTTCAAGTTCTCTTATTCGCTGTTCGTTGGTCACTTTACCCTTGGGTTCGTTCTGTCGTTCATGAAAAAAATTTCAGTAAGATTTTATTCTGTAGTTCTGTGATTCTGTCATCCTGTAGCTATTTTTATTCTTGGCCGTTGAATACCAAACTGGGCGTATTTTATTCATGGTGCTTTATTGGATTCTGCAGTATTTTATTTTGATAATGTCAGTTACAGTTACTTAGTTTATTATAGGATTTATATTATCTTATTCTGTTATTATTTGTTTATTGGATCACACGGTCCATGTTTATTTTATTATTCCAATTATGCAATATTTTATTATAGCCTTTATGTCTGAGTGGACAAGAGTTCAACCACTGTTCTTTTAATTATGTTTATACTGTTGCATAGAACTATATTAGTAGCAGTTCTTGTTTCCGTGTGTTTATGTCTTGAAGAACACGCTCTGTTGCACATATAATAGTTTACACTTTACAGTCCTCTCCTGGCACAAGCAAACAGAACACGCTCTGTTTATGTTTATACTATTATGGCTTTCATTACATGTTTATACGGTTTAATAGTATTGCTTACCATTGTGTCATTGCTTAGTTTGTGCACTGCATTGTATACGGTTATGATATGAGTTCTTAGTTTGTGCATATTTTAGCTTTCTTACCATTTTGTTTTTGTTTACATCGAAAAATTTTCTAGAAAATTCACACAAGGATTTTTTGTTTGCTTTTCTTGTTTTACATACATATCATTGTGTAGCATTGGTTTTTTGCTTCGTTTGATTGAGCTGCTTGATTGATTAGTGCTGTCATTGAAGCCTCAATTTGTTGTCAAGAATTTCTTTCAATGCTGATTTGTATTGAAATATGTTCTAGAGCTCATTGCTATTGTTGGTGCTGACACGGTGCTTGAAATTGCTGATAATACACTGCTATGATAAGCTCTCTTGCGGTCACTGAAATATTGCAGTTTGAGTTAACAGTTGCTGAACTTGCTTGTCATTGGAGGCTCCATGCTGTCAAAATAATCACTGTTACTTGCTGTCATAAATCATTCTAGCTGTCTTCTTTTTCGTTTAGGTATTTAGCATTTGTTTTGCATCTGAATATGTTTCTATGAGCTTGTTTTGCCTCTGATTGGCCCTTGTGTTTAGCATTGTCAACTGTTAAGCACATTTAGCAGCAAATGGAGAATGTCTCTAAGTAGTTGATTGTTCGCCTTTTGCTTTAACTGTTCGCTCACATTTAAACTGTTATGTCCTATCAGTAATGTCCTCATCTATCACCACATAAAATGAATGTTAAAATTATAAGACCTCAGTCTTGCTTCAGATCATTGGACGGGCTGTTCTTAAATACGAACTTTTAGCCCTTCAAGTGACCTGGTTTTGCAGAAGCTATGCAGAGTATTCAAGTTACGAGACTTGACTAAACGATTTGAGGCAGATACTATCAAGTTTTTATTTGGGTAGACTTGTTATAATACATCATTTTTAGACTACCAAATCTGTGCATCTGGACATGTTTCATTTAGGTAATTAGCTTCATCTCTCGTCTGGATATGTTTCATTTAGGTATTTAGCATTTGTTTTGCCCAGCTCGGAAACTGGGTCCTTATTTTAATCATTAAAAGAAAGGGCTAAAGGGAAGGACTGATGCATGATTCCCTAAGTTTGTAATATTTTTTTTTGGGTGAAAAAGTTTGTAATTTTTTTAATATAATATAGGTATTACATATTTTTTTAGGCTCCTAAACATTCATGTAAACTTTTTATGACGTGTCTTTTAATTTTAATCACATCATCCTTAAATCTTGCGTCCATCTCTTATTGAGATAAAAATCTGTATATTACATCAGTTAATTCCTTTATTTATAATATAATTGCATTAATATGCATGTAAAATCTGAAAACATTTTCTAAAAGACAATTAAACCTGAGTCAGTAAATTTGTGTATCTATATGACAAATTGACAATACTATATATTTTTAGACTAGTCAATTTTATTTTTTTTAATGGATATACGCTAATCTTAAAGATCATATATACCTGAAAAATATTTTTGAATTTCATGCATGTCCACTATTTTTTCTTTTTATTGAATTTCATCTTTCACCAATCATCGAAGTTTCTGCTATTGAGAAAGCAATATAATAAGGGTAAGTTTGGTTTGAGGGAAGGGGAAGGGAGGGGAAAGAAAAAAGATGATAGAGAGAAAAATTTTGTGGGCCCCACTACACTGAATTTTACTCCCTTTCTGAGCCAAAAATAATAATAATAATTTAGTCCCATTTTCTCCTCCCCTCATTTCTTTTCTCTCCCCTCCCCTCCCCTTCCTTCAAACCAAACTTACCATAAATGAATTCAATAATCAACTTATACTAAATTAAAGAGAATTGTACATGGAAAAGTATACAACAAAATCATATAAATAACAAAAATTAAATAACAATGAAATAGCTTTATAAAAGGAGAAAAAGGAGAAAAGATTGGGTCAAGTGCACATAGGACTGTTTATGTTGCCCTGAGTGAATTGAAGTTCTGATCTTATTGTCTTGTTCTAATTTCTACTAAGAAATATGTGTTGGAAGCTTAGCTAATTAGCCGTAAACACTTGCTTATAGACATAAAAAGCATGTTGTGTTCTTCGTTGCTGACAGGGAAAAGGAAGCCTCATGTGCAGTAAAGGAACTTATCATTCCCAGCGGTGAAAATGAGGAATCCATACAACTTGTACGTCTTTTATATATATTACAATCCATACCACAGGAGGCTTATGTGCTTTTTAAAATTAATTAAAAACAATAAATATTTTTTTTTCTTAAACTATGTCTTTATTTGTAAAGAAGATAAGTGAGATAGAATAAATACAATAGGTACAGTCAAGCAAATATAAAATGAAGTTTATATTTTAGGATACATTCATTCATAAATTTAACAGTTATAGTATGGATGGGACGGAGGGAGTGGAATATAGTAAAGTAAGAAAAAATTATGGATTAGAGTTTTTTTAGAAAAAGGAAATATTGTAATTAAACTTTATACTCTTTTCATCATGATACCTTATAAGAATCCAAATTTCTCTTCCTACCATTTATTCTATTACTCCTTTCGGTCCTTGATATAGGGCATATTTGAGAAATTGATTTTGATCATAACTATAAGTTATTTTTCATATTTTTCAATCTTTTCTTAATTTACCCCTATTGATACCTCCTCAGTAATAATCAAGGAGGAGAGGAAAGGAGAGAATTAAGGATGATGAGTGGGATATTTTAAGAAATACATGTCATATTAACCAACTTCATTAATTTCTTTATTTTAATCAAATAAGATAAATATGTCATATATTAAGGATCGAAGGGAGTAATAACAATGAATACAAGTCACAAGTCAGACACTACAACTACCTAACATAGAACAAGCTTGCCAGGAATGGTAATCTCCACCCAAAGGGCTCCGCCACAATTCAAATTCCTCTATCTTTGTCTTTCATTCTTCTCAATAATCTGATAGTTTCTCTTATTTTTATTGTTCCTATCAATCTATCATGACTACCTAACTTGACTCCCCTACTTTTTGTGTCTTGCCTGGTTCTTAACCATTGTATTTTCTTCTAGACCAGTAGTTCCACATTTTCTGCCTTTTTCACACTCTTTTATGCCTTCTTTTGGGAGTTTTGATGGCAAAAGGTGATGGGCTCTTGGCAATAATTAATTTTTTAACACGGTTTAAAATCACATTGAAAATAATGCTGTCAAAATGACAAGTAAATCTGTTCTTGAGATTTAAACTTAGTTGAATTAAACTTGTTGAGTATATGTCCTGTTTCTATGACCGTCCTCCAAAATATCCTTTGTTTATTTGTAACTAATCTTTTAGCATTTATAATTAAGCTTTCAAAATATATAATTGATCTTCTGTAATTTGTAACTAAGATATCTTCAAACTGAGTAAGCAATTATGTTTGTTAATTTTTTCAAAAATGTGTTAGTCTTTTTGTATAATTTTGTAAGTTCATGGTTTTTAAAGATAATCCCAGTGATGGTCTATGCTCATTGTTGCTTAATCATGGATTTTTCTACGGTTGGATATTTGCTGGCATTCTATGCGATTGGCGCTACGGTAATGTTAACCATATGGATTTTATATAAGCTGGACAACTTGTTAAACACCCAGAACTCAGAAACAGAGGAGAAGAAAGAAGGAAACGGCAGCAGTGATGGTCGATGCTTCATATGCGGCGAGCTAGAGACAGCGGCTGAATATAGAGCCAAGGTCGTTGAGCACCTCAATGGCCTTGGCTCTGTATTCAGCCACCGCCTCTAGCTTGTCGCAGATTCGACCATCACTGCTGCCACTTCCTTCTTTCTCCTCCTCCGCTTCTGAGTTCCGGGTGTTTAACAAGTTGTCTAGTTTATATAAAATCCATACGGTTAACATTACCGTAGCGCCAACCGCATAGAACGCCAGCAAGTATCCAACTGTAGAAAAATCCATGATTAAGCAACAATGAGCACAAACCACTACTGGGATTGTTGTCGTCGTCCTTGGGACTTGAATGTAATTCCCCTTTAAAATATCCTTGGAAATTGATATAATAGTTCCAACAATTGGCAATGTTAATGTCATAATTGGATTTTTGTGTTAAATAGCTAGCAAAATATGTGGGCTAACAGTCTGTGTTGGGAACTCGAGGTTATACAGACACAAAGGTATATATTTGCACACTCTACTTTATGTTTTACAAAGTATTTCTTAATAAACTTGTTTTTTTATAGAGGTTCTTCGCAAAGAAGATTATGAGAGCTTGAATGAAGCTCTTGCTATTGATATATAGAGTTTGGGTTCGATAATCATTGAAATGTCCTCAGTGTAAAAGTGTTTACTGTAACAAAATCGAAATCATACCACCAAGGTTGATGCCTTAAAGACATTTCAATTATTACACAGCCTAAATAAACTCTATATATCAGCAGCAAGAGCTCATGCAAGCCACTTGCTCTATCATTTCCTTCATATGAAGTAATTACTCACTTGTTGTGTCGTCATTACTAAAACAAACCTACTTGCTAGCTAGAAGAGTACGCGCAGGTACCTGAATAATTAAACTCTGATCTTAGAGAAATAGCAATATCCTTACTGATTCAACAAGAACAGCCAACTCTGATCTTAGATAAGAACAACCAATCTCTAATGATTAGGTAAGTCAGAATCTGAAACTTAACTAATTACTAAAGCCCATGAGGATACTCTGATAAATTACACTCTGAAATATTCGATGCTTTATTGATGAGGCACTAGGCCTATTTATAATGATTTAAATAGGGTAGACTTTATTCAAAATATAAATACAAAATATACCTAAATATAAGATTTAGATAACTAACAATCATAAATCCTAACTACTAAATCTTAACTAATAAGATATTCTTATTTCCTAATTTCTAAAGATAATAATAAAAGATAATTAAAACAGACTCGATTAAATAAAGGATAATAAAAGATAATTATAATAGACTCGATTATTAAATTAATTCCTAATAAATTAAACCATAGATAAATTTACTTCTGTTGTGGGTTTCTTCAAAATCTATATCATTATTGTGTTCGATCACCTTCTCTCATGTTTTATTTATATATGTATGATTATATAGGGACTTAAAGCCAGACAATCTATTTGTTGTTTCTAAAAATATGGTAAAGTTTGTTGACTTTGGTTTGGCTAAGTTGGTAAGTTCTTAGATAACTCATCCACATAAATACCTTGGATGGAGTATGTGTCCCATAATATTAGCAGTAGCAGTTATTTGTGGCCTTTTAAACAAGGAGAATTACGTACAAGTTCTGATAAGATCAAAATCTCAAGCAAATTCCTCGAAATCATCAAATTGCATTGAAGTCCTTTGGGAACTGGGTTAAATTAGTTTGAATTAAGAAAAGACAAATTTTCCCCTGTCAATTTGAGCAGCAAATAACAAGTCATTGAGCAACCAATGACAAGTCCTCAAGTCGTTGGTAGTACATTGGCTTGTTATTGGTTGCTCAATGGCCTGTCATTTTGGCACCTTAATATATCTTTGGTTGCTTAATGACTTGTCATTGTTTTCTCAAATTCACTTGGGCAAATCAATCTTTTCTTAATTAGAATTAATCTTACTTAGGTCCCATAGGACTTCAACACAATTGATGATTTCAAGGAACTTGGTTGTTCTCTTCCTTGAGATTTGTATGTAATGACCTTTTGAGATCGACGATCTTGCAGAAGGCTTTGAAGATGGAGAGGAAGATGCCATGCCCATGATGCGAGATGATGATTATGATTTGAATTGTCCCTATCTTGCTGGATGATAATGTTCGACAGAGGGACGGAGGTCTGTGACAGGGGAGGTAGAGTCGGACGATGATTGCGGAGGATTCATGGCGGAGGAATTTTGGGAATAGGGTTCAAGGATGGGGCTCGGGATTTTGAACAGAGGAAGTAGGTAGGGACGAGATGGGTTGGGGAAATTAATGAATAAAGAAAGAGGAGTGGGTCACTTTTGGGACTTGGCTTTAGTCCTATACCCCTTACTATCCTTTTCCCTCCTTTTCTTTTTTCTACCGTTAGATTAAGATTTCAATGGTTCAGATTTACCATATAATAAAAATATTATTATAGGGGAAAAGGAGGAAAAATGATGGTAAATCTAGACCGTTGAGATCTTAATCCAATGGTAGAAAAGGGAAAAGGAGGGAAAATGATGATAAGGGGTATAGGACCAAAGCCAAATCCGTCATTTTTGTCGGGTAGCTGGCAAAGAGATGAGAAATTGAGAATAAAGGAATTCCAATATTCCAATTCCAAGATATTTTCTCTCTTATTCATCAATAATAATAATTCGTACATTTATAGAAATGGAAAATAACAACTACTAGCATGAAAATAGATAACAACCTAACAATCAGCTAATTATTCGAAAAGCCTAAAAATTTGGAAACTAACTAATAATAATTTAAAATTTAAACTTTAAAATAACAATAATTAAAAAATCAAATCTCGTTTCAACAGTTTTGGTTTAGATGATTTGGTATTTTGTATTTGTGGCTCAAGTTGAATGTTTCCAACTTTGGAGATGCCATGCTAGATGTTGACTACATTTTTATTTTGAATGCTTTGAATTGTCTTTTAGAACTCATTAAATGTTATTTTGAATGCTATACATTTTTATTTGAAGATTGAATTGTCTTTTAGGATTAAGTTGTGAGTTAAATGTTTTTTTATATGCATATATATTTTTTATTAGTACTAAAATTACAAAAGTAAGATCATCCGTGCCGATCCCACGATTTACGATCTTGCTACCCCTTCCGATCTTAAGTAAAATTGCGGTCTTGACTACCTTCGTGGTAACAATAATATGATGGTCAGTTATTTGATATGCAATTGTGTCTAAGTTGTTGGTTTTATTATATAATTGGAGTCATTGGTTATATCACTAATATTGTGGTAGTATGTAAATTGAGGGTGGTATAAAAAATATTTGATATTCATGCTCCGGTTACTTTTTAGGACAATGAGCTGTGTTCTCCCAATTCCTATAAGTTACAATCTTGGTTTCAAGAGTTGTGTTTTCAGGGTTTTAAATGAGGTAATCTACTATTTAATTTCTCAATCTATTACTACTATTCTAGCTTTGTCCCTGCTAAGATCCTAGAAAAGTATCTCATTGTACCGCATTCGGTTTATGTGATTTCACGGTTTTTCTGTTTCATTTTCTGAATGAATTGAACAAACTAAGACCACTGCTGAGCCATACTGGGATTGGGAACTCACCATTGAGACTCAACATATCTGGGTGAGTTTTATGATTTGCATCTCCACATGTTTGTATGTTTTGTTTTTTTACACTCGTTACTTTTAATAACATAGAGACATGATTTTTGTTGAGATAAACATTACTTGGAATAACATACAGACATGATTTTTTGTTGAGATAAAAAAGGATATTTTGTTAGAATGAATCTGATATTCTGATTTAATGAATAAAGGGCTTTAGACTGCAGCATGTTCAAAATGATGATGCAATATCTGGTGCATTCTCTCTGATTTTTTGCACACTCTCAGTCTCTCTGATATCACTGATTCATTCAATATGAGAAAGGTAGTCTAACCAATTTAATATTATTCATAAAATATTTAGTATGTAGTTTTATGTTTCTTCATTTAGTGCAAGGCGGAAGAAAAACACTATATCTAGATGCAAAATGATGCATCTAGATAATGACTAGGTAGCATTATAGACATTATCTCTTTGCTTAATGGATAAGGTATTTCTACCTTGGGCAATGTGTTTATCAGCTTTTTTGAAAAAGCATAAGATGACAAGTTAACATTTTTATGCTTGCATTGAGAAGGCACACAAAAAGCTTATCTATCTATATCCTTTTTTCAGAAACCTTTTTTTCTTTTCATCTATAAGAACAATATCGTCTGGTGCTATACCACTTTTCTTTTATTTGTATGCTTTGTTTTTATTCTTCAATAGGTAATTTTGATTGCACATGCCCTTTTTCAATTGACTCCACACAAATGCTCACATAAATGGAATATTGCAGCATCTTTTTTCATTTTTAGACCCTACCACTTTGTTTTGAATATTGTATGCCTCTCAAATACTCGGTTTTACCAGTCTGATGTTTAATTGTATAATATATAATAGCCAAGCAAACCCAACCTTTTCGGTCTGTTTCTAATTGGGTAAGCACTTTTACACTTCAAAACACACACAACACACACTCTTCTATTGATGCTTTACCCAACACAAACATAACACTTCTAATCTTAGAAAAGTAGACTTATCAGCATGTATATAACTTGGTGCATAGTGTTATTATAGACAAAACATATAATTTACTTTTAAGGCCTAATATTTAGGTCTAACGTTAATGATGTAGTGGGGCTTGGTTCAATACAAGGACTAGTAAGAAATTTGGGTATAATTTTTGGAATTATATAGAGTTCATTTATTAAGTATTGGTTCAGGGGTATTTTTGCCCTGAAGTTTCCAATGAGGGACAATGTTGTCCTAAAAGTTTTTCGGGGGCAAAAAATGTAGCAATTTTGTCCTAACCGTTATCCTGATTGATTTTGACTATTAGTTGACTTATCATATTGAGCTGACAATCTACATATCATCTACGTTATTTTTGTGAAGGTAAAAAATTATCGGGAAGTTTTAAATTTAACTGCAGAAAGTAAATGATACAAGGACTTCCGGTACAAATTTACACCTTAAAAAAATGAAATAACATATGGACTGCCACTTCCAAGGCAAATTTGCCTCCTAAAAATCTTCCAGAGCAAAAGTGCCCCTTAACCCTTTAATGTAAGCACTAGATGATATTAATCAGTATATACAACAAATCGACAATCAAGAACAAGCAACATTGGCATTATCACTAGTTGAGACAAAAAACTTCATGCATGGTGATATCTTGATATCCTAGGATCAAGATGAATCAACTTGTTTTCTCAAAAAACCATCTAAGCATTTGTATATGGCATTGTGTGTATTTCTAATGCACGCATACCCATGGGTTCACTTATGTTTGTAGCTTTCAAAAACAGGAGAATATACAATAGGCGAGATAAAACAAAATACATAAATTTGAAATTTGAATAATATCAAATACAGAGGAAATTTAACAGAGTTGTGCTGGTAAATGACAGCAGGTACCAAAACAAGCCAAAAGCACCAAAATATCAAAAACTCATGGCCATTTTTTGGAACAAGGATAATCTAAAAGAAGATTTAGACCTATATCAATACATCGATTACACTAATGTAAGTCTACAAAAATAGATAGCATCTCGATAGTGGGAAGATAAGCTTCTCAGAAAACCATGAATAATTGTTGAGTGGTGGAACTTCTTACAATCCTTTCATTAGATTATGCCCTCCCTATGGTAAATGGGTCAGGTGGCAACAATCATTTCAATTTAAGATATATCAACTTCGGTAATCAAATTTTTCAGAGAAAAACTAGTCACAAGTACGAGAAAATTAAACACAGGTCTCAATAAATTCAAATTTTTACAAGTTTTACTGCAACTGACTTGTAAAAAACTTGTAAAAATGAAATTATTGATAACTCGCTCACTTAATGCAAATAAGTCCAAATTAAACATCAAACCGCACCTAAGAAGCAATAGCATTGCAATTAAACACCAAGCATTTAATCGCATTTGAAAAACACACCAATCATTATTCGAGATATTAATTCTTAACGTAAATGGACGAAAAGATGAAGAAATTTTGGATCCAGAAACGAAACCCAGCATTATACTTTTCTTTAAAAAAAAAAGAGAGAGAGAGAGAGAGACGAAAAAACCTAATCCCCAAAATGTTACCTACAAGCAAACCACGACGGCAACGGCGACACATACAACGACGGAGATGGCGACACACACGACGACGGAAGGTCAACGGAGCACAGAGAAGACAGCGAGTCAACGTCAAGCAAAGAGAAGACGACACAGAGACGAGAGTCGAGCGAGTGAGGGAGATCTGATATTTTGAGATGGGATTTTGAACTACCCATTCCTTTTTTTCCAAAGTGAGTGGTTTTTTCGTCATTTCCCTTTACAACTGAATGTCAGGGTTTCTGGGATTTGTAGAGTGTTTGAGTCTTGTTTGGGCTTTTTTGGGTTAAAAAGGCTCATATATGGATTTTTCCAAAGCAAAAAGCTTTTTGTTGGGGAACCAAATACTAAGAACTAAAAGCTATCAAAACTTGTCGTGGTTCTTCCCTGTGTTTTTTTTAAAGGTTCCAATCTTCATATACTATATCTTTATTCTCACTGGATAAAGCACAGAGAACATGAAGAGTTAACAACAAAAACTGGAACACAAGCACCAAAAAATTCAATCAATGCAGAAAACAAAACACGTAATGTCTCCCTCAACGTCTTGATTAACTCCAGGATCGAATCTCCTCCCTTTGGTGAGAGTGTCCAATCCCTTTGCCAGTTGAGCCTAAGAACGAGGGGTAACAAAACACGTATATATGTAGCATCATAGTTTCACACTTATATCGTACGGGCCCAAGAATAAATATATTCTCTATGAATCCATGTCCAATCCCTTTGCCAGTTGAGTCTAAGAACGAGGGGTAACAAAACACGTATATATGTAGCATCATAGTTTCACACTTATATCGTACGGGCCCAAGAATAAATATATTCTCTATGAATCCATCCATACATAACAATGTATATTGGAAGTAAATGAATATGCATATCACACCAACGGGAAAAAATGGAATTTGCATAGCCTCCAAGAAAAGGAAAGGGAAGAAGAGATGGTATGTATACGCACTTAAGCAAGTTGTAAAAAACACAAAATTCCATAGTGAAAACAAGAGACATGGAGCCGTATGGTTTCATAGTTAAAAGCAACACAAGGTTCAAGAAAATCATTTTCTCTAAGAAATATTATATGATAAAGGCCTAACACAAAAACCGTTCACTCTAATACCATATAAGAATTTTGGGCCTACCTGATTGACTCGTTGAGGTGCCCACACCAAATCGAAGCACCAATGCGGACTTTGATTAAATTACACTGCAAATAATGGAAGAGAGAATATTTATATGAGAGAACTTAGGGAAGATATCAAATGATGGAAGAGAGAATATATATATATATATTCGGTCTAGTGGCATTGGAGGCCTTAGATGCCCAAGATTGGAAGTTTGAATTCACACTCCCTCGGAAATGGATTTTTATTCATCTCGTCATAGTAAAATTACTTAAATGCCCCTGTTAAAACAAGTCGATTAGATTTTTTTTTTTTTTTTTTTGTAAATTCTAATGAAGGACCTAGAGGAAAATATATTTATTGAGAAGGACCACAAAAATTGTAATTACTTAGAAGGACTAAACATTATAATATAAATTTAAAATTACTAAATTGTCTTTTGTCAAACCTCCTACATTATTTCTTCTCTTCATAATTAAAAAAATGACTAAAATTAAAATTAAAAGAGCTCGTCATTCACTTGTAATATAATAATATTTTTTTCATCATGTTTCATACTCATATAAAATCAATATATTATTTAATTAACTATATGATTCAAACTCATATTTTTTTAATTTTAATTTTGAACAAGTTCCATATTCATAAAATCAATAGATAATTTAACTAACAAATATATCATCAAGTTGCTATATTTATATAATCAAGTATCAATATTAATATCAATTAAGCTATTTTTATAAAAATAAAAACTAAACTTATTTCATGATTTTTCAAGGTATAATAGATTTTTTAAAAATTTTATTTTATTAACATTAAATGATTTTTAGCCCACATAAATTTCTTTTAAAATAAAAATAAATCATATAAAGCTTTTCAGTTTAACATATATAATAAATTATTAAAGACCTTAATTTTTATTTCAATTATATAAATATATTTTTAATTAAGGGTCTACCTCATATTTCTTTAATTGTGATACATGGAGGACATTATGAAGCTTGCTCAAATTCAGGGTAAAGCTATTCAGTATGCCACTAGCTCAATTCTCATAAAAATTTTAAAAGGACCAAAAGTAATATGCAGTTCAAAGTAGGTCCTAATGCAATGCATCAACTAAAATTGGACAAGTATAATTTCAATAGCTAAAACTAATTAATGTATCAAATTTAAGCTAATTCTACCATGCACAATTAGAAAAGAGTCTTCTTTCAACAAACCCATAACTAATAACCATAATTGAAGCTAAAGAGATCACTAGAACGTAAGAAATGATCAAGTAATTTGAGCCTAAAATGATATGAACAGTATTATTTGGTCCAAATTCCACCAACAAGCATATGAATGCACCATTTCAACTGTCAATCTTATGACTAAAATTCAATTATGTGCAGAGCAGCAACAAGTGTAGTGACAAACCATCAGCTTCGAGAAATTTCTGTGAGAAAGGCTATGCAAGACACTCAATGATTCAACTATTGGGTGTTTACCGCAATGCAAAGTCTAGAGACAATGAAAAACCAGCAGAGGACTTGAGGCAAATATCAACAACAGAAATTTTAGTGAATAAAGCTTCCCATAAATTCAATTTCGTTTCAGTAAAGAACGAGCCAAATGACAGCCTTATTGCTCTCTATACCAGCAATTGACAAATGTAACATAAAGCAGCAACCAAAACAGCAAAAATGTACCATGAGCTCACCCTTCAAAGGCTTAACAAGCTACTACAGAAAAATTGTCAAATAATATGAACATTCAATTGATCTTTACCCAAAAAGAAAATAATGATTCCTTTTCGCTTGTAACTAGGATTTCCTCTGTTAGAATCCTAATTGCCTTAGCATCAATTCATAATCTTGTTATTCACCAAATGATGTCAAAATAGCATTTCTAAATGGTGACTTAGAAGAGGAAAATTATATGGTTCAGCCTAAAGCATGTATTGTTCCTAAGCAAAAAAACAAAGTTTTCAAATTAGTTAAATCGTTATATGGTTTGAAACAAGCACCCATGAAGTTTTGATAAGTGGTGGTTTCTCTATCAATGAAGTAGAAAAATGTGTTTATATAAAACTTGTGAATATTGATTGCGTGATTATTTGCTTATATGTGGATGGTATGCTTATCTTTGGTACTAGTTTAAGTGTTGTGCTTGAAACGAAAAGTTTCTTTGCCTCAAACTTTCATATGAAAAATAAGAATGAACATGGCATTCAACTTTATCGAGAAATTATTTTGAGAAGATTCTGAGAAGGTTTGAACAATTTGATGAAGAACCTGTGAGTACTCCTTATGATGGTAGTGTACATTTAACAAAACACAAATTGAAGGAGATCCAATAGCTTAATCTAAATATGTGCAAATTATTGGGAGTTTATTGTGTTTGATGAACTATACAAGGCCAGCCATAGCATATGTTGTTTGTAGATTGAGCAGGTATACAAACTACTCAGGCAGTAAACATTGAGAGGCTCTCATAAGATTATTACGATACTTGAGGTACCATGAATTATGGTATACATTATAGTGGATTTCTCGTTATATTAGAAGGACACAGTTATGCTAATTGGATCTCATATTTTGACGAGACAAAATCCACTAGAAGCTATGTCTTTATTCTTCGTGGTGGTGCAGTCACATGGAAATCAACCAAACAAAACATTATAACATTGTCCTCGAGGGACTTTGAGTTTGTTGTCGTGTAATTGGCTGGTACTGAGGTTGAGTGGTTGAAAAACTTCTTAGCAATTATCCCACTGGGTGACAAACCAATACCATCAATGTCAGGGATAGAGGGGCAAAAATTACATAAATGAACCCAAAGTTTCAGGAAATCACATTTCAGCCTCATAAAAATTTCAATATTTTTACTTTAGTCCCCCCATGAAACAATTAGAGGAGCTAAAGTGAAAATATTTAAATTTTTATAAGGTTGAAATGTGATTTCATAAAAGTTTGGGTCTTTTTCTATAATTTTAGGGGACGGGGGCCATCCTTAGCCCCCTTATTTCGTCCCTGATCAGTGTTGTTGCATTGTGATAATAAAGCTACGGTTGCCATGGCTAAGAACAAAATCTTCAATGGTAAATGTAGACATATATGATTGAGACATAATATTATAAGGCATTTGCTAAAGGATGGTCTTATCTCAATTGACTATGTAAAGTCAGAAATGAATTTAACTGATCCGTTGACAAAACCTCTTGAGAGGAAGATGATTGTTGAAACATCAAGAGAAATGTGAATAAAGCCAACTCATAATTAACAACGATAACAACCCAACATTTGTGATGGCGATCCCATGAAAAAGGTTCAATGGGTAAAATCAAGTTGTTCGTCAGTTCTAACTAGCACAAAGAATATCATTCGTCTCTTCCTTTGACAATGTGAATGTGCTAGAATGCATTTTTGTATGTTAAAGAAAGCTCTTAATGATTTCATAGTTCTACAAGATGGTGTGCTCATTGCAGGTACACTTACATGAAATCACCTCCACGAATTTGGAGTGGGGTCACTCCTATGAGATCATGGTGAAATCTCTAGAGCATTTGTTATACACCGGACACATGCAAGGTTGTCTTAACGAGCAAAACCGTTGTTAATAGTGGAAATGTTAGGGTATAATCTCAGCCTTAATACCTCCGATACACACCAAGAGTTGTTGCTTCATAGAACTAGCTAAGCCTCACTGGCATCTCTATGTACCAAGTATTATTGGTTTAGGTCTAGTTTATAGTTCTAAGGATCACCAGATACAATGATTATATCCCTGTGAGTAATATAGCGGGTTTCATTGACACATGTAAGGATTGTTGTGAATGCATATATATATATATATATATATATATATATATATATATATATATATATATATATATATATATATATATATATATAGGTGTGTCAAAAAAAACAAGTCCCACATTGCGTGGGAATAAGAGAGTAGTGGGCTCACGCACACAAAATGGGCCACCAAAAGGCAAACATAGTGGAAATCCATTAATTCCCCCTACGCGCAAGTAAATACTTGGTACCAGCACTTTTTTGTAAAATGTTTTTGCTTCCCGAAAATATTATTTTTGGTTGTCCAAAATAATATTTTGTTTGGGCTTATAAAAAAGTCTCTATATTTTTAGGTTTAAATAACCCTTCTTGACTATAAATAGCCAACGATTGGATGCTTCCCCAAACGTTCTCGGACCGTCGTCAATGAACACACTACTGGCGTTATCCCAGTTAATTTTTATCTTTACTTGATCTAATATATTAAGCTAACAATTTACATGTCATCCACCTTACTTTTGTTGAGGTACATTTTTGTCCCAGAAGTTTAAAATTTAACTTTGGAAATAGATGAAGTAAACGACACATAGACTTCTGGCGTAAATTTATATCTTAACAAAAATGATATGGATGACATGTGGACTGTCAGCTTAGTATATTTGGTCAACTAATAGGTAAAATTAAATAGGCAAAATTGTTCGCTTTTTGACACTTCCAAGCCCTCCAAAAGGCTTCTAGAGTAAAATTGTTTCTAAACCCTTTAGTACAAGAACTAGTATGTAGTGCAAATTGTACTACAAAGTAAACCTTATTTTAAGGATCATATATATATCATTAAAACAAATTCATTTATTTGTAATGTTTTTGTTGTAAAGCAGCATCCACACATACCAGAAGAGTTATGCCAAGAGGGTAAAGATTTTCTCGCACTCTGCTTCAAAATAGAACCAGCCGAGCGGCCATCTGCTGAAGAATTACTAGAGGACCCCTTTGTAAAAGCACAAGCTGACGCTCTAAAGAACACTGGTTTGTACAAGGATTGATGGTTTTGAGACTTGCTATGGCTTAGTCTTCATTTTATTTTGTATGTAGAGGCATTATTCGCTTCTTCTTTCACTTAATCACTCTCAAGAGTTTTGTATATCACTTATCAAGAATTTTGTATATCAAACCTTTATCTTCAAATTTCATTAGCTGACTGATAAATGGCAGCTGCTCTGTCATCTTTTGTTCCTGTCACGTGGTATATTTTGATAATGATATTCTACCAACTTATCTACAGTTCAAATGGCCTCCTACATTGTCGCGATCATTTTCAAATTTAAATACGTAAATTCTTATCTGATGTATTATTTAGAGACTCAATAATTTATATTTAGATAAATGCAAGAAAATCGACTCTTTTTTAAATCATTATTAAGAGGTTCATATTATACATAAGTTTTTCAAAAAAAAAAAAGATAAATAGACTCGAATATTTTGTTTCAATGCTTTTAAACTTTATTGGTTCTTATTTATCAAATTAAAACATAATATATTATTTATAAAAAAAAATTCAGACTTATTAACGCACAAAAATCACTATAATAACAGGGAAAACATTCCACAGATCTAAACATTTTTTTAAAAATAGATAACTCGTATGTTAAAATATAGATCATGAATTTAGGAATTTTTAGTAACCAATCGCATCTCAAATGCCAAGTGTCCCTTCACATGCTCCTAAAACAACAGGAAGAATAAAATAGGAGAACATTGGGAAAATTGCCATGCCATGCGTACTCAGAGACAAGGCACGCGCAAAACACACGCCATCATTTGGAACAAGCACCAAATCCCCCGTGATCCCCCGTGAGCTGCACGGGTGCAACATTTTGGAAAAATTATAGTACAACCCCACTTTAAACTCATCTAAATAATTTAGTAATTGAATTAAAAACAATGCATCATCAAAGAAAAGAATTGCATTTCAAAGCACCTTAAAAAAATGTTGTCTTCAGAAAACACAACAGGCACCATAGTACTCCTCTATGTTTAGCAACGTATGTAGCAGCTCAAAAGCAACAACAAAATAACATCAACATACTAGCCATCAGAATATATAGACATTCATATATGTAAAATGAACAACCAATATCTCAATTATCTCACTAGAGATTTCTTTATAAATGACGTTAGTAGTTGTACATTTTCCATGATTTTTTCCATCTTGTATAAGAATCCTTAGACCTGCAATATTGTTCACTCTTTGATAAAACGACGTATAATTGCACCATAGTACCAACATGCACCCTAAAAAAAGATTGTCTCTTTGTCAGAAAACACAACATGCACCAAAGTACTTCTCTAAGTTTAGCAATGTATGTAGCAACTCAAAAGCAACAAAAAAATAATATCAACATACTAGACACCAGAATATATAAACATTCATATATGAAAAATGAACAACCAATATCTCAATTATCTCACTAAAGATTTCTTTGTAAACGAGATTCGTGTTTGTACATTTTCCATGATTTTTTCTGTCTTGTATAATAATCTTCAGACCTACAATATTGTTCACTCTTGATAAAGTGACGTATAATTGCCCATGTGTGAACACTGACTTCGATAAATATAACTGTGATAAGCAAAAAAACTGGGAAAATCCAAACAAAAAAAAAAACCCCAAAGAAATGAGATTTACTGAATTCACCTGCTCAAAATTACAACTACTATACCCATTCCCAAGTGCTTCCATACTTACCTTCATTTATTTAATATACTAAACACAGGGATACCAAACTCTTGCCAAAACTGTAATGAACATAAGTTTCAATAGATTATAGTCAGAAATGTCCAGAATGTGAGTAAAAATATTAATGGACGTATATTGGGCATTAACTTGGATGGTAATAAAAAAAAAAGTCACCTGTACCAAGGGAAATATATCATGCACAGCAGAGGCTTTTGTGCAGGACACACAATGGCATGTAATGACTTAATTGAAGAATATCACATTTGCAATTTTGTAGATGAAGTATATTGGATTTACCATATTAGTATCCTACACATGGCCAGGGTGAATATGAACATCAAATCCACTAAGAAGTCATGTATGAGTAGACTAACGAATCTTCACTATGCCGGAACTCAGGACCCCCTCAACCACCTTGAGATTTTTGAAAAACTCATGTGGGTTCAGTCAATTGATGGCCCAGTCATCCAGCGCCTCTTCGCGGCCACTTTGACCGGATTGGCACACAAGTGGCTGAGTTCACTCTCGGACAACTCCATCCGAAGTTTTGAAGACCTTGGACGAAAGTTTGAGTTGCACTTCGCCACCAGTAAAAAGCAGCCGAAATCCGAATTCACGCTGAGTAAGGTGAGGCAGAAAAAGGGTGAGGCGCTACAGAAGTATCTGGACCGGTTTCGGGATGTGGCAATGCAAGTGCGATCACTATCCGAGGACGTTCACGTACACTGCCTGATCAACGGGCTAGACCCGTCATCACGCCTGGCCCGAAACCTATGCAAAAACCGGGTTTATATGTTGACCGAATTCTACACCCAGGTGAAGAAGTACCTGGAAGTCGAGCAAATGGAGGCCGCCAACGCTGACGAACCCGAGCGGATGAGAAATACTTCACCCCGACTCAGGAGAACGGGCAAACAAATAGAAGACCGAACCTAGAAGGCGGAACCAGGAGAGCCGGGTCAAACCCGACCGAGCCGACCACAAGGCAAAATACGACAACTACACCCCTTGGAATGCTCCTCGGTCACAGGTGTGGAAAGAGGTAGCCCAGGCCGAGATGCGGCAGGTAGACAAGCCGAGGCCGCTCCAACACGGACCGTACAAGGTTCTGTATGTTCCACGACTGCCATGGACATACCACCGACGAATGCTATGACCTCCGCGACGCCATTGAAAAATTCGTAAGAGAAGGGAAGCTACGTCAATATGTCATCAAGACCCAGGGAAGGACGAGCGGCAAACGCAATTACCGCGGCCGCACTAGAAGTTCGCCCAAGGACACCCAAAAGCCGGGAAAGAAGCAGAAGATCGCCTTTGATGACAAATTTCCCGACGCTGATTTCCAGTGCAATGTCGTCAGCGGAGGATTTGGAGGGGGCGGGGACACGGTAAGCCAACGCAAGAAATACCTCCGCGAGGTCCTAACCGTCAGAGACCTCCCCAAGTTCAAGGATGATCCAGCCAAACCGAAGCCGCCCCCATTAACCTTCACCAGCGAGGAGCTAAACGACGTCATTCCCGGCCACCTGTACGGACTGGTAATCACCGGAACCTTGGTGAATTGCCGTGTCAAGAGAATCTTTGTGGATGTAGGAAGTTCGGCCGACATCATAAGCTGGGACGCCTATAAAAGGATGCACCTCGACGCGGAAGATCTAAAGCCGTGCAAGACCACCCTGATCGGGTTTAATAGAGAGCGCTCCTTCCCAAAGGCTTACATCGACCTCAGGTTGACCCTCGGAACTAAGGAGGCCTTCAAGTCAGAACGCGTGACGTTCGTCGTTGCCGACTTCCGCTCCCTGTACAACATCATCCTGGGCCGGCCGACAATACACGCCTGGGACATGCTGGTGTCAACGAAACATCAGAAGCTAAAGATGATCAACGGGAAAAACCAGCTGGTCGAGGTGTCCGGGGACCAAAAAGAGTCACGGCAGTGCTACTTCGAGACCCTCCGGGTCGAGGAAGGAGGGCCCTCATCTCCACCTCGGCTCGGGCATAACGAGACCGTGTCCGACGCCTACGAGGAAAGGCATCCCCGGCAACCAATTAACATTGTAGAGCTAGATCTCCGAGAGCCAGAAAACCTGAGACCGGAGCCAGAAGGGGAACTCGAAGAAGTAATGCTGGGAACGGATCCCACCAAGACAACCAAGATCGACAGAGATATGAATAACGACCTGAAAGCACAAGTGGTCCAATTCTTAAGGCAGAATCAAGATGTCTTTGGTTGGACCTCGGCGGAAATACCCGGTATCGACCCCCACTTCTGCTGCTACAAACTCGACATATGGTCGGGATCCAGACCGGTAGCATAGAAGAAGAGGAACATTGCTGACAACTGACAAAAGGCCCTCGAGAGCCACGTTGAAGAGCTCCTAGCGGCCGGGTTCATTCGAGAAGTACAGTACACGACTTGGCTTTCAAATGTAGTCATGGTATTCAAACCGAGCGGCAAATGGAGAGTATGCGTAGACTACACCAACCTGAACAAGGCGTGCCCAAAGGACTCCTACTCAATGCCAAACATCAATCATCTAGAGGACAACTCGCCGAGTACCAGCTCCTCTCCTTCATGGACGCCTACTCCGGTATAACCAGATCGCCATGCATCCGGACGACCAGGAGAAAACCGTGTTCATGACGGACAAGGCAAACTACTGCTACAACATCATGCCTTTTGGCTCGAAAAACACCGGGGCCACCTATCAAAGAATGATGAACCGGGTTTTCGAGGACCAGATCGGCTGCAACATAGAAGTCTACATAGATGAAATGATCGTAAAGTCAAAGCTACCAGAAGATCACATCCGGGACCTTGAATAGACGTTCGAAAAGTTAAGAAGACATCGAATCAAGTTGAACTCGGCCAAATGTGCCTTTGGAGTTCCGGCTGGAAAGTTCTTGGGCTTCATGTTGACCAACCGAGGAATTGAGGCTAACCCGGACGAGTGCAAGGCCGTCCTAGAAATGCAACCCCCAAAGACCAAGAAGGAGGTTCAACAATTGACGGGCCGCCTGGCCGCCCTAACAAGGTTTTTGCCCAGGTCAGCGGAAAAAGCTCTACCTTTCTTTAAGCTATTAAAGAAGGAAACCCATGGAGGCTGGAACTCAGATTGCGACGTGGCCTTCGAGGAAATCAAGTGCTGCCTGTCAACCCCTCCGGTACTCACAAAGCCGGAGCAGGGCGAGACCTTATTCCTCTACCTATCAATTGGAGACGAAGCCGTAAGTACTGCCTGATAAGAGAAACCGAGGCCGGACAGATGCCCATTTACTTCATAAGCAAAGCCTTGAAGAGTTCTGAACTCCGGTACCAGAAGCTGGAGAAAGTGGCCTTTGCCCTACTCACCACAGCGAGACGCCTCCGGCCATATTTTCAAGGGCACCGGGTAGTGGTGCGCACCAGCCAGCCGATACGGCAAGTCCTTCACAAGCCAGACTTAGCAGGAAGAATGACCAACTGGGCCATTGAATTGTCAGAGTTTGACATCACGTTTGAGGCCTGGCAGGCGATCAAGTCACAGGCTCTGGCGAACTTTATCCGAGAGCTGCCCCAGCAATAACAAGCAACGGAACCTGGAAAGTGTAATGCTAAGGGTAGCGGTGCAGGAGTCAACGTTGAAAACCCTCAGGGGGTCGCCACCGAGCACTCTCTCCAACTAAAGTTCCCGACCTCCAACAACCAAGCCGAGTATGAAGCTCTCTTGGTCGGACTGCTCCAACCGAGAGATAATGGAGCACACCGAGTAAATGTTTTAACCGACTTGCAGCTTGTTGCCGCATAAATCAACGGCGGCTACCAAGCAAAGGGACCCCTTATGGAGAAATACCTAAACCGTGCCAAAGAACTCATGGCCGAGTTCGATGAAGTGATCGTCACCCATATCCCAAGAGCAGAGAACACAAGGGCCGACATACTCTCTAAACTCGCAAGCACCAAAGGGCCGGACAGCCATAGGACCGTAATCCAACAGAACCTGACCGAGCCCAGCTGCATTATGACTATCTCGGCAACAACCGACTAGAGAAAGCCGATTGAGGATTACCTGGAAAGGGGCATCATCCCAACCGACAGTACCGAAGCAAAAAAGTTGATCAGGGAGGCTGCCATCTACACCATGGTCGATGATCAGCTCTACAGAAAAGGATTGCACTGCCTAATGATGCGATGTCTAGGTGAATCCGAAGCAAAATATGTACTGGCCGAACTGCATGAGGGAAGCAACGGCCACCACATGGGGGGCAAGGCTCTCGCGAGAAAGGCACTACGCGTCGGATACTACTGGCCCACCATGAAGTAGGACGCCATGGAAGCAACCAAGAGGTGCGATAACTGCCAGAAACACGCCAGGATCATATGGCCACCGCTTACAGAGTTGAAAGGCATGCCGGCCCCTTGGCCCTTTTACAAATAGGGCATGGACATCCTCAGACCATTCAGGCCGGCACAAGGTCAGTGCAGATGGCTCATCGTCGCTGTCGACTACTTCACCAAATGGATCGAAGCAGAGCTGCTCGCTACAATAACCTCGGCCAGAGTGATGAGATTCTTTCGCCACAACATTATCTCCTGCTTCGGAATACCTGCCGAGGTCGTCACGGACAATGGGACCCAGTTCATGGACCATAGATTCCAGGCCTTAATGTCCGACCTGGACATTAAGCAGTACTTCTCATCCGTAGAACACCCGCAGTCTAATGGACAAGCCGAGTCCACCAACAAGATCATCCTGGACGGACTAAAGAAGCGCATGCTACAAGCCGACACCAGCTGGACCGAGCAACTCCACACCGTCCTTTAGGGGTACAGGACGAGCGTGCAGTCTTTGACTCAAAAAACCACGTTCAGGCTGACCTATGGCTGCGAAGCAATGATCCCAGTCGAAATCGAGCAACCATCATGGAGAAAGGTTAAAGACAGACAGGAAGGGCAGGAGTCAAACGATGACGCTCTAAAAACTAACTTAGACCTCATCGATGAGATCCGAGTCACGACTCATTGCCGAGAATTAGCCGCCAAGCAACTACTCGCGGCAAAGTACAATAGAAAGGTTCGGCCACGGTCCTTCAACCGGGGGAACCTAGTACTCCGACGGGCCGACATAGGAACAAAAATGCCTGGGATGGAAAGCTTGCGGCAAACTGGGAAGGCCCCTACCTGATCAAAGAGAAGCTCGACGGAGGGGCATACATCCTCAAAACCCTGGCACGAAAGTCGGTCAAGAGAACTTGGAACGCCAACAAATTAAAGATCTACCATAGCTAGATCTCGGCCCGGCCCAGCATAACAATTCGGTTATTCTTCTAAGTTTTAAATGTTTAAGTTGTTTTTCTTTCGACTTATGTTTGCTTGTTAAGCTCTTTAGGGCTATTTTTTTTTATCAATAAAGGATCCCACTGAGGAGATTCATTAATGTGCACAAATACTCGTTTAAGCATGAAACCGAGGCAATAAAGCCCGGTCAAAAATTCGAAAGCCGAGGCCAATAAGCTCAACACGAACAAACGGCTCCGAGGTCGTGTACCCGGCTGAAAACTAAAAACATCTAGATGTACGAAACCGGCCGTTGTACTCCGATAGGCATTGGTTAGAGCTCGGCGAAGGCGCCATACGTGGCCTTTCACGAAATTGACGCTTCAACGCTCGCCCGGCTAAGCAAGCGGACTATCATGCAGACCCTGATCAGGTCAAAATGTTTGACCCAAGGCAAGCGAAGCCTCGGTTGAACATGTGGTAGTTTGGCCCTTACGCCGGTTAAAAATAATCCGACTAGCGAAAGTTGGACCAAGGTAGTGCGGTTCAAAGTTAAGGACCCTTGAGGTACAAACATAAAGCCCTGCCCCAACCTCCCACACGCAAGTGTGGTAGAGTAAAAACAGCTCGTATTCATTACAGTCGACAAATATCTAAACTAGGTTTAGAATTTTTAACACAGGCAAAAGGATGATAAAAAAACAAATCATTCATTGTCTAAAGTATATACATAATGGCCCAAGGGCCAGAATTGTTCAAAAAATAACAAGGGCACAGACGCCCCAAAAGAGAAAATACAAAGGTCCAAGGCTAGCTGGACGACCCGGCTTCAGGACCTCCTTCCTCGGCTCTATCAGTAGGACCCTCGGCGGCAAGGGATTGGTAAGGGATCAGATTCTCGTCCTATACAAAGGCACGGTAATCATAGCCGTCCACGTTAAGCTCCACGCCGGGATTGAAAAACCGGATCTGAGCCAAGGCCTGCTCGAAGCACTCCCTGGCAGTCTGCAACAACGCATCGGACGCCTCCTGATCCGCTGTCTGCTTGGCAAAAAGGGACGCCTTGGTCGCCTCATGCTCCTCAATCAGGGAAGCCCGCTGCTGCTGAAGAACTTTCACAGCAGCCAGACTCTCAGACAGCCCCTGTTGAGCCCGGGAGCACTCCCCGGCCAACTTCTCCCCAGACTCGCGAGAAAGTTGGAGCTCTTGATCCGCCTTCACCACCGCGGCCTTGGCAGCATCCCGCTCAGCCCTGGCCGTATTCCGCTCCTCCTCGGTAGACTTGGCTCTAGCCTCCGCCACGACCAAAGCCTTACCCAGCTCCTCTGCAGATTCGGCCTTAGCCTCTACCGTAGCCAAGGCCTTCTTCAATTCCTCCTCGGACGCCCTCAGCCTCCTGCAGTCAGCGTCAGCCTTGACGTACTTCCCCCTCACCAAAACCAGGGCCTGAAGAAAACCAACAGACCGGCACAAATGCGTCTGGGCCGGGTGAATCTCGTCCATAGCTGGCGGGGACGTCGGTCGGTTATCCAGGAAGTTCCGAGGAGGGAGAAAAGCAACATCCACCTCTGGAACCACCCTCTTCACCCATAAAAAGCCGCGGGGGAAGACCGAAGACGGACTCGACGGCGGAGGAGGAGGAGAAGGAAGAGGAGGGGATAAAGGAGGAGCAGACAGTGAGCCCGATGGTGCCTCAGGGAAGACTACAGCCTCGTCCTCCTCAACAGCAATCACGGCCTCCTTCCCCTTCGAAGCCGGGGACTCAACCAGGGCCTCCTTTCCCTTCAAAGCCTGGGACTCTACCATCGGGGAAGGCTCGACGATGGCAGCAGGAGAAGATCCCTAGCCGACCGAGGCCTTGGTTTTCTTCGCCACATCAGCCGCGGGAGCGTCGGCACCCTCAGGAGCATCTCGCTTCCTTGTCTGTCTGCTCGGGGAGGCAGTGGCAGGATTCACCTTTCAGAGACAGAGCAGAAGGGCGTTCATATCTCGAGCTGGAAGAACAGAAATAAAACAAGTCAAAGAAAGAAATGTAAAATCCACATCAATAACAATATGCCAATAAAAGAGAGAACCCTACAAGCAGGAGGAAGCGGCTTAGAACCCTCCCCAGTTATAAAGAAGCCGGCGGGGTTCACACCATGCTCCGCCACGTAGGCCTCTAACCGAGGAAGGGCAGAGACCGACTCCGGCCAGAGATCTTTGCGTAGAATCTGGAAAGAGGTAGCCTTAGCCTTATAATGGCTCTCCATCCAATACAGAGGAAAACGCCAGCCCACGTTAGCGCCCTCAGGACCTTCCAAGAACCAAGGCTGTTTCCCAAACTCGGCCTCAACCTTGAAAAATGCCCCCTTGAAGCGCTTAAAGGAGTCTGAAAAAGGCGTCATCAGCTTGCGCTCCGGGTTGATACGGAGGGATACCAATCCTTTCAGCTTGTCACCCTCCTTGGGAGAACTAGGAGTGAAGGGGCCGAAATAATAGAAAAAAAGGTTGGTGGTGCACAAAATTGGGACAGGGAAGGAGCGTCAGAGCTGCTCAAAAGCAACAAAATAAGCCCACTCGTTCGGATGGAGCTGAGACGGGGCAAGCTTGAGATGCAGCAGAGCCTCCATCAGGAAGGGGGTGAAAGGCAAAGAAACTTGTACTCGGGTTAGGCAATCCCGGTAGAAAAAGAAAAAGTTCGGGCGGCCCACTTCCCGGTCGCGCAGATGGGCTCGTCGGCTGTTGGGCACCTGATGACACACCCAGGCATGGCCAGAATCTTCGATTGGGCGATCAACTAGGCAATGTCGACATCCGACATAAGCGACAGAGTCTTGAGCACCTCGTGGGACACCCACCTATATCGTCGACACAAGGCTTCAGGCGGACTAGAAGAGTCTGAACCCTCGGCCTCGGACCGCTGCTTGGAAGAACAAGATTTGGGAGCCATTAAACCTATAGGCAAATAAAAACCAGTATTAGTAACGAGCGAGAATACCTGGTACAACAACAGGCGGAGGAGAAAATGATAACAGACTCGAACGAATGGGGGCACCCACTGAGGATTGGTGCCTACAGGACCCAAGCATCGAAGAAGCCCCGGCATCGTCACCACGAGCTATAAGATGAGAGCTCTCAGCCAGGCAATCCCAACAAGGGCCGTAGTACCCATCTGGCAGAGGATCCGAGAAGTTGACCAGAGGACCTTCGTAAAAGTTAAGAGGTTGGGCCAACAAAGCTGGAGAGTCGGAGCCGATTGAGTCGCCGACCCCAGCCCTGACGGGCAGCGCAAAGGGAATGGCACTCACCGCGGGCCGGACGGGAGGAGGCATCGGAGCTCTAGCAGCCACAGGGCGGGGCCCGACCTGCCTCAGACTACTAACGCCGCCTCGGCGCAAAGGTGCCAATGTCCCCGTTACAGGAGTTTGACCCCCAAGAACCTAGTAGGTGGCTCAGGGGAAGCACGTATGGAGGAACGTTTCTTCTTCCGGCAATAGTTCTGCTCTTGGCCTAGGAAAATTTCTACCTCTAGCCATGAGACTTGGCCTAGGAAGGTTCCTACCTCTACCCATATGAGGGAACAAAGAGCCTAAGAATTAAGGGGCTTAGGTCAGAAGATGAAAATGTGTGAGAGTTTGGGAATAAGAGACTGGGGGGGAGACCCAGAAAGTTCTCCAAGCAACCCAGAAAAGTGGAAAGAACGGTAACACAGGCGACAAGTCTTTAGAAAAATAAACGGCAGAATACGGAGTAATACCGAGCAAATGTAAAAGGAAATGAACGGAATACCTATATGAATGAAATGAGGGAAGCTTGAACTCTGGAAATGAAGAACGGCGAAGTTCCTATCGAAGGAGGTGGAACTACGAACTTAGAGAGGAACCAAAGGGAAATTTGAGAAAAGTTGAATAGCGGGAAATGTAAAGACGAAGAGGGAAGAAAAGCTACATAAACCGTTGGGGCAAAGTAGCGAAATGGCAAGGGCAAAGAGGTCTTTTCAAGGCCAGACACGACGGGATTGGAACAGCGTGACGAGAGGGCATTAAATGCGAACGCACATCGGGACACGAATAGGCGCGACGGTTGCAGACTACCACCATTCAGGGCGTGCCAGGTGTGAACTCGCAATGATGGCACGCGCAGGGGGAATCCCGAGACGCATGGTGAATGCCAAAGGGCAAAAAGCATGGATCCGAGGTCGTTGGCAGGCGTCATGGGTCGGAACGGATTGAATAACCATCTTGGTAAATTGAACTCAGCATCCTCGGTATGACGCCTGGGCAAAGGCGCGAGAAGCTAGCCCCGGATTCGAAGCCGACTTAATGGCCGCGGCAACCACAAGCCGATCCAGCTGAAATAAAATGCCCTGGCCTTAACAGGGGCCGGGGGCAATGTACATCTCGGCCATCCAAAGGCCCGAACGACCGAGCTGGGGGCCAACTGTTAGGGACCGGCCCAACGGCCCAAATCCAGGCCACGGCCCAACTTTGCCTGGGAGCATAGTCGGTGGAATAATAGGCAAAGATATGAGATCCCAACAACACAGGATCTATCCTAACCATAATCCTGAGATACCAGCCCCTGATATCTCGGCCCCAGATATTGCTCACCAAGCCAAAATACTCGCACCGGGCCTCTCTATAAAAACAGAGGAACGTTAACCAGGTGCACACGTTCTAACTCATGCTCTATTTACTTTCTGTCACACAGAACACACACACCACCCCCCTCTGGCCTCACGCCACAAAGTTTACTGCGAACTACGTGGACTTTGATCCCCTCAAAGGATACGTAGGCTTTAGGCTTGACACCTAGTCAAGTCCAATTCATCTGTGTTCTTAGAACAGAACAGAATCCAATACAAGGGGGTGGGGAGACTACTCCCAATACCACTGCACTACTAGTAATGCCGGTGGTTGAGGTGTCATCTTCAATCGTCAGCTATGTTAGATCTGACCTGGATGGAGTAGTGGGTCAAGTCTGTTGGACCCGAAACTTATCCCCTACATACCTTCTCCGTCCAACAGCTGTCTTACGTTCTTGGTGTCATTTTCTTCTTCTTTTTTCAAGATTTATTCACCTTCGTCATTCTAAAGGCTTTAAATGCCTGTTTTGCATGTCCCAATGTCATGTTTATTGAGGGACGATTCCTATTGTAC
Organism: Acacia crassicarpa; assembly: GCA_034222035.1. Taxonomy (NCBI): domain Eukaryota; kingdom Viridiplantae; phylum Streptophyta; class Magnoliopsida; order Fabales; family Fabaceae; genus Acacia; species Acacia crassicarpa. The sequence continues at coordinate 39,730,676 of JAWXYG010000011.1, forward strand.
AACAAGATTCATGCATCAACTCTAGATTGTTTTTTTGTTGTTTTGTTAAAAAAAAAGAAGAAAACACTAAAAAAACAAAAAAGAAAGAAAAATAAAATAAGAAAATATATAATTTTTTCAATTTTTTTACCAGTTTTTGTTTTTTTATATATGAAACATACTATTGCTGTCTTTAACTAAATATTTAACTGAAGCAATTATCAAACAAATTATTTTAATTTTTTATTTTAAAAATAAAAAAATAATTTATGAAAACAAGGCCTAGATTTTCTTTAATTTTTTAATTTCTAAGTAAATGAATGTGTACTCAATTTCTTTTTTTTTTTTTGGGGGGGGGGAATGTATAATAGAGTTTTTTTGTTTTTTTAATATTTATATTTTGAGTTAAGGTACTTCCGACACTCTAAAGTATTTTTCAAGTGCATCGAATATCGTAAAGTATTTTATAGTATATTCAACACCTTAAAGTATTTTTTTAAGAGGTAAAGATGCAAAAATGCACATGTGCTTTGTCCTTAGAAGTGCCTAACACCAAATATTTTTTTTAGATACGAAAGTACACATGTGGTTACAATTTTGTAGCAAAAGTCACACCTGCTGTTAAAAGACAAAACGTTTGTTTGAGTGAAGTGAAATTTCCCAGCTGTTTTTCCTACTGTGCCAAGGTTTGAGTGATACGCAGGCTCTTTTTGGTCAAAGAAGAAGACGCAAGCTCGATGAATGACTTGAATGAAAAATTCCCAATCCTAAGCCGTGTATTACTATATACTACCTCCGATCCTAATTATAAGAGTTAGTTGACTTTTTTTGGAGAGATTAAAGAAGTTAAATAAGTTATTTAATCATTTCATATGTTAAATATTCTTAGATTATATATTAGTTTATTAGTCAAACTAATAAGTTTGAAGAAAAAATAAAAATAAAAATAAAAATAAAAATAAAAATACTTTAAAATTTAATTAGCTTCCTTAATTTCTTCAAAAAAAAGTCAACTAGCTCTTATAATTAGGACCGGAGCGAGTATTTGGTTTATTAGATCTTTCATAACATATTAGCAAGTAAGCATTTTTGTGGTCGTTATGAAACTTTAAAAATAATTAAAAAAGCATAAACCAAATGCTAATTTCTCAAAAATTTTAATTTGTTGGCTAGAAACAGCAAATGATATAACTGACGCTTTTATGAATATATTCAAAAATTATTGAAAATTAGAGACGTTTAAATTAATATGAAATTCATTTTTTTATTTGATTATTGTTTTTCTATTTAAGCTTAGAGGACAAAGGGTTTTTGCCCTCTCAACAAATGTATTGAATTTGTTAAGTGATAAAATCAGGACCCTGCACCTTGACTTCGAGAAAAAAACTTATCTATTTCTTTGAAGAATATCACCTAATACAATAATAATAGATTCATTCCACACTTATACTATGATGAAAAGACTCATCATAACCACTAATTGCAAATTAGTAAAATATCCTTCTGTAATAACTGTTTCACTCTCCCCTCAAGTTTGAGGTTGAAATATATTTACAATAGATAATTTGACTAATAGCCTTTGTTGAATCTACTTTCCCACAACCTTAGTCAATAAATTTGCTTCTTGGTCTTTAGATTTTGTTAGTTCTCTATGTGTTTTGATGATAATCAACAATTGTAAACATGTTTTGAAGTTTCCAAAGTTGTTAAAAATCATCTGTCAATTGGAAACTCGAGTATAGGATTGTATACTCGAGTATTGGATTGACAATGGATTGCTCAAATGCATTTTACAAAACAATACTCAAGTATTGGAAGCAATACTTGAGTATTGGAGTCACAGAGAGCAATCAAATTTTTCAACTTGAGTGCATACTCGAGTATAGTACTAACATACTCGAGTATTGGTCATCCAGAAAGTATTCAAAATTTTCAAACTGAGTCAATACTCAAGTATAGGAAGCTATACTCAAGTATTGGACATACAGAGAGCAAATATGTTTTCAACTTGAGTGCATACTCAAGTATCATATTTGCATACTCGAGTATAGGCCTTACAGAGAACAAACAAATTTTTCACCTTGAGTGAATACTCGAGTATGATATTGGTATACTCAAGTATTGGTCTTACAGAGAGTCCACAAATTTTTATAACTGTTGTATACTCGAGTACAGTTTTTAAATACTCGAGTATTGGGCTCTTAAACTGGTTTTCAACTTAACACTTGTTCTTAAATACTCAAGTATTCATTTGAATACTCAAGTATTGACATGGAATAACTTCACAACTTTTGAAAGATGAATCAATACTTGAGTATTGATGTGCATACTCGAGTATTGGCCATACAGAAAGGTTATCCATTTGTCAATAATTTGAATACTCAAGTATTGGAATGAATACTCAAGTATTGAGGTTGGTTTTGAAAGTTCAAGTCACGATGGTTTGCCTCTGGAAGCTGCATACTCGAGTATCAGATTGGATACTCCAGTATTGACACTAGTACACAGTGACATACCCGAGTATAGAAGAACATACTCAAGTATAAAGCGTTGAAAATTGATTTTCAAATTACACGAATTTGTAAAACACTTTCATTTGATCTCAACACTTCCATTTATCATTCACTTATATTCCTAGCTATGTTTAACCAGTTTGTTAAATGAATTTCAGTTGACTTAGATGAAGATTAATGAAGGTCAAAGGCAAAAAGCAAAAAGGTGCTCAGAGCATTTAATGCACTTCAGTAAATTAACCTCCTTTTGGTTAAACCACCTGAGCACGCCTTCTCAACGGTAAAGAAGGATTTCTACAACCAGTAAACTCTTCTCCAACGGACAAATCTACAGAGAGCCACCTCAGATCAATTAACCACCTGGATTAGTTGGAGATTAGAGAGAGAAGCTGACCAAAGTTATCACTAATCACCTCCAACGATTTGATTCATCTTACAACGGTCATTTAATGCTCTCTAAGTATAAATAGAGTGCATTCAAGGCTTCTCAACAACTAAGAGTATCAGAAAACGCACAAGCATTGAATAGCTTCACCTACCTTCTGTTTTCTATTGTAAATTGTCTTTTGACATTGTGAGCTTCAGTGATTATCATTATCTACTCTTTGTGAGAGTTATTTCTGTTATTATTCATTGATTGTGAAGAACCACAAGTCAGGGGACTTGGTGGTTGGGATAATTGATTGCAATTTTTAAGGGGGAGTGAGTTCTAGAGAGAGAACTACTCTTGAGTACAAAGCTTGTAATCAGTTTGTGAGTTATAGTGGATTGAAAATCCCAAGTGTGACTTGAGGACTGGATGTAGGTCAAGGATAAGACCGAACCAGGATAAATCATCTTGTGCAAGATTTCTCTTCTCTTCATCTCTGTTATACCCTGCTCTTACTTGTCCAAAACAGAGCAAATCGTTTAAATTTTTAAAGATACCCAATTCACTCCCCCTCTTGGGTATCAAGCTCCATTTACAGATTTGACATGCTTTAAATCAATTAATCCCTTCTTCAATTTTTCCCTGATATAGTGACAATCCACTTCAATATGTTTGATTTCCCCCCCCCCCCATGAAATACATGATTATTTGCAATGTGAATTGTTGCCATATTTTCACATTATCACATTAATCTCTTATTGGATTGTGATGGCTTATGTTTAAATTTCTAACCATTCCTAATGTCTATACAATCTCTAATACAACCATACTCAAAGCCCTATATTCTACTTTTGCTGAACACTCCAACAACATAGCTTGCTTCTCAATTTCCAGTAGTACCAAAGATCCTCCAAACTTTATCAAGTAACCACTAACTGACTTTCTTGTGGTGGCGCACGCTGACCAATCAGAATCATAGAAGCACTTAAGATCAAGGTCTCCTTCTAAACTCAGCAGCATTTTAAGTCCACGTGTTGCTTTCAAATATCTTGGAACATTCAAGGCAACAACAATGCATTACTTTGCTGGAATTTGCATGAATTGGCTTAGAAGCAGCATAGAAAATGATATATCAGGATGTGTAAAAGTTAAATAGATCTACTAACTAATTAATTTTTTATAACATTCTGAATTTTGCAACAAATCATCCACATTGTTCCTTCCTTCATCAAATGGCTTTAGTTTCTAATTTTGTACCAAAGGGATTCCAAGTGGTTTACAACCACTCATCCCTGTTTCTTCCTGAATATCCAAAACATATTTTATTTGACATAAGATAAGCCCCTTTTGTGATCTAGCAACTTCTATTCCTAGTAAATATTTCATAAAACCAAGATCCTTGATTATAAAATTATTATATAAGAAAGATTTGGTTTCACCTATTTCTTTTACAGTACTTCAAGTCACCAACATAAATAAGTATTCATCAAAATTTCGAATAAAAAGGGAATAATCATGCTCACTCTGCTTACATCTAGCATGAATCAGAGTGTAACATCCTCTATTTTAAAGGACAAATATCAATTATTAACTTAATTAAATCATTCATTAAAATATTTTAGCACACAATTGAGCTTTAGATTTTACTAGACCCATACTTTTAAACTAAATAATACTTCAAAAATTTTCCAGAATAGTCAAAATATTCTAGAGAATGCCAAGTGAGCATTAACGTGGCAATATACAATAATTCAGCATGTATGGAAGCACTACCATAACTTAAGCTTCCGAAGCCTTCCCTGATTGACTCACACGAGAACAATCACCTGAAAAATATTTGTAATCATCAATCCAGCTCATTGTAAATGCTAATACGTGCTCGTGAGGTACCAAGTGGAACATTTTAAATAACAAAATACTATTTAACAAATTTACAAAATCATCAGATTACAATCTCGGTCACAATTTTTAAATCAAATATCATATCACGAATCACATATATAACATGCCAAGCAACAGGTCGATACCCTGACAATCCTTATCACCCCCCACCCTTATAACCGCTGACAGAACCCATGGGCTATAATATAATAGGTTTAGTTTCTGCGACAAGACTACACCAAGCTCTCCGATGATGAGGTTTAGCCCGGCCAAAGACTACATAAATTATATTGGACCATGGGTTCCCTTCCCTTCGAATATGGACAGGTGTCACTGTCCCAAGGGCTGACCCTAATCCCGGCCAAAGGATTAGAATGATACCAAGGGTAATATCCGGCCATCCACTGTGCGCTCAGTGGCGGCAATACCACGTGGTATTATATACACAATAACTCCCATCACCACTCTACAACCATCACCACTTCACATCATCATAGTCTTGGCATGAATATATAAAATTCCAAACAAGATTTACGACAGTAATACATTGTCACAATAATCATTAAAATAACAATATTATTTCAGCTCATAAAATCATAACTAGAGTTCGTTATCTAGAACATGTGATAATACAATTTTCTGCCTCAATAACAATTTCAAAGTGCATTGATATATTAAATCAATAATACAATCTTACCAGTCACATTTTAAAAATAAAATCCCACAAGGCAACTTTATTAACCACATATTCTCATATTTCCTAAATCACTCACAAACATCATACAAGCAAGTACAATGAGTGGAAATTGGTTACCTCAAGTTCTTGACACAATACCAATTGTGAGAGAATCAGTCCCCTTTAAAAATAAATATATAATTATATGTTAATAGAATTAACAAAAATAACCACTAATACCATAATTAAATAATTAATTAAATTATTATCTCACTTTAGTTTTCCTAAAAATGACAATTTATCTATTCCTCAATTTTTAACTTAATACTAACTTTTATAATTATAACCTAATTTATTAAACAATCTCCAGACCTCCAAATACTCATAATCATATCAATACTAATTTAAAATCTCAAATTCCAATTCATAATTTCATGTAAATCAAAATTTAGTAAAAATAACCGATTAAACTTTAAATAATATTTCTGGTAATCCAAATAAATGCTTAGACTCTCATTTAATTGGTAAAAATATCCTATAACACAAAACTAAATTCATTTAGATAGAAAATATCTCTAAATTCCTCCAGTAACCAAATAAGAAATCTAAACCGATTAAAGTTATTTATTAATTATGCTTAACATATATACAACCTTCTATTACCGAAACTCAAAACTTTACCAATATCCAAATCCTAAAATTTTCAATAGTCAATACTATATTACACTCATTAAAAAGAGAAAAATACGTAAAACAATTTTCATGAAGAAAGTTTATTGAGAAGAAGTTATTCTAGCTATCTAAATAATCTTATAAAATAAATAGCTTACCTTCAAATACACTGAAAAATCACCTATCTCTCCTTCTCCATCGTCACTCACGCTCCTTCTCCGGAAACACACACACGACACACTCATAAAAATAACACAACACACACACAACATACCTATATATAATATCTAATATAGGCGGTGGGAGGTAATTAATTACCTCTCTCCACCGCCTTAAATGAATGGTGGGCAGCACATTATAAAAACCTTTATTTTAACAATTACATAATAAATTTATGTATCATGATTAATTATTTTTTTTCTTATTTATAATTAAATCCTAATATAAAAATTAGAATGTTACAATTCTCCCCACCTAAATAGAATTTTGTCCCCAAAATTCTCAATAAGTCATCAAAGAAAAATGATTATGAACGCTAATATCTCAAACTATGATTCATATAGGTAATCCTCCAAATCTTCAAATCGACACCATGACAGAAAGTTCTAGATTTTAGTCAAATAGTCTTCCTCATGAGTCATCATCTGTCTGATTGCATATGCTATGACTACTATCTTGCATGAATACTTACCTTAAACCCTTCAACAATACATTATATTCATTGTATACGAACTATGGGCTAAAAATAAGGACGATAGTTAATTGGATATTTAGCTTTTGAAAAGTTTCCACTCATTTCTCACTCCAATGAAATGGCTACTCTTTCTTAGTTAATCTAATGAGTAATGTGAAAATTTGAGAGAATCCTTCTATCATATGGTGATAATAACCTGCCAACCCTCCAAAACTTTGCTCTTTTGTCGTAGACTTTGGTAATTCCCTCTTCAACCCCACATCCACTACTATGATCAATAGCTACATGTTCAACAAATATGTGGTCAAGGAGATTTACTTCTTTGAGTCAAAACTCACTTTTACTCTACTTAGCACAGAACTGGTAGTCCCAATAAATGTGTAGATACTCTTGTTGCTCTTCCTTATTCTAAGAGTGTCATCAGTAAACACAATATTAAATTGATTTGATATGAAAACCTGGTTTATATAATCCATGAATACCGATGCCTTGATTAGTCCAAAAGGCATAATTAAAATTATAATAATCATATTTAGTACGGAACATTAACTTAGGAATATTTTCTACTATAATTCTTAATTGATAATCTGACCTCAAATTGATGAATCATAAACCGATAAATCATCTATTCTTGATAAATGATGTTTATCCCAAATAGTGATTTTATTCAATTGTTGCTAGTTAATGTAAAGTCCCAAGTTAATATTTTTCTTCTTTACGAATAACACGAATATATATCAAAAGAGACACATTCTAATAAATCCTCAATTTATTTAGATCGATTCAAACATCTAAAGAATTATTCAACTTTTTAGGTTACGATTTGATAAATAGCACCCCTCTGGTGCCTATCCAATGTTCAAGTTCATCAACCTTGTACTAAATCCTCGACCATACCCAATAAACATGTTAGAATCGTCATGATTCACACCTTATAACATTTATGCACTATCCTCAAGTATTCTTAAAGCAACAATTGTCAAATTCACAATCTGATTTTTTTTTTTTAGAACCTTAATTATTTGTTAGGCGGGAAATCTTGTTACCTCAACCATACCCAGAATACAAACTAGGATCATGATTCACAATTCCTAGTCTAAATCTTGAAACATTTGAGTAATAATCTCACAACCATAACACAATTTATGAGATTCTAATTCTATCTAAATCCTCAATATCACAGAGGTATATCTAAATATCATTCTTTCACCTCAAGGCCAATCATCAATCCTCAATTATACCCAACAAATACGCTGACAGTTCAACATCAATCAATATTCACTAGGTTCTTACTCTCAAGTATTGGAACCTTAGTACAACCTCATCCACCTTTGACATAGGTACTACTTCAGCTTAGATTAGATTCAAGCCCAGCCTTAATCCTTTCCATATTCAATCTACATCCTCATAACATCCTAAGGATCACGATACATTATACCTCAAGACACTCAAGCTTCAAATCAAAAGATTTCAAATTCTAATGATACTTTCTAGGAAATCACTCATCTCAAGATTTCTTTCGTGCTTAACCTCAAAATTTCCAATAGGATTTGGGGATCTAAATCTATATCTCAACATTAGAAGCTATAGAGTTAACAATAGAATTCAAATCCCATGCTACCCCAGCTATCCCCAAACCTCAACTTACCGGGGCCTAAACCATCACTCTCAGGGTATACATCATTCCTTCAACAAATAATTTAAAAATCTAGTAATTGTTTCAAAACAATTGATGCTGAGATAAGGTGACAATTTTTTTTTTCATAAAACCCAAGAAAAACAATACTTCATTCTCAATATCATAACTATATATCAATCAACTAGCAACTGTTGGAGCCTAGCTATAACTATTTTATTTATTATTCAAAAGCTGAGATTCTCCTCAAACCGGTATAAGAATGAGATAATAAAGCTCAGGGAATTTAAAGAGTTGAAGTTACAACTAAAAGAAATAATTGAAAAAGGCTCTCAAACTAGTGTTCCAGCATTCAAGAGGCTAAACTCTCCTCAACCAATTTCATATGCTCCCTTGTCCTCCTTGTATTCCATTGTCTTTTCCCTTCTCTCTCTGTCTCATCTCACCATTTTCTTTTACGCTATTCTTTTTCTAAAAACATGTTTTGGCACTAGGCCATATCCTATTAGCATCTCTGATCCTAGAAATAAAATGATCTAAATTGATAAATTTGGCTATAGACAAAAACCTACCACACTTAGGTGAACTACAATATCCTCTCTCTCTCTCTCTCTCTCTGTTTTTTTTTTTCTTTTTTACGTGTACTACTTTCTCAACTTCATTGCCTTATATGCCTTAACTTCCAAATGTCTGGTAGCTACCTACACAATTTTAATCCTCATATTCTCAACCATACAATTACTCAATAATTCCTTCAATTAAGATATTAAAATTCTCATATATTGTAAATCCTCTTCCTCAATGTTAAGAACATATTTACTCACATATCGACAAATGATTATTCGGCTAAGCATGTAATAAGCAACCATTCTCTTAGAGGATCATTATATCCTCAGAAAAACCTAATTTGACCTTATTTTATCCTAAAAGAATAAACATAGTGATTCTAAAGTCATAATCTTATAAACTAAAACACTTTCACATCTTGCCTTTTCCACAAGACAAAAGGTCCAACTATTACTATTTCCACAAATTTTATTATTTTTTTTCTACTCTAATTTCCTATTGAAACTTTAATCATTTTACACACATACCGCCAAATTGCCTCATTATATTGAGGGTGTGCAGAAATCTCTTAGTTCCTTTTGAAGAATGGAACCCAATATAACATGTGAATGATAAATAAAACATAACCAAACAAGGAGGGTATGTTGATTTATTGTATATTGCCACTGGCTCTGATACCAAATTGTAACATCCTCTATTTTAAAGGACAAATATCAATTATTAACTTAATTAAATCATTCATTAAAATATTTTAGCACACAATTGAGCTTTAGATTTTACTAGACCCATACTTTTAAACTAAATAATACTTCAAAAATTTTCCAGAATAGTCAAAATATTCTAGAGAATGCCAAGTGAGCATTAACGTGGCAATATACAATAATTCAGCATGTATGGAAGCACTACCATAACTTAAGCTTCTGAAGCCTTCCCTGATTGACTCACACGAGAACAATCACCTGAAAAATATTTGTAATCATCAATCCAGCTCATTGTAAATGCTAATACGTGCTCGTTGAAAATTGGAGCTTGATACCCAAGAGGGGGGTGAATTGGGTATCTTTAAAAATTTAAAGATCTAACTTTGTTTTTCACAACTAAGAACAGGGTATAACAGAGATGGAGAGAAGAGAAGCTTTGCACAATACGATTTATACTGGTTCAGTCCTTTCCCTGACCTACATCCAATCCCCAAGCCTCACTTGGGATTTTCAATCCACTAACTTCACAAAATTGATTACAATCTCTGTACTAAGAGTAGTTCTCTCACTAGAACTCACTCCCCCTTACAAGTTGTAATCAATACACCCAACCACCAAGTCTCCTGACTTGTGGTTCTTTACAAAGGATAACCAATAAGAATACTCTCTCAAAGAGTTGATAAGTTGAACACTGAAGTACAGAATGTCAAGATGACTATATAGATGAAAACTGAAAGAAATGAATGAACTCTTAATCAAATTTCGCTCTCAGTTGTCTTAGTTGTTGGAAAGACTTGAATGCTCTTCTATTTATACTCAGAGATCAATTAATGACCGTTGCTTTTCCAAATAGATCCGTTGGAGAAGTTGTCCAAGTGTTCTGAAGTAGTTTTGGGGTCTTCTCTATCTTGATTACTCCTAATCCAGTTGGCCAAGTCATCATAGTTGACTTTCTGCAAATTAATCCGTTGGAGAGGTGTTTACTTGTTTCAGCAATCATCCTTTAATGCTTTGTGAGCGTGTACAGAAGGATTTAGGCAGAAGGAGTAACTTTCTGAGCTTTGCAATAAATGCCCTGAGTTACTTTTTGCTTTATGCTCTAATCTCTCACCAAACATTCTTTAATGCTCTGAACTCCATTTATAAAGACGTTAAACATAGCAGGGAATATCAGAGAATAATATTGGAAGAGTTTAGGATCAATCAATGCAGATTTTTGAAATCCCCAAATTCAAATTTCTGAACCAGCGTCACGAACTCGAGTTCAGTTCTTATAGGCTCGAGTTCGGGGCTTCAGTGTTCAAAAAGATGTAAGTTCAAAAAGTGTAAACCTGAGGTTTGTATTCTAAACCTGAGGTTCTCAAGTCATTGAAAAAACTAAAAAGCTCTCGGGTTAAAATGAACTCGAGTTTGCCAATCATGAACTCAAGTTTGGTTTATCCAGAGACGAGTGTCACGATTTTGAAAACAGAAAAGTATTGAGTTTAAGTGATGAATTCGAGTTTGTAAGTGATGAACTCGAGTTCGAAGCTTTTCTGAACAAACCTTAATTTTAACTTGAAAGAGCAAACCTGAGGTTTGTAATGCACAGACTCGAGTTCAACGTTCTTGAAAAATCCTTTGCTCTCTGGAACTTTTAGGCTCGAGTTTGAAAGTCTCAGGCTCGAGTTCAAATAGCTTAAAAACAGTTCTTTGCTCTCGGGAACTTTTAGGCTCTAGTTTAAAACACTTATGCTCGAGTTTGCTTCTCTTTGAAAAACTCTAAAAGCTCTCGGCCAAAACTAGGCTCGAGTTTGAAGATGCTAGGCTCGAGTTTGAGCATTAGTGAACTTTTCAAACTGAAAACTTTTCTTTCAATAAAACAGTGCAATGTTTGAAAATACCTTTAAGTTTGGGAAACTTGTCCCGCCAGAGATGAACTCGAGTTTGCCATGACAGGCTCGAGTTCATGCTCTTAAAATTTTCTTTGAAAACTTTCAAACTTGAGGTTTGAAGAGAACAAGTGTAGAGTTTAAACATGTTTTCAAAGTTCAAAACTCTCTGGCAAAGATGAACTCGAGTTTAACATCAATAAGCTCGAGTTCATACAAACTTTTCAAAAGGTTAATTTTAAACTTCAGGTTCAGTCTCGAGTTTGAAGATTGGTTTGACAGGTATGTACTTCTCTGTCAAAGTCAGGCTCGAGTTCAAAACTAACAGACTCGAGTTTGATTTGAACAGATGGAAAATGACAAGTTTCAAACATCCTAAACTTTGACAAACCTTCTCCATATTGTTTACAATTGTTAGTAATCATCAAAACATACAGAGAACTAACACTCGTGAAGTGCCAAGTGGAACATTTTAAATAACAAAGTACTATTTAACAAATTTACAAAATCATCAGATCACAATCTCGGTCACAATTTTTAAATCAAATATCATATCACGAATCACATATATAACATGCCAAGCAACAGGTCGATATCCTGACAATCCTTATCATCCCCATCCTTATAACCGCTGACAGAACCCATGGGCTATAATATAATAGGTTTAGTTTCTGCGACAAGACTACACCAAGCTCTCCGATGATGAGGTTTAGCCCGGCCAAAGACTACATAAATTATATTGGACCATGGGTTCCCTTCCCTTCGAATATGGACAGGTGTCACTGTCCCAAGGGCTGACCCTAATCCCGGCCAAAGGATTAGAATGATACCAAGGGTAATATCCGGCCATCCACTGTGCGCTCAGTGGCGGCAATACCACGTGGTATTATATACACAATAACTCCCATCACCACTCTACAACCATCACCACTTCACATCATCATAGTCTTGGCATGAATATATAAAATTCCAAACAAGATTTACGACAGTAATACATTGTCACAATAATCATTAAAATAACAATATTATTTCAGCTCATAAAATCATAACTAGAGTTCGTTATCTAGAACATGTGATAATACAATTTTCTGCCTCAATAACAATTTCAAAGTGCATTGATATATTAAATCAATAATACAATCTTACCAGTCACATTTTAAAAATAAAATCCCACAAGGCAACTTTATTAACCACATATTCTCATATTTCCTAAATCACTCACAAACATCATACAAGCAAGTACAATGAGTGGAAATTGGTTACCTCAAGTTCTTGACACAATACCAATTGTGAGAGAATCAGTCCCCTTTAAAAATAAATATATAATTATATGTTAATAGAATTAACAAAAATAACCACTAATACCATAATTAAATAATTAATTAAATTATTATCTCACTTTAGTTTTCCTAAAAATGACAATTTATCTATTCCTCAATTTTTAACTTAATACTAACTTTTATAATTATAACCTAATTTATTAAACAATCTCCAGACCTCCAAATACTCATAATCATATCAATACTAATTTAAAATCTCAAATTCCAATTCATAATTTCATGTAAATCAAAATTTAGTAAAACTAACCGATTAAACTTTAAATAATATTTCTGGTAATCCAAATAAATGCTTAGACTCTCATTTAATTGGTAAAAAATCCTATAACACAAAACTAAATTCATTTAGATAGAAAATATCTCTAAATTCCTCCAGTAACCAAATAAGAAATCTAAACCGATTAAAGTTATTTATTAATTATGCTTAACATATATACAACCTTCTATTACCGAAACTCAAAACTTTACCAATATCCAAATCCTAAAATTTTCAATAGTCAATACTATATTACACTCATTAAAAAGAGAAAAATACGTAAAACAATTTTCATGAAGAAAGTTTATTGAGAAGAAGTTATTCTAGCTATCTAAATAATCTTATAAAATAAATAGCTTACCTTCAAATACACTGAAAAATCACCTATCTCTCCTTCTCCATCGTCACTCACGCTCCTTCTCCGGAAACACACACACGACACACTCATAAAAATAACACAACACACACACAACATACCTATATATAATATCTAATATAGGCGGTGGGAGGTAATTAATTACCTCCCTCCACCGCCTTAAATGAATGGTGGGCAGCACATTTACGTGCTGCCCCCAATAATATATATATATTATTTTTATAATATATATTATTATATATATATATATATATATATATTATATTATAAATTATTTCTTTTCTCTTTTTTTTTCCTTTTCTTCTTTTTTTTTAACAACAATAAAATTATTAATCTATTCATTATTTTATTTGCATCTTTATTCTACTAATTTCTTTTTCTTATAAATGACATTTTATATAAAAACCTTTATTTTAACAATTACATAATAAATTTATGTATCATGATTAATTATTTTTTTCTTATTTATAATTAAATCCTAATATAAAAATTAGAATGTTAGACAAAGCCTTTAAAAGCTTGTGATTCCATTACCTCAAAGCTTGTTTTAGTCATACAAAGATTTAGTTAACTTACATACCATTTACTCCCCCTTACTTTCAAAACCCTAGGGAACCTTTGTAATATCCTAAAAATCCTATTTAGCATAACTACTATCTTTTTGATAGAAAATATCTATTAAAAATAGGTAAATATGCAGTCTCAAAAATTTAGTAGCTTATTTTAGGGAATTTTCTCCTAGAATTAAAACAAAGACCCAAATTTTCTAATTTCATTTAGGAATCATAAAATACCCTAAAAATATCATATTACAACATAGTTTTTATTTAACTATAGAGAAGCATAAAATGTTATGAAAATACCTAAATCAATTAAAGGAAATTACCAACAAATAAGTGACAATTAAATTTACATTAATTAAAATAATTTTATAAATCTTCATAATGAATCTAGTGGCAATTAAAAGTCATCAATTAGGGATATTTTAACTTAATGAAGAATTAAGGGCCAATTTTAAAATTATATTTAAGGATCATAAAATATGATATAAACACCATATTAAACCATAGTTCTCATATGATCAAATGAGCAAGAAAATATTATGGAAACACTTAAGCTAATTAATGGGAATTAGCAACAATAAATGAACAATTTAGCTTGCACAAATTGGGATTAGTTGCAAAAAAATCAAGAGGCAAAATAAAAAGTATAAAATGAGGGTGAAATAATACTTGCCTAATTAAGCACTAATTGTCATGATTAGTTAAGAACTCAATTAATTAATATCAAAGGCAATCAATGGAGAAGATTTAATCTAAACAAACACAATGAAATCCAATGGTTGTGATTAAACCAATAATTCACCTTAATCTTTGTGAAATTGAATTGGCCAATGATAAATCAAAAAAATATTCTTAATCCTCATGAAATTGATTGGGACCAATCAGAGATTAGCATAATTGGAAGGTCAAGATTAGATTTAATAAAGCTAAAATCTAATGGTCTAAATTAACTACATAAAGCTTAATCCATGAGAAAAGGTTTTGACCAATGAGAGAGGGAGTTGTGAATGTGTGTGTGTGCAAATGTTGTGAGTGTTGTGAGTCTAGTAAGACGAGAGAGAAAAGTTAATTGATCCACCAATAGGAAAATTGGGCATATATGAATTTAATTAATCAATGGAATCAATTCAAGACACAAGTAAATGAGAATCTATACAAAATAAATTATATTCTGAAATACGTTAATTATAGATCAAATATAAGGACTTATTATGAACCAGCATATTTTAAGCTTGGAATAAGGTATCACCAAAATCTTTTTCTCAATTTTTGGAATTAAACTTAAAATGATAAAAAGGAAATTAGGGACTTCTAATTAAAGCCATAAGCTTCAAAATTACAAAACTGATTAGAAGACTTGAATAAGCTTCATAAAAACCCCTAAGTATATTTTTATCTAGATACAAGACACCTAAACCTTGATTATGTCATGAAGATGACATCACAAGAGCACATGTTTTATAGTGAAGGGTGAGGATTAAAACTTCTTGATTAAGTTTAGATCCAAAGGATGAGAGGAAAGATGAGACTTTGGTTCTCTTGAACAATGACCATTTTAACCCTTGAGCTTTGCCTATAAATAGAGAGCTCCTCCCTTCACAATTCTTCACACCAAATCAACCACCAAGTGGTGATTTATAAGAAGGAGGAAGGAATTGCAAGAAGCTTCAAGAGGTAAGCTTGTCTTTAGTTTTTTTAGTTTCTAGTATTTAGTTTTATAGTTCTTAGTAGTTCTTAGTATAAATGTTAGTTTAATCTAGGAAATAGGTAAATTAATTTTCCATAATTGTTTTCAAGCCTTATTGCATCAAAAGATGCCTGACAAGGTGGAAACATGTTGGGAAGTGACTTCTAGGATTAATGGAACAAGTTAGAGAGAGATAGAGAATTCTTAGGTTGCTGGGTTATGGGAGTCAGTCAGATAGAGGCTATTATTTTATAAGTAAATTTATATTCAAAAATTCTGAAATAATTCATGGGTATAGTAGACATGTATAGATTTCCATTGATATAAAATATGAATCAATTAGAGGTCTGTAGAAAGAGATAAAAATTCTGGAAATAAGGTTACGTTTTTCTGGAAAAAATTCTGGGCAGAGGTTGAAGATTGTAAAACTGGAAATGATTCACTAATTTTGGGTAAAAACCAATATTTTTTTTAATAAAAAATAGACATGCTAAGGTTTCTGGAAAATTTTACGGAACCTCACTTCGATTTCTCTAGAATTAGTTATGATTTTTCAAAGTTAGCGAAAATTCTGCCCCGAAATGCTGAATCAGCGGTTTTTTGAAAAATAAAAGGATATAATTGGAATAACAATTTCACCAGGGGTAAAAAGACCGGTAATGGCTAGGATATCTCCTAAGATATTATTTACGAGGTAATAATGCGATAGTACTATTATAGGATATCCGAGAAAATCGGGAGACGTACCGACCAGGCAAGCGTACCGCTATCCAAACAGACTAAGGTACGGACGTGTACTATAATAATAACTCTAATGCTTATTGTATGCATATATGTGATAGATGATTATACATGTGATGTGTACTATTAAGATATATGATTGTACATGTGATGTGTACTGTTAACATAGATGGTTGTACATGTTATATGTACTGTTAACATAGATAAACTTTATATGTGATGTGTACTGTTAACATAGATGACTTTACATGTAGTATGTACTGTTGATTAATGCTGTAACGTCATGAATACCTGTCATACATATTTTGTCATACAAAAGCATGAGGTTAACCGTTACCTGGAGTCCGATGGGCATTGGACCTCAGCTCTTACCATAGCTTCAGGGTCTGGAGAACCGAGGACCGAAGGCAAGAGTAAGCAGCACGCGTGAGACTCGGCTGACAATTTTTATTTTGGGATATGCACGTTACAATGACAACACTCGAATAAATGTACTGTTGTTTGTGAACAAATAGATACGCCACAATTAATGATATATCAGTTATCCACTCTTTTACTTGCTTCGATGCTCTACTCTGATGAAAAAAAAAATTATTCCGCTTTTGAAAATTGGGGTGTTACAACCTTCATGTATAATTCCTCATCTAAACCCCCCTATAAAAATGCATTACATACATCGATTTAATGTAATTCCCATTCATACATGGTTGCTAATTTAAGAACAAGTGTAATAGTTAACATTTTAACAACATGAAAAAATGTTTCATGATAGTCTATGCCTTCTCTTTGACTATATCCTTTGGCATCTAATCTAGCTTTAAATTTATCTATCGCTCCATTCAAATGATATTTAATCTTTTATACCCATTTACATCCTATAGCCCTTTTACCTTTAAGTAATGGTACAATAGTCCAAGTGCCATTATCTTCTAAAGCCTTAATCTCATTATTCATGGTGTCTACCCAATGTTGAACCTTTATAACCAGGGATGGAATTAGGGGGGGATAGGGGTGGCCCTCGCTCCCCTAAAATTACAAAAAAAAAAAAAAAGAACCCAAAATTTTAGGAAATCACATTAGTCCCCCTCTAATAGTTTCATGGAGGGACTAAATTGAAAATATTGAAATTTTATGAGGCAGAAATGTAATTTCCTGAAACTATGGGTTCGTTTATGTAATTTTCACCCCTCCTAATTACAATTGCTGGGTCTGTCCCTGTTTATAACATCCTCATAATATTCAGGTTCATGCATAGAATCGATTGAAGTCAAAAAACACATATGAGATGCAGATATGTGGTCATAAGAAACATAGTTATGGATGCTATAAAGACATTTATCTTCCCCAGCCCTCACTAGAGAACAAGCATAGCCTTTGGACCAAATTGGTGCTTGCCTTTCTCTGGTGAGTCTGTATAATACCTCATTGTATGTTTCATTTAGGATGGTGGATGATTCTGACCTTGAATCTGTTATGGGTTTAGGCTGGATATTTCCATCAGCTGGTTGGTGATGAACATATGTTGAAGAGTCATAACCAAACCAAAACATATGCTGAAATTCCCTACAATCTTCACTTAAATCATATAGGTTAGTTTCTTTGAAACGGAATTTATCTTCAAGGAAACTCACATGCCTACTAACAAATATATTTTTGCTTTTCAAATCAAACAATAGGTATCCCTTTTGGTTGTCAGGGAAACCAAGAAAGACACAAGGAATAGATTTTGCTTTCAGTTTGTCATTACTTCTTAAGATTCTTAAGAACCAAAGGTTTTCAAGTTATCAAGAGCTAAATGGATCTTATATACAATTTCAAAGGGGTCTTATAACCTAGAATTCTAGATGGCAGTCTATTAATTAGATGGTTAAATACCATTTTAGCCACGGAAGTATTGGCTAGAAAGCATTCAGCACCCGAAAGCTTTTTTGGTATCATTTTTGCCCTGGAAGTTTACAAAAAGGAGCAAATATGCCCCAGAAGTTTTGTTTAGGAGCAAATTTGCCTCACAAGTCTTTTTAGGAGCAAATTTTTGTAAACTTCCGAAGCAAAAATGACACAAAAAATGATCAATCCAATGGTCAAGATCAACTGATGGGCAAGATTGCTATGTTTGTAAACTTCCAGGGAAAAAATAATACCAAACAAATTCCAGGTGCTGGATGCTCCCTAGCCAATACTTCCGTCGCAAAATTGATATTTATCCCTTAATTAGATAAGTGGCTATTTTGATACACTCCCCTGAATATTTAATTGGTATACCAAATTGTAATATGAGACCTTTAGCTACCTGGATTATGGTTCTATGCTTTCTTTCAACAACTCCCTTTTGTTTTGGAGTATAAGGACATAAAGTTTGGCGTACCTTTACCCTTGAGATATTGCTTTAACTCATTGTTTGTAAATTTTGTCCCATTGTCACTTCTAAGTATCTTAACTAAAACTAAAAATTGAGTTAAGACATGGAATAAAGTGTTGAATACAGGTTGTAACCTCAGTTTTATTTCTAACCATTACAGTCCAGGTTACTCTAGAAAAATCATCAACAATTGTTAAGAAAAAAGGGAATATCCTTGATGTGTTAGAGTCCTATATAGACCCTAGACATCAAGATGCAATAGCTTAAAGCAACAAATACTCTTAATGCAACTTGGAACAAATGGAAACTTAGTTTGTTTCAATTGAACACATATCTCACATTGATTCAAAACCGAGGTATCTCATTACAGTAAGAGGAGTATGTCCAAGTATATGGTGCCACATGCAGATTTGATTTATATCAAGATTTCTAATAGTACTTTGATCAAAATTAAGCACATTACATGTTGTTTGAACATAATTAACCACATTATATGGTTTGTGAGTAGTTTTCAAAATGTATAAGCCTTCAACTAGCTTACTAGTACCCATCATTTTGCCATCTTGAAGGTCCTGTAGTAAACAAAAATGTTGAAAAAATATATCCTTTGCTAATCTAGCTACAAATAATAAGTTAAATTCCAAAGATGGAGCATATAATATCCCATTTACTGTGAAATTATCAGTTATAGAAGCACTACCTATATGTGTTATTGGTAATCTTGTGACATCAAGTAATCTAATTGACTTTATGGGACCCTCAATTTTTTCGTATGTATTTAAATGACTCAGATTCCCAACCATATGAGTAGTTGTCACAAAATCAATGACACAACATGAATAGAATTTAGAATAAGGAGAGGGCACAACCAAACCTGTACCCTCTAGAGCATCAATTGTAGGCTCAAAATCCTTTCGAGGAGCTCCAACAATCATTGGTGCTGCTCATTAGTTAAGGTTGGTGTCGTAGTACTAGTGTTGTGAATAAGTGCATCTTCAAGGTGAGTTAATTCACTATATGCTTGATTTACAGAAGAATCATTCCCATGCTTTGGTCAGTTGCCTCTGAAACTTTGTGGGTAACCTATAACACCCCATTTTTCTAAAGCGTTTTCAAAATAGTTTGATCAGAGTGACGCATCGGAGCAATTCAAGAGAGCGAGTAATTGATGAGTGTATTAAAAATATTAATCATGGTTGGTTATAATAGTGGTACATTCATCCCAATAATTCAAAATATTATACAATTAAAAAAAAACAAAAAGAAACTCTAGTCAGATCTTCACACGGACTATTTACCCTTGTCGTCGGCCCTCGGTCCTCCAGACCCTGAAGCTATAGCAAGGGCTGAGGTCCAATGCCCATTGGACCTCAGGTAACGGTTAACCTCATGCTTATGTATAACAAAATATGTATGACAGATATTATAACATTAATCAACACACTATCACACAGTAGATGTAAGTTTAATATATCAACAGTACATATCGCATGTATAGTTATCCGAGTTAATAATACACATCACATGTAAAGTTATTTATGTCAACAGTACATATCACATGTAAAGTTGTTCATGTACACATCGCATGTACAGTTGTCATCTATCACATATATAAGCATATCATAAGTATCAGAGTTAGTGTTACAATACGCGCCCGTACCTTCGTCGTTGATATCAGTACGTTCATCGGTCGGAGTGTGGTCACGTGTATCCTAAAATGGTAATATCGCATTTATTAATTCACCAATAATATCCTAATAGATACCTTAGTCACTAATGACCATTTTACCCCTGGTGGATTTATTTTTCAATTTATTCCCCTTAAATTTCGTAAAAACGCTAATTACAGCATTTAGGGTAGATTTTTCGCCTAACTTTGAAAAATCATAACTAATTCTAGAAAAATCGAAACGAGGATCCGTAAAATTCCTTGGAATCCCTAGGATGTCTAGTTTTAATAATAAATACTCTATTTTTCCCAGATTACACGAATCATTCCCAGTTTTAAAGTTTTGAGCCTCTGCCCAGAATTTTTTCTAGAAATTCGTAGCCCAACTTTGAGAATTTTTATCTCACTGTACAAAGATCATTTTAACATGTTCTTAGCATATTTGAAAAGCCCTATATGTTTAATTTAACCATGAATTTTCCCAGAATTTTGTAACTTCATTTTCAACATAAAATATTGGCATTTTTATCACCTATTCCAGAAATTGCTTAACCGATGAAATTTCGCCATAACTTCGTTACTTTGATGTTTCTCTTCCAAAAATTTTGCTCTAAAACTTTCTTCATCATTTTTTAGAAATAAAGCTAATTTTGACCATAAAAACATGAAAATAAAATTATTTTAGAATATTTAAGATCTAAGTTACTTCTATCTAAGAATTTAAGAACTAAAACTTAAGAACTAGAGAACTTACCCTTGAAGAACCTTGATATTCCTTCTTGCTATGACTTCCTCCCCACTATGGCTTCTCTATACTCATCACTTTGGTTGAGTTTTGGTGTGAGAAATATGAAGAACCCCAAGCTCCTATTTATAGGATTTTGTGAGGGCAAAATGGTAAAGATCTTACACTTCCCTCACCTTAAACTTGGACCATTGGATCTTATTCCCTTTATAAGAGTTGATCTCAACCCTTCATGTGTTTAGAAAACCCTAACTTAGCCAATAAGTTTAGAAAACTTAACCTCTAAGTTTTGCTTTTTAATTAACTAATTACTTTAATAGTCCAATTATATAATTGGTGAGTTGAAATCTTTGACTTTTCAACTTAAGATTATCATTTTAAATACTTGATTCATCATTTCCCCCACATGTAGCCATTCCATGCGTTTTTCTCTCTTTCTTTTTTATTAACAACATAGCATCCTTTCATATGAATTATTCAATAATTCTACTCCAATCCCTTCTTCAAAACCGTCCTCCCCCTTCTAGTTTCTCTAACTAGATGCTTTAATGATTTAGTTACTTTAGAAGCTTTAGTTTACTTTAATGAAAACTATTTTTGGTTGCTTGATCTATCATCAACACTTTCGAATTCTATGTATATATTTTGATTAGTAGTTGGATATCAAGATTTATGGTCCAATTAGATTTCTCTAATTGTTCTTAATCATCTCTAATCTTATTCATCAAAGTTTGCCAAAACAACTCTAATTAGGCTTAATCTCGAGACTAAATTATGTGGTTTCAAGATAAGTCCTTATATTTCATCAATGATTAACTTATCTCAGTATACAATTTATTTTGTATGGATTCGCATTTATCCTAGTGGTTTTTAACTCACAACTCAATTCACTCCACACTCTTCTCTTTCCTGCACTAGACACACACACATGCACAACAATTGTACACACACAAATGCACAACTCTTGTACACACACATATGCACAACACCTCCTTCTCTTTCCAATTTATCCTCTTCCAAACATTAAATGACCCATGTAAAATCTCTCTCCAATTTGTCCCCTAATTAATCCTTCCATGTGCTCCCCCTTATCCCATGTATTTGTTTTAATGTAATAGCACAATTTCTTCCTCCTTCACCAAGCCTCAAAACCGTAGCCCCCATTCTAATTTGCTCTTGGAATTATGTTTTCTAATGTGTCTTTAATAAATGAAGACATAAGCTTCCTCATTGGTTATTAGAATTTCACATGGACTAAGCTTTATGAACTCCCTTTTCAAGCCTTTAGGTTAGCTTTATTACATCTAATCCAAGCCCTTAGTTTATGATTAAAAATAATCCTTCCTTCATTAATGATAATTTGTACATAATTAATATGTTCTTTGTGTTTAATATGAGTGTCATCATTCTTCATAAGCCTAATTTCGCCACTTTTAATTAAATTAGGGGAATAAGCCTAATCTTGGGGAAAAAAATCCCTAATATGGCATTTTAGATGTTTTTAGGCTTAATCTGTTGGTTACTATATTAATTATGATTAATAGTAATCTCCTTTAATTTTAATTAAACAATTTTGCTTATTGGTCCCCAAGCAAAGAATTTGTGTTTCATATTAATCAAATAAATAAAAAGCTAAGCCTCTTATTGGTCCATTAAAGGTCACATGGATTAATGATATAATTAATTAAGGCCATTAGATTTAACTTTATGAGACTTAATTTTGGCCTTTGATCTTAGTTGCAATTGTTGACTTTTCAAAGTTTGATTAAAGCTTAGTTAACATCTTAATCAAATGCTTAATTGTCCCTTGATTAACTATTTATTATTGTATTATTGGTTCTTAGGTTGATTATGATTATTGGTAATTCATTTTATGCTAATCTTTACTCCTTATTGGTCCTTTATTTTTAATTAAGTCCAAATATCCTTAATTGATTATTTTTTATTTGTTACTAGTTTAATTATGCAATTATTTCAATTATTATAGATTTAATTGTTCATTAGTTGTTGGTAATTTCCTCTAATTGGTATAAGTATTTTCAGGCCATTTAATTGTCTCTTATGATTAAATTATGATTATACTTAGTTTTGGAAACTTTAGAGTATTTTATAATATTTTATGGCTCTTTATGATTAAATATGAACTATGTTGTATTATGATAATTTTATGGTGTTTTATGATCCATAATGTAAATTAGAAAATTGGGTTTTGCCTTATTTGAATTCTAGAGAAAATTAGTCCAAGAAAATAAAATAAACTACAAAATTGGAGACAACATATTCTCCTATTTTTAATAGGTATTATTTGCCAAAATATAATATTTATAATGAATATGAATTTTAGGGTATTACATAACCCACAATTTGGAAACGTTGTTCTTTAATATGCCTTCTTTTTCCACAATGAGAGCATTCCATATTAGGATTACTGCAGCCACGGCCTCAGCTACGGCCTCTTCTTCTAACAGCCACCTATACCTTCAGTGACGAATGTCTACTCAAGAGTTGTAATGGACCATTGAGCTTCTTCCTCTAAAATCATGCCAAAGGCATGTCCAACGGATGGTAGGGGTATCATAAGAAAAATATGACTACGTGCTTGGCTATAGGATTCATTTAATTCCACCAGGAATTGCAACAACTTCTGTTGTTGAATCAATTCGACATAAGCTTTGGAAATTGTACACTGATAGGAAGGGATGTTAACAAGGATGGACTGCTCTTCCCAGAGTTCTTTGAGTTTGGAAAAATAACTAGAGACAGTAGAGGGGCCTTGTATGAGAAGACAAATTTCCTAGTGGAGAGCAAATATTTGTGAGCCAGTTTTCTTATGAAAGAGCTCCTTAAGATTGCTAGACATGGTGAGCCGCTTCATGAAACATAAGACCATTGGTTAAGTCCTTTGATACAGAATTCAATAGCCAATAAAGGACCACAGCGTTGCATCATTCCTACTGCTCGTTCAAGGTAGCGGCTATCGGCCTTCTTACTGGAGCCATCAACAAAATCAACCTTATGCTTGCCTTTTAATGCAATCCACATGGAGTGACTCCAAATCACGTAGTTATCAGTGTTAATCAAGACTTGAGGAATGATCATAAAGTCTTGTATTTCTGAGGGATGAAGGAACAGTGGGTGAGAAAATTGTAAGTTCGTCGGATCGATGGTTTTACCGTTGGCTATGTCCGGTTAGATTGGTAGTGTGAAGGAAAACGATGAGTAGTTATGTGTTGTATGAGTTCGAAGGCGCGAAAATGCAAATCGCCTCTTCCTCTTGGATCAGTTAGAGCTCAGATTGTTGCCTTTAGGTTTTGTGTTTTCGAGATGCCGAAGTTGTGGCCCAGAAGATCATGATGGATTGTCGGTGATGAAGGTGCGCAGATCGCCATAGGTGAGCTGGTCCTCGGCACAAGACGTCCAAGCCTAGAAGATCTGGACAGATCGTGGTGAATGGAGAACGGTTTCTTTATGGATCTTGGCGGTGAGGAAACGTGGGGTATGGCAACCGTCCTTAATACACCTATATTTATCAGAGTTTAAGCACACAGGCATCGAAATAGTTTGGATGACTTAATTGTGGAATAAAACCTCTCTTAAATTAACTTGGTTTGAAAAGTTGAGAATAAATTTTTTCGTGATTCGAATTTATCCCATAGTGGGATGTTAATACAATAATCCAAGATAGACAAATGTTAAACGATGAAATACAGTCCATCTACACATATTTTTCCAAAAAGTTTCATTTGTTGTAACCATTATAGCTGCGTCTTTCCTCTTGATCCCGGCCGATCCACTACTTGTCTCTTTCATGCAATCTGGAGTTCAAACGAATGAATCCCAGGGGAACAGTTAATCTTATATGCAAGTATGAAGTATAAATGACAACATATCACATGTTAAGTATAGAATAATACCCAGTAAAACAAGTCATACCATAACCGTAGTTAACGACCAAGGACTGTAGCTTTTAGGACACATAGCCCTAATCCATAGCTAAGATACATATATGAAAATTATCTAGAAAACATGGTTAGTCATACATGAATACATACATACAAACTAATAAGATAACAGTTACCCACCTCAAGCTTAAATCCTCCGTTCATCTGAAAGTGCTAGGATCAGTAGAGGTGACAAGGTATGTGTTAGTTATGATTAGTTTTGATGATGTCTTATATAGATGCCATTATCCAAAGCAAAAAGCTTGCATACTACATTTATCTTCTATTTTGACTAATTCTTATATTTAAAGTAGATATGTGAAGCTTAAACAATGAAGAATGATCAAGAGAGGAGTTTGAAGAAGGAAGAACTTGTTAGATATCATGAGAATATCAATATTCAAGTCTCTGTGATCAAATGGAAGTTGGAATGGTTTAATTTGGAGTTAAAATAGCATTCCTGAAGTCATTCTCAAGTATGGTACTAGTAATTCTCGAGAATCATACTTGAGAATCCATATTTCAGAAGCAATTCTTGAGCATCAGGTATCAATTCTCGAGAATCCTCACTCAATTCTCGAGAATGGTTGTGAATCCAGCATACTCTGTTCTGCTCTATTTCTGGCGACCTCTGGTAATTCGACAATATCTCCTAAACCAAGAATCGGATTGACATGAAACTAGTGGAATATGAAACTAGACATCCAACACGTATTTGTGGTAAAATTTCATTCCCAAAGGAGTTCATATGAATTATTTATGAATTTTACAAGTTGACACATAAATCAACGTCACAATCAGGAACAACCTTCGGTAATTTGAGTGTATCTCACAAACGACAAATCCAATTGAGCTGAAACTAGTGCCATTGGAAACTAGACTCAAATACCTTTTCAAAAACATCAAGAACATAGAAAAAGAAGATCAATTGAATGAGTTATTATGTTTTGAAGTTGACGTTCTGGTCTGATTGCTGTAGAAAACGCTGGATAAGATCAACCCTCATTCATCTGATGTTAATGGATGAAATACAACTAGTTTGGAGCCGATTCTTATTGAAATAGAAAGAATATATGAAGAGCTCTCTGAGTGTGGATGGTTGGACAATTTTGCTATTGCAGATGCATTCTCTTATATGATTTTTGAGAATGAGTTTTTTTTTTTTAATTCTTGAGTATATGCCTTCCTCTTTGATTATATTTCTCTTCTTGATCAAGAACAACTCTCGAGAGTGGGTATGACAATTTCATCATAGCAAGTCTTCAGTGCAAGGATTCTCGAAGAATTGGTAAAGAGTTCTAGAGAATGATTCTCGAGAATCAGCAAGCAATTCTCGAGAATGAGCGATCAAATGCCTTCTTCCATCTGAACAATTCTCGAGAATGGTTCCTTGACTCTCGAGTATGTGCGTAGCTTCCTTTCAATATCCTTCAGAGCAATTCTCGAGAATGGATAAAAGATTCTCGAGAATGTTATGTGACAGAATCAACTCTTTGATATGATTCTCGAGAATGCGTAAGTTGATTCTCGAGAATGCGCGGTAAAGTTCGATGATCTTGCTATTCTCCCTTCGCTGATTCTCGAGAATATCAACATGATTCTCGAGAATGATCATATCAATTTGTTCTCTGATCATAGCATTCTCGAGTATGAATGAACTTATTCTTGAGAATGATTAAACGTATCTGTGAAGAAGTTCTGCAGATTCTCAAGTATGAAGGAACTATTCAGGTAGTATACTCAATCATCTAACACAAATCCTCTCTGCAACATTATATGAATCTTTTGATTACTTAATTAATTCTTCTCCTACATCACTCAATCTTATTACTAATCATATTCTTGAGTGAGTTGCAAATTATTAACTTGAGTTAAACAATGTATAACCAATTCATGGATCAGAAGCATTTTCACAGAACAAGTGATACTCGAGTATTGAGATTGGATACTCAAGTATGTTGAAGAGCAAAGCATCTGGTATATCTGAAGCACTTGGATACTCGAGTTTTGAAGAATGGCTTCTCGAGTATTGACGAGGAGTTGCATTTACAAAAGGATTCCAGTTTAAGGAATTCTCGAGAATGACTCAAGCAATTCTCGAGAATATGTCCTCTCATTTCCATCATCTTCCAGTATCGCTGATCATCTGCTCGAAATTAACTGGGTCATTTTCTTCTATGTGTTAATCATACTCAAACTCATTTATATCACATTTAATCATCTTTTTGATTGAGTTTCAGTTGATTAATCCTGTTTAATTCAAGATTGGCCGAAAAGGCGATCCGACGTGGCAGACACATTAAATGCTCGTTCAGAAAAGCAGAGCCACAATCGAAATTAAAGTATGAAGCAGACGAAATTATTCTTTTGAGGATTACTTAATCCAGCTATCACTCTGAGCCACTCTCTGCACAAGCACAGTCGACGGCGAACGCATTTATGAAGCAACGGTCGATTAATTTCAACGAAAATCATTTGTGCCTAACAGAAATACGAAGAGACACAACGGCTAGTTTACAAAGCTTCTCAACGGTCATTAAGGACGATCAACTATAAAAGGAGAAGGATTCAAAATGGACAAGTGATACGAGCTTGCATTGTCGAAATGTTGATATTCTGAATCCAACACTTATCTCATACACTCTCTGTTTCTCAATGTCTATATAGTCTACTTTAAAGAGTGAGGTGATCAATTATGTACTTCAGTGATTATCATTCATCTACTCTGTGAGAGAGAGTCTTATCAATCATTTTATAATTCGTTCAAATCTCAAGATAGAGGTATTTTGAGTGTGGGTGTATCAATTACAACTTGTAAGGGGGAGTGGAGTCTGAGTGAGAGGACCATCCTTCGTTTACAGAGTGTGTAATTGTATCCCTGAGAGTATCTCAGTAAGAGACTGTAAAGGCTTTTCTCTTGTGCCCAGTTAAATAAGGAGATAGTGGATTGAAATCTCAGGAGGATCCTGGGGACTGGATGTAGACCATCGTGGATTGAGCCGAACCAGTATAAATCATAGTTTGCATACTTTCTTCCCTCATCTCTTATATTTCTAGCATATATGTTTGAATGACTGAATATCGCTTTATAAATTATTACTGTCATACAAACTGATTTCAATAAGTTTCAAAAAGATTTTCAAGTTTCGAAAGTTTTATCGAACACCCAATTCACCCCCCTCTTGGGTGATAGCCAGATCTAACAGTATGCCCATAAACGTTTATCATTATCATTAATCACTTATGGCGTCGCAAAGTAACTAATTACGTGAATTATTTTTAGAGGATTAAAAGTGGATTAACCCCTAAAAATTCCCTTAATAATAATAACCTTTTTATTTATTAATTCATTAATAAGCCCATTTTCTCTTTATTATTAATTCATAATTCCCTTGATTTATTATCCTTTCATCATAATAATAATAATTATTATAATAATAATTATAATTATCTATTTTTTTTTCTTCTCTACAATTATTTTAAAATCCCATAGGCTATCCTAACACTTTAAGTTAGGAGTTTATAAATGCCAATCATCATAAAAAAATATGATTTATTGTACTACATTTAATATTTCTTAGGGTTTTCCAGAGTATCTATATTTATATATATTCACGACAGTATAGTCTTCTTGACAATTCCAAGTGTATCACACTACACACACAACACAGTAAGGCTTTCTTTTTGTTTTTCATAGATCATGCGAAGCCATATATTTATACCAACAAAATATAGTAAGGCTCCATATATATATATATATATATCACTCAACCCCCCACGAGCTTGTGCATATAAACTTATTCAAGTTCTATTAATTTCTAAACTATGTACACCTATACACGTGAGTTTTCCTCTCTCTTGTTCTTATACATGCAACAATAAATATAACAGCAACAGTTTGTTGCAGTTACTTATTTATATGACAATCTAAGTTTCAAAGCTTTGTTTCTTTATGTAAACGTGATGTTTTTTTTAAAAAAAAAATACATGTGCAGCAACTCAAAACTATATATATATACAGCGCGTGTGTGTGTGTGAGTGTGCAGCCCATATGTATCATCAAAACTTCCTAAGATGAATATATGTGTGCAGGGATGTCAAAAAGTAAGTCTCAAGGTTCTTACTTTCTTATGACAGCAAACTCCTCCTATTTCCCAAATGCAAAGTTATATATATATAGGGAAAAATACTTCTTATGTTGTAGGAAAAGTGTTTTCTCATGTCACACACAAATAAAATGGAGGGACCCACACACACACACATATATACACACACACACACACAATTAGCATTATATATATATATATATGGGTCCCATTATTTAATGTGTGTGTAGGAATCTTCTTCTTCTTCTCATGCAACATGAGAAGTTTAAACCCCATATATATATATATATGGGGTAAAATTGGGGGATTTCTAGAAATACTAATATCTCCTTATTTCATACACGTGCAGAAACAGAAATCCAATGACAATTTTCAGCAACACTTCTCTCAATTTAGGGTCATATAATTTATTAAAATATTTGATTATATTATTTTTTTTATAGGATTTTTTTATTACAATATTTATAGGATTTACACTTTAGCGGGGAGGTTATAAAGTTTTTTTTCCACCTTTCACAATCATTGAGTTATATTTTTCTCGCACAACACACTAACGTAAATGCTTGTTTCTATTACAAAAGAATTCATGCTACTCTATCTATTATGAAAACAAGCTTTTCAATCCCCTGAATGAAATAAGTGATATACCTATATATACGTAATTACTTTTAATTTTGATGGTTTGAAATTAAAAACAAATAAAAACAAGATGCTGCCCCGACATATAGAGGTCCAGATTAAAAAATCGAATCCCACTACTCTCCCCAAGCATCAAACTTGAAAATTTTATAAAAGTAATGAGTATTAACAACAAAATATACATTATTCATCCAAACATTTACACACCCAACAAAGAAAATCATCATATACAGATGTATCACACACACTTTCACCAAAGTATCTTTGGGAGAAAAAAATTAATGCACACAAGTTACACATAGAACACCTCCAGAAAATCCAAGAATCTCCTGTCACAAAAAAGGACTTTCTGGCTGATGCTGCATTTTAAGCATGTGAAATGGAATCTGCGTCTCTGCATAAGCTTTGAAGTAATGAACAATAAAAGTATAATGGACTACGTATACGAGTTAAAGCATTTAGTTTGAGTGTAACATATGTTATAAGAGTAGTTAAAGTAATGAATTAATGCTTTGAGCCGCATAAATTGTTTACCGAAATTCTTCATTTTGTCATCAATCAAATATTTACAATAATTTGATATAAACACATGATATAATACTTTAAGCAAATTGACACTCAATAATTCTATCTCAAATCTGGAATAGTTTGATGAGTGGGATGTAAGATATTTTCCCTAGGAATTCTTCATCCTTATTGTGGTATTTTTCTTTGAGCAACCAACACTCCAAATGTGAAGCTTTCTTAAAGAACAGGCAATTTGGCATAATAGCTTGTCACAAAACTCAATATGAAGTTCCCTCAAACTTGGCACAAAGATCTCTTTTGGAAATACTTGTTGTAAATAGTGTGAGTTTGTTAAAGGAAGAAGTATAAGTTTCCTTCTCTAGAATATATTAGATGAGATGCGCATATGTAAATATATATTCAGAATGCATAATGATTGACCTGAAAATTTTGGCTTTGAAAGTTTTGAATGGGAATAGATTATTAGAATCTATGATCACTTTTCAAGAAGTCATGGGTATTGAGAATTCCAGCATTATGGTTGAGACACCATAATGCATCTTCATGACCATATTCCTGAAGGTCAGATCCATCAATTAGTTGTTGTGAGACCATTGATATTGTTGAAAAGGAAAAGAAAGTTCTCGAACTAAAGCTTGAGGAAGTGAAAGAGAATATCAATAGACTTGATGGTGAGCTTGACCCACAAAATAATTCGCTAATAAATAGATATGACACAAGTTGTCAATTAATTATAGAAAAGCGACAAATATTGTGTAGATCTTTCTGTTCACATGACCTGAACCCGCTATAAGTAAACAATATGCATCAAAAGTGAATTGACATGTTTATATATTTGAATTCAATGGCAAAAGCCTATGTTTTTCTCTATAGAAAATAAGACTTGAATGGATAATGGATGAAGAAGAAAAATGAAAAATGTCTAAATAACAAAAATGAAAAATGCAAGAAAAGAAGTTAAAAGGCTAGTTTATTCCGGAATTGGACTATTGTTCTTCTCACTTGTTCTTTTTTCCCCCCAACAAGAAAAGTCATTGAAAAGAAAAATCAAAGTACAATGACATGCCCTACAAGAAAAATAAAAGCTGACTATGTTAGTTAATCAATACATCATTAAGCACAAGACGTCAACCACTTTAATTAAATTAAACTGAATGCAGCAATTTCTTCACCTACTGATGATATGCCCTAAATCCAACTGGAATTTTCTGTCTCTAGGATGATCTCTGCGTCTTCTAAACATGGAAACTACTATGCAAAACAAGATTCAATGGATCGGTGGGGAAAAATCAACATAAACTTTGCATCATGAACTTCAAGGAAGATCTCTCAAGAAAACAAACTTCTAATACATCAGCGATCCAAGTAGTACACACACTCTTGGATGGGATACCACCTGCATAGACACGTGTATCTAATTCATTCTCCACTAGAAATGACATGGAAAAGTAAGCAACTGGGATTTGCTTCACATTCCTTCCTTCTCACTATATAAAACCATTGTTATACTTATACCCATAATTCATACACAAACTACTATATCATAATATATTCATATGTCAAAAAACAGAGCAATTTAATATAATAGAAAGGTCAAATAAAGCCTGAAACATTTGGTAATCAAATATCTAAATTTGTTATTCTATGTAACATCTCTGGAGGGCATCAAATCCAGGCCTTACATAAATGATGCTGGCAATGTCATTCCTCCAAATGATAAATGGAAATAGTACGCCTAAATGGGGCCTACTATTATAAATCTTCATCCAACTCCATTTCTTACCACAGAAGCATCCATACCCTCTTCCATCACCCAAAAATCAATTGAAGAATATTCAAAATTCTCCATCGAAGTGTGACAAAGTAAAGCAAGTTTCTTGTCATGCACAATAAGCTTTAAAACGACTGAATGAGTGTCTAAGGCAGGTAATGGCATCAATGTAAAAACTTCCATTGCTATGTCAAATGAAAGTATTCAGTGTTGTTAAGACATAGAGTCTACGTAGAAACGGTAAGGGTAAGCAAAAACGTAAAATCGTAAAACGTAAGCGAAACATAAGAGTTTACTACATACTTTAAAAAAAAAAAATCCAACATATATAAAACTAAAACACACCAATACTTACACTTGCAAAAGCCAGAGTGCTACTACTATCACCAGCACTTGATGAAACCATGTGATTTCAAACTATATTTAATCAAAATTCAAAGAAATTATCTCAATTTAAGGCTTTCAAATTTCAGCCAAAAACACAAATTCCGTTCCTACGTTTTTACCGAGTTGACATGGCATGCAACCGTTTCTACTCCAATTCCATTCCTACCTCCGTTTTGACTCGATTTTTAGCCAAAAGACGTAGAAACATCCTTTTCTACGTTTTGACACTACGTTTTTACAACACTAAAACTATTCACTCCAATGAACCTAGCTTGGACACATACCATATATAAGATAGATCCATTAGCCGTGACATTATCCCAAAAAACTCCCACAACCTCTAGGTTCCCAAATTCCATTTCCCTCCAAGAATCTGTTTTCAATGAATACACTTCCACTCTATGAATCACATCAGCAGACTTGACCAAAATTTTCACGATCTAATAATCATTACTAATAGCACTGAACCCAAATCCTAAATAAGCATCATCATAAATAACTCCAGGCAAACATCAAATCTCTCTTGTCGTAGGATTCCACAAGGAAAGCGAAGAACACACATATGCAAAGGAAGAGGATCGAACATAGATCAAGCCATTGCAGGAACCAATATTCGAAGCACGATACAAGTTACTCATAAGGTGGTTTATGAACGTCAAGGGCTTGCATCTCACAATCGAGCACAAATAAATTCAAGGGATCAACTCCTTCTCGTTGGAAAAGAAGACGAAGATTTTGATTAGAGGAGCAGTGGAGGTGGTCTACGATGAAAGACAGAGACTTAAGGAATATGAAAACGTAGCAACTATATAGGTGAAATTATATGTGTTCAAAGCAAGGTGTCAAGAAACAAAATGATAAAAGAGTTGGTGATTACAATGTCAAAAGGCATAGGTTATCATAAGGAAAGGGTCATTATAAACTGGTTGTCCAAAGCAAAAGGTATGTGTGAAGTTGATGTTTTGTGTTTGACTCTTTAAACTTGATGAAAAGTTTGAAAGTTTTATTTGTAGATAGATATTGCAAGAGATAAGCAAAAGGAGTAGAAGAAACTTGGGTATTGAACTTGGGTACTGGACTCAAAGGCTCAAGCACTATATTAGAGAACACAAATGGAACACAAATGGGTACTGGACACAATGGTCTTACTATGGGATTTGTGCATACACAAGAATAAAATGTGAAGTTCCATGTTCTATTCAGAGATCAGCTTCTCCTTGGCATCAAGAGAATTCTCAAGCATTCTATTTGAATCTAAATTGCAATTTTTACTGAATTGGTTTAGCATGATGTGCTTATCCAAAAATTGCAATTTCATTTCTTTTGGAAACTATAACTCTTTGTTTGGCTGGCAATACTTCGATTAATGGAAGACCAAACAAAAAACAGCTCTTAATGGAAGACCATAACTCTTTTACTTAGATTGTTGGGAAGCAACAACTGAAACTAAAACTTCACTTAATTCCAAGAAAAATAGAAAACTTAAGGCACAAATGTATCTAGCTTCTGCAATCTATTTTTTGGATAATGTCTCCCCTTTTTTAAACACTTTCACCAACATGCAGAATAAACTCCACTTTCTCACGTGCAAGCTCTACTTATAATCACAAAAAAACAAAAAATGCAGAAGATACTTAGCTTTTACATGCCATTTTACAAGTCAATCATATTTTTAAAGATCAAAATTGCATTGCAGATACTTTGGCTAAGAATGAGTTAATCTACTTCAGCTTTCTTTGATAATTGTCAGTCTCATCTTTGGATATTAGTAGCTAAAGATTGTACAGGATTTGATTCCCCACTAGTCTAACTTAATTCCTGTCAGGCTAGTACATCTTTTGTACCAAAAATAACAAGTAAACACAACAATTCCTGTCAGCCTAGCTCATTCATATGAGTTGTTGAGGTAGAAAGTGCGATAATACTATTGTATCTTTACTTTTCTGTATTGGTTTTGAGCTGATTCAAGGGAAACAAATACATATGTGCAGGTGATTGATTGTTTATACATAGCCAATGTTTGATGTGAACCGTATCCATCTGTTAATTGATTTATTTCCGATTTAGGAATCAAGGAATCAATCATCGCAATTTATGCATAGCCAATGTTTGCTATGAACCGAATACATCTGTTAATTGATTCCTGATTCCTAAATTGGAAATAAATCTTCGCAATTGATACGGAATCAATGTTTGTTGGAAATTGATTCATTATTGCACTTTTTTTTTTCCCATCAGTGACATATCACCTTAAGTGGATAAAACGGTGCAGTATCAACCTCACAAGATAAAACGTTAGGTCCAGTCACATGATACATCATTTCCCCTATATATATATATATATGGGGTAATGATATGTCAAGTGTAATACCCCAGATTTTTATTAATAGCAATAACCCATTTATTTTATTTTATATAGGTTTGGTGGGCCAAATACTCCTAATCCTAATTGCCTTAGGAATTTTCAGCTTATGCACTAAGAAATAGATTTTAGGTAATAATTCCATTACTTATCAGCCAAATCATATCAAATTCACATCATGATTGATTTATTGAATTTAATATACCCTATCACATTAAATTCACATCATGGTTGATTGATTTAATTTAATATATCCTATTAATGAGTTGGCAATAATAAAAGAGCCCAAAGCTAAACCCTAATTTTAAATTATAAATAGAGGTCTAGCCTAACCCTGAATATTCATCTTCTCTTCTACTACTTCTTCTATTGTTACTCTGAGTCAATTATTTTTCTAAGAGGTTAGCAAAAACGGAGACCAGGTAATTCTAATCCCCAGAACAACCTTGCATCTCGTGTTTCTTCTTCTTCTCTACATCCTATTTTGCTAATCCTAATTCCTATGAGTCTTAGATTAGTTTTATATAAGTTTTGATAGAATTGTTATATATGAAATATATTATATGTAATCATAATCCCTAGGTCAATAGGAATCAATTATTATATGTCGTTTCTCTAATCTAAACTGTCATCTCGTTCCTCCTTGTGATTTCCATTTGGCACCATTAATTTTGCATTTGTCTTTCTTTGTGAGAAAATTGTTTTCTACAAATTACACAAACTTTCCCTTCTTGATTGTGTGATGAAAATTTTTGTAAAAAAAACCATTTACCATTGCATAAATATATCTGTATATGGTTGTTTTGGTCGCTTCAATTTTTATGATTGAAACTTATAAATGCTTTCATATATATGTATGCGTGTATATATATTCACAGAATTTTTGTGACGTATCCTCTTTGTCACAAGCATATGTATTTTTTTTTATATTATCACAAACCCAAGTTATTAACTTAGATAAGTATAAATTCATATTCTTCTTTTTTAATATTATGGAACTATGTATATATATATATTTATTTATTTATTGAGAAATCCATTTATTATGTGAGTGTAATTAAAATAATTTAAATCGTGGGAGGATAGCTTTGGGATGGTACCTCCTAAAGTGATGAACACAACCTTTGGGCTTTATGCCTCCGATATATTATTTGATGTGAACCGATTATATCCGTTCTTCTTAAAGTGGTGTTTGGCATGGTTTCCCGAGACACTAGTAGCAACTTTGGGAAGAGGTGTGCACATTAGGACGAAATGTTTTATGGCCAATTTGATTGATCATGATTGGCAAGGTTTCCCGAGTCACAGGGTAAGATTGGCAGGGTTTCTCGGATCTACCATGGTTCTCTTCCCACTAAACTAAATAGACTGGCAGGGTTTCCCGGGTCCAAATGAAATTAATAAAAATAATGAATGATATTTGATTCGATGAGAATATATAGATATTATGAGTATTGAAATTGATATTTTAGATTATATATATGTATATG
This sequence comes from Acacia crassicarpa, assembly GCA_034222035.1. NCBI lineage: Eukaryota > Viridiplantae > Streptophyta > Magnoliopsida > Fabales > Fabaceae > Acacia > Acacia crassicarpa. Next base: position 39,767,193 of record JAWXYG010000011.1, read on the forward strand.
GTATTTTTCTTTCTTATCATTATGTGGATATTTTATTTATTTATTATTATTATTATTATTATCATCATCATCATTATTATTTTCTATATTATCTTTGTTTATTAGGATTACCAGCTTTTGCTGATGTTTGTGTTTTGGGCTATGATGATCCTTCGGGGAGCAGATTTTCAGTGAAACAGGTTTCAAAGTTGGGCTGTTGGGGCTAGCTGTGAGAAGTGAGGAAGAACAATGAACAATTCTAGCTAGTTTCTCTTATTTTATTTTACGCTTTGAATAAGACTTTTTATTTAAGTGTGGGTTTAAAGTTGGGCTGTTGGGGCTAGTTGTGAGAAGTGAGGAAGAACAATGAACAATTCTAGCTAGTTTCTCTTATTTTATTTTACGCTTTGAATAAGACTTTTTATTTAAGTGTGGGTTTATATTGTTGTAATAAGGTAGCCTTGCACTTGTCTCGGTACAAGTGCGGCGATAACACTTCCCAAATTTGGTTATTTTGAATTTCAGTATTTATTTATAAAAATTATAGCAAATTTTATGTTATTATAATTGTTAGAAATTTGGGGGTGTTACATCAAGTCACCGAACCTATCATTGTTTCTAGTGAGCAGTAAACGACACAGTTTAGTTTAGTATAGTGCACAATTTTTTTTTAAAAAAAAAACATTGCAATCACCGATTAAAGTCAACAAACGCATTGTTTCCGGGAATAGTAAACGACACAGTTTAGTTCAGTGCACCAGAAAAAAAAAAAAAGAAACATTGTAAATTAGAATCACATTGTAGAACCAGCAAACACAACACGACTGCTGTTCGTATCGAGCAAACACAGATCAACGCGCAAAAATTGGAAGATAAATTGCCAATAACGATCAGCTTTAATGACAAATTGTTATGACCTATTGAATCTTTGAAATAAAACCTAATTCCTAAATTTAGAACCAAAATTAGTATTGGAAGATAAAAATTGGAATTGATAATTCTGTTGTTTACCCAGCGATTCTCTAGTTTTATATGCGTATGAACAAACAGACTATAATCGTTGATTCTCTGCTTTTATCTGCGATCAAGACAAATAGGCCAGAGTGTTGCTACAACTTGGCTTTGCTGCCTCATGGTCAGATTCTTCTCAATTTATCTGTCACAATTCCAAGATCACATTGTATACCTCATTGTATATAAGAAACACTGAGCAATAATATCCAGTGAAAAGATATGGAATTCAATAATCGATAATTCTTTGTTTGTATCTACATACAAACAAAACTAGTCGTCTCCCTCTGATTCAAATGAAAATAGAACTAGCGTGCATGAAACAAGAAAAAAAGACACTTGCTTGTAAACTTTAGGAATTAGAAAGTTCTTCACGTTCACATTTGCAATGTAGACCATACAACTGTTTTGTGGGCACTAAGATGATTTTATATTGATTCTTCCTTCTTCAGCCGCTAACTACGTTTCAAGAACCTGACACAACAAATTGTAACATTTAGAGGATGAAATACCCTAACAAAACCCGAAACAGAGAGGTTCATACAACCAAAATGTTGAGGTTTTTATCTGCATAATTCTCTGCTTTCAAAAATTGCTGAAGAATTATATATGCAATAATGAATAATTGTTCTACGGATGATGGCCATCCATAAACAATGATCAACTGCACATATGTTTTTATCTTGATTTTTTTTCCTATTTATTGAGATTTGGATATCTTTATCAAATTTTATCATGCTTATTTTGGTTAATGATGTAAATATTATAAGGCTAACGGTCACTTTTTTCACAGCTTTGTAATGGATCACTCCCAAATAACAACTATTGAAGACATTGACATAAGTGGAAGTTTAGTATATGCTGATGACGTTGTTGATTTGGAGAAAGACAATGATGAATTCAGAGAAGATGATCAGTGTCAAATCATGGAAGATGAAGATGGTGATTATGGTGAAGATAATGTGCAAGAAATTGTGGGAGATAATGATAGTGGATTCAGTGAGGCCCCCATTTTAGGGAGAGTGTTTAAGACAGCAGAAGAAGCTTATGGTTTCTATAATGATTATGCATAAGGTAGGGGATTTGGAATACGTAAGCAATATACTAGCAAGAATATGAAAACGCAGCAAATATATAGGTGGAATTATGTGTGCTCAAAGCAAAGTATGAAGAAGCAAAATGACAAAAGAGTTGGTGATCACAATGTCAAAAGGCGAAGGGATTCAAGGACAAATTGTTCAGCGATGTTACAAGTAAAGTTAGTAGATGAATTATGGATTGTGGAGAACTTTAATGATGCACATAATCATCCATTGATTATGACTCCTTTAGAGGTAAAGAAGTTTCCTTCTCATAGTGATTTACAACACTCAAATTTCACAAAATCACTTGTTACTAAGCTTTTCGAGGAGGGTTTAACGTCTTCAAAAATTTCAAAGGTGGTGAATGTCATGAATAAAGAGGTTAATATTACTCTTGTTCAAGTTAGCACTATTCTATCAGGACAAAGAAAGAATAATATAGGACGAGAATGTCAAGGCATCATCAAACACTTTCAAAGGAAGTCTGTTCTTGATGGATCTTTTTATTTTGATATGCATTTAGCAGAAGATGGTACACTAAGAAGCGTTTTTTGGGCAGATGGTAGGTCGAGAGCTGCATATACTCATTTTAGCGAAGTCCTTGTGTTTGACGTGACTTATAAAACAAACAAATTTAGGTTTCCTTTTGCCCCTTTTGTGGGGGTTAATCACCATGGGCAGTCAATTTTATTTGCTACCACTTTGTTAGAAGATGAAACAGAGGCAACATTTACATGGTTGTTTGAACAATTTCGGACATGTATGTTTGACAAGTCTCCTATTGCTATTATCACAGATCAAGACAAAGCTATGGGAAAAGAAATTGCTAATATATTTCCAAAAACACGACACCGTTTTTTGTGCATGGCACATCAAAATACATGTTATGGAGCATAGTCAAGCATTGCGCACATAATTTAAAGATAGTTTTGATATTGACTTCCGTGAGTGGTACAAAAGTCGAGACATTGATGAGTTTGAAGGCAAGTGGGAAGAATTGAGGACTAAATATGATATTAAAGTAAGTAGTTGGTTATCCAACATGTATAATTCACGTCATCATTGGTCAAAGGCATACTTGAACGATACTTTTTTTGCTGGAATGACTATAAGTGGCCGAAGTGAGAGCATCAATTCATTTTTTGATGGATACGTCAAATCTAAGATGATGTTAAATGACTTTGTTACTCAGTATGACAAAGCAATCAAGTCTAGAAGGGATGCAGAAGAAGATGAAGATTTCAAAACGAGAAATACAAAAGCAATTGTGGAGACTAATCATCCAATTGAAGCAATAGCTGGAGAGCGTTACACAAGAAAATTATTTGAGATATTTAAAAGAGAGTGGAAGGCTGCTATACATGATTACTTTCATGAAAAGATTTCAAAAGACAAAAATGTGATCAAGTATCGGGTGGGGTCTCCTGAAGTTGATAAAAAAGTGGTAGGCAATTGTCGACTACCATTTGACTGAAATATTCATAGCTCATTGTTCTTGTGGAAAATTTGAGACTATGGGGATTTTGTGCAAACATATTTTATACATCATGAAGAAGAAACAAATCATGACCTTACCTGAAAAATATATTCTATCTAGATGGACAATGATCATATTAGTTTGATTGATGTTGCATTTCATTCCAAGACAAAGATCTTCAAAGTTGCCTTTTTCCTTGAGGTACTGACTCAAGAGGCTACAAGTCTGAGAAAAGGAAGACAGCTCCAACGACTTGACCTGCTTCAAGTCAGAAACCTCCAAGTTCTCCGACAAGAAGACATATTTATTAGCGAACAGAACCAAAACCAAAACCAGAACCAGAACAAGAGGCTTCATTTCTCTTTTAAATCTGAAATTGTGGTGATTAAAGAAAAGTTGAGCTCCTTCTGAGATGCTACCCTCTCTGTCAAGCCTTGCCGCCGCCGCCAACTTCAGATCCAAGCACTCAACTTTTTTTTACTTCAGATCTAACATTGTCTACTTCTGCTTCGATTTTGATTTCTTCATTTTCTTTGGTTAAAGATTTTGATAATTTTTTTTTTCGATTTCGATTTCTTTGATTTCTCTAGTTCGGGTGCCTGCCGATTTCTTCCATGAAATTGTATAGCTTTTGGCTTCTTCTTCTTCTCGATCCCCCTCTTCAAAATATCAAATTTTCACGGAATGAATTTAAAATGATATGAAGAGATTTGTGTAGATATTATATCATTTTTGCTTTGATTATACAAATTTGTGTAAACATCGATTGATTCCTGTCTTCTTCCACTGATGGTTTTGGGTCTCTTTGCATTTTGATTTGAGTGTATGAATGATGTGTTCTTGAGGGTTGAATGAAGGTCACTGTTCTTGTTCTTCGATAGAAAAGAGAGAGTTGCAGAGGATGAAGGTTGGGAGGGAAATGGTGTGAGAGGCATTTTGGTATTTTTGCACTTAACGTCTGTTAAGAAAAGTTAACTGTGATGGTATATTTGTCTCACTTTTGAAAGTTCATGTGTAGTTTTGCACCTAAAAAAAACATTTGGTATTGGGTACTTCTCAGAGTAAAACACATTGTGTATTTTTGCACCTTTGCAACAAGACTAGGAGTAGATGAAGGAGGAGCTACAAATTGCCCATGTTGCGTCAAAACAATTAGTTGAGCTTGTATTCTCTATTCTCTGCTCCATTTGTTCCATCTTGTGCTGAAACTGTGCACGCTCTTCTTCCATCTTTGCACGCTCTACTTCTATCTTTGCATGCTCTTCTATAAGATTTGCTTCCATCTTGCTAGGTTGTGCATCCATTTGATCCTTCCCAGTTACTTCTAATATATATATCCACCGCATAGGATTAATGGGTCCAAGGAAAACATCTCTTGTAAGTAACATACGCAGATGAAAACTAATCATTCGAACAAATAATTATGTTTGCTATTTCAAATAATTATGTTACATAAAAATCATATTCCACAGGCAACAAAACTGTTATGCATCTGTTTATATAGATGTACATGCCTTCTTTCATTTTTTTTTTTTTTACGAGTCCTAAGCAAGCACAAGAAAATGCATAGTAAAAACTTGATAGGGAAAAACTTTGTAGCCTATAAACTCCACAAGTGTACAGGTCGTACCAAGTAATAAAAGAGTAAGTAAGATACTGTTTCCACGAGGACTTGGTATCACAAACTTCAGTTAAGCATTGATTTTACACTTTCTTTTAAGTTAAGCAAACCAAATTAAATTAAATTAAGAAAAAGGAATTAAACTAGAATTAAAATAAACAAACCACCACAATAATCAAATGAGCAACCTAGAGTCACTAATCCCTTATTAGTTTCATAAACCTTGATTTCACTAATTTAATTAGTCTTAATATCAATTTTGTTAATCTCGAGTATAAATAGCTATAAGTGTCTGTCGGTTCACTTACAACTCTCTCTTGAGTATATTTTGTTATGTCTAACATAATTACTCAGGAGGCAATAAAACTCAAACACACTATTCAACAATTATATGGGGTAATTAGGTATATGTCTATCCTAATCACAAATTAAATTGTAATCTAATCCCATATTACTTAATCCCAGAGCCTAATTAAAATCTCCTTCGTCAAGGTAAATCCTAATTTTCAAATTCATATTCAATGATGGCCAGTCACTAAATAGATAAAGCTAAACAAGATTAAGTAACCAAAATTAATATTAATTATAACTAAATAATAAAAACAAAGTTTAATCCACACTTATAAGTTCAAAGTTCCTCTAGGTTACAAGGAGAAATTAGCCAAACATGGCTTTAATCATCATCAAGACAGCAGCAACAACAGATTCAAAATTCAAAACCATCATGAGAATCAAGGTAAGGCAGTAAATTAAGAACGAACGAGCTCCCTTAGTCCAGCTATGAGGAACAAGGTAGTTAAAATGTAGTTTTTACATAAAAACGGAAGGAAAATGAAAAATCGTAAAACGTAAAACGTAAAATCATAAAACGTAACGAAGTTTTTACCTGCATATGTATATAAAAAAAATTTAAGAAAAGTAAGGTACCTGTCATCACACACACATATATTGATCAATGCAATATCAATCAAAATGTCCAACATTCATTGATCAAACCATATTTTTTATATGATTTTACATGATTAAATTGGGATTTTTAATGCATTTTCTGGGACATTATTGTATGATTAAGTACTAAGTTGAGTTAGAAACATTTGTATTGAATTAAGTGTAATTAGGGGTAAAATGATCTTTATTTATTAATTACAGAAAAGGACCCAGATGTTTTTGAAATTTTAGTTCTGCCCCAAAATAGTTAAAAATTCTCACTTTAATCCCTTTTCAGAACTTTTAAAACTTTCATTCAAGTCCCTTAGTAAAAAGGGCCATTTTTTGCAAAAACTCGTTTTTACGCTTTTACGTTTTTTCCGCGGCGTTTTTTGCGTTTTTACGTCTGTAGCTTTTTTTTCCCAACGTAACACGTTTTGCCCTGAAAAAAACGTAAAAACGGCGTTTTTACGTTTTACAACGCCGTTTTAACTACCATGATAAGGAATGAAGGTGATGAACAGTCCTCCACAGTTGCTCCCAAAATCGCGTGCTCGCTGCTGCTCCTCAATTCCAGCCTCCCTTGGTTCTGCACGATGAGAGTTGAGCTCCCTCTTCTCAGTTAGCTCCGACGATGGTGGCGTTCTGGTTTGTCGACTAAGAAGGGTGGTGGTTAGGTTGAGGGGTCGCCGGCGACGGAGAAGTGATGGTGAGGTGATGAGAGCGTGAAGGTCAAGCTTATGTGTTGCTGCTGCGCTGTTCTGGGTTCTGATTTTCCCTTCTAAACCCTCTCGCGTCTCACTCTCGACGTCTCAATAATAGCCGCCTCCTTTCTTTCTTTTTTAGGTCTCCTTTCATTCGTGGCTTCCTTCAAGTTTTTAATTGATTCAATTGCTTCAAAATGATTTTACAGCCCAAAACGGTGTTCCGAATCTCATCTTTCTTTTATTCCAGCCACGTCACATCTTGAAATAACAAAAGACAAAAGCATAAAAATAAAAGGAACAAAATCAAAACTCTTTTCTTTTTTTCTTTTTAACCTTGTACATTATAATTTATTTATTCTTATATATAAACCTAAAGATTTCCATTTAATTAAAATTGAGATATTTGCAATAAAATCCCCAAAACAATGTGTCAAATTGGTATCTTATCAAAATCTCCAATAAATCTCTTTAAATTAGTAATAATAACTTCTCAAATATATAAAAATATGTCAAAAATATTAAAAATAAAAAGTCATCAATCTGTTTATATAGATGTACATGCCTTCTTTCTTTTTTTTTTTTTAAACGAGTCCTAAGCAAGCACAGGAAAATGCGTAGTTTAATGTCACATGATAACAATTGAGAAACATTAAATTGAAACCCACCCAGACCAGGATGTTTGACCTTCAATCATCTTCAAGTAAATCATTCTAAAGTGTTGGGTTATTCTTTGCATGTACTGTATATCAAGATTACGCAAAAAACCATTTCAAACCATTTTGATGAATAGGGAAAGAGTCTTATGGTCGATAGTGACATGGATAAATATTTAGAAACTCAAAAAATATAGCCATCAATATAAGCTTAAAGTTAGGGATATTCCAATGCTATTTTCTTTTTGTTTTAAGCATGTACGTTTGGTTCCCCTTTACAAAACACTGAATTCAAGGTGAACAAAATATCAGAAATTCATGAGACTAGTGGAAGATAACTTTGCATGAGAATCACTAGCACCTGGGTTATCTCTTGTGTGCTAATCATTAATGCTCTGCTTTTCAAATCAGTAATTACAACAGCAGCGACCTTATTTATATTGTTTCTCAAATCCATAACATTTACACCAGAAGCAATAGCTTTGCAACCTTCTATGAGTATAGCCTAAGTAAGAATAGTTGCACAAGTTGTACCTGGAATTAGAGGAACAAGGGGAGACAACTGGATTTGGAAGCAAAATGCTTACACTCATCTGCAAATATCAATAAAGCACACACATACACACAATTCAGGGGGTGGATATTGATCGAATTTACAAAAATTTATATTATAAAGTAACATTTTTCTTAGCGGCATAATAGGAAAATGTCACTGAAGCTTAGCACATGAAACACAAAGAAAAGAACATGTTTCTTAGGAGCATATGAATAGCATTTTAAATATGTGTAGACTAAAAGCAAGAAAACATAGAAATGCAAGGGGAATAGCATTTTAAATATGTGTAGACTCTGCTTACACAGATGCACAGAACAAAATGTCTCCAAGCCTTACTGCCTTAGTGCTCCAAGATGAATAAAATAGACATATAAACATACAATTTTCTTCCTGCTCAGTTAATTAGAAGTTTTAGGAATACATATCAAGAAGGAAGAATGCACCAAGAATGGATAATATACACCATTATCCTGTTTTCTTGTTAATTAGAAGTTTTAGGAAGAAATAGCAAGAAGGAACAAGATAACTGATGATAGTTTTTCAGCAAAGGTTTCTTGAACTTTCACAACCATGTGATCATCACATTGATCAGGTAACCACTTATGTTATACTCCATAACTAAACAAAAGGAATCATTCCAAAATCTAATTTTGAAAGCAAGGCTACCATCAATGATGGTCCAGAAGTTTATTACAAAAGAAAATAATGTGAATACGTTGTTGACTTAATGAAAGTCATGGACAGGAAACTCATTCAAGTAAACTGGAAATGCAAATATGAAAAATATCAACATAAACTAGTCATAGAGATGCTTCAAGGATATTACCTCTTTGCCAACAAAAAGAAGTGCCAGATCCAGAGGTTTATGTATTTCCTTTCCTTTACACTATGTGATTCAAAAGAAAGTTAGAACCACTACAGCAACAGCAAAATTAAAAAGAATATAATAAAATAGAGCAATAATAGATTTCGCTAAAACTAAGGAGACATTTAACATACATAAAAAGAAAACAGTCGAGAGAATGCAATGAGATCCATAAATAGAACTTGTAATAATATATAGCCAACTTATGCTGTATACATATACTCAATTATTTTAGAAAACAACAGCATAGCACAAATTTAATGACATCAGTTACCCCAATCACATGTCTTTAATGACTTTAAAGATCATAGCATTACAGTCTAAACACGAAAGGAGGAAAAAACTCTAATTGCAGTAATTTTATCAATGCTATCCTTCCAGATTAAATGGAACTACTTAAAGTCAGAAGTAAGGAAGTACTTCTTTTTTGTGTTTCTATATTTCTCCATCATTTTATTCAGTCAACCAAATCAATAAGATAATAGTATTAAAGATCTAATTCAAATGTATGTAACAAAAAAATGTCTATTCAGATGTATATGCAACAAGCATCAAGTTTCCAAGAACATACAGGACAGGAGACATAGTAATCATAAGATCCCAACTTACAAAAATCTCCCTTGCAATATTTCTGAGCCTGTGGCATATGAAATATTTCCTCCTACAAAACAAGAGTATCAATCCTATTGAATTTTTGTTGCCAACATCAATCATATTGAAATTAGATAAGCAAGTTTCCTCGAATCATTCCTAGGTACGTACCTTCGAAGGAGAGAAAGATGAACACAGTGGGGCTTGGCTTAGCTTGGTTGGTGGCAAAGATCCAGTGCCGCGCGGCGCGGCAAAGGCCGAGGAGACGTAGGCGGTGTGCGGCAGAGACGAGGACGCGGCACGCACAATGTGAGGGAAACGGCGAAAGGGATTTCGATCAGGAAGGAGCCGGAGTGTGAGAGGGCCAGAGGAGACGGAGGCGCAAGAGGGAAGACGGAGGAGATGGAGGCGAAACACGGTGTGAGGGAAATAACAGGGCCGGATTTGGGGAAGGTGGCGGAGAGTGTGGAGTGTGGAGTGTGAAAGAGGATTTTAGGAGGAGGAGAGTGAAAAGGCGGGGAAGCGGATTTTCTCAGTCAATATCCCTCAAAAGTAAGATCTAGGCCGTCCAAAAATAAATCTAATAGTATAAAAACCGAGTGCGGTAGTTTTTACCACACGCGGTTTTTTGACATATATGAGGTGTCTTTTTCTAAATAGTTCAATCAATTTTTGAACGGTCAGAATTGAGAGATACTGAGGGATATTGAGGAGGAAGGCTTCTGAGCAAATCCGAATCCAAAAAAGTAGGAGTGTTGATAAACTAGGGCAATTTAGCGTCCTGAAATAATATTGGGCCCGCCATAAATTTCAGAGTGCTCCGCCATTGGTAAAGAGCTCAGCCATTATATTTTTGTTAAAAAAGAAAATCTTAAATGAATCAAGGAGACATTATATATAGGTTTTTTTTTTTTTTGGACAAATAGGAAACATTATAGTTAGAACATACTTAACACTCGATAAATATTTAAAGAAAACTTATAAACTGCACTCCAACCATCGTCGTGCCAGCATTTTCTTGGAATAATCATATTATATTAGCATATAATTATTATAAATAGGAATCGAATTAAATCTGGGCATCGGTCAGAGAAATAAATTGTTTTCCCAAAAAAAAAAAAAAATCGTATACCATGCCTTGAGAACTAAAATCAACGTAATTACTTGCTTTAAAAATTAATTTTGATTTGTATTTCAAATTCACCGATATCACGACTTAAATTAAAATAAGACCAAAATTTAATAGGGAAGGCCCGAGTTTTTTTAGCTAACATGAATAATACTCCAAGGCTAAAATGAAAAAGGAATGACACTATTCTGCAAAAGAACAAAAATTAATATAAATTAATTAAGCTGATACAAAATTTAAGCTAACCTGTAAAGAAACAATAATTTCAAAGAGAAAGTCCAAGTCTAGCAACCTCAAATTAATTCCTCAATCCTCAGTAATCCAACTCTACAAAGGTTGTCTTTTTGTAAAGTTTGATGCCAAAACAAGGAACAAATAATCAATATTAGCAAAGAGCAACAGTCCTTGGTAGGAACATGATACTATAAAAAAAAATTAAACATATACTACTATATATATTTTATTTATTTAATTATGAGATGGATATAAATGAATCTTGGAATACTAGAGAGCGAAGGATAAACTTTTCCCTATTGGACAGCCCCTAGGATATAAATGAAGGTATAATATCATTTTTAATTACACATTGACTATCTCAGATAAAATAATTAAAAAAATCATAGTATGAAATAAACTTTAATGATAATTAAAAAAAAGAGGCTATTTTGTTACCAAAAACAAAAAAAGGCTATTTATATTAACATAATCAAATTCAAATTGAGAAATTTTTAAAATTTCTTTTATTAATTATAGTTGGAAAAATAAGAATTTTAAAAATAATTTTAAAGATTTTACAATATATAGGTTGTTTTGATTTATAACCTTATTGAGAGTGTTTGAATATATATGAATTTTTCACTTATGATCTTACTTTCTGTGTGTGTTTTTAGTGATAAGTTGGGGCTATTGAGCTTAATTAAATTATATTTTATTTATTAGGGAAAATGATAGAAAATAAATTTGAAATTGTAAATTATCAAACATGTAACCGATAGTTAATTCTTCATCTCTCTCACACACATATATAGGCTAGTACAAACATAATTATCATCTCTCTCAAATACACACATATTCACCATCACAAGTGCACGAGTCATGCCAAATAATAAAATTATAAGTAGAGATATGGTTTCCACGAGGATTTGATTAATGAATGATCAAGCAAGATATTTAGTGAATTCAATTAAGTTGACCCATGACAAATTTCGGTATGGAATGAGTGATAAATATAAATGATTCTTTAACTTCAATGATTAAATGGAGCCTAAGATTATTTCTCTCATTTGCATTTCATAAAACTAGATCAATTTCCTCTCTATTAGTATTTCAATAAATATATGTGTTAGAAATAGGTTTAAAAGTATTTGACAAAACTTTCTCAAATCAAAATCATGTTTATCTTTTCATCAAAATGTACAATCTCTTACTAAAATTATTGAAAATCAACTTTAAACAGCACACACTATCTCTCAAATTCTCTTTATCTCACAATAATCGCAAAAATTAATCTATTTTTTCATAAGAAATTACATCAATAAATATATTTATTGTATAAATATCATAAATAAAAAAGGAAAAAAAAAAAGACTTTCAGCGGCGACATTAAGTTACCCTTGAAACATACTTACTTTTGGCAGTGACTTATGAGAGTCGCCCTGAAAGTATGACTTTCAGCGGCGACAATTTTTGTCGTCGCTGAAAGTCATATTTTCGACGGTGACAACATAATGTAAGCGGCGACAAAAAATTGTCGCCACCGAAAGTCAAAACTTTCAGCGGCGGCATTAAGAGTCGCCACTGAAAGTCTTTTTTTTTTTTGTAGTGTATGTATAACTTCTTCTTTTTTTTATACATAGGCGATAGGGGGATGGGGGGATCGAACCCAGTACAAGGGGGTGGGAAGACTACTCTCAATACCACTGCACTACTAGTAGTGCCGGTGTATGTATAACTTTATATACATGTGCAAACCATTATGTGAAATGTGTTGAGAACACAAGATAGTTAGTAGGGCCTAGTAGACTAGTGGGTCCTTGGGTCACGAACCCTATTAAGCATTCATATGAGAAGGGCTAATACCTAGTTGAATACCCAGTGCTATGGGAATGGACCGATTGGGTCCTATATTTGCAATCGATGTTGCTTGTCTTGTTATCTCTGAATATTGAATGTGTTTGTTAGTTGACTACTATATACTATGTATGATTTTTATATGAGATTAACTGTTACTTCGAGATTCATTTGAATCTCAGAAGTTTCCACTAGTTTAGATCGTGAGCAGTGCAGTGAATGTGGTTCCAACAGCAAGGCAGTCAATACCGACAAGTGAGGGTTTCGGTTTCATTCAGTTATGGACGTTGGTTATATACATTTTTGTAGTAGAATTTTGAAATTTCTAAATATTATGTACAGACACTATGGGGATTCCTATTATATAATCAAATATTTTATATCAGTATATATATATGTTATTTCTATTTTTCCCATTGAGCTGTGCATTAATTCTCTGATAAATGTTGAAATATTAAAGGGCTTTGACAATTACTCTGTATTGTGACAATTTGGAAACTCTACACATCACTAAGAATCCAGATTTTCATGAACGAAAGAAGCTTGTTGAAATATATTTTTATTTTGTAAAAGAACGGGTCCAATGAAAGGGGATAGAACCTATAAAGATTTAGACGAAGGAGCAACTCACGTTAGGGAAAACTCAATTCAAGTACTTCAGAAGCAAAATGGGCATTGTCAATAACTTTAGGGGAAGTGAAGAATAATATCTTATTATTACTACCAAATCATCATGTACTTTTAGTATCTTTAAGTAATTAGGATTGTAATTCCAAATCCAAATCACAATAGATTCAGGATTTCCCAGTTAGAGAGTTCATGTGATCTTGTCATCTACATATGTGTCTATATATATCATATGTACTGTTCGTCATTTTTGAATATATGATATTTGAGAGTTTCCATAAAATTTATCTCGTAGGAAGAAGCTCTGTATATTTCTGAGTGTTATTCTCTTTCTCTGTCTTTCATAATATTCTAGACGAGCTGCTTTTAAATTGGTGTCCTTTACTTTAAACAAAAGTACAAATGTATTGCCGTTTTCGCCGTTCACTCATCTCTCACACACATGTATATTGGGTAATTTATTATCTTTATCTTTTTCTTATAGAAGAAAAGGTCAAAAAAAAAAAAAAGTATTGCCGTTTTCACCGTTGCATGGGTTTTTTGTTGTTCCAAAAAAAAAAAATTGCAAGGGTTTTTACTATTCATGTAAGAGTACAAGGAACAATAATATGGATACGGGCTTACATCCTTTGCGAACTAGCGTCCACTGCCTTCCTTTACTTAGAACCTTCCTTTACTTAGAACAGTGTCATTTTGGCACAAAACACTCACCTTGTTCCTTTTTTATATTTTAGGGCATTGCTAGGTATTATAAAGATATTGAATTGTATTAAAAATATACTTCATATTTTTGAAAAATTATTTTAAGATCTTAAAAAAATATTTCAGGTACCGACTAATATTAAAAATATACTTTACGATGTTTTTTTAAAGATCTAAAATAACTTTTTAAGATCATGAATTATTTTTTTAATATCTTGAAGTATTCTTTCAATACCATTCAAGTATTCTTTTTAAGATCTATTTGACTTTAGTAGTTGAAAAAAATGATGGCATTTAATGGAGGTTAAACTGTAGAGAACAAATTGTTAAATATGAACTAAAATTCAATATTTTCATTTAGTTGCTTATATCCGAAGAATTAGGCAAGTTGTTAGTTGTAAGGGAAAAGGATTATGATGTGGAATTGGGTCAATTAGGTTTTAAGTTGGTCTGTGCAATGGTTTGGAGCTTGATTCTTTTGTTTGAAATATGGCATTGCGCAGATCAACCAACATATCGCAGTAAGAAAGGTTATTAGACATAATAAAGTAGGGCTGTTTATTTATATTTTTCTTTCTCCTTCAAAAACCTCATTTAATATAGAAAAGTTAAAAATTAATGGGAAAATTACAATAAAGGACCAAGAGAAAATAATATTTATTATAAAGAACCATAAAAATTATAATTACTTAATTAGGAGGACCCAACATTATAATATAAATTTAAAATTACTAAATTGTCCATAATCAATCCTCATGTATTTTCTCTTGTACTCATAATTAAAAAAAAATAACTAAAATTAAAACCAAAACTACCCATCATGATATGATTATATCTTTTTCTTTTTTACAATATATTATTTAATTAACAATTGTTAAACTCACATTTTTCTTAATTTTTATTTTTCACCAATTTATATTATCAAGTTGCCTAATTTATATTATTAACATTGATATCAATTTTTAAGCTCTTTTTATAAAAATAAAAACTAAACTTATTTCATATTTTTTAGGATATAATAGGTTAATTATATTTTTTTAAATTTTATTAACATTACCTGAATGTTTTAACCCACATAAATTTCTTCTTAAAAAAAAATAAATCATACAATTTTTCTTGATTTAACCTATATGATAAATTATAAAAGACCTTGAATTTTATTAAAACTATATAATTCCATTTTTAGTTAAAATTTTTGTTGATTTTAAAAAGTATATAATTTTTACAATTGAAGAATTCGTAATTTTGTTTTCATAGATATATAATCAATTTGTGAAAATCAAGAAAGGCATTGTTGAATTTAATGAAACTTAGAATTTTGTATTAGTTTTAAAAATAGAATGGGGAAGAGAATGTAAGAAGGAATGTAGAAGATCCTGTTAGAGGCATTTTAGTACTTCTAATTTTATATTTTTATATTTGATCCTTCTAAATTATTACAATTTTTATGGTCCTTCTCCACAAATATTTTTTCCTCTTCCTTCATTCTAATTTTCCCAAAGTTATTTCAATTTAAAACATGCTTAATGAGTTAACTACTGTTTATTTATTCTAATGAATTAGTTAAAATAACTATACTACCTCCATTCCTTAATATAAGAGTTAATTGGGTTTGAATTTAGTCTTAAATATAAGACTCCATCCACTTTATCTCCTAAATTTATATTTTTTTCCCCAAAAGTATCCCTATTAATTACACATATTATGGAGTTTCTATCTAATAGTAGTTAGGATAGAAGATAATATTTTAGAAAAACCAAGTTATATTTGTTATCCCTCGTCTTTGGGCTCAACTGGTACCAAATGAAGGGGGTTTGATCCTAGAATTGGTCAAAGCGCTCAGGGAGGTATTGAAGTTCCTAGGTGTCTAGGTAAACGCTTAAGGATAATAGACGGCTCGCCCTGCCTAATATCGATATCACCTAGGAGGAAAGAAGATTTTACCCTCCCTTGGATTGTGAGTGAACCATATCCCTTTCATAAAATTTTTTATCAATAATAATAATAAGGGTTAAGGTGCCAAAATACACATGTGCTTTTCTCCGAGGAGAGCCCAGTAGCAAATGCTTTTTTTGGATGCAAAAGTGCACACGTGGTTACAAATTAGGTGCAAAAATACCGTTTGACCGTTAAGTTTGACTTTGACTGTTAAGTTTGACTTTGACCGATGACGTGACATTTCAAAGGTACAAAAATACACATGTGATTTGTCAAGAAGAGCGCCCAACAACAATTTTTTTTTAAAAAATTTAATAATTTTATCTCAAGATCCTAAAATAATTTTTCAAGATTATGAAGTATTTTTTTAGTATTAGTCAGTATCCTTTTAGTACCGGTCAATACTTGAAATATTTTTCAAGATCCTAAAATAATTTTTCAAGATTATGAAGTATTTTTTCTACACCAGTGAGTATCCTGAAAGTACTTTTTAGTACCAGTCAGTACCCTGAAATTTTTTTTTAGTGTCAGTCAGTATCCTTTTAGTATCGGTCAATACTTGAAATATTTTTTCAAGATCCTAAAATAATTTTCAAGATTATGAAGTATTTTTTTTTACCAGTCAGTATCTTGAAAGTACATTTTAGTACTAGTTAGTACCCTGAAATATTTTTTTCAGATACTAACTAGTACAGAAAAAATACTTCATAATCTTGAAAAATTATTTTAGGATCTTGAAAAAATATTTCAAGTATTGACTGGTACTAAAAGGATACTGACTGATACTAAAAAAATACTTCATAATCTTGAAAAATTATTTTAGGATTTTGAAAAAATATTTCAAGTGTTTACCGGTACTAAAAAGATACTGAAAAAAAATATTTTAGGGTACTGACTGGTATTAAAAAGTACTTTCAGGATACTGACTGGTACAGAAAAAATACTTCAAAGTATCTTTTTACTACCAGTTAGTACCCTGAAATATTTTTTTCAGATCTAAAAATAATCTTTTTAGTACCAGTTAGTGCCCTGAAATATTTTTTTCAAATCTAAAAATAATTTTTCAAGATTATGAAGTATTTTTTCAATACAGGTCAGTATTCTAAATATCTTTTTAACACCCAGTAGTAATTAAAATAAAATTATTAAATTAAAAAAAATTTTGTTGTTGGGCGCTCTTCTTGACAAATCACATGTGTATTTTTGCAACTTTGAAATGCCACGTCATCAGTCAAAGTCAAACTTAACGGTCAAAGTCAAACTTAACTGTCAAACGGTATTTTTGCACCTAATTTGTAACCACATGTGCATTTTTGTACCCAAAAAAAGCATTCACTACTGGGCGCTCCTCAGAAAAAAGCACATGTGTATTTTTACACTTTAACCCTAATAATAATAACAACAACAACAACAACTTATTTAAAAAAAAAATTAACATAACTATCTTTTTTAATTTACTCAAATTAGTCAACTAGCTTTTATATAAGGATGGGGAGCTTGCTTACCAAGCCACCCACTTGAGAAGTTCTTCATCACAATCTAATAAACTTTATAAATGTCTGACCTGACTAATACATACATACATTTTATCCATATATATCTCAACTTGAAAGAATTCCTCAAAATCTAACAACACCTTCAGTAAAATTATACTGAGACATGGTTAATAAAATAAAGGGCTAACATAATATTTGGTCTCTCAAGTTTCAAACCATAGTTTTAGACTTTTAATCTCTAAATGAGAAAAATGGTTCAAGTTTTTATCAAATCATTGGGACCAATGTTTTAAACAAAATAAAACTTGAGGGAGCAAAATCAAAACAAGAACAAATCTGAGAACCAAAGACTATATTGACCCTAAAATAAAAATCAGCATAGGGAAAAGGATGCTTAATTAATAAATGAAAGAATGTATTAACCCTAATATGAATAAAAGTCTTGAGACTCAAGGGTATAGTATCATATCAAGATCACACAGTCAACATGATGCTTAAATTAATATTTCATAGTAGGACGAAGCTCAGATTGATTAGCTTTTCAAATCTTAATCATCTCTCTGACGCCCAAGCTCCTCAGACTGATTAGCTTTCAAATCTTGATTATCTCTCTGCCTTTTCTTTTTCATTATAAGCTGATCTGCTGTTTTGCAGTGGAATCTATATGATAATGGCCTAGCAGCTCCTGTCTTCCGATCCCATCCTCTCACACAGAGGAACCCTATCAAGGACAATTCCCACCACCATCACAATTTTTACTCATTCTGATTATAAATTAACTAAAACTCAACATCATTGCCTTCTTACCTCTCCAAAAACAATCTTGAATTTCTTCCAATGATGAATCTGCTTTGATACAAGATTGTCAAATATTAGGCTTTTATCATATACAAGTATACAGTCAAATCTATATTATGCCTAGTTGCGTACGTACTACTTATTATATTGGCTGTTGAAGTCCCAAAATATGCAGTTCGAGTATCAAGATTCCACAGCAAACTTGTAGGAACATCGATTGGGTTTTGACTAGAATCGGCATCAGCAAATACCTGCAAAACATATTACAAAAGCTTCAACTGGATGAAATGGATATAATCAGGTTAATTTATATGATCTACCTCATTAACTTGAAAATAAGTCCCATTTAGTGGAAATCTCCCCTTTGTTGCAGTTCGACAAGGTACCTGTTGGGTTAAAATGGATTATTGACTTATTATTATTAAAATTAGAGTTTAAGCCATACAACATCTTACTTACCAAAATAGTTCCTGGTACCGTCCAGTTGCCTTCTTCCTCAATCTTATTGCAAGATAAATAATTGTTGTTTAAGTAATGACTTTGGTTTTGAGCTGCTTCACATGATTCTTCCTTTAACTCTCCTAATTTTAGACAAACCAATAAAATAAACTTTTACAAATCAATTGGGTGGTAAAATGAACATACATTCAATTCTTCAAACTACTATATGTATGTGATTCATTTTTACAATATTGCACCTTGTGTCCACATGACGAGAAGATAGTTGGAAGGATCGTCATCCTCTCTCCTTGGGAACTGCAAATAAAAAGACTATAGATTAAGAAGAAATAATTTATATGACAAAATTTTCTTTTATTCTATAAAAAGAAAAAAAAAATCCTACTTACCCCATTTAAGAGAGGATGTGCATCAGGAAGCACATAACTTCATGAAAAGAAAGCACATAAGAGAAAAATTAGAAGACTGGGTATTTCTAAGCCTCAACAATTAAGAAATGAAAGACTGAAGTGATGAAAGTTAATAATAAATTGTAAAGCTATTGATTCAGATATTAAATTCATGAGGAAAACTTTTTGACATTATGAAGTAATATTGCATACAAAGCTATAAGGAGCCAATAACTTACACCATACGTTTTGTCCTTAAACGAGTGACACATTTCAATTTTGGCATGAATTTAGATGCCCTATTTGAATCATAAACAACCACTATATTTGAATTCTCTATGTCATTTAGTTCAAAGTAGTTGTCACTTGCTTTCAATTGTTCTTTATCAAGCTTTAATGTTGATAACTCCTCAAAGTAATCATCACCCTTGCAAAAGTCTTCTACATCTTCTATCTCACCCCGGCTCGGTGATGTCGGTGATGTAGGGAGGTTATTTTCACGACTTGGTGATGCAGGAAAATCAATAATAGGATCACAATCATTCACATTAATATTACTTGGCCTTCCATCAGCATTGTTTTGAGGGAGGGCAAACATTGTACTGCATATATACCACCAAAAAAAAACTCAATCACATATTATATGTCAATACTCAATTTTCTAGCACAAAATTATACAAATCAGACTCCTACTGTACTGCATATATACCAAAAAACAACAACAACAGATACTCAGTTACATATTATATTTCAACACTCAGCACAAAATTATACAAATCAGACCCATACACTTATTCATTCATACGGACTGCATATATACCAAAAAACAACAACAACAGATACTCAATTACATATTATATTTCAACACTCAGCACAAAATTATACAAATCAGACCCATACATTTATTCATTCATACGTTCATGGTTAAAAAAAAAAAAAGTAAATTGTTTTGCGGACCTATATATATGACATCAATATAGGTCTCACTTCTTTTATCTTCATCTTTCTCCAAATGCACCATATACATTTACTTTTGATCAAATGTAGTATATACCTTCTGAGCAAAAAAAAAAATGTAGTATATACCTTGGAACAGCACTTGCAAAATGTTTACATTCTCCTCTCATTGGAGAAGCTTCATTCATACGTTCATGGTTTAAAAAAAAAAAAAAGTAAATTGTTTTGTGGACCTATATGACATCTCACTCCTTTTATCTTCATCTTTCTCCAAATGCACCATATACATTTACTTTTGATCAAATGTAGTATATACCTTGGAACAGCACTTGCAAAATGTTTACATTCTCCTCTCATTGGACAAGCTTTGCAATTGGGTCGTCGCTTGGTGCAAAATACCTAAAAACATGTATGTATATATTATGAGTTAAATTTTCTTTCTCTCAAGAAAAGTGAACAATCAATGACTCATCAATGGTTAAAAGAATGACAAATACCTTTCCAAATGTGATGAGATGATAATGCAACTGATACCTATATAGAGTAAAAAGGGATGGAGAAAGGAATTATTTATCCATAATGGATAAGTTTACAGCAACAAAAAAAAAAAGAAAAAAAAAAGAAATAGGTGGTACTTACAATGTCGGTTGGTCAAGAGTACATAATCGAGGCCAAAGATACTGTTGTACCATGTCAATTACAGGATACCTATAAAGAGGAGAAGATAGTTAAATTTCCTCATTTGGTGGTGAGTTTAGCTTATAAAAAAGAGTTAAACAATCAAACACATACGCATCTAACATATGGAATTCAAGTGATCCGGGTAATGGTTCAAGGGGAACCCATCCTAATCGAACTGCTATTCTTCCAACATTTACATCCACCTAAGAAAAATGCATTGTACATATAAAAGTCATTACTATAAATCCAAAAAATTACTTCCTTAAACATTTACGTATTTGTAGATTCTTACTGGAAAAGCAACTTGCTCAAGTGCTAAAAGTCTTATGCATTCCACACTCTTCAATCCCAATCCATAAACTTTCAGAAGATAGTCCCTGTAAATAATGTAGAGAATTTATTGTACTTGTCACTTCATAACATATGTTTGGTTTAATGATGATGATGATGTCATCACACATAAAACTTACTTTACTTTGTTGGGTGGAGCATGTCTTAACCATTCAAGATCCATGCTCCCATGCATTTCAACCAACATATTCAGTAAAGCCTATAGATAATGAAAGAAAAATATTTTCAGTGGCAATAATAGTAAAAATACATAAAAGTTCATAATTACTATCCGATTTAATTGTTATATAAAACGTAATTGAACTGGACCTGTACTCTTAGTGCAATCATGTTGTGTTGACCACGACCTTCAATAGCCTTAGCAACTTTATCAACGTCTGCGCATCTCACTGCTTCCCAATCAACTGAGTCAGTATGATTATTATTTCGTGGTGTGCAGTATTGTATATACTCTCTTCTTAAGGATTCCCAATATTGCTTGTCTTCTTCCTCAGCTTCTTGATCTTCCTTCATCTTTCTCTCTTGCTCGGTTTGATCACCTTTTTTCCTTATAGAAGTGGACTTTTTCTTGCCAAAAACCATACCAGGAGAATATAGTTTTTTATTCCCCATGTTTAAACTATTATTTGTTGTACAACATTCTGAGGAATTTTCATGTTTCAACAGAGGCATGTTCTCTTTTCCTTCTTCAGAAAAAGTTTTGATAGGAAAGGTAGATGCAAGACACATGTAGGCTGAACTGTTTACAATAAAAATTGAAACATAATTAATAAAATTTAACCCACTATCCATATCAAATATATTTAAACCATCAAAACTAACCTTGATAAATGATCCGAGACATTTTGGGTTAAGAATACTCCAATGACAGAATCTAAAACTGAACCTTTCCAAGGCAAAAAAGATCTATTTCCTGAAAAGTTTATGATTTTATCATCAAAATACTTCATATCATAAAAATGTTCATGGTAATATTGATAAAAAGTATAATGCTTACCAAGAAAGTTATGCATGCAAGCAATAAAAGCGTCCACTCTTCTTGAAAAAATTGATCTTTCTTGCTTCCAATATTCTCTATTACCTTCATCTTCATCGTGTGACTTTCCATGCATAAGTAAATTCCATTCTTTTGAAGTTTCTAAATCAAGATTAACCTTTGCTTTGTAAGGAAAGGGCACACCATTTTGACTACGGTAAGAAATTAACTCGTTGTTAACTTTTACTCCTCGACCCTTTTTTCTTCCTTTATAAGAAAGAAGCCTCCTGTCTTGATTTTGGTAAGGAACTTCCTTCATAATGTTCATGGACTGGAATTCCTTAATAAGATCCTTCATTTGCTTATTTGGTATTTTCATATTCGCTTCAGCCTTCTTTGCTTCCTTCATTCTCTTCCTCTTTGGATTGCAAATTACAATAAGACTCTCTAAGTTGATTTTCCGCTTGGCATAATATGATCGCTTTCGCTTTTTGTTCCACTGAAATGGCAATTCCCGCTCTTTGATGTATAGAAATGATAATTCTCCGTATTGAATCCTTTTCTTTTGAGTTTTTGATCGCTTTCTTCTAGGAATTTTGAGCTTCATTCTTCTAAATTTTGTAAGTAAAGGACAACTCAAGTTGACAGCTCCCTTTTGAGGTATTTTCTTCTTCAGTATCGGTAAAGAATCACCTTTAAAACCCAATTCATCGAGCTCATCCTGCATATGTAGAGGTTTTTCAGAATTTTCCTCTTGTTGAAATGTCAAAAGCCTCTTGCATGACTCTCGTAAAGAATCACCTTTGAGCTTATCCTGCACAGGTAGAGGATTTTCAAAATTTTCCTTTGACTCAAATGTCAAAGATAGCATACATGACTCTCTTTTTGAATGTAAGGGACATTTTTTTGATATGATATCATCTTTTGGAGTAGAAATCAATTCATCTTGAACTTCAGCAAGATTTGTCCTATTGAGTTTGTCTTCATCCACTTTTGAAGCACCCTCTTTTGATTCCTTTCTTGACTTTGATTTTTGAGTCTTTTTATGATTCCTATTGTCACCATCCACCATGAAAATGTGCTCTCCCTTAGTCTTGCTTTCATTGGGCACTTTGGGCGTTGTCTTCCGTTTTATTTGGCCTTTCACCTTCGGCCAATATACTTTCTTCTTCTTCTTCTTCTTTTTCGTAGGTGTTGCAACATAATTATGTCCATCTGCCTTTCCTTTATTGTCTCTTAAAGTAGAGGTAGCAAAGACTGGTGAAGGTTCAATAAGTTTGTCATTAAGATCATAACCTATATTTAAAGACAACTGGTTAGAAAAATGCCCGTAACCAGAGTAAATTAGCACATTCTCTATTTACTTATTATCATCAACATTATTTAACCAAAACCATCATCACCATTAGCAGTTTCAATGTCGTCTTCTTGTGGAGCTGAAAAAATCAAAGTTTCAGCATAAATGGGACAATTGAGTCTCAGGGGAATCTCCTTTCCTGGGCTTGGGATGCCAAAGCTTGGTGACAATCCAGCAAATTTTTCATTAATATCGCAACCTGCATTCAAACATAAATTGCTCAAAAAATGATGCTAACAAGAATAAATTAGCTCATTTGCAAATTACTCAAAACTAATGACATCACATTTACTTTCGGATAATGGAGCCGCATTGTTCATGGTTGATGATTCTTCATGGGGTATCGAGACTGCAA
This sequence comes from Acacia crassicarpa, assembly GCA_034222035.1. Taxonomy (NCBI): domain Eukaryota; kingdom Viridiplantae; phylum Streptophyta; class Magnoliopsida; order Fabales; family Fabaceae; genus Acacia; species Acacia crassicarpa. Next base: position 39,790,947 of record JAWXYG010000011.1, read on the forward strand.
AACTAGCCCTTTTGTTCAATGGAGTCGAAATGACTAAGGATTCATCGCAGGTATGGGACAAGGGTGTAGACTTTGCGGGGGTGCTTGGAAGCCATTGATTATCACCAATTAGGTTCATCTTACTCCTTCTTTGATAGACGTTTAGGAATGACATTCTTCATTCAAAGAATATGAGAAAACCTTCAACCCTAAAAGAAAAGGCTCATCATTAGCATAATTTGTATTTCTTTTTAACTCAGATTTCATTCATAGAAGACAACTCAATAAAATTTAAGAAGCATAGTGGAAAAAAATTCAATATAAACTTTAAGCTTCATTCTCCTGCAGGGGTGACAATTAGAAAACTCTGAAACCCCAAAGACAGAGTTAAATCAGCCGCAGAAAATCTTTCTGAGTTCGAAAACCAAACCAGAAAAGGTCAGCAAAATGTATAACAAAATACAAAATATAAATGTATGTCGTTATTGTCTGTTTCACATTTTTATGCCGCGCCGCCCCGGCCCCCGGGGGTGTTTATTTCATATCTGTTAAGTAATTTTAATTTTAAATGATCAATTGAAAAAATAAACTAACATTAAGTTTATTGACTATGTTGCGATACTGTGCACCGACACCGACACGAAACATGACACAATACGACACTCGACCGACCCACTAATCCTAAAAAAAATCTAAATTTTGACATGTTAGGACACGTTTTGAGATTAAATATATATTATAATTTACATTTAAATTTAATTATTTTCATCTTCATTTTGTAAAATCATTTATCATAGATTCGGCTTCATTATAAAAGTCGTGCCTCATCAGAAAAGGAAAATAAGAAAAATTCATTATCAATTTAGTAATATTCAATGCCACACATATTTTTTAAAAATAGGAATGTCGGATGTCCGACACACATATTTTTAAAAAATAGGAGTGTCCGTGTTTCATAGTTTATTGATAACAATCCAAATAAACAAAATTCAGAGGAGCATTTACTACAAAATAAGAGCAATGAATATTACGCAAAATAAGAGCAATGACAACAATAGAAGAGGGTCGAAAAATTCATGGAAAGCTTTCATAAACTATTTACGCAAATGGAAACAAAACTATATATGAATCAAAACCTGATGAACGAAACCGGATAAGCTTGGACCTCAAGGAAAGAAATAATTGGAAGTCAATTCAAGCCAATTCAAGCTCGCGAGGGGAAAATCAGCTCGTCGGCCTTCAGCGAAAACAGTTGATTTTTGTTTTTAAAAATATCCTGCAAAAGAGATGTCATGAGAGTATGGAAATTACAGAATCACTTTTTCAATAGAGAATTAAATATGCGGCTGAAATAATACATTTTACGAAGAAGAGAAATAGAAAAGAGATGAAGGGAGGAGTAGCGAAAGTTTCAGATCATTCTCACCGGGCGCTGACTTTTGTAACGGAAGGAAAAGCATAGATATTGCATTTGCATTTTCAAAGATTCTCTATAGATACTGCGTTTGGATTTCCAAAGATTCTCTATATTGCTACAAATACATTTAATGGGATATAATATATTTTAATTTTTGTCAATTTAAAAATATTATTCGCACAGATTTAAAAAATTTAAGGCTTCTGTTAGGCTTTAAAATTGTGCTCAGTAAAAAAAAAAATGTGCAAAGAATATTTTACGGTTAAATCATCCCTTATTCTCCTAACGGAATATAAAAAACCTGCATCCCATAAAACTTATTATAGGTATAAATAATCTCCGCAAACGTGCATAAACCCATAATCCCTAAATTTTCAAAGATGTCTCAATATCTTCATCATTCTTCGATCGCAAAACCTATCATTGAATCACTGGTCTATACCACAAAATTACTAAAACTGACTAATCCTTTATTATATATTACTCCTATAATCTATTCTTAAAACCTGATGAACGAACCTGGGCCTCAAGGAAAGAAGCAACTGGGAATCAATTTAAGCTCACGAGGTAAAAATCAGCTCTTTAGCCTTCTGCAAAAACGGTTGATTTTTGTTTTAAAGAACACCCTGGTTGATTTTTGTTTTAAAGAACACCCTGGAAAAGAGATGATACATTTTACCAAGAGAAAGAAGATAAAAGAGATAAAGACAGAAGTAGCAAAGGTTTCAGATTATTCTCACCGATCTCTTTAATATGGGGTGCTTCAGAATATTGGACACACGAGAAATGAAAGCCGCCAGATTCGTAACGGGAAACAAAAACAGTGGAGCCACTAATGAAAGAATTGAAAGCCGCCAGATTCGTAACGGGAAACAAGAACAGTGGAGCCACTAATGAAAGAATTGCCAAAGATTCTCTATAAATATTGCTACAGATAAATTTAATAGGATACTAGAATACATTTTATTTTATTTTATATATATAGGGACCAGAAGTAAATATTGCTACAGATACATTTAATGGGATATATATATATATATATATATGGACAAGAAGTAAATAAAGCTTTTTCCGATTGTACATTCAAAAATATTTTCTTCACAAATTTAAATTTTAAGGCTTCCGTAAGGTTTTAAAATTATGCTCAGGTGAAAAGGATTTTAAAATTGTGCAAAGATCTAGAATATTTTACAGTTAATTCATCTATATTCCGTTAAAGGGGTATAATACCGATAAATAATCTCCTCAAATTTCCGTGTCCGTGCCTAAACCCTAAATTTTTAAAGATTTCTCTATCAATATTGAACAGGCTATTTTATACCAACAAGCTGTTGTGTTGAGGTGGTTGGAGGTTTTTTCCAATAAAAAGGAAAACATAAGTTCAAATCCCAAAAGTGTACTTGTTGAGAAAGAGGGATTTTTACCGAAATAAATAAAAAAAATAAAAAAATTACCTGATTAGAGCACCTCTGAAAATATTTTCCAGACTAATGCAGTTAAATGTGTAGTTTGACTGACGCCATGTGTTACGTCAAGACCTCCAACGTCACTGCGCACTGGTGTCAGACTATCTGACGCACGCCTGACAAGTGGCGTCACCTGTTGTGACGCTACTTCAATTTGAATTGAATGAATGGACGCCATGTGGCGTCCATTTTTTTAAAAAAAAATTAATTATATATAAAATTATAGATAATAATTATAAATAATTAAAAAAGTAAATAATAATTTTAATTTAAAATTATAAATAATAATTCTAATTAATTATAAATGATAAAAAGAATAAATAATAATTTTAATTAATAATTAAAGGAATTAAAATATTTAAATGCATTATAAACCTCAGGATATAAGACTAATTAGTAAATTAATTAATTAGTGAATTTATTATAAACCGTAAGATGGATAACTAATATATTTTCTGAAATATGTTGTATATTATTATTTATAGAGTATAGATAAGATAAGCTTAAATAGATAATAATAATTAGTCACATAATTAATTTACTAATTAATTAGTCAGAAAATAATTAATTAGTAACTTAATAATATAGTGTGTTATTGTAAATTTTTATTAGTCACTAATTAATTAGTCAGAGAATAATTAATTATGTGACTAATTATTATTATCTATTTAAACTTATCTTATCTTATAAATAATAATATACAACATATTTCACAAAATATATTAGTCATCCATCTCAAGGTTTATAATAAATTCACTAATTAATTAATTTCCTAATTAATCTTGTATCCTGAGATTTATAATGCATTTTAAATATTTTAATTCTTTTAATTATTGATTAAAATTATTATTTATTCTTTTTATTATTTATAATTAATTAGAATTATTATTTATATTTTAAATTAAAATTACTATTTACTTTTTTTATTATTTATAATTAATTATAATTATTATTTATAATTTTATATAAATAATTATATTTTTTTAAAAAATGGACCCCGGTCCATTCAATTCAATTGAATTGAATAAAGGTGACGCCACTTATGGTGTCAGAGCAGGTGACGCCACCTGTCAAGCTGGCGTCAGATAGTCTGACAGTGTGCAATCGCGTCGCAAGTCTTGACGCGATACGTGGCGTCAGTCAAACTGTACCTTTGACTGCATTAGTCTGGGAAATATTTTCAGAGATGCTCTAATCAGGTTATTTTTTTTTATTTTTTTTCTTATTTTGGTATAAATCCCTGAGAAAGATCAGAACCTTTATACTCTACTACATCTTGAGGGGAAAACCTTGACCAATCAAAGAAAAATAAAGGCTATTATGTGTATGTATATATGTGTGTGTATATATATATATATGGGCGAAGAAACGATTTTACACACGAAATTTTCCCTCAGGAGCGCCCAGCACCACGAAGTTTTCTGAGGAGCAAAAGTACACACGAAGTTACATTTTGGGAGCGCCCAGCACCACGGTCGTTAGTCAACCGTTAGTTGACCAACAACTTGGATGGAATGCTGACGTGGCGTTGACTTGGACTGATGCGCTGATGTGGAATTAAAAAAAATCAAAAAATTAGGAAAATTTTTTTAAAAAAAATTAGAAAAAAATGAGGAAAAAAATTAAAATAATTAGAATAAATATTAAAATAATCAGAAAAAAATTCAAAAAATTAAAACAATTAGAAAGAAATATTTTAAAAATTAAAATAATTTTTAAAAAAATCGAAAAAACTAGAAAAGAATTCAAAAATGAGGAAAAAAATAAAAAAAAAATTTGGAAAAATTCGAAAAAATTCGCAAAAAAATTCAAAAAATGAGGAAACAAATTAAAATAATTAGAAAAAAATATTAAAATAATTATAAAAAATTCAAAAAATTAGGAAAAATTCAAAAAATTAAAATAATTAGAAATAAATTAAAATACCCCCGCCAGTGACCACCCTACCGTCGGCGATCGGTTGCCCTTTATTATATACATGGTTGGACGGAAGGATGGGTTTTCGAAAGAAACGATAGATTAAAGGAGAAGAATGTGACAATGCCCATTAAATTAAAATAAAGGAAAAATAAAAAATAATTTAATCTTTTGGACTAAAGGAGAATAATGTGACAATGCCCATTTTAATTTATTTCTAATTATTTTAATTATTTCCTAATTTTTTGAATTTTTTTATAATTATTTTAATTATTTTCCTCATTTTTTGAATTTTTTTGATGATTTTTTCAAATTTTTTAAATTTTTTTTTCTAATTATTTTTATTTTTCCTCATTTTTTTCTAGTTTTTTTTTATTTTTTAAAAAATTATTTTAATTTTTTAAAAATTTCTTTCTAATTGTTTTAATTTTTGAATTTTTTCCTAATTATTTTAATATTTATTCTAATTATTTTAATATTTTTCTAATTATTTCAATTTTTTCTCATTTTTTGAATTTTATTTCTAATTTTTTCGAATTTTTTAAAATTTTTTCCTAATTTTTTGATTTTTTTTATTCCACGTCAACGCGTCAGTCCAAATCAACATCAAGTCAGCGTCACGTCAACATTCCATCCAAGTTGACGGTCAACTAACGGTTGACTAACGGTCGTGGTGCTGGACGCTCCCAAAACGTAACTTCATGTGTATTTTTGCTCCTCAAAAAACTTCGTGGTGGTGGGCGCTCCTGGGGGAAAACTTCGTGTGTAAAATCACTCCTTCGCCCTATATTATATATATATATATATATATATATATATATATATGAACAAGAGGTAAACCCGATAAACATTTTCACAAATTTAAAAGTTTAAAGCTTCAGTCAGGTTTTAAAATGGGAGAATTCCATTTAAATCAATTTGAAATACCCAAATCAAAATTCGGGCCTACCTTGTTAACAAATCCCAAAACTGGCCAAGAGGACTTATTAGAGATTAATGAATATTATTAAAAGACCATAATGCCTCTCTCGTCATTCATGAGTCATTAGGAAAAAAAATAAAAGAGTAAGACAAACTAGGGCTTTTGAGCGACAAAATTAAAGAAGAGAAGAAATAGAGTCAACAAATAAAATCAAGAGGTAAGTTATGAGAATTTCTCTTTAACCCTAGTATGTAGAATCTAGTTAGTGTTGATGGAATGATGGAAAGTGTCAACACAAAAATAAGTCTACAGATATAGGATAATCATCCTAAACGCATTAAGAAAAAAATTGATTTTATTATAATAATGAATAATAAATAATTATAAATTATATACCTCCACTATGATGCAATTGAAAAAATAATAATAATGAAGACGAAGAGCTATTGAGATGGTTTTTTCTCACTCGACACCATATTTAAACTTTGAAGTTATGTTACTCTGTCAAAAGAGTACATAATCCTTAATTCCATATAGGATAAGCATATAGTTGGTGAATCAGCCAAATAAATGTCATGGTGGGGAGAAAAGTCCAATTGAGACGGAGATTTTATCAATAGAAAAAGAATGAGAACAAAAAAGAGAAAAAACAGGGGAAAAAAAAAAATAGCAGGAGGTGATATCCACTAATTCAGAAATCCTTAACGAGAACTCTTGGCCCAATTCAAGATTTGATCAAAATGCATGTCTAAATCTGGATTTGAGCATTTCAGATAGATGCAAATGAGATTTTACCTTTTAAAAGTGTGCAATGAATATTTTACGTTTAATTCATCTATTATTCCACTAAAGGAGTATAATACCTTATTAACCATGCATCCCTTTAAAACTTATTATACATATAAGGGGTTATCGTTTGTCATGTCACTTGATATAATATTATCCCAAGTCACCCAAAACTACATAATTTTGAGTTAAAGGAATTAATGAACTCTCAAAATCACGTAGTTTTGGGGTTAGGGGAATTAATAAAGAATCTTTTGATAAAATTTATATAATAAATACAAAAACATCCTTTATTAATTTCCTTAACTCCCACAACGACATAGTTTTGGGGTGAAACAATAAACCCTACATATAAATAATCTCTGCAAATTTTCATGAACACGCCCATAAATCTCCTAAATCTTTTTTTAATCATAAATTTCCTAAATTTTGATTTTTAATAAAATAATGAACTAATCCATTGTAAATAAGTTATTCGCACAAATTTAAGATTTTAGACTCTTGTTACTCATAAACTAAAAATAGAAGGAATACCTATTAATTATGTGAATTTTATTATACCATTATTACTATTATTATTGTAAATTATTTTCTTCAGTACTCATTTATGAGGGTTCCTACGTTTTTCTGCCAGCCATTGATGTGTATTCCAAATCTTCTTTATATTCAAAATAAGGACGAGAGCTATCAATTATTTATATCTGAATATAAATAGAATATTTTTAATTTCATATAAATACTTTGAACATAAAATATAAAGAGAGTATTTATCAACATCTGATCTATCAATATCATTAGGAGTATCCAGATCATATCCACACAATATGCATCCCAAGATACTCGCCCCAGATATCACAACAAGCCGAGATACCCGCCTCAGACACCTCTATAAATATAGAGGTCGACTAAGCAGGTGCACATGTTCTAACTTACCACCTTACTTTTTGTCACACAGAGCACACACACCATCCCTCTAGCAAACGCCACCAAGTATATCAAACTACGTGGACTTTGATCCTTTCAAAGGGTATGTAGGCTCTAGGCTTGACACCTAGTGAAGTCCAATCAATCCTGTTCCCAGAATAGAAACTTGGCGCCGATCGTGGGGACCTTAAATTTATATCCCCGTGACCACCGATGGCGAACACCAAAAGTCACAGTCGAAATCATCAGTCTAACCAGCCACAAGCTGAAAGCAATCCACAGCTAAACCAATCCCAGGCTGGACCGAGTCAACAGCACGCTCTGAGTCATCCGCTGCGTGGAAATACTCCTGAGGGCCACGTTACTGACACGGCGTCCTCCTCTCCCACAGCTGATCAACCTTCGGAGGAAGTGGCAAAAGAGACTCCAGCCCCAACTGCCCCGGCACCAGACACTCCGGCACCTGACGCCGACGTCCGAATTCTGCGGAGAACACAGGAGTCGATGCTCCAGAGATTCGAGAACAAGGAAAAACGGGATCACCTCCAACGCCAAGAAGATCTCTGAGTCATCGAGCAAATGATAGACGACCGGTATAAAAAGCTCGAAAGCCTACTTCAACGTGGAAATCGGAAAAGTTATCGTAAAGGAAAGGAGAAAATAGTCTTGGATAGCAGTAGTCCGCCAAGTAGCCCAAAGTTAAAACGCCGGACCCTCGACAAGATGAAGGGAGAAACGAAAACAGGGCGAGAACGCCAATCGGCCTCGGCACTGAAGAAGGCATGGTTATCACGGATCTTAGATAAAGAGGACCGAGGCCACGAGGAAGACCGAAACGATTATGAAGAACGGGATTTTGATGAGGATCGATATTCAGACGAACATTGAGAGGCAAATAAAGCACCCCGGCCACACGGCTCACCGAGAGAATACAGAATGAAGTACCTGACGGGATCTGGCGGAACCCCATTTTCGAGAGCAACGGCAACGGCCCCTTACCTGAAGAATTTCGATTTGGCCGACCTTTCAAAATACGATGGGACTTAGGATCCGCGCAACCACCTTGAGATATTTGAGAAGCTGATGTGGGTTCGGTCAATAGAGGGCCCGATCATTTTACGACTCTTCTCGGCCACGCTGACCGGACCGGCGCATAAATGGCTGAGTTCACTACCAAACAATTCCATACGGAATTTTGAAGACCTCGAACGAAAATTCGAGTTGCACTTTACCACCAATAAAAAACAGCCGAAGTCTTAGTTCACGCTGAGTAAAGTAAAACAGAAGAAGGGTGAGATGCTGCAAAAGTACTTGGACTGGTTCAGAGACATGCCAATGCAAGTACGTTCACTATCCGAGAAGGTCCATGTGCATTGTTTAGTCAACAGCTTGGACCCATCATCACGCTTGGCTAGAAGCCTGTGTAAGAACCGAGTTTACACACTAACCGAATTCTACACCTGAGCGAAACAGTATCTAGATGTCGAGCAGATGGAGATCGCCAACGCAGATGAACCTGAGAAGGTCAGGAATATGTCGCCCGACCCGAAGGATTGAATTGACAAACAGAAGACGGAGCCTCGTAGGCGTAATCGAGATGGCCGATCCCGAGGAGAGAGGCCCGACAGTAGGGCGAAATACGACAGCTACACCCCCCTGAATGTCCCTCGGTCACAGTTGTGGAAAGAGGTGGCTCAGACCGAGATGAAGAAGGTTGGGAAGCCTAGATCTATCAGAAACTGGCCCACAACAGATCGGTCCAAATTTTGTGCATTCCACGACAGTCCGGGACACACGACCGATGAATGCTATGAACTCCGAGACGCCATAGAGAAGTTTGTAAGGGAGGGAAAGCTACGTCAGTATGTGATCAAAACTCAGGGGAGAACAAATGGCAAGCAGAATTATGGCGACCGAAGCAGGAGTCCAGCCACAGACTCTAAGAAACAAGAGAAGAGATGAAAATCTGGTTCCGAGGATGAGTTCCCTGAGGTTCAATTCTAGTGCAACGTCGTCAGTGGAGGATTTGGAGGAGGCGAATATACGATAAGCCAACGTAAGAAATACCTGCGAGAGGTCCTGATGGTGAGAGACCTCCTGAAGTTCAAGGACGATCCAACGAAACCGAAACCACCTCCGTTAGTATTCACTAGCGAAGAGCTAAAAGACGTCATACCAGGCCACCAGGACGGACTGGTCATCACGGGAACCCTGGTAAACTGTCGGGTCAAACGGATTTTTGTAGATGCGGGGAGTTCGGCCGACATCATAAGCTGGGATGCCTACAAAAGGATGCAACTTGACATGGAAGACCTAAAGCCTTGCAAGACAACCCTTATTGGGTTCAATAAAGAGCGTTCTTTCCCGAAAGGCTATATAGACCTCCGATTGACGTTAGGGACCAAGGATGCATTTAAATCAGAACGGGTAAGGTTCATAGTGGCCGATTTCTGCTCCCCTTACAATGTCATATTGGGCAGATCGACCATACACAGTTGGGATATGTTAGTATCCAAGAAGCATCAGAAGCTCAAAATGATCAACAATAAAAATCAAGTAGTAGAAGTGTCTGGGGACCAGAAGGAATCTCGGCAATGTTACTTTGAGACCCTTCGAGTCGGGGAAGAAGGACCCTCATCTCCGTCTCGGCTTGGAAGCGATGAAATTCATGCTGATGCCGAGAATGACAGACAGCCCTGGCGGCCAGTCAATATGGTAGAGCTCGACCTCAAAGAACCAGAAAATCCACATCCGGAGCCGGAAGGAGAGCTAGAGGAATTGATCTTGGGAACGGATCCATCCAAGACAACTAAAATTGGCGGAGACATAAGTATAGATCTGAAAACTCAGTTGATTAAGTTCCTGAGGCAAAATCAGGATGTTTTCGCACGGACATCGGCCGAGATACCTGGAATCGACCCACATTTTTGTTGCCACAAACTGGCCATCTGGCCGAGGTCGAAGCCGGTGGCCTAGAAAAAGAGGAATATTGCAGCCGACAGACAGAAGGCTCTTAAGAGTCATGTAGAAGAGCTCCTGGCAACCGGATTCATCAGAGAGATACAATATACCACCTGGCTTTCCAATGTAGTTATAGTGCTAAAACCCAATGGCAAATGGAGGGTGTGCACGGACTACACCAACTTGAATAAGGCATGCCTGAAAGACTCCTACCCAATGCCGAATATTGATCAATTAGTCGATAATTCGGCTGGGTATCAGCTACTATCCTTCATGGACGCCTACTCCGGATACAATCAAATAGCCATGAACCCGGACGACCAGGAGAAAACTGCCTTCATGACCGACAAGGCTAACTATTGTTACAATGTCATGCCGTTCAGGTTGAAGAATGCTGAAGCCACTTATCAGCACATGATGAACCGGGTCTTTGAAGACCAGATCGGGCAAAATGTGGAGGTGTACATAGACGATATGATCGTGAAGTCGAAACATCCGAAGGATCACATCCGAGACCTGGAACAAACGTTTGAGGAGTTAAGAAGACATCGAATCAGGTTGAACCCAGCCAAATGTGCCTTTGGAGTCCCAGCCGGAAAATTCCTTGGCTTTATGTTAACCAATCGTGGAATTAAGGCCAACCCGGACAAGTGCAAGGTCGTTCTAGACATGCAAGCCCCGAGGTCAAAGAAGGAGGTTCAGCAATTAACAGGTCGGTTGGCTGCCTTGACAAGATTCTTACCCAGATCCGCGAAAAAAGCACTATCGTTCTTCAGATTATTGAAAAAGGAAACACATGGAGGCTGGAACCCGGACTGTGAAGCCGCATTTGAAGAAATTAAGCGATGCCTGGCAACCCCCCGGTTCTCACAAAGCCGGAGCCAGGGGAGACCTTATTCTTATACTTGTCTATAGGAGACGAGGCGGTGAGCGCCGCGTTGGTAAAAGAAACCGAGGCCGGGCAGATACCAATCTATTTTGTGAGCAAGGCATTACTAACGATACCAATCTATTTTGTGAGCAAGGCATTACTAACGACGGCAAGAAGGCTTCGGCCATACTTTCAGGGACACAGGATCGTTGTCCGAACCATCCAACCAATCCGCCAGATATTACATAAGCTAGACCTGGAGGGACGGATGACTAACTGGGCAATCGAATTGTCTGAGTTCGATATCACATTTGAAGCCCAACATGCGATCAAGTCACAGGCCTTAGCGGATTTCATCAGGGAATTGACCCCGGCAGTTACAAACGACGAAATATGGAAGGTATATGTCGACGGTTCTTCCAATGCAAAAGGAAGCAGAGTAGGAGTCATCGTCGAAAGCCCAGAGGGGGTTGCCACTGAGCATTCTCTGCAGTTGAAGTTTCCGACCTCCAACAACCAAGCTGAGTACGAAGCCCTCTTGGCCAGACTCTTTCAAGTTAAAGATAACGGGGCACGACGAGTCAAGGTGTTCACCAACTCGCAGCTCATCGCCGCACAAATCGATGACAACTACCAGGCAAAAGGGCCATTGTTGGCTAACGACCTAAACAGAGCAAAAGAAGTCATGGCCGATTTTGATGAGGTGGTCGTTACCCATATCCCGAGAGAAGAAAACACTAGGGTGGACATCATCTCCAAGTTGACAAGTACGAAGGGTCCGAGCAGTCATAGAACTGTGATCCAGCAAAATCTTGCCGAGCCAATCTACGTAATGACTATCTCGGTGGCAAAAGATTGGAGGAAGTCGATCGAAGACTACCTAGAAAGAGGCATCATCCCGACGGATTCCACCGAAGCGAATAAGCTGATAAGAGAAGTCGCTATCTACACCATGGTCGATGATCAGCTGTACAGAAAGGGATTGCATTGCCCAATGATGCGGAGCTTAGGTAAAACCGAGGCCAAATATGTGTTGGCCGAGATACATAAAGGCTGCAACGGCCATCACATGGGGGGCAAGGCTCTTGCCAGGAAGGCCCTACGCGCCGGATATTATTGGCCGACCATGAAGCAGGACGCTATGGAAGCCGCCAAGAGGTGTGGTAGATGCCAGAAACATGCCAAGATTATTTGGCAACCGCCAATCGAATTAAAGGGCATGTCAGCCCCTTGGCCTTTCTACAAGGGGGCATGGACATCCTCGGACCATTCAAACCGGTACCTGGACAATTTAAATGGCTCATCATCGCAGTAGATTATTTTACTAAGTGGATTGAGGCGGAGCCATTAACGACGATCACCTCGGCCCGAGTAATGAGGTTTCTTCATCATAACATCATTGCTCACTTTGGGATACCGGCCAAAGTCGTCACGGACAATGGGACCCAGTTCATGGACCATAGATTCCAGACCTTAATGTCGGACTTAGACATTAAGCAACATTTCTCCTCAGTCTAACATCCGCAATCTAATGGCCAGGCCGAGTCAGCCAACAAGATTATTCTAGACGGTTTGAAGAAATGGATGTTAAAGGCGGAGACCAACTGGGCCGAGCAACTTCACAGCGTTTTATGGGGCTATAGGACGAGTGTGCAGACTTCAACCCAGGAGACTCCATTCCGGTTAACCTATGGGTGTGAAGCAATGATCCCTGTCAAAATAGGATAGCCATCATGGAGAAAGCTCAGATCCGGGCAAGAGGGACAAGCGTCAAATGACGACGCCTTGAGGACAGACTTGGATCTGATTAACGAAGTCCGAGTCACGGCACACTGTCGGGAATTAGCCTCTAAGTAGCTTCTTGCGGCAAAATACAATCATAAGGTGCGACCACAATCTTTTAACCGAGGTAACCTCGAACTCCGAAGGGCCGACATCGGCAACAAGAATGCCAGGGACGGCAAGCTAGCCGCTAATTGGGAAGGCCCCTATCGGATCAAAGAGAGACTAAACGATGGAGTGTATATCCTCAAGACCCTAGCAAGGAAGCCAGTTAAGAGGACGTGGAACGCCGACAAGTTAAAGATATATTACAGCTAGGTCTCGGGTCGGCTTGACAAACACCAACGCACCTTGGCTGCAATTTGGTTCTTTCCTAATTTTCGTAGCATGAATTACTCTTTTATTTCAGTATTTTCCATTTGAGTAATTTGTGATTCCATTGAAACTACTTGTTAGCTCTTTGGAAGCTGTTTTTGTTATTAATAAAGGATCCTGCAGAGGAGATTCCCTAACGTACACAAATAACTGCTTAAGCATGACACCGAGGCCATTAAGCCCGGTCAAAAACTTGACACTGAGGTCCTTACACCCGGTCATAAACAAAACCCATCTAGATGGATGACACCGACCGTTGTACTCCGACGCGCTCAGGTTAGAGCTCGGCGAAATTGCCATACTTGGCCATAGCAAAATTGACACGTCAACGCTTGCCCGGATTTAAGTATGAGAATTGTCATGCCGACCCTGATCATGTCGAACATGTGACAATTCGCCCTTATCTCGGTTACAATTTACAATTCCGGATGTAAAATTCGGAACGCGGTAGTGCGGTTAAGTTAACACCCCACGAGGTTAAAACATACAACCTACCCGACTCTCCCAGACTTAGATTTGGTCAAGCATACAGACTTGTACCTACTACAGTCGATAAATTTCTAACTAAGTTTAGAATTTATAACTAAAATACGGCAATCAGATGATTAAATTAAATCATTTACTGTCAAAATATTTATACAAACAGCACAAACGCCGGAAATGTTTAAAAAGGGCACAGACGCCCCACAATCTCAAAACAAATTTAAAAGATCCCGACCACTAGCTCAAGGGAACAACACCCTTAGAAGGAACTTCCTTGGACGACCCGGCCTCAGGAATCCCTTGCCCCGCCTCATCTTCCTCTAGCACCTCCTCTTCCTTAATAGATTGGGACCCGCCAGCAGGAGAGGATTGGAATGGAACTAGGACCCCATCCTCAACGTAGGCGTGAAAGTCGTATCCGTCCAGGTTCAGGGTGAAGTCGGGGTTCAGGCAGCAAATCTGCTCCAAAGCCATGTCGAAGCAGTCCTGGGCGGTCTTCTTCAAGGACTCAGTGGTCTCCAAGTGTGTCTGTTGTTCCAAGGTGAGAGCCTCTTTAGTCGCGTGAAGTTCGGAGATCAAAGTAGCACGCTGCTTCTGCATAGTCTTCACAGCGTCCAGACTCTCACCCAGAGCCCGCTATAACCGAGCACACTCAAAGGTCGTTTTGTCCACTGCCTCCTTAGAGAATTGAAGCTCCTGCACCGCCTTCCCGGCAACGGCATTAGCGGCATCCTGCTCCTCCACTAGGGCCTTCACCCTAGCCTCAGACTTAGCCAGAGCCTTCTTAACCACCTCGGCCTCCTCCAAAGCTTTCTGTTTGGCCGCCACCTCCGCCTGGGATGCCTTTAGCTGACGATTTTCTGCTTTGGACAAGGTGTACTTGCCTCTCACGTGGAGCAGTGCCTAAAGCAACTCGACGGATTTGCACAAGAACCATTGGGCATCGTGCACCACGGCCTCGTTTGGCGGAGATAGGGGTCGGTTCTCCATGAACTGGCGAGGAGGAAGAAAAGCAACGTTAAGTTCCTCGGTCACCCCCTTCTCCCAGACGAAACCCCGAGGAAGCACTGAAGAAGGATCGGACGTCTTGGGAAGAGGTGGAAGCATCGAGGCCAATGGAGTAGATGGAGTGACTACAGACACAGACTCTGCAACCTTTTTCCCCTTCGAAGCACGGGTGACAACTCCTTGGGAAGGCTCGGAGGGGATAGAGGGAGTAGAGCCTTGGCCATCAGAGGCCTTAGCCATTTTGGCCCCAGATGAGATAGCGGCGGCCTTGCTTGCTGTGGCATCGGAAGGGGCAGCCCATTTCCGAGTCTGCCTACTCGGTGAAGACACGAACGGGTTTACCCTGGACAGATAATTGGGAAGGGCCTTCATGTCTTGAGCTGAAAAGACAAATAAAAGAAGTCAGAAACCAAGTCAGTATATCAAGTGAAACTTTAAAGGCAAGCAAGGTAACAGATACATAAAAGCGGAACCCCTACAAGTTGAGGGGATCGGCCATGAACCGGCCTCGGTTATGAAGAAGGCCACGCTCTGGACGCCGTACTCCTTTACAAAAGCCAACAACTGAGGGACAGAAGGGATTGTCTCCAGCAGAAGGTCGTCGCGAGATACTTGGTAAGACTCGGGGGCAATCTTATGATGCTCTTCCATCCAGTAGAGAGGAAAGCTCCACTCTACATCTGCGGCCTCAACCCCTTTCAAAAACAAGGGCTGTTGACTGAGCTTGGCGGTAACCTTCAAGAAGGTGTTCTTGAACCACTTGAAAGAGTTGGAAAAGGGTTGCATGAGTTTCCTCTCCGGATCGCTACAAAGAGAAGTTAGCCCTTTTAACTTCTTACTCTCTTTAGGGGAGTCGGGGGTGAAGGGACATAAATAATAAAAGAAAAGGTTGGCTGAGCAAGGAATTGGAACGGGGAATGAGCGGCACAGTTGCTCAAACGCCACAAGGTAGGCCCACCCGTTTTGATGAAGTTGAGAGGGTGCAAGGCGCAGGTGCCACAGGGCCGAAATTTGGAAGTCGGTGAACGGGAAGCGAACACCGACCTGGGTCAAGCAATCCCAGTAAAAGAAAAAGAAGTTGGTATGACCTATTTCTCGCTCTAAGCAAATAGGCTCGTCGGCCCTCGGAGGACAGATGACGGACCGTCCATGTTTGGAACCTTCATTCTGGCGACGTCAACATCCGACATCAGAAACCGGGTCTTCAACACTTCATGCGATACCCAAGCGAACTTCCGGCATAAAGCCTCTGGAGGACTAGAAGAGTTCGACTCCTCGGCCTCGAACCGTTGATTGGATGGCAAAGATTTGGGAGCCATTTACCTATAAGCAAAATAAAAATACTAACATTAGCAAGTATGGGAATACCTGGCACAAGCAAATTGGTAGGCGACAAAGACGACGGACATGGACGAAAGTGGGCACTAGAAGGAAGGCCTGTAGAAAGCCAATGCTGGCAGGAGCCAAGAATGGAAGAAGCTCTTGCATCCCTGCCATGCGCGATGTGGAAGGAACTCTTAGCGAGGCAATCCCAGCTGGGGCCGAGGTACCTTTCTGGATGAGGATCCGAGCTTGCAGAAGGAGGAGCCTCGTAGATATTAAGAGGCTGAGCCAATAACGCAGGGGACCCGCAACCGACCCCGAAACTGGTCCCGGCTCGAACTGGTAATGTGAGAGGAATAACATGTGCCAGATTATGGGCAGGAGTAGGAATTGGAGCTCTAGCAGCAGTAGGTCGAGGCCCGGCTTGTCTTTGATGACCGGTCACACCCCGGAGTGCGGTGGTTGACTTCTCCTCTTCTGAAAGTTCGGTACCAAAAACCCAGTATGAAGCTCGTGGGAAGCAGGCGCGAAAAACTTCCTCTTTCTCAGGTGTTAATATTGGTTTTGACTGGGGAAAGTTTCTACCTCTATCCATTGGGGAGGAACTAAAAGCTTAGGAGCTAAAAGGCTAATGAAAGTGGAGAAACAATTGCAAGAGGGAATCCAGGATATGTCAAGATTAACGGGAGCGCTAGACAAACCCAGAGCCTAAACCATAAACCTACCCAGCAGACCA
The DNA here is from genome assembly GCA_034222035.1 of Acacia crassicarpa. Classification (NCBI taxonomy): domain Eukaryota; kingdom Viridiplantae; phylum Streptophyta; class Magnoliopsida; order Fabales; family Fabaceae; genus Acacia; species Acacia crassicarpa. Next base: position 39,807,897 of record JAWXYG010000011.1, read on the forward strand.
AGAGGAAGGAAGAATGAGTATACAGTTGGCAGACCAAGGAGAAGGAAATACAAGTATATAAATGGTAAAAATGCAAAGTTATTGAAAGAGGAGCTTTATACCCAAGAGGGGGGGTGAATTGGGTATATTAAAAATTTTTACAAACTGGTTCTGTTTTTACACTCTCAGAACAGAGCAGAACAGAGGAGATAGAGAGAAGAGCTTTGCACACAACGATTTATACTGGTTCGGTCCTTTCTCTGACCTACATCCAGTCCCCAAGCCTCACTTGGGATTTTCAATCCACTAACTCAACAATATTGATTACACACTCTGTACTAAGAGCTGTTCTCTCACTAGAACACACTCCCCCTTACAAGTTGTAATCAATTCACCCCAACTACCAAGTCCCCTGACTTGTAGTTATCTCAATCAATAAATGATTTACAAGTATTTGACTCTCTTACAGAGCTGATAGGATAAACACTGAAGAACTAAGTATCAAAATGATACAATACAGATGTAAGCTTGATACAATGAATGACTCAATAAGTTTTCGCTCTAAGTAGTTGTATCAGCTTGAGAAGAAGTTAATGCTCTCTATTTATAGGTAGAGAACATTAAATGACCGTTGTGAGATGATTCCAACCGTTGGAAGTGATTTGCTTAAGTTCTGGTCATCTTCTCTCTCTAAACTTCTGCTAATCCAAGTCTTAATGAAGTCTGATGTGGATCTCTGAGTTTCTGCCCGTTGGAATTAACTTTACTTGATGTAGTAAGCATTCTTTAACGTTAACAAGGCGTGCTCAGATGGATTAGCCGAAAGTAGATGAGATTGTGCAGGTGCATTAAATGCACTGTTCACCTTTTTGCTTTTTCTCACAAATCTTCAATAATCTTGTTCTGTGCTAACTGAAAAACACTCAACAAACTTGTTAAACATATCTGGGATCATGAGTGAATGATTTATGAAAGCAATTAGATCAAACAACAAGATATAGCAGATTTCACAAATTTGAAAAAGCTTCAACGGTCACTAACCTCGAGGTTAGTTCATCCAACCTCGAGGTTGGCCTGAAATCTTCAGGCAAACCTTCGTTTTAAAATCATTCAACCTCGAGGTTGCAAAGTGAACCTCGAGGTTTCTCTTGAGAAGAAACCCTCTGATAAATCTCATTAACCTGCAAACCTTGAGGTTCCAAAGGTAACCTCGAGGTTTGAAGTTTGTTTCAAACCTTCAGTTTTCACTGGAGCCCGACAACCTCGAGGTTGTACATCTGTACTCGAGGTTGGCTCTTGAAAGTGCAAAGTTCAAAGTTAAACATAAAGCCCAGCCTCGAGGTTACAATGTTAACCTCGAGGTTTTCAATACTTTGAAAACCAGTGTGCTCTCTGTAAGTGATGAAACTCGAGGTTGCAATATCATACTCGAGGTCAAAGGTGTTTTCATCGAGCTTAAGTTTCAAAACAAAGTGTCCAACCTCGAGGTTGAAACATGGACCTCGAGGTTCATGTGCTTGATGAACAACATGACCTTTCTGTATGAGTTGAACCTTGAGGTTTGCTTTGCATACTCGAGGTTACAAGTGATAATGAAGAAACTTGGATTCTCCAACTGAACCAGAACCTCGAGGTTGACTTCTCAATCTCCATCTCATACCACTCCATCTCATACCACTCCTCAATCTCCATCTCTTCTCCTCAATCTCTGATTTGTGATGAGGAGAAGAGATGGAGATTGAGGAGTGGTATGAGATTGAGGATCAAGTTTGAGGAGTGGTATGAGATGGAGATTTAATCAACAAAGTGTCCTTGCCTTCTTGTTTTCATCACAAATCAGAGATTGAGGAGAAGAGATGGAGATTGAGAAGTGGTATGAGATGGAGTGGTATGAGATGGAGATTGAGAAGTCAACCTCGAGGTTCTGGTTCAGTTGGAGAATCCAAGTTTCTTCATTATCACTTGTAACCTCGAGTATGCAAAGCAAACCTCAAGGTTCAACTCATACAGAAAGGTCATGTTGTTCATCAAGCACATGAACCTCGAGGTCCATGTTTCAACCTCGAGGTTGGACACTTTGTTTTGAAACTTAAGCTCGATGAAAACACCTTTGACCTCGAGTATGATATTGCAACCTCGAGTTTCATCACTTACAGAGAGCACACTGGTTTTCAAAGTATTGAAAACCTCGAGGTTAACATTGTAACCTCGAGGCTGGGCTTTATGTTTAACTTTGAACTTTGCACTTTCAAGAGCCAACCTCGAGTACAGATGTACAACCTCGAGGTTGTCGGGCTCCAGTGAAAACTGAAGGTTTGAAACAAACTTCAAACCTCGAGGTTACCTTTGGAACCTCAAGGTTTGCAGGTTAATGAGATTTATCAGAGGGTTTCTTCTCAAGAGAAACCTCGAGGTTCACTTTGCAACCTCGAGGTTGAATGATTTTAAAACGAAGGTTTGCCTGAAGATTTCAGGCCAACCTCGAGGTTGGATGAACTAACCTCGAGGTTAGTGACCGTTGAAGCTTTTTCAAATTTGTGAAATCTGCTATATCTTGTTGTTTGATCTAATTGCTTTCATAAATCATTCACTCATGATCCCAGATATGTTTAACAAGTTTGTTGAGTGTTTTTCAGTTAGCACAGAACAAGATTATTGAAGATTTGTGAGAAAAAGCAAAAAGGTGAACAGTGCATTTAATGCACCTGCACAATCTCATCTACTTTCGGCTAATCCATCTGAGCACGCCTTGTTAACGTTAAAGAATGCTTACTACATCAAGTAAAGTTAATTCCAACGGGCAGAAACTCAGAGATCCACATCAGACTTCATTAAGACTTGGATTAGCAGAAGTTTAGAGAGAGAAGATGACCAGAACTTAAGCAAATCACTTCCAACGGTTGGAATCATCTCACAACGGTCATTTAATGTTCTCTACCTATAAATAGAGAGCATTAACTTCTTCTCAAGCTGATACAACTACTTAGAGCGAAAACTTATTGAGTCATTCATTGTATCAAGCTTACATCTGTATTGTATCATTTTGATACTTAGTTCTTCAGTGTTTATCCTATCAGCTCTGTAAGAGAGTCAAATACTTGTAAATCATTTATTGATTGAGATAACTACAAGTCAGGGGACTTGGTAGTTGGGGTGAATTGATTACAACTTGTAAGGGGGAGTGTGTTCTAGTGAGAGAACAGCTCTTAGTACAGAGTGTGTAATCAATATTGTTGAGTTAGTGGATTGAAAATCCCAAGTGAGGCTTGGGGACTGGATGTAGGTCAGAGAAAGGACCGAACCAGTATAAATCGTTGTGTGCAAAGCTCTTCTCTCTATCTCCTCTGTTCTGCTCTGTTCTGAGAGTGTAAAAACAGAACCAGTTTGTAAAAATTTTTAATATACCCAATTCACCCCCCCTCTTGGGTATAAAGCTCCTCTTTCAATAACTTTGCATTTTTACCATTTATATACTTGTATTTCCTTCTCCTTGGTCTGCCAACTGTATACTCATTCTTCCTTCCTCTTGGTCTGCTGGGTAGGTTTATGGTTTAGGCTCTGGGTTTGTCTAGCGCTCCCGTTAATCTTGACATATCCTGGATTCCCTCTTGCAATTGTTTCTCCACTTTCATTAGCCTTTTAGCTCCTAAGCTTTTAGTTCCTCCCCAATGGATAGAGGTAGAAACTTTCCCCAGTCAAAACCAATATTAACACCTGAGAAAGAGGAAGTTTTTCGCGCCTGCTTCCCACGAGCTTCATACTGGGTTTTTGGTACCGAACTTTCAGAAGAGGAGAAGTCAACCACCGCACTCCGGGGTGTGACCGGTCATCAAAGACAAGCCGGGCCTCGACCTACTGCTGCTAGAGCTCCAATTCCTACTCCTGCCCATAATCTGGCACATGTTATTCCTCTCACATTACCAGTTCGAGCCGGGACCAGTTTCGGGGTCGGTTGCGGGTCCCCTGCGTTATTGGCTCAGCCTCTTAATATCTACGAGGCTCCTCCTTCTGCAAGCTCGGATCCTCATCCAGAAAGGTACCTCGGCCCCAGCTGGGATTGCCTCGCTAAGAGTTCCTTCCACATCGCGCATGGCAGGGATGCAAGAGCTTCTTCCATTCTTGGCTCCTGCCAGCATTGGCTTTCTACAGGCCTTCCTTCTAGTGCCCACTTTCGTCCATGTCCGTCGTCTTTGTCGCCTACCAATTTGCTTGTGCCAGGTATTCCCATACTTGCTAATGTTAGTATTTTTATTTTGCTTATAGGTAAATGGCTCCCAAATCTTTGCCATCCAATCAACGGTTCGAGGCCGAGGAGTCGAACTCTTCTAGTCCTCCAGAGGCTTTATGCCGGAAGTTCGCTTGGGTATCGCATGAAGTGTTGAAGACCCGGTTTCTGATGTCGGATGTTGACGTCGCCAGAATGAAGGTTCCAAACATGGACGGTCCGTCATCTGTCCTCCGAGGGCCGACGAGCCTATTTGCTTAGAGCGAGAAATAGGTCATACCAACTTCTTTTTCTTTTACTGGGATTGCTTGACCCAGGTCGGTGTTCGCTTCCCGTTCACCGACTTCCAAATTTCGGCCCTGTGGCACCTGCGCCTTGCACCCTCTCAACTTCATCAAAACGGGTGGGCCTACCTTGTGGCGTTTGAGCAACTGTGCCGCTCATTCCCCGTTCCAATTCCTTGCTCAGCCAACCTTTTCTTTTATTATTTATGTCCCTTCACCCCCGACTCCCCTAAAGAGAGTAAGAAGTTAAAAGGGCTAACTTCTCTTTGTAGCGATCCGGAGAGGAAACTCATGCAACCCTTTTCCAACTCTTTCAAGTGGTTCAAGAACACCTTCTTGAAGGTTACCGCCAAGCTCAGTCAACAGCCCTTGTTTTTGAAAGGGGTTGAGGCCGCAGATGTAGAGTGGAGCTTTCCTCTCTACTGGATGGAAGAGCATCATAAGATTGCCCCCGAGTCTTACCAAGTATCTCGCGACGACCTTCTGCTGGAGACAATCCCTTCTGTCCCTCAGTTGTTGGCTTTTGTAAAGGAGTACGGCGTCCAGAGCGTGGCCTTCTTCATAACCGAGGCCGGTTCATGGCCGATCCCCTCAACTTGTAGGGGTTCCGCTTTTATGTATCTGTTACCTTGCTTGCCTTTAAAGTTTCACTTGATATACTGACTTGGTTTCTGACTTCTTTTATTTGTCTTTTCAGCTCAAGACATGAAGGCCCTTCCCAATTATCTGTCCAGGGTAAACCCGTTCGTGTCTTCACCGAGTAGGCAGACTCGGAAATGGGCTGCCCCTTCCGATGCCACAGCAAGCAAGGCCGCCGCTATCTCATCTGGGGCCAAAATGGCTAAGGCCTCTGATGGCCAAGGCTCTACTCCCTCTATCCCCTCCGAGCCTTCCCAAGGAGTTGTCACCCGTGCTTCGAAGGGGAAAAAGGTTGCAGAGTCTGTGTCTGTAGTCACTCCATCTACTCCATTGGCCTCGGTGCTTCCACCTCTTCCCAAGACGTCCGATCCTTCTTCAGTGCTTCCTCGGGGTTTCGTCTGGGAGAAGGGGGTGACCGAGGAACTTAACGTTGCTTTTCTTCCTCCTCGCCAGTTCATGGAGAACCGACCCCTATCTCCGCCAAACGAGGCCGTGGTGCACGATGCCCAATGGTTCTTGTGCAAATCCGTCGAGTTGCTTTAGGCACTGCTCCACGTGAGAGGCAAGTACACCTTGTCCAAAGCAGAAAATCGTCAGCTAAAGGCATCCCAGGCGGAGGTGGCAGCCAAACAGAAAGCTTTGGAGGAGGCCGAGGTGGTTAAGAAGGCTCTGGCTAAGTCTGAGGCTAGGGTGAAGGCCCTAGTGGAGGAGCAGGATGCCGCTAATGCCGTTGCCGGGAAGGCGGTGCAGGAGCTTCAATTCTCTAAGGAGGCAGTGGACAAAACGACCTTTGAGTGTGCTCGGTTATAGCGGGCTCTGGGTGAGAGTCTGGACGCTGTGAAGACTATGCAGAAGCAGCGTGCTACTTTGATCTCCGAACTTCACGCGACTAAAGAGGCTCTCACCTTGGAACAACAGACACACTTGGAGACCACTGAGTCCTTGAAGAAGACCGCCCAGGACTGCTTCGACATGGCTTTGGAGCAGATTTGCTGCCTGAACCCCGACTTCACCCTGAACCTGGACGGATACGACTTTCACGCCTACGTTGAGGATGGGGTCCTAGTTCCATTCCAATCCTCTCCTGCTGGCGGGTCCCAATCTATTAAGGAAGAGGAGGTGCTAGAGGAAGATGAGGCGGGGCAAGGGATTCCTGAGGCCGGGTCGTCCAAGGAAGTTCCTTCTAAGGGTGTTGTTCCCTTGAGCTAGTGGTCGGGATCTTTTAAATTTGTTTTGAGATTGTGGGGCGTCTGTGCCCTTTTTAAACATTTCCGGCGTTTGTGCTGTTTGTATAAATATTTTGACAGTAAATGATTTAATTTAATCATCTGATTGCCGTATTTTAGTTATAAATTCTAAACTTAGTTAGAAATTTATCGACTGTAGTAGGTACAAGTCTGTATGCTTGACCAAATCTAAGTCTGGGAGAGTCGGGTAGGTTGTATGTTTTAACCTCGTGGGGTGTTAACTTAACCGCACTACCGCGTTCCGAATTTTACATCCGGAATTGTAAATTGTAACCGAGATAAGGGCGAATTGTCACATGTCCAGTTGATGGGTCCATAACGCAATACTTGGACATTTTGACATGATCAGGGTCGGCATGACAATTCTTATACTTAAATCCGGGCAAGCGTTGACGTGTCAATTTTGCTATGGCCAAGTATGGCAATTTCGCCGAGCTCTAACCTGAGCGCGTCGGAGTACAACGGTCGGTGTCATCCATCTAGATGGGTTTTGTTTATGACCGGGTGTAAGGACCTCAGTGTCAAGTTTTTGACCGGGCTTAATGGCCTCGGTGTCATGCTTAAGCAGTTATTTGTGTACGTTAGGGAATCTCCTCTGCAGGATCCTTTATTAATAACAAAAACAGCTTCCAAAGAGCTAACAAGTAGTTTCAATGGAATCACAAATTACTCAAATGGAAAATACTGAAATAAAAGAGTAATTCATGCTACGAAAATTAGGAAAGAACCAAATTGCAGCCAAGGTGCGTTGGTGTTTGTCAAGCCGACCCGATGTTAGTTCTCTGATGGTTTTGATGATTGTCAACAACTACAAACAATTGAAGAGGTTTTGCTCTTAAGTGTCAAAACTCTGGTTAAGAGCAAACCTCGAGGTTGGGTTTGTAACCTCGAGGTTTGACCTTACAGAAGCTTTAAAAATCAAGTGATTCGAATGTTGCAAAACTTGGTTTCACAAGTTATATGTGAAACCTCGAGGTTGAGAAGTCAACCTCGAGGTTCTGGTTCAGTTGGAGAATCCAAGTTTCTTCATTATCACTTGTAACCTCGAGTATGCAAAGCAAACCTCAAGGTTCAACTCATACAGAAAGGTCATGTTGTTCATCAAGCACATGAACCTCGAGGTCCATGTTTCAACCTCGAGGTTGGACACTTTGTTTTGAAACTTAAGCTCGATGAAAACACCTTTGACCTCGAGTATGATATTGCAACCTCGAGTTTCATCACTTACAGAGAGCACACTGGTTTTCAAAGTATTGAAAACCTCGAGGTTAACATTGTAACCTCGAGGCTGGGCTTTATGTTTAACTTTGAACTTTGCACTTTCAAGAGCCAACCTCGAGTACAGATGTACAACCTCGAGGTTGTCGGGCTCCAGTGAAAACTGAAGGTTTGAAACAAACTTCAAACCTCGAGGTTACCTTTGGAACCTCAAGGTTTGCAGGTTAATGAGATTTATCAGAGGGTTTCTTCTCAAGAGAAACCTCGAGGTTCACTTTGCAACCTCGAGGTTGAATGATTTTAAAACGAAGGTTTGCCTGAAGATTTCAGGCCAACCTCGAGGTTGGATGAACTAACCTCGAGGTTAGTGACCGTTGAAGCTTTTTCAAATTTGTGAAATCTGCTATATCTTGTTGTTTGATCTAATTGCTTTCATAAATCATTCACTCATGATCCCAGATATGTTTAACAAGTTTGTTGAGTGTTTTTCAGTTAGCACAGAACAAGATTATTGAAGATTTGTGAGAAAAAGCAAAAAGGTGAACAGTGCATTTAATGCACCTGCACAATCTCATCTACTTTCGGCTAATCCATCTGAGCACGCCTTGTTAACGTTAAAGAATGCTTACTACATCAAGTAAAGTTAATTCCAACGGGCAGAAACTCAGAGATCCACATCAGACTTCATTAAGACTTGGATTAGCAGAAGTTTAGAGAGAGAAGATGACCAGAACTTAAGCAAATCACTTCCAACGGTTGGAATCATCTCACAACGGTCATTTAATGTTCTCTACCTATAAATAGAGAGCATTAACTTCTTCTCAAGCTGATACAACTACTTAGAGCGAAAACTTATTGAGTCATTCATTGTATCAAGCTTACATCTGTATTGTATCATTTTGATACTTAGTTCTTCAGTGTTTATCCTATCAGCTCTGTAAGAGAGTCAAATACTTGTAAATCATTTATTGATTGAGATAACTACAAGTCAGGGGACTTGGTAGTTGGGGTGAATTGATTACAACTTGTAAGGGGGAGTGTGTTCTAGTGAGAGAACAGCTCTTAGTACAGAGTGTGTAATCAATATTGTTGAGTTAGTGGATTGAAAATCCCAAGTGAGGCTTGGGGACTGGATGTAGGTCAGAGAAAGGACCGAACCAGTATAAATCGTTGTGTGCAAAGCTCTTCTCTCTATCTCCTCTGTTCTGCTCTGTTCTGAGAGTGTAAAAACAGAACCAGTTTGTAAAAATTTTTAATATACCCAATTCACCCCCCCTCTTGGGTATAAAGCTCCTCTTTCAGTTATATCGTAAAGAAGCAAAGAAGAACAAGTGGAGTACCTATGAGGAAAAAGAAGAAGGAAGCTCGAGCTGTTAAGGGGAAAAGCGCAAAGGTTTGACAGTGGCAGAAGGATATGGCACTGGAAAACTAGAGAGAAACTGTGGTACTATAATTGTAGCGGAGAAAAGTGAAGAACCAAATGCAAAAAATGTACTTATCAGTGAAACAAAAGCATCCGAATGTCAGGGGCAAAAAGGTCTTTGCATCTAGACAAGATAGGTCACGTACTGCGCGAAGTGGGAGCATTAAATGCACACGAAAATCGGGGCGTGAATAGGCACGACAGTTATAGACTCTCCCCAATCAGGGTGAGCCAGGTGTAAAGTAGCAATGATGGCGCATACTGAAGGAATACCGAGTGACGGACCGAAGACCAGGGGGTTAGGTTCGCAAAACCGAGGTCATACTTAAACACCTCGGACCGACGCGGTTTAAGATACCACCCCGGACGGTTAAGGCAGAAGTGAGGCACGGCACCTTGGGACGGCGTCAGAGATAAAATTCTTTAGTGTTCGGAGAAATAAGACCTTGGACCCAAGGCTACCCTTACAACCACGGCGACTGTAAGCCAATTCGATCGAAGCAGAGGCCCCGGACCACGGCAGAGGCCGAGGGCAAGGTACACCTCGGCAGCTCAGAAGCCTGAACTACCGAGCTGGGGGGCAACTGTTACGAATTAGCCCAAGGCCCAAATCGGAGATATGGCCCAACGACGGACATATCAGGAAGTATGATGCACCGATCATAGTGGAAGTCCGGTACCACAACAGATCCGATCTATCAATATCATTAGGAGTTTCGTGATCATATCCACACAATACACATCCCAAAATACTTGCCCCGGATATCACGCCAGGCCAAGATACCCGCCTCAAACACCTCTATAAATACAGAGGTCAACTAAGCAGATACACACATTCTAACTTACCACCTTACTTTCTGTCACATAGAGCACACACACCACCCCTCTGGCAAACGCCACCAAGTATATCGAATTACGTGGACTTTGATCCCTTCAAGGGTACGTGGACTTTAAAATAGGCATAAAAGTAGCAAAATACCCCCCCCCCCAAAAAACAGACATTAGCCTATTTTAACGGATATGTCATTTTTGCTCTAATTTTGAATGTTTGTAGGTATTTTTGCTCCCAAAGAGTTTATGGTGTTAAGTGCACTTTTGATATAAGTTGATGGATATTATTAATTTCATAATATTTCATATGATATTTCACTTCGAAATCAAGTAAAATCAAATATGATGATAGATTTGAATTAGTATAAAGAAAATCTAACTTTGATCACTTACGTCTCTAGATTTATAATATATAGATGTATAAAGTGTCTCTTAATTTTAGCTTGTGTTTAATTTGCTTGTTAAATTTTAATTTTGCTTTATTTTATATAGTAACAAACAGATCAGGAAGCTGTAACTAACAACTGAATTACGGATGTCAAAATTTATGAGCTGCTATTATATATGGATAGAAAGAAATTAAGACATGTGTATAGAATGCACATCAAGGAGTTATTATTATTATTTTTAATGACAGATGAAGGGAATCAATAAGCATATTATAATTACAAATAAATACTGTAGTTATCATATTTGCGGGAGTCTATGATCTACATGCATGCATACGAGTCTGCGTGGTCACGTGAGTTGACAGCTATTGCTTCATAAGCTGAAACCAAACTTCGCTTTGATTTGGCTCTAAGGACAACCGTGACTGTCAAACCAAACTCACCCAGCCTGAATAGTAAGTGAACTTTATATATTAATTTTCAATTTCAGTAATGATTATTAGTTGTTGATAGAATATAATGGTATCATGCAACTCATAAGTTTTTTATGAAACAAAAACAAGGTTAAGATATATTGATGAGAGGTACTTTAGGCCAGACTTTTCAAGGAAAGAATAACCAGTTGAGTCGTAGATGCCTGACGATTGATGCTTAATGCATCAAGAAGTTCAAGTAATGCCTCATTAACATTTCAGATGGAGGGCCATGTTGGGACATTGATTTCTATGCTCTAATAAACTCATTCTTTACCCATATATAATTCCATCGGATCATATATAATCAGATTCTTTCTGACGCACAAGATCCTTGACAAGTGCAGAGCATACTTGAATCCCTAAAGATAAGTGTAAGATATTACTTTAGGTTTTTAGAAGAGTAGAGAGATTTTAGAAAGAACGAAGTCATAGAAAACAAACGGGATTTTATTTATGAGAACTATTTTACAAGCTTGTATGTTCTATAAAGTCCTACAGCTCACTCCTTATAGAGACCATCAGGACCATTCTACGCATAACATCACAAAGCACTCATAATATCAAGACAAGACCAAGATCATAGACCATCATACATTGATTGTGTTGATACAAAAATGAGGAAAAAGACGACTTATTGGTTAAAAAATTGATGTTCTAATTAACAAATAACAATCCCAAGTTACCTTTCATTACGGAATACGGGGCTCTGGCTTAGACTTTCCCCATAGAGATGCTTTCTTCCTAGTAGAGCATCATGAGCCAGGTGGAAATCGATGTCGAGGCCCAGATCTTCCCCAAGATATCATCACCAACATTCTCATACGCCTCCCGTTAAAATCCCTAATCCGATTTCAATCTATCTGTATACTTTGGAAAAATCTCTTCAACACCCCATCTTTCATCGTTCAACACCTCGACCACTCCTTTCATCCAAACCTTTCTCTTCTATTTGAAGATTTTGGCCAACTTCATCCTTTTTTGCACATTCTTACTCGATCGTGAGATTCAAGTCCTTGAAGTTTGGAATGATCCTTTTCTCGATTCTATGCGGTGGTGTGTTTGGACCATCACTTCCTGCAATGGCTTGCTCTGTGTTGGAGTCGCTACTTTTCCTAGATCTTTTTCCCTTCTAGTGTGGAATCCAGCAACAAGAGAGGGAGACAGGTGCTTAGAGTCGATAATTATTTTGAGGATGATCAGTTTTGTGTAGGGTTCATTCCTAATTTTAACGGTTACAAGATGGAGAAAATTAGTGTTTCAGAGATTGATCATGTGGCTAATCAAGTGGAAATGCATTTATTAAGCACCGGGTCATGGAGGCAAGTAGAACTTGGGAACTTAGATAGTTTAGCTATTTATTCTCATGGTTTCAATACTAATGGAGCTATCTTTTGGATTGGGCTAAAGCTAGGTGTAGAGGAGGATGAAGATGATACTGATTTGATAGTCTAATTTGACATAGTTACGGAGGTGTTTACATTGATACCAATGCCACCTTCACCCTTTTTAGTTAGAGCCACATGCCAAATATCCTACTAAATATGAGAACGAACTTTGCCGTGATTTCTGAAACTTTGGGTGGAGCCTTCAAATCATCTTTGATTCATTTGTAGGTAATGGAGGAGGGTACAGGCACAGATAATTAAGGAGAAATGGAGTTGGACTAAGATATGTACTAGCAGCCCTTATCCAGACTTCTTGTTATTTCCAATGACTATCTATCTGGAGGAACGAAATTGTATGCAATGTTGACAGACCCATTGATCAAGTTGAAGATGAAGTAGAGAACCATGAACGAAAAATTGTTATGTTCAATCTCACAACTAATGAGGTCAAGACGTTTGATATCCGCAAATATGCTCTTGGTTATGGTATTCACAACTACGCTGAAAGCCTTGTATCAATTGGTAACATCCACATTGAATAGCTTTGGTCCTTAAGATTGCCTATTATATTTCGTATTTACTTTGTCAAGACATTTTTTGTGGATAAATGAACTAAATACACAGGTTTGTGACATGTAAGTAGTTCTCCTTAAGTTTTGTGCTTGTATAATGAAGGGTAGAATTATTATTTTTGATGTAGACATGTGAGAGATCTTCAAGTTTCCTGCAATCAATTTGAACACTTGTGCATTTTCTGGGTTTGAAATAATGTTTCCAGCCATCAGAATATATGGAGATGTCAATGGAGCTTTTGCAAATACCTCCGTTATTAAAGTTCCGTTTCGAAAGAATAAAGCAAGGAGCAAGTTTAACCAAACTTCATTTTCATGTTTCATTACTTTTCCTAGATGTATGTGACCATGAATTCGTATATTGAATTCTTTGTATCTTTCCAAATACAATATGTTTCTGGAAGAGTTTGACCTCTCAAAAAATATTTTCAAAATACCTTCTTACCTCTTAAAAGTACGTTTATAGAAAGCTCCTTACTGGTTTTTGGTTACAATGGGTTTGCTTTTGGGTCCTTTGTTTATATTGTGTTTTGGAACTCTTTGTCATACTTACAAATTCTCTATCATTCAATTATTAAGGTTATGGGGTAAAAATGATGTTGAATTTTTCTCAAATATACACCCAACACCATAAAACTTTACGTACTTAGATGCAAAACTTCCTAAAAAATTTTATAAATAAAGCAAAAATACCAGGACCATTAGTTATCATAAGCCACGTTACTTTTTTGTAGGTCCCACCAATTGCCCACGTGTTAGCTCATAAGTCCCCATTCTCAGTCATCTCCTTCTCTCTCTTCTAGCCTTCCTCTCAGCCCATAATTTTCAAATTAAAGTTATACATTTATTTATTTTCTTGTGCAATAAAAAGCGGTTTGTGATGGTATTGTGTTACATGTCATGTTTTGTGGATGTTGGAGTTTGGATTGTGTTACATGTCAAGTGTAAATTGCATGTGATGAAGTAATTACATTATGGTTTACACTTGGTTGTATGCCAAATTGGGCATCTAAGCCCTTCAATATAAATACTACTAGAAAAAAGATATTTAAGACCGCCTTATTTTAGACTTTCAATTGCATCAAGCTTTAAAAAAATATTTAATGGCATTTTTATAAATATATGTAAAACTTTAAACCTATTTCACTTACAATATAATTGGTATAAAATATAACTTCTAAACATGTTGCTTATATAACTTGTCTAAAAAGTAATAAAAATAAATTAAAAATAACCTTTAAAATGTATTTTTTAGGCTGGTCCCAAAAGATGAGCAACTACAAAAAAAACTTTGTATTAGCCACGGAAATTACCTACAGAATTTTTCCGTGGGTAATTTCCCACGGAATCCCGTGGGTAAAAATTACCCACGGAATTCCGATTACCCACAGAAAATTTCCGTCCGAAAAAAAGACGTGACTTATTTTTCCCACAATTTTTTTTTGGGATGGAAATTTTCTGTGGGTAATTTAATTACCCACGGAATTCCGTAGGTAATTTTTACCCATAGAAATTTTTCACGGAATTCCGTGGGAAATTAGCCATGGAAAAAGTCTGTAGCTAATAGGAAGTTTTTTTGTAGTTATTATAGAGCTCTAAAAAATTTATTTTAGATCGGATGTATTTCACACTAGCTCTAAAAAATTTAATATAATTTATTTTATATTAAAAATGATTTGTTATTAGCCCTAAAATCCCTATAATCTTTAGGGCCCTTTTGGTTGACAGAACTTGGAGAAGAGAAAGGGAACTTAATACAATTCCCATGCAAAAAGACCGTTTGGTTGCCCAAGTGCCGGGAACCCAACTTCCCGGGCCCACCACTTTTCCCTCATATGTGGGAACTTAAGATCCCACCAAAATTGATGGGATCTCAAGTTCCCTGGTCACAATTCACATTTTTGGACAGATTTACCTCTGAAATGCAAACTTGGCGGGAAGTTCGAACTTGGTGGGAAAGTTCGAATTTTGCGGAAAAGTTTGAACTTTGCGAAAAAATTTTGGGTCACAAATTCGAACTATTCTTTTAAAAAAATATATTTTAGCAAAAAAATATTTTCCTTTTTTATTTTGAATTAATTTCTTTTGAGGGTAAAATAGACATTTCTTAATTCTTTACCAACTACCACCCCTTCATTTTCTTCCTACCAAACAACTCAAACCATCTTCCCTCATCTTTTAAATCTTTCTTTCCCTTCTTTTAAGTTCCTTTCCCTCCTCAAAGTTCCTTTCCCTTCCCCCAAATTCTTTGAACCAAACGGGCCCTTAGTCTTACAGCTTCTCAACTCTGGCTTTTAGTGTGGCACCGTTGACTTGCTCTCCCCTCAACTACTCTTCTCCATGGATAGTACTAAAATTGAAGACTCATACTATGGAACCATCACCGATTTCACTTTCGCACAATCATTTGCAAAAATCTGATGGAGTAATCTTGGCGATTTTATTATCTTCGTTCCCACTGACTTCAACAAAGATAAGGCGATTTTTTGTTTCTCTTTCCTTTTCCACTTTTTATTTTGGTAATTGGTTAAATCCAGTTCTACAGTAGTTATCCTTGTGTCGTATCCTAGGTCAGATTATATAGCCATATGAGAGAAGAGAAGAGGAGAGAGAAAACGAAAAACGTAGCTTCACAAGACAGTCTCAATAAATTGGTGTTTGAACACTCATTAACTGTTGGATTGGACTGAAATTTAGTCAAATGATTTCAATCATGTTTTTCATCTTATTCAATGGTGGGATCGTTGTATAGAGATCTGGAGTCTGAGAAATCATATTTGTGGTTAGGGACATTTTTCTTGTATTTTCAACTTCTTTGTTCTCTATTATAAGCTTATAGCTTTGGTTGTTTGGCTAGATGATTGCATATATTTGTCCATTTGGTTGAGACTCTCTTGTACCCAGTTTCCATTTGTAGAGATTCTTCAGATGTAGAAGCTAAGCAAAAACAATTTGAGGAAGTATCTTTCATTATTTTGTTTTTTTAACAAGAATTTCCATTTTTTAAAATGCCTTATGAACATTATAATTATTTCTTCCTCCAAATGCTCAGAATGCTGGTGTTGTTGTCTAATTACCTTTGCATTGAAATATAATACACGCCCAAAGGTTAGCTTGCAGATTTTTAGTTACAAATACTGATTAGTTTCTTCTAGCATATTAAGATACTTGTTTTTATTTATAGATTGTTGAAATTATTTACATGGATCTTTTCAAATGAATTCGGGAAGTCTTGAGATTTGTTTTTTCTGTTTAGGCTATAATTCATAACTTGAAACTTTAGTTCTATCTACATGGCATGTTTTATATCATGAGACTTAATTATCCGCAAATTTCTTTTGCAACTAGCTTTCTTTCAAAATGTCACTTAAAAAATATCAATACTATGAATGTTCTAACTTTGTAATTCTCCTTTTGCAATCTTAAAACCCTCGCTACACTTTTATATCATCCCTTATGAAATTGGGGTTTTAACAAACTCATTTGTAAGTCTTCATATTATATATATAAATTAATATTATGTATCTTATACTCATTGAGATTTGTCTTTTTTTCTTAAAAGGATTTTGTTGACAATACTTAGTTTTGTTCGATTCGGGAGCTTTCATACAATTCCATCTATGTTCATAATTGTATAACTTAGAAGTTTAGAGTTATTATTATGCCTTATTATTTAAAGTTGAATATATTTAAATTATTTAGTATGATTTTTACGTTGGTTGTGTGTGTGCTTTTGTGGGGGGCAGATTTTATTCATCGGAAAATTTGTTTTTGGCCTCAGATAGCTAGTACTGCTGACCATGTATCCCAGCTAATCGTGAGGATCCTCTTTAATGATTCAAAGTTTGATGGCTAATTTTGTGGCTGCTATTCGATCGGTGTAATCATAAACCTAAATTTTTGTATTACTACAATGAATTTAATATATTTTGGTTACATAGAATATATACAGATGTGAATTGGAACTAGTAATTGCAAAGTCTAGATTGTAGTTATTATATCTAGTAGTTATTTTATGTTTTAAGGCTTAAAGGAATACGAGTCTCCCTCATATTCCTTGTCAATGACCCTTTAATTTTTAGAGTATGACACTTATAGATCTATACAACCAGTCTAAAATATACTTTTTGGGTGTGCATGGTAACACTCCCAGAATGACTTTTTTCTTAATTTCTGTGCCCGGGAACAAAAATAAATGAGAATTGTGTTTGGTAAATCCGGTTTTTTTTGGCTCCTAGGATGAACTGGTTGATTTTTTGTGCTAAGGAGTAAAAAAAGAAGCTAAAAATTTTAGCTTCTTTATTCCAGGGCAAAAAATTAAAATTTATTTTTCCCTCAATCGAAGTAAAAATTCACCATCGTTCACCACCACCACCGCCCCACCACCACTGCTGTTGCCACCCCCAACACCATTGCCGCCCCACCGCCACAGCCACCACCCCCGCTGCCACCGCCTCACCACCACCACCAACGCCACAGCCACTACCGCCGCACCGCCACCGCCCCACCACCACCACCACTACCACCACCGCCACCGCCACCACCCCACCCCTACCGCTGCCACAACAGCCACCACCACCACCACCCCCGCCGTTGCCACCACCCCCGCTGCCACCGCCACCGCCACCGCCACCACCACCACCCCCATCACCACCACCGCCACTGCCGCGGCCATATAAATAACTTTTTGAATATAAAAATTACATAAATATATTTTTAGGAAATTTACATTTAAATTTATTTGTAAAGTATAATAATTATATTAATTATTAAAGAAAAGGACAAAATGATAAAAACAACTCATTAATCCTTCATCTTCTTCCCTTACTATTTTTTTAATTCTCAAACAAGGGGAGGAAAAATGTGTTACCAAATGTAATTCTGATTCTCAGAGTAAAAATAAAATGGGTTAACAAACGTAATTCTGATTCTCAGAACTCTTCCAAAGCACAAAATTAGAAAAACTGTTTCATCTCAGAAACAGTGTTAGACAACAGAATGGTTGTCATGCACACCCTTTAAATCTAGTTTTTATGCTGACTGATCTTAAATATTAGGGATAAGGGTCTTAAATGGAAGCTTTCGCTTAAGAGCACTAGTAAGACGGAAGTTTTTTTTCGACTAAAAATGCCACGGAAGTTCACAAAAAGTAACAATTTTGTCCCTCCGTTAATTTTGAATGTGAAGTTTAACTGAGTCCACACGTACGTAGCATGCCACCTCATCAATCAAAAATATCATTTTTGCCTAGGAAGTTTTCCCTGAGGAGCAATTTTGCCCCGAAAGTTTTCACTAAGGAGCAATTTTGTCCCAGAAGTTTACAAAACGTAGCAATTTTGCCTTGCTTTCCCCGAATATTAAATTTAACTATTAAATCAGTCAAAGACAATACATATCATGCCTTGAAAAGGTCGAACTTGGAGTCAGAAAAGGAGATCCTTGAGATGTTGAGCTCAAGGCGGCCAGAATTTGTGAAGTCGAACTAGTCAAAGGGACTAAAAGGTCTATCGCAAAACGCAGAGGAAGCATCACTTATTATCCAAGCAAATGAAACGCAAAATGCGAAATGAATTATTCTAAAAACTAGTTCAGTAAAACAAATCAATAGTAATAATATTTACGTTTGTATATACTAATCACTTTGCCACAGACCTTTCAGTCCCTTTGACCAGTTCGGCCTCACAAATTCTAGTCACCTTGAGCTCAACATCTCAAGGATCTCCTTCTTTAACTCCAAGTTTGACCTTTTCAAGGCATGATATGTGTGATCTTTAACTGATTTAATAGTCAAATTAAATATTGGGGGACAGAAGGGAAAAATTACTACGTTTTATAGACTTCCAAGACAAAATTGCTCCTTAGTGAAAACTTTCAGGGCAAAATTGTTCCTCAGCGAAAACTTTCGGGGCAAAAATGATACTTAACTCTTTTAAATTGAGAATGTGGCATGCCACATGTGATGAGGTGGCATGTCACGTGTGCACTCAGTTAAACTTAACGGTCAAAATAAACGGAGGGGCAAAATTGCTACGTCTTGTGAATTACTTCTGTGGTATTTTTTGTCCAAGAAAAAAAACTTCTGTCTTACCAGTTGTAACATCCCCAATTTTCATGTAAATTAATTATTGGAATATGAGAATTTCTCACCAAGTAGGAGTCAATGGCATATTATTGTTGGAACAAGATAAATTAGTTATTGGACAAAAAAAAAAAGAGAGAGAGAAGGAGGAGGAATTATTTAAATAGGTGGCAATTAAATTTGGTTATAGATAATTTAAGATAAGTAATGTTAAAGGAGTTAAAAATATTTTCCTCATTATTTCTATAATTTTCGTCAAATAAAAGGAGGGGCAAAATTCTGATGGAAAATTTGTGAAGTTCTAATATAAGTCTAATTTGCCGAAGAAAAAAAAATATTAGAGGGGACTTATATAGCACAAAATATTTTTCCCATGTTTTTTTTGGTGTCAGACGTGCAAGAGAGAGGAATAGAATATAAAACAATGCAATATCGGTTCATGAAGCAAGGAAGTGTTTTGTTGGCGTGTGAACGTGAAATGGAGTGGTGGAATAGGATTGATTGGACATTTAACATTAATGAAAAGCAGAAGTGATCAGTGGAGCAAAGCTTGAGGAAAGCTTTAACACAAGATAATCCCTATATTCTCTCTGCGCCGAATGTGGTAGGAAAAAAGAAAGAGAAAGATGTGTCAATTCAATATTAATTAAAGAAAGAGAGGAGGAGAGTCACGTGGGGTGAGGTAGGGATCACTCTCAAAATTTTTTCAAATGCCTCCACCGTACCTGGTGGAAATAAGGGCCAAAAGAACACTTTTTCCTCTCTTCCCAAATTTCCTCGTTACATTGGACATGAGGAACCAAAAGAAACTAGAAAATATTTTTTTTCCTTCCCAAATTCTCTTATTGCGCCGGCCAAGAAGAGATTATGAAAAATATTAAAGAAATCCAAGGATAAGTCTAGAACAATGAAGAGGCATCCAGAGATTAAGGGAATCAGTTTTTTTTCTTCTTTTACGTAGGCCTATTTAAGGGATTTGCTTCCTCCACTCTTGGCCACCGGACGAGCAGAAGAGAAGAAGGGAACTAACAAGAGGTGCAAATAAGAGCTCAAGCAAGCATCTAAGAGGAAGGTAAGGATTTCGAAAACTCATCCCACCTTCTTCTACATTCTTTCACGTTAAATTAGAGGTTGTTAAGGAAAACTTCCTTCTGATGCGTTGAAGGATAAATCTGAAAGGAAACAGAAGTAAGTGATGTTGTAAATATTGCATATGGGTGTGTCAAAGAAAGAATCTTTCCAATATTATGGAATGTGTTTAAATGAAAAGATGCGTTCTAAGAAGTCATGTTCTTATAAATTAAGGGGTTTGTGTTGGTTCATGAATCAACATGGTTCTTGAATTGAACAGACAGTCATGACTTTCTGAAGAGGTGTAATATTCAAGAGTCACTTTTTTTAAGGCATTGATTCATTATTTATAAATACCCCAATTGTGACACCATTAAACAGAGAGAATTAGAAAACATCGGTAATCTCTTGCTAAGTTATCTTATCTTCCGCCAGTTCTGCCGCCTTGATTTAATCAAGAAGGATCTGTTTAATCCTGGGGAGTACCGCTTCTTCTTTACCGGTGGTTGCGGAATAACTCTATAGGACAGTGTTCTTGAACACGACTCAGATCATCCTCTTCTTTATTCTTTCAGATCGCTCATGACGCCTACAATCTATAGAGTTATTGCAATTTGAGGCCGAGTATTTCTGAAAAGAGAATTGAATTTCCGACACCAAGCAACAACCTCTCATATTTGCTTGCCAATCGACAATGGGATCTGTTGGCAAAAGATGGAGTAAATCGTGTTGAGTTTGGTTTGAGAATAAATCATTCTTATGATATGGACGGTGGAGTTCTGGATTTGGACTCTCGCCTCCAAATGTTGTCGAATGCTGATTGTAAGGCTTCATCAATTAATGGCGTGGAGAGAGAAGCGCATGTTTTTTTATTCACAAAGCCAGCGGAAGGAGGATCTGAAAGCTTCGTACCAACACGCGTGAAGAAAAAAAAATGCAAGGTATATCCCCTGACCAATAATCAGTCGGGTCTGGGACAAAGAGGTCCAGTGTATCATCAGGAAGTAGGCCTCGAAATCAGAAGGAGTTCTTCTATAAATTTCAGAGGAGTGTGAAGTTGAGCGCGTCACTAGGGAAGGAACTGTGGTTCTTTTAATTTCAGATTGGAATTATGGAAACTCCATATTCTCACGGATCCGTTTCAAAGCGGGCTTTACGAAGGAAATCTAATTTACGGAACTATGATGAGAATCTGATGGATGAATTGTTTGAAAAAGACATACGTATTAGTTTGAAAAATAAAGGCAGAAAAGAAGTTTGCAAGTTTAGTCAGGGAGAGAGGGATAGTCTTTGCAGCGTTTTGATGAAGAAGGCGAAAACGCATAAGTCAGTTGGTAACGGCAAATTCTCAAACGAAGGAGAAAGAGTTATGTTTCTCCATTGTGATCAAACGCTAATAAGGTACACGTCGATTTAAACCAAAATATTCGTGGGCATATATTAAAAATTTAATAATGCAGTTATTATTTTTTTAATATTTGATGCGCTGAATTTTCTAATGAATGTTCCCATAGAAATCAATATTTTATTTAATTATTGATTACTTACACGGTGAATTTATTTTCATTGAAAGTTTGAATATCTTTAGTTAATAAATAAATCATGATATGGTAGTTAATAAATCTCCTATAATATCTCCTTATTTTATTGTTTAATTTTGATGATAATGAGATCATTATTGGGTTTTATTATTTGGTTTCTAATTGTAGAAAATAAATATAGTTAAATTCCTAAATTTTAGGATGTTATATATTTGAAAAATTCTAATTTAATTAATTAGAATGAAAAGGGAATTTATTCCTGTATAAGACTTTATTGTCAATGAAGATATTAATTTATAATCTCATATAATCTCTCCTATAATATTGTGAATATTTTAAATTAATATGGTTGAATAAAAGTGGTGATTTGTTGTGTTTAACATGATAATAGTTTAAAGTTGAAACAATTTTTTTGTTTTAATATATTTGGTGATATATTTGTGAATATCTTGGCCACTATTCAATTTGCCAGAAGCCTAGAAGGATTTATTACTATGATCAATGAATAAAAATAATAAATTACATGATGTGTGATTTATTTTGATATAACATATAAATTAGTTTGAATATTGAAAATCTTAGATTTCTAATGCTGCAATTTATGTTTATATTTTGGTAATTTATATAATCTGGTACTTTGAATTTTTCAAAGAGAATTTGTGGCATTTGTTTCACACATATTTAAATAGTGTGAATATTATTAAATATTGGTATTTAAAATAATTAAAGATTTATAAATTTATGTGGACAATTCTGTGTGAGGACAGAATATTAATATATAAAATATATATTATTTTGACAAAAAGAAATTAATGAAGTTTTGGCTTTTTCTGTAAAAAGCAAATTTTGTTATATAAATGATGATGTTTGAGACATTCTCATTTAATTAAAGATTAAATTGGCACGACCTTTTGTTGAAGTATACAGTCATATGATTATGTAGTTTTATAAAGTGTGGATCTTTATAAATGTACAAGTGAGATTCTAATTTAATTAAAATTTGATTGATTATAAAATATTTGAAAGTGTGGGGGTATCTAAGATATAGGGTGCCTTAAAATTATAATTTTGTTATTTGCTATTAAAAGCAAATTTTGTGAATTATCAAATATGTTGTGATTTGAAACGAGCATATGATAGTGGTTATGAAATTTAATTATTTATCTATTGTAGAGATAAATGTGCTTAACTTTCATAGTATTATTAATTTCTCTTGGTATGAGCATGTATGATATTGTGAAATATTTAATTTAATATGGATGACTTGTATGGTTAAAAGTATCATGTTTTGTGCTTGAAAGAATGAGAGAATTGAATGTGATTTTAGGTGTTAAAGATCATAAAAGAATATTGATGACAAATAAGAAATGTTTCTGAATATTGGTTTTGAGAACCATTATGTGAATAATCTTTATGATACTACTTGAGAGATTCTAAAGCTCAATCAATGTATGCACAAATTGTTGAGAATTTGTAGCACTGATAAATGTTAATCTCATGACATAGCAAATGATATGTGGAGATTGAGCATATGTAAACTCTCGTGAAGAGAAAGAAATAGTTAAGGAATAATGCCATAAATAATATTGGCATCATATAGTGGATTCCTGTTGTAATGAGGTATATACACAGAAGTTAACTAAGATATAGTCTATGTGTGAAAATCCACTGGTTATCATTGACCTTTAGTGGTGACAAAATTAAAGTATTATGTGAGTCAAAATTGATTACTCTGGAAATGGATGGAGTGCTGAGAATGTTAAAATCTGTTAGCAAATGTTTTGATAAGAAACCGACGCTAAAAGTCGACGATTTGTGATTGCCAAATGGCAATAGCCATTGTAAAAGTACAATGATGAAATAAAAATCGTTTGAGATATAATATGATAAGCTAGCTTAAGATCTGTGTTGGAGTTATCTCAATCGGTTTGGTGAGGTCAAATAATAGACCTATCGGCCGTTAACAAAACCCTGCAGGATGATATAAATTGGTCGAGGGGAATGGGACTAAAGCCAACTCGTAATTGACAGCGATGGCAACCCAACCTTTGTGATTGGTGATCCCATGAAGAAGGTTCAATGGGTAAGAACAAGTCGTTCGTCAATTCTGACTAGCACAAAAATAACATTTGTCCCTTCCTATGACAATGGGAGAGTGCTAGAATGCATGTTTTGAGGGTGAGCAAAGCTCTTAATGATTTCATAGTCATACAAGACGGTGTGCTTAGTGCAAGTACACTTACATGAAATCACCTCTACGAATGTGGAGTGTGGCCGCTCCTATAAGATCGTGGCGAAATCTCTAGAGCATTCGTTATGCACCAGGCACGCGCATGGCCGTTATAACGCGCAAAACCGTTGATTAACAGTGGAAATGTTAGGATATAATCTGATCATTAATGCCTCTAATACACATCAAGGTTTGTTAGTTCATAGAAGCATGCTTCACTAACATCTCTGTGTATTAAGTGTTATTGGTCTAGGTCTGGTTCATAGTTCTACGGACCACCAGATACAATGGTTACGTCTATGGGTGTAACTTAGCTAATGGTGTTTTCTTTGACACATGTGGGGATTGTTGTAAATATTGCATACGGGTGTGTCAAAGAAAGAGTCTTTCCAATATTATGGAATGTGTTTAAATGAAAAGATGCGTTCTGAGAAGTCATGTTCTTATAAATTAAGGGGTTTGTGTTGGTTCATGAATCAACATGGTTCTTGAATTGAACAGACAGTCATGACTTTCTGAAGAGGTGTAATGTTCAAGAGTCACCTTTTTTAAGGCATTGATTCATTATTTATAAATACCCCAATTGTGACACCATTAAACAGAGAGAATTAGAAAACATCGGTAATCTCTTGCTAAGTTATCTTATCTTCCGCCAGTTCTGCCGCCTTGATTTAATCAAGAAGGATCTGTTTAATCCTGGGGAGTACCGCTTCTTCTTTACCGGTGGTTGCAGAATAACTCTATAGGACAGTGTTCTTGAACACGACTCAGATCATCCTCTTCTTTATTCTTTCAGATCGCTCATGACGCCTACAAGTGAAAGATCAAGCTCCTAGTGGGAGAAGAATCACTAAGGATCAAGCCTCAATTCGTTAGAAGACCAAGATCAAGTAAGTAATAGTCCTAGCTACCTTATAACCTTATAGTTGCTAAGTTGGAAATATTTGTTTCTTGAGTGTATAATCGTTGGTTGGGTCTGAGTAATGGATAAAATGGGTAAGCAGAGATTCAGATATGAAATTTTCAATCTAGGAAGAAATATTAGTATGAGATAAGAAGAGTTGGTGGTTAAAAATGGTAGATTGGTTGCTTAATCTAGAGGAAGAATTTCGTCCAGCCTCCTAATCATCATGATCTGATTCGTTTTTGGAAGTTTTAATGACTTTGAAGTGTTCAAAATGATTATTTGTATAGGGGTAAGCTTGGATCATATTTTTAGAATCAAGAATAAGGATTAAAAACATTGAAATCTGCTTATTGAAGGATTTGTGAGAGTCAGCTGGCTTTCTTATGCGTTTTGACCTATCAAATGAACATTGGAAATTCTGAAATTTTACAGATAGGAAGTAGACATTCCAAGGATTAATTTGATAGGTAACACAAATTTTTTTGAGCTTTGTACTAAGAGAACCAAATTTTTGAAACAGCCCCCAAATCTGAAACTTTTGTCTGACCTGAAGTGGTGTTTGGGTTTGTGGTTGGCGTTTCGGTGTCACCTGGTCCAAACTAGTATTTTTGGTCGAAAATAGAATTAATAAGGATCAATTGGGTTTTTGAACCACCCAAAAGGAGTTTTCTAAAATTAAGTATGAATTTTTAAAGTTGGGCCTTTATTTCTGTAATTTCAGAGTTTTGGACGAAATTAAGAAAAAAAAAATAAGCCCATATTAAATTCCTTAATAAGGAAAAGGGATTTGATAAATATGAAAATATGAATTGCGCTTATTCTAAATTATTAAATGGAATTTTTATTGAGGTGGACTCAATTATAACTATATTTATATTTTTATTATTATTTTAGGGCTATTTGAGAAATTGTGCTGAGAAGAAATATTTATTGTTTATAAGAGGGGTTGACCACCAGGTAGTAACCTTAATCCTCATGTGTTCTGTGTTTCTTTGTATGTTTGTTTTTCCATGATTGTAGACCCATGTCTCCTGAAAAGGGACATGCGTTTGTGTGCATTCAGTGTGGTCTGGATTCAGAGCCCGACTACAGTGTTTTTCCTAGCGCTGTGGATCCAGGGCTTGCTTTGTTGAGCAGTCCTACGTTTGTTTCTAGGACATGTAGTCCTTCCGCAGTTAACACTGTATACTTGGTATGTTGTATTTGTATTACTGCGCGTTTGTTATTGAATGCTATTGTTTGGTGTTTTCCTAATTATGGTCACATACATATACTGTTTATGTATTGCATATGAGATTAATGGTTACTCTGGGATCCATTTATGAATCCCAGATTTTTGTAAAGCTTCAGGAAGTACTATGAGGGCTAGATCTGGAGAGAAGGGTAAGACTGTTGGGCAGGAGTAGGTGGAGTTGATGGTGGCAGAAGAAGTTTATTTTGTGTTTTATTTTGAAGTTGGATGACTGTATAATATTTTGGCCTTTTGGGGCAGTAGTGGATGACTGTATATTTAACCCTCCGGGGACTATATTTTGTGACTTACTTTTGATTATACCAGTATTGTCTGAAATCCAACCGGGTATGCTCTGCCGCGATAAAACTCTGATATATGAAAATAAATAGTATTTAAATGATATATGGTAACTATTAAAAGGAATCCCTCTATCCGCCACCCGGAAGGGCAAGGTCGGTAGTGGTGTTACACCAGTGCTCCTAAATGAAAACTTTCATGGCATTTAAGATCCTTATCCCTAAAAATTATTAAAATATTTTTTTTAAAAAAATCTTATTTACAAATCTTATGCTAGATTTTGTTAAATCCGGTCTACAAAGTGATCTAAAACCTAACAATGTTATATAGACTTTACTCAACTGCCCCTTTAAAACCAATTTCACGGTATTTAATTTGCATCTTCTCATCTTCATTTGTCATTTTCCTAAAGCTCTCCTCTTCCTCGTCTCTCACAAGACCACACTTGTGATCTCCTTCCCAACTATTTCAGGAGCGACAACTTCTCCAGCTTCATTCAATGGCTTCCTTAACACTAGTTTTATTCTTCGCACTTGCTTCCTTAGTGCTTGTCTTTTTCTTCGTGCTTGTTGGCTTCTAGTTCCGTGAACGTCTTGTCCAAATCTGTGCTCTTCATATGCAGATTGTGCCATCTCACGCTTTACTGAGTTGCCATCCAGATCTATGCTCGTCTGTGCAAATTTGTTATAGATATTACATCAAATTCCTTTTTCTCTTTGTTTAAATTTTATTGAATATATTATTGTTGTCTAAATATGACAAACTTGAACGTACCGTTTAATCTAATATTTTCTACTCTTTTACAATTTTTATTGTTGAATTATTTTTTGCAAATTTTATTAGATATGTCTTTTTCTTAATTTTTTTCACAGTTATCTTCTTCTATTTTATTGAGATATGAATTTTATTATGAGATGTCATTAAATCATAACTTCTCTTCTGCAATTTTACGATATTTTATCTAGACCTCAAAATCCATATATCAAAATGGGTAAAGGATTTCTCCTGTCACTGGAGATAGAGTTATCTCCAGTCACCCTAAAACTACGTCGTTTTGAATTAATGAAGGGTGTGTTTTTAATTTTAGGTAAATTAATTAAGGATGCAAAATTACGGAAACACCCTTCATTAAATCGTAACTTCTCTTTTGCAATTTTACGATATTTTATCTGATCTAGACCTCAAAATCCATATATCAAAATTGCTTCTTTGCAGAAGCTGCCGTTCTAAGAAATAAAATTAGAAAAATCCTAATCTCAAAATCGCCTCTTTAAAATCAGGATTTTTATATTTTAATTTTCTTTTTAAATATCGGTATGGTCATCTATCATCCAGACTATAAAGTGCCTGACTTTCTAAACCTTTTGATATAAGACATAACCTAAATTCTGTCTAAGAAACAAATTTTACCCGGTTAATTAAAAAAACCTTTTTTCTAGTAGTGATGATCTTCACTATTGAACCGCCAAACCAATGAACATGTCACGGTCTACATTAGTGCGGTTTGGTTTTATGATATTATGACAAATCTCTTGGGGTCTGTTTGGTTCAACGGACGGGAGGGGAAGGGAGAGATTTTAATATTACCTTGTTTGGATTGATCAGAAGGAAGTGGAGGGGAGAGATTTTAATGTTACCTTGTTTGACTTAAGAGGGGGGGGAAGGGAATTTTTTTTAACATTGACAATTTTACTCTTATATTGGAAAAGGGGTTTAATTTTAC
This sequence comes from Acacia crassicarpa, assembly GCA_034222035.1. Taxonomy (NCBI): domain Eukaryota; kingdom Viridiplantae; phylum Streptophyta; class Magnoliopsida; order Fabales; family Fabaceae; genus Acacia; species Acacia crassicarpa. The sequence continues at coordinate 39,835,647 of JAWXYG010000011.1, forward strand.
CTTATTTAATTCAGAAGGGGAGGGGAGAAAAATTATCATCAGCTTTAGGTATGGAGATTAATCAGAAATATTTATATATAACCGCGTGTTATATGTTTAGTGTGTTTAGTTAAAAAAACAATATTCTTGATCATTCTTTGCACTCTTCCAATGCCTTCCCGTGCTTCAGCCCCAAAGAAGCTAAAATTGTGCTCAATTCTTCTTTTGTTGCGAACCCATCTCCGTTTTGATTGAACATGTTGAATCCCTCATTCATATCCTTGACTTCGTTTCAATCATCGTTATTAATTTGTTTAGTTCTCCAAATTCGTTGATATCAAACTACCTATCTCTGTTTACATCAATCTTCTGTATCATTTGGATCATATCCGGATCTGAGATGCGTATCCCCAAGTTTTCTAATTGCAAATATTAAACTCATCAATGGTACTAACTTTCTAATTTTCTCTCTTGTCCAGTTACTTGCTGCCGAATAAGTTCCCAAAATCCCAGAGCTGCATCGATTTAAGAGGGCCTCAAGTATTTTAGAAATAACGGAAAAAGAATAGGGGTATCTTAGTCCACTATCATACTAATTTTTATAATCCCTCCGAATCCGTCCGGTTTGGGGGTGACGTTTTTGAGGGGAGAGGAGGGAAATTTTAAAAAATTTCCCCTCCCCTCCTAAAAAATATCATCAGCCAAACGAGGGGAGGGGACTAAAATCCCTCCATCAGTCCATCCTCCCCCCTCCCCTCCGATCCCCTCGAACCAAACAGACCCTTAGTGACCTTCCCACGTTGCAATGAGACTCCTCCGTCGATGAATGTCTTCCACTAAGAACACTCATCCTAGCATTGTCAACAGTTGTGGATCTAGGAATTTTAATGGGGGATGAAAATAAAAAATAATATATAATATATAAAAGTATATAAAATACAATATATACCTAATATACAAAAAAAAAATCTATTGTAGAAATTAAGATCACTTTATTTAACTCTTACTCTATGTATTTTTTTTTATAATTAAACTCATCTATAATTGAATGCGTACTAAAACTCAAAATAATTTTTTTTTTAATGTATGTAATGAAAGAATCATCAAAAAATTGGTCTTCTATTCTATTTCAAAGCATGTTCTTTATTATCTATTTCAATATATAGAACTCTTGGAATCTTTCCTGGTTTAGGAGCAGGCTATGTCCCATGAGGAGCAAATATTTAGACGTGCCAAATGACTCCTATGATTTACCCAAAGATCTTAATAGATAGACTAGTAGAATGCTAATGATGGCTTCTTTTCAAGTGTGTGTGTGTGTGTTTTTTTTTAAAGAAAACATTGTCTATAGTTTCTTACTTTCTCATAAATTCTCCAAAAAAAAAAAAATACATTGAAAAGTAAAGGGGGTGAGTGCGGGGGTGTGAGCCCAGAAGGGATGACTGGGCCAGAGGATTGAGGCCCAAAATAAAGAAACTTGAGAGGGCATTAGTTAGCGCTAGGCAGGCACATGGTGATCATGTACAGCAGGAGCCTGAATCATAATGGATCCTCTCAACCCAATGCCCTATCCCTCAAAACCCAATCGTCCACCATATATATATATATATATATATATATATATATATTTTTTGCCAACAGTCGTATGCATTTTGTGTTTGTTCTTCTCACAATAAAAAAAAAAAAAAAAAGAGAGAGAGAGATATTAGTCCTTCTTTTGTCTTTCCTTTTTAAATTTTAGGAGGACCCTAGCCACCCTAATTCCACCTATATATGATGTCAAGAGTAATCGACCTCTCTCACTTGTTCATCTTTTCTAGATCCAATCGCTGGGTTGTTCTAGATCCCTTTCTTTCCTTCCGTTTTTTTTATTGCTTTGAATGGAGCTGATTGTGGAAGGATGGTGAGGATGAAAATATTATTATAGATGTTGCCAAAAGTATGAGGAAGGCGAAAGAGGAAGGATGAAGGAGGGGTAACAATGATGGGGCTAATGTTGATGCCTTCTGCAAAGTTCCAGGACTAGGTCGTTGGGTCGTGGGTTCAATCCCCTCTGTCGTCACTGGGACTCCTTTGTAGGCGATCTCGTAAGTCCTCAGTAAGTGCTCATAGAACTTGGGACCGTGCCCTGACCTTGGTAGGGGATTGATGCCGAACCCCTCCAAAACTTTTTCATGTATCCAGCAGAGAATTATAACAAAATCAACACCACATTCCAAAACTCCACAATCCTGGGCCTAAAAACTCCAACAATCCTGGGCCTAAAGTCAATAACCTCCAATACCCAATCTCCATATCAGTATAGTCAATAAATGTATCCCACGTGTTCTTCTTCCTCAATTTTTGCAACCAATTTTTTATTATTGGTTGTGATTTCGCTGGATCTTTCCCTTATGATTGGAACCAATATAGTTTCTCCATAGAATTGCAAATCACTTTGTAAACACTTATTGATGTTCCACATGTATCTCTTTTTTTGGGCCAAATATTTGAAGCATTTTATGAGAAATTGTTAAAAACTTGAACGCATCATATAACCATTTATATCCTATCTAGCAAATATATTTTAAACTAAATGACTTAATTTTTATATTTTTAATGCTATTTTTATTTCAAATACTGAACATGTTCATTTGTTAAAAGTGATTATATCTCGGGGGATATTTCATCTATCCCCATCTTACATGGAATTCGTCGCTCCATTGATATTGCTTACCGGGCTTGAGGGGCTTTGGTTTACATGTTTTTGTGTATTAAATTTTTTTATTTGTCGCCTCCCGTTCTTATTTGTCGCTGGGCAAGAGGCAGGTAAAAATATCTATCTATCGTCACTTCTAATTCTTTAATATAAAAATACACACCACGAAAAGGATTAAAATGACTACTTTAATTAGTTTCCATCATTTTGTAGTCACAAAAAATGAATTTTATTGACTTTGGTATTTCCGGAAAAAAAATCCAAATAATCCAATGAAAACACAACGCAAGAGACACAACTGGTCACTACAAGGAAGTACAAGACAATATAATATGCTTCAACAAGAATAGGACCTCGATCTCATCGTCAATTTAGGCTCTTAAGCGATGCTCACGAGCCAGCTGTGTTGTTCTCTCCGTCCTCATCCTTCTGTATATCTATGTCTCCTCTTTGTACTTTTACATTTCCCACCTGCCATTTAAGAATTAGTGATAGTACGAGAACCAACGTATTATCTTCTTCTCCAAATACACTTCAATGGGTTCTCTTCCTTCGTCACCAGGACCATCAGAAAATTCTCATTCCAGTTGCTATATCTGCGTTGTGTTCTGTCCAAGAGAACCAACCTCAGATGGTAGCGTCACCAATTGGATAGAGCTATTCAATCCATCTTCTAACACGTGGACTTATGTTGGTTCCATTCCTGGCCTAATGGAGGACCAAGTTTTAAAAGGTTTTTCTATGGTTTCCATGAGAGACTCAATCTATATCATCGGTGGCCAAGTTTGTCACAAGGAAAGGATCCACGTGTCCGATGATATAGCTGACTGGGTTGACGTAGGCATTCAGGTTGTACCTACAGTTCTACGGTACAACTTCCGAAGCAGCCAGTGGTCAAGTTGTGCACCACTAGGTGTGGCTAGGTATGACTTTGCCTGCACAGTTTGTGAGGATAAAATCTACGTGGCAGGGGGCAAGTCCATGCTAGCAAGCGCTCGAGGGATCTCGTCGGCTGAGGTGTATGACCTGAACGCTGACACGTGGACACCCTTGCCTAATTTGAACATCTTGAGATACAAATGTGTGGGAGTGACGTGGCGGGGGAAAGTGCATGTGATTGGAGGGTTTGCTGAAAGAGAGGATTCTGACAGAACAGTGCCTAGCCTCGTGGACCGAAGCTCGGCTGAGGTGTATGACACGGAGGCCAAGAGGTGGGACCATAAGGCGGGGATGTGGCAGTTAGATGTGCCACCTAATCAGATTGTGGCAGTGAATGAGACTCTCCTAAGTTCAGGAGATTGCTTGAATGCATGGAAGGGACAAATTGAAGCGTTTGATGGGAGGCTTTGGAATGAAGTAGATGGATCCGGCAAGCCGAGTCTCTCAACGTTAGAAGCAGACCAGAGACTTTACCTAACTATGGCACCCATAGGGAGGCATTTATATTTCCTTGCAGGCTACGGCACAGGAAGAACGATGTCGATAGTTCATATGTTTGACATGTCAGAAACAGGAGGGGGAGCATGGAGGAGCTTTGAGCCAATGGAAGTGGAGGGTGAGAAGGAGCTTTGCAGCCATTGCTGTGTTGTACAGCTCTCATGAGCTTATTGATCGAAACTAACCCATTATTATTATATTATGTTGTTCGAACATGCCCTTTTAATTATAATTATGTATGCCAAGCTAAGTTGTCATGGGATTATTAGGTTCGGTTTACCTAGTTTTCAATCTATAATACTACCTTGAATTCTTAAAATAAGAGACAATTGATTATTTTGAAGAGATTAAGTTGGCTAAATAACTTACTTAATTGTAAGATGTGTTATGTATCATTAGATTATAGTAAGTTACTACCTCTGGTCCTAATTATAAGAACTTTGCACTACAAAAGTATTCCCATAATTAGGACCGAAGGGAATATAAGTTAAACAAATTAGTTTAGAGAATAATGATGATAAATATAAATACTTAATGTACTTATATTAAGGACTAGAAGAAGTAGTTTATTGAATATATTCATAGGCTTGCAAGCAACATTATATTGTTGCTCTTAATGCAATGCTTTCAGGTATTAATGTGATGAGAGGCAACATATCGAAATAGAGTACTAATTAAAGATTAGCTTGTTCTCCAGTTAATGGAATGGATTTCGTTTTGTGCGTTTGTGATGACAAAGAAATTATTGCATCAACGTCCTCCGGTAACCCGTTGCATGTTGATAGCCTCGGCTGCCTATTGATGGGTTGATGACATATTAATATTGGCGGAGAATTAATTATTGATTAATTGATTTATATATATTTTGAATTTTATAAATTGAAAATATGGAAAGAGAGACCCTTTTTTTTTGGTATAAAAATTTTAGGAAATGGGTCGGGCTCACCCACAGTCTAAGGGCAGGCGCCGCTTGGAGCCCAGTCCACAGGGCATACTAGACAGAGCGTACATAAGCCTCCACCCCCACCAACGTTTCCACTGCTTTGTAGACTCCTAGGATGTCTCCCCCAACGCCTTGACCAACTCCAGGATCAAACCCCCTCCATTTTAGTGAAAAAATCTGACCCCTTCGCCAGTTGAACCCAAAGACAAGGGGTGAAAGAGGGACTTTAAATACAGGAGGAGTTACATATGTAAGACGGTTATGGATTCAATTTTTCCCTTGACTAAGTTCCTTGTTATTGAACACATATTATACCGTATGGATTGTCAGTAGCTTTGTAGCTTAGCAACATATAAGTTCAATGGTAAGTAGAAGATCAAGGGCTCAACTTATAACTTAAGGGAGTTATTGACTACTACCGCTTTAAATAAATAAGGGAAAATCCCCCTTGGGGCCGAAATAAGTAACATATTGTTAAAAAAGGTCCAAAGAAAAATCACGTATCAAAAAGGCTTTAGGGCCTTTTTTAGTATTATTTCAGAAATGTTAACAACTATATCAGTGCATCATTAACAAATAAATCAGTACACATTAACAACTATATCTTAACAACTAAATCAATATACGTTAAGAATTATATCAGTACAACATTAACAACTAAGCCAATACACGTTAACAACTAGGTCCTTTTCTGACATGTGACTTTTCTTTGGGCCTTTTTTATAATATTTTGCTTACTTGGGCCCTGATGTAACACCCCATTTTTTTCAAAAGCGGAATAAGAGAATATTATCAGAGTAGAGCATTAAAGCGAGTAAGTGAGTAACTGATAGGTATGTGGCTATATGCTAACTGCAATGTATTTGGTCGGGTATAATAGTGGTACAGTTATACGAATATTTCAAAATTTAAACACTATCCCAAAATAAAACTCCAACTGAGTCCTCACACGTGCTGCTTACCTTTGTCTCCGGCTCCCAATCCTCCAGATCCTGAAACTACGGTAAGTGCTGAGATTCAATGGCCATTGAACCTCAGGTAACAGTTAACCTCATGTTCATGTATAGACAATATATGTATGACAGATATTCATAACATTACAGCATTAACCAATACATAGCACACAGCAAATGTAAGGTTACAACAACACAACAATACATAGCACAAAACACATGTAAAGTTATCCACGTTTGCACTAACCAGTGCCACGATAGCTATTCGTGTCCTCAGCGCTAGGAAAACAATCTCATGGCATTATCAAGACTATAACTCGTATAAAGCTGAATGTATAAACTAAAGATGGAATATCACCTAGAGGGGGGGTGAATAGGTGATTATGAAATTCTTTCGCTAATTGCTCAAGAACACTCAAAGCAGAGTCAAAGAGAAGAGCAGTGAGCACAAGAGATTATACTAGTTCGGTCCAACTTTCGACCTACATCCAGTCCCCAGAAACACTCTAGGATTTCACTATATCCAAACTTGATTACACATTCTGTAACTCTCGAGTAATCCTCTCACTAGGATTTACTCCTCTTTAAAAGTTGTAACCAAATGACCGTGGACACAATTACACACTCTGTAAACAACAGATGATCCTTTCACTCTCAGACTCACTCCCCCTTACAAGTTGTAATTGATACACCCACACTCAAGATACCTTTATCTTGAGATTTGAACGAATTGTAAAACAAATGATAAAACTCTCTCACAGAGTAGATGAATGATAAACACTAAAGCTCAATAATGTCTGAAGATATATACAAAATATAAATTGTATACTTTGAAAGCTTTGTTTGAGTATGCGTTGGTTCTGCTGATGAATTCAAACCTTCGGGCATTTATACTAGTTGAAGCTTGAGGGCCGTTGAAGGATTTGATTCTCTCCGTTTGAATTTTTGAATATGTCTATTGATGAAGCATGAAGAATAATCGTTGCGACTCATGAATATACCCGTTGAGAGACTTAGATGTGTCAGTTAGGCAGATGGGATTTCTGTTAAGGCTTTCATTGTTTGAATAACCTCAGTGGTATGATAGTGATGACATTCTCTTTCATTCTTTTTGTTTTGCCGTTGTGAAATAACATTTAATGCGCAGACGGAATATTAGAGACGCTTTACTTCTATCAGAGTTGCTTTACGTGTTTAGCACTCGTTTAGGAAACTGCATCTACATTTAATGCTTCTGACATATGCTTTAGCTTTATTCAAATTTGCTGGTAATTCATGTCTAAATAATCTGAAACTCATGAGCAAATTGGTTAAAAGCATTTGTTAATCATAATAAGTAATAATTAGAAGAGATAGAATGATTTAGCAAAACCCATGATTTTCGGAGTCAGCTTTTGAAGAACAGGGATGACTATGCTTGAGTAAGAATCTAGGCATGCTCGAGCAAACATGTCTTGATAGTTCAGAAAGATGTTCTCTGTCGCTGATGCTCAAGCAGGAAAATACCTTTGCTCAAGCATGATTTTATCATGCTTGGGCAAGCTTTACTTGAGACAGGTAAAAGCATATTAGAGTCGCTGATGCTCGAGCAAGCTTCTCTGTCTGCTCGAGCACATGAATTAATTCATGCTCGGGCAAGCTTTATGAAAACAATTGTGAGACGCAATTGCTCAAGCAAGCCAACATTCTTGCTCGAGCAAGACATAGATATAGGCAAAAGAATAAGACATCTGCAATATTGCTCGATCATACTTTTAATCCTTGCTCGAGCAAGGGTTATGTGAGTGCAGGTTGCTCGACTTTGCTCAAGCAACCCTTTATGCCTGCTCGAGCATGCTTTCTTACCTTGCTCGAGTATGACAACTTTACCTTGTTGTTTCTTTCGATATTGCTTAAGCAAGCCTTCCTTTATGCTCGAGCATGACTTCCCAACTCAGTGAAAATGTTGATTGTCATGGTGATGGACGAGTAAGCCATATTCTCAACTCGAGCATGGCTCTCCATCTCGATGATACTCGGGCATGGCCAACTGTCTGCTCGAGCATGGCTCTCCAATTTGCTCTTCTTCGTTTTAAGACCGATGATGCTCGAGCATTACAAATACCTTGCTCAAGCATGATGATGTTGATTGAGCATGCTTTTACCATCTGCTCGGGCATGACTCTTCAATAGCCATCTCCGAGTGTCATGCTGCTAGCTACCATTATCTTGTGCAAATTTCAGACTTTTAAGAAGCAATTACATTGACAGTATAAGAGGCAACTTCCAGTTGGCATAACGTCTTCTGCATAAATTCAGATGTATCAAATCACCCCATCTCAGAAAGCTCTTCAAATATTCTTTCTATTTCAATAAGAATCAGCTCCAAACTAGTGGTATTTCGTCCATTAACATCATATGAATGGAGGTTGATCTTATCAAGAGTTTTTACAGAATCCATAATAGACTGTCAACTTCAAAACATCATAACTTCTTCAATTGATCTTCTTTTTCTGTGTTCTTGATGTTTTTGAAAATTTATTTGAGTCTAGTTTCCAATGGCACTGGTTTCAGCTCAATTGGATTTGTCGTTTGTGAGATACACTCAAATTATTGAAGGTTGGTCTGGATTGTGACGGTGATTCTTGTTGCAAATTCAAAAAATCATATCTCCTTGATCTGAATTCCTTTGGGATTGAATTGTATATCAAAATGATGCATTGGGAGTCTAGTTTCAAACAAAATTGGTTTCACTTCAATCGGATCTCTGGTTTGGGATATATCGTCGAATTACCGAAGGTCGCCAGAAACAAAGCTGAACAGAGTAGGCTGAAGGACGTTTTTGCTCGAGCATGCCTTTGCTTCTGCTCGAGGAAGGCACCGTTTATGTGAAAATAAGAGCTAGAATGATGTTGCTCGAGCATGGAATCATTTGTGCTCGAGCAAGGCACTGTTATTGTGAGAAAAAATGCAGAAATTGCATTAATGTCCCGAAACAAACTAGTATTCATCCGGAAGCTTGAACTTACTTATTTTAACTCCGAATTGAACTGTTCCAACTTCTATTTGATCACAGAGACTTGAATATTGATATTCTCATGATATTTAACAAGGTATTGTTTCTTCAAACTCCATTCTTGATTATTATCTATAATTTAATTTGGACTAACCTATAATAAACAAAGTAGTTAGTCAATGTATAAGATATAAACTTTTTGCTCTAGATAATGGCATCAATATAAGACATCATCAAAACTAATCATAACTAACAGAAGGAGTCTCAGTATTTGACAATTCAACATTAGAGGTAGACGAGGGCAAAGACTCACTATTTTTTTACTTAAAATAAGTATCAATGGTAACATTCTTCCCCATAATAATCACCTACAAACACTAGTACAAAAAAGAGCTTTAAAACCGCCTCATTTAGACCGGATTATAGATAATCAAGTTTTAAAAGTATGACCGGTGACACTTTCGTAAATATATAGAACACTTTTAAGACCGGATTATAAAGGATCCGGTTTTAAAAGTATGATCGGTGGCAATTTCGTAAATATATAGAACACTTTTAAGACCAAATTATAAAAGATCCGGTTTTAAAAGTATGACTGGTGGAAATTTCGTACATAGAGCACTTTTAAGACCGGATTATAAAAGATCCAGTCTTAAGAGTATGATTGGTGGCAATTTCATAAATATATATAACACTTTTAAGATCGTCTTATAAAGGATCCGATCTTAAAAATATACTTTTCAGATAAGTTTTTACAAACAACTGGTCTTAAAAGTGTTTAAAAAAAAACTAAATTCGCTAAACCTATTAAGTCCATGAGTGTGTTTGTCTTCTTAGTGATATAACATTTGCTTAGTTATAGATTTAACAAGTGTCCCAAGAGCCTCACGGGTCAAATCCTCAACTAGAATGCCATCATCTTCCTCTAACCTACTCGCAATCTTCGTAAGTCGTCCCAAGAGCCACACAATCAAATCCTTGGCAACGTTGGCAATGAGATGCTTCGAGGGTTTTGTGATGGCGTGAACTCCAATCCTCAGCAATAGCAGAAGCGTGCTGCTTTGAGGATTCTGGACGATGGCGGCTCCTTTCTCTTTGATCTATGGCTCCTCCCACGCCGCCTTCGCACAGATCCAACTTAAAATCAAACCCACATCTCTTCTTGCTTAAGTCTGTTTGTTCCTACCTTGACCACTCCTGCCTAGATCTAGACTTCGATTTTGGTTGCTTGAAGCTTTGCCAGCACCGACAAGAGGATCCTACTCAGATTTGGTTGCTTTAAGCTTGTAATTTTTTTGTAGATCTGGACTTCAATTTCACCTCTGATTTTATGTTGATTCAAATTCGATTTCCATGGTGAATGATTTATATTTCTTGTTATATTTTCTTATTTCTGGACTTTGTATTCATCTTTCTTGTTTTTCTTGTTCATGTTGCTTCCAATCTTCTCTGCTTTTTTGTTCTTCTTGTTGGTGTTGCTTCCAATCTTCTCTTGGTTCTCTGTCACTGATGACGGAGGGACATTCAAAATGTTGACAGATCTGGTGTTTTGAAACCGGTTGTTTCATTTGGGTTTTATTTTTATTATCATTTTGAAACATTTTTAAGATGGATATTTCAAAAGTTCGGTCTAAATTTTTAAGACCGGTCATTCATCCAGTCTTAAAAGTTACAGACTCTTAAGACCGCCTGGAACAAGACCAGTCGCAAATCCGATCTTACGATACCTCTTTTGTCCGGTCTTAAAAGTGTTTTTTTGTACCCGTGAAAGAGTATAAATTATTTCATGACTAATATGATTTTAAGAATATTATTAATAACAAAAATAAACCGATTAAAATTAAATATTAGTCATCATCAATATTCTTATAGCCATCTATTAATAAAACTCAAAACATGTCCAAAATACTAACCCTAAAATATTCTCTAATCAGTATAAAAGTAGTATCATTAGAAAGATAAAATCATGTATAATAAATTTCATGAAGGAAATTTAAAGAAAAGAAATGATTTTAAATACCTTATTGTTCGCCTCGCAAGTGCACGAGTTTCGCAAGTAATAAAGTGATAAGTAAAGTATCGTTCCCACGAAGATTTGTTTAACAAATTGGTCAACCAAGAGGCTTAGTGAATTTCATCAAGTTGAGTTAGAACAAAGTTTTGAGTTGGAATGAGAATGTTTAAAGACTATTTCTAAAACTTAAAATTGATAAAGGCAAATGACTTTTGACTTCAAAGATAATAGAGCCTAGGATTCTTCTTCCCCTTTTGCATTTCATAAAACTTGGTTAACTTTCTCTCTTATAGCATTTCAATACATTTATGTGTTAGTCTATGGTTCAAAAACACTTGAAACTCTCTCTCAAGTCAAAATCAAGTTTCTCTTCTCATTAAAATGCACAATCTCTTGTTACAATTAGTGAGAATCAATATTTAAGCAACAACCCTAATGTGACAATGCAAGGCTAGTAAATATATCTCTATTTTACCAACAAATCATCCATTTATCAAGTAAACTTCAAGACAAGCATGATTTCAATCAAGTTCTACACTTAGATTAACTCTCTCGAGTCAAAACTTATGTGAATAAATCATCTAAATGGAGGTCAATCACTTAGAAACATTAAGCCATGGTTGAAATCAACACATATACATATTTATCTACTAAAAGATATGAATATTCAAGTATTAATCCATACAAAGGATAAGAAGAACCCTAGAATGAAAGGTTTAGCTACTCATGTTCAAATACAACGAGAGTCTAAGCAAAGAAATTGAATACATGAAGAAACTAGGAAGAAAAGAGGAGAAAAGAGGAAGAACCAATGTGAAATCCCCAAAATCTCTCTTAGGTTGAGCACCCAAGCCTCCAAGATTGTCCAAATCTCTTTCCCAAGCACCCTTATGTGCCAACTTGTTTCCTTAAGTCAAGAGTGTGTTTTTCGGCCCTTCCCTTTAGGTTAAATAGGGTTTTTCTGTTTCTGAAAAGCAAAACGCGTAGCTGTACTTTCTGCACTTTTTTACGACTGGCTGCGGCCAGTTGTCAACTTGCTGTGGCCAGTTGTCAACTTGCTGTGGCCAGTTGTACAAGTTCTTCTAACTTTGCACTGCTTCACGTCCTTTCTTTCTTTCCTTGTTTCTTAGTTCTTATAGAGCTTCAAAACTTATCTCCATCTTCCTACAAAAGAGGAAGGAATTATCAATTCTCAATTGAATCACTGACTCTATAGGATATAACAAGAATTTCTTTGATTTTTGCCTTATACTTTGATATACACATTTTCCTCTATAATTTCATTTCTATGCACATTTTGAACCAAAAATAGGTAAAAAAAAGAGAGAAAATTGTTAGTTCTTTAATGGTTTTGATTATTGTCAACAACTATAAACATTGAATGAGGTTTTGCTCTTAAGTTCTGAAAATTGTGAATAAGAGCAAACCTCGAGGTTGGCACTGAAACCTCGAGGTTTGGCCTTACAGAAAGCCTCAAAGGTTAAGTGTCTCATAGTTCAAAAACTTGGTTTCACAAAACAATGTGAAACCTCGAGGTTTGTAAGATAACCTCAAGGTTCTGCATCTCTCAGGAAAACTCAGTTTTGCACCAACACATAAAACCGTTAGGTTGAAAACCTCCAGATTTGTGGTTTGGCGCCTAACTGAATATTTTGAACAACAATGTAAAACCTCGAGTATTATAAGAAACCTCGAGTTTTACTTCATCCAGAGAGGTTTTGGTTTTCATCAAGTATGAAAACCTCGAGGTTCAGTTTTGAAACCTCGAGGTTTGACATTTAGTCTCTAACTTGAAACTCCATGAAAACACTTAAACCTCGAGTATCATTTCAAGCCTCGAGTATTCTGGCATACAGAGAGCAAACAGGTTTTCAAAGGAATGAAAACCTCGAGGTTCAGTTTGAAACCTCGAGGTTGTGTCTCTGGTTCAAAATGTTGGTTTTGCAATACTTTAGCCAAACCTCGAGTATTGTTTAAAAACCTCGAGGTTATCGGGCTCCAGAGGAATGAATTTTTAACCAAGTTTCAAACCTCCAGGTTTCTTTTGAAACCTCAAGGTTTGTGTTTTTCAAAGATTTCTCAAAAGGTTTCTTTACAAAGGAAACCTCGAGGTTCACCAAGAAACCTCGAGGTTATGTGTCTTTGAAACTGAGTTTGCTTGAGATATTCAAGCAAACCTCGAAGTTTGTGAGACAAACCTCAAGGTTTCTAGCCGTTACTGCAAATTCAAATTTGGCAAATCTGTTATACCTTCTTGTTTAATCTCAATGCTTTACATGTTTAATATATATTGATCCTAGACATGATTAACTATCTTTCTAGTGAGTTTCAGACTGATTAAAGAAGATTTATTAAGGGATTAGAGCAAAAGCAAAAAGTGTGTCAGAACAATAAATGCTCAAACCCAGAAACTTGCTTCCTTTGGTTAATCCACTGGTACACGACTGCAAAAGATTAAAAGGAAGATTATTACAACAAGAAACATCATCTCCAACGGATCTATTGCCAGAAAGCCAACTCAGACTCAATGACCAGCTGGATTATGCATAAACAAGAGAGAGAAGATGCCTAAACTTGAACCAACTCTCAGCAGAAGTTCACCAACGGTCCAATCCAACTCGCAACGGTCAATTAATACCCTCTACCTATAAATAGAGTGTATTAACACCTTCACAAGCTGATACACCAACTGAGAGCGAAAATTTATTGTGGTCATTAATAGTGTTCAGCTTTCATCTGTAATAGTGTCATTTTGACATTTATTCTTCAGTGATTATCATATCTACTCTATGAGAGACTTATTTCTTGTAAATCATTCATTGATTGTGATAACCATACGTCAGGGGACTTGGTAGTTAGGGTGTATTGATTACAACTTGTAAAGGGGAGTGTGTTCTAGTGAGAGAATAACTCTTAGTACAGAGTTTGTAATCAATAGTTGAATATAGAGGATTGAAAATCCCAAGTGAAGCTTGGGGACTGGATGTAGGTCAGGGAAAAGACCGAACCAGTATAAATCTATTGTGCAAAGCTTCTTCTTCCCTACTCCTCTGTCTTACCCTATTTTAACTTGTTTAAAACAGAGCTAGTTCTTAAAATTCTTAAAGATACCCAATTCACCCCCCTTCTTGGGTATCAAGCTCCATTCTTCATTATGTGCTGGAATGTTGTCAATTTCTAAGAGTTAACACTTATTGATTCTCAAAATTTGCCGTAAGCTATTGAAATAAATGCAAGACGAGCCACCACCAAGAGGAAGAAGAGACAATGGCAATTTCCGAAAGTGCAAAATAAGTAGGGAAAATCCCATATAAAGCTACTTAAAATAAAAATTAAAAAAAATTCTAAATCGGGTTGGTAAATTCATAAAATCATTAATTAAGTTATCAACCCAATTTAGGATTTTAAAATCTGTGTAAAAATGACTTTAATACCACTCCTCTATTTTCTGCCAGTCTTTCTTCTCTCCCCTCTTAAAAGAATATTATTGCTTTATGACTTTATATAAAAGGATAATCAAGAATAATTTAAATATGTCATGCCATAATAGTATCATTGATATCAATTAAATATATTTTAATGGAAAGTCAATTAATTGTATTAATGATAAAAAAAATAAATGTGAGAATTTTTTTTAAAAAAAAAAAAGTTTTTTTTTAATCCTGTGAGTAAAAGCAAAAAGAAAAAAAGCCAACTTCACCCTTTACAAAATTGAATTAAAATAAAAGTCATTTTTACTAATATTAACCTAAACCAAAATAATTTTTCTTAACACATAAATGTGAGTTTTTAAATAGTAATTTAGTTAATATTTCAATTTTTATTTTTTGATTCTTTAATATAAATCAGTAATATTATTTATCTTTTTTTAAAAGAGGCATTTAAATTTCATATACTTCTATGGATATCTCAGAAAAAAGATGTAAACTGAACTTAAAATTTCATAAAACGGTTTACATCAATATAAAAATTTCCAAAAAAAAAACCTATATATATGTGTGTGAAAAATATTTAAAAATCCATATTTAGTTAATATATTTACCAAAATATGTCCTTTTTATAGTGACATATATTATAAGTTTTCTTAAAAAAAACAATTGCTCATATTAATAAAATGAACTCTTTGCTGAAAATATTGTAGGTTTTTATTCTTATGATGATATACTTAATCTATTTAAACTAATCATATTTTGTTGTATTAAAATTAATTTTGATATATACATGGAAAACATAAGTTAGGGAGTAATAAAACTCATTAATGAGGAGAGAGGAGAGGGTATTAAAATTATTTTACCTATATTTTAAAATCCTAAATTGGGTTAATGACTCAATTAAAGATTTATTGAATTTATTAACCTAATTTAGATTTTTTCTATTTTAAGTAGCTTTATGTGGGATTTTCCCAAATAAGTAAGGTTGGGGATATATATTAAAGGTGTGGGCCCACTTCTTCACTTTTTCTTAATATATATGACAGCAAACGTAATCGTAATATCTCACACCTTTCCTAATAAGTATCTTTATTTTTTGGTCAAACACCTTTCCTAATATCTCACACCTTACAAATGTATATTAAAGGTGTGGGCCCCAAACGTAATTGTAATATCTCACACCTTTCCTAATATCTTTTTTTGCTCATTCCTAATATCTCACGTTACGAACCTTACATATTTTAAGTACCTTATTATTATTATTAAAATTGTGTTCGTCCTTGCTTCATACTATTGTATCGCTTAGGTGAATATGAGTAAAGAATGAAAATATCCATCATATGAAAAACCACATAAACGCCATCTGAATTCAACCAGTAGGTTTTCACATGAAAGCCAGATAAAATGTCACACCCTTCCAATAATATATCATACGTAATAGCATCATAGCGCACAGCACAGTAAGTAAAACAGTTTGAGCGTAGTATACTGATGACATATTCCAAATCTTGGTAATAAATTCAAAACATAATCATATAAATTTTCTACAAATATCCTCGTAACAGTCTTGAGCCGGTCTGGCATCACCATTTGCTAACATCTGCCGCTTTGTCTTGGGCGCTACGTCTAATATGCTGTATAATTCACAGGTAGCAACAGAGGCTGGAATCCCGAAGGATCCCAGAGTAACATATGAATCTCAAGTACAATGCATAAACAAGGTATGATAATCAACCACAATCATAAAAATAACAAATCAGCATTTAGCATACGCATAGTCACATAATGCAACACGGCATCACAAATCATGTAGACTGTGAAACGTGAGGACCCTACAAGTCTTGGATCCACAGGGTGCTGGGAAAAACAACAACAACTGGGCCTCAAACCCAGAATACAACTGAATGCAATAAAACGTGTCTCCCAGACACGAATCCACAATCATGTTACAAACATGCATACACAGTCATACAGAGTACATGAGATTAGAGTTATTACCTGGAAGATTCTTTGTCTAACAATCACTCCCAAATTTCTTTTAAAAGCTCTCGACGACGGCTCTTCCTATACTTATAAATAATATTCATCACTTATGCAAATCTCCTTAATTCAAATAATACTTGAATCAATTACTTTTTAATCCTCCTTTAGCAAAAAGTCCTTTATTAATTATAAAAACGCCAAAATTTCCATTTTACCCTTTTCACGATTATTTTTAGATTTTTCTCAGGATTTCGAGAATTTATCACTAATCTTAGAAAATTCATAATTAATTATCCACATATCAAAATCAATTGCTTCCAAAGCATCAATGACCCTTGATATGTCTATTTTCATATTAACATATCACCATCATCCCCAAAAATGCGTACTTTTTCAGTTTTACCAAAATACCTTTGTTGTCCAGACTTCAATTCCAGAATTCAAGGTCAACTTCAAAAATTCATAATTCATTATACAAAACTCCAAAAAATTATAAATCTCCTATCAAATTAAAGCTTATGATGTATACTTTAATTATGGAAAGTTTTATAATTATTTGATCTCATTTTCTTAGTAAAAAACTCGTCATAAACTCACTAGTTTTGACAGATTTTCCACTAGACAGTTTAATATCTTTCTTAATTAAATCATTAAGCTTCCATAAATTATTAATTAACCTTAATCCCACGCCATTTTTCATTCTAAACACTTTGGGAAGGTCAAAACAACTCAAATCATATTGCTAGTTGGTGCTTTGGTCTAGTCGAAATTTCCATTATCATTGGGAACTTATTTTATCTTCTTAATCCTTAGGATTTTATGTAAGTTTTGGCCTTTCAAATCTACAAAATAAGAGTAGATTAATTCAAAACAACCAAAATCATATTGCTCCTTGGTGCTTTGGTCTAGTTGAAATTTCCATCATCATTGGGAACTTATTTTATCTTCTTAATCCTTAGGATTTTGTGTAAGTTTAGGCCTTTTTACTCCATATTGAGGGCTAATTTGTCCTTAAATATTTATACTAAGTCTTTATATAGCATCTTCATCTTCAAATCATAATCTTCAAATCTACAAAATAAGAGTAGATTAATTCAAAATAACAATATATTCAAGTGCACAAAGTCATATAGACACTTACTTGCACACTTGTGAAGTCCTTTGCCTACCGATACATATCTAGAGCATATATATATATATATATATATATATATATATATATATATATATATATATATATATATTAATCCTATAGTACTACTTGATAAGCTATGGAAAAGGCCAAAAGAGAAATAATGAAATTGCCAAACACAACAAAATGCTTGAAGAGAAACAATGGTTGTTAGGTTCAGCAGTAATATCAATAAAGTGAGGGTCAATGGCTATGACACAGACACACACTTACAGCTTCTTTATATATATGTGTGTGTGTAACACTCTTTGATTAATTAAGGGTGAATGTGCAAATTTAATAACCACTATTTTTTTCTATGGGCACCAAACACAATTAACTATTTTAGAGTGTAAAAGTATACATAAACAATTTATATGAGAGCAGATATAGCAACGTCATTGAGGAAACTTAACTTCTGTTACTTTTTGCAATATGAGTCCTATCATTCTTAGTTCTCTATTATTTTAATTTATTTTTAAAAGGGTTAAGGTGCAAATTTAATAATGAACTGTTTTTCTATAAGCATCCAACAGAATTATTTTACATAAAAGCATTTATAAGACAAATATAGGCATTTACATAAAAGCATTTAGATTGATGCCCTTACTTTATTTTTTTCATAAAAATATTTACAAGAAAAATAAAGGGATTTAAAATAATAAGTGAGTTAAAAAAAATTTACTGCACCTCATTGGGTCAAAATAAAATTAGTTTTGTCAATGAAAAGACAAATATGTGAACAATGAAAATTTTTGAACTCGCTGGACTCATTTGAATTCCTTTATTTGTTTTGTAAATCTCTTTATTTTGTCTTGTCTTTTAAATAGTCTTATGGAAAAAAATAAAGGTATTAATGTAAATGCTCATATTTGTCTTGTAAATACTCTTGTAAAAAATAATTGTATTTGGTGCCCATAGAAAAATAGTTCAAGGCTCAATTTGCTGCTTAACCCTTTTAAAAATATATATGTTCCCGAATAAATTGATTATGTCTACTTTTACATTTGAAAAAAGTTAGTTATGTTGGATGCCTATAAAAAAATAATTGGTTGCTAAATTTACACCTTAACTCATTAATTAATTCACCAGATGGTTTAGCATGGGCTTATAAGCCAAATTCTTTTTTTTTTTTTTTTTTAATGTAATGAGGACTAGCTAGCTTTGAAGATATGCCTTTATTGTCCTAAATTAATTAAGATGTGAGATCAAAGTAAAGAGAATATCCTTTCAACAAGATTATCCACAGTACTGATGATGATTTCTCTTCATCATGAGGTGGCAAACTAAAAACAATTTTGTCATGTGAAATTGAAACATACATATACTTTTTTTTTTGGGGGGGGGGGGTCAAAAAACATACATATACACTATATAAGAATGGGATTGTTCAATTCATATATATAGATCAGAGAGGTCGTTGAATATTGCAGAATGTGGAGTAATGATTTTAAGAATGAAAATAATTAATTAATTAATTACTATATATGTCTGGGTGTGATTTGAGAGGGAGCCACTCGGCTTCAATCCATTTCTGCTTAATATCCTCTGAGCTCCACTTCTCGAAACAGCGTCGTCTTTTATACATATTTTGGGGTACTATAGATACTGAAAAGATACTTCACGATACTAACTAGTACTAAAAAAAATACTGACTTGTACTTCATGATGTTGAAAAAATAGTTTAGGATGTTGAAAAATATTTCAAGATACTGACTGTTATTAAAAAAATACTTCAAGATACTGACTGAGGATACTGGCTAGTACTGAAAAAATAATTCATGACCTTGAAAAAATATTTTAGCTCTTAAAAAAAAAAGGGAGAATCAGGGTTGTTTTTCCATCAAAATGACGTTGTTTCAAGAAGTGGAGCGTAGAGGATATTAAACAGAAATGGACTAAAGCTGAGTCCCAAGCCTGACGGCAACAAAAGAATTTTTTTCCCATGGATCAAAGACATATATATTCAACAGCTTTTTATATTTTGTCAAAGTTTTGTGTCATTTTTCTCTTCTTGTGAGGGTTGGCCACACTATTATATTGTCCCCTATTTTAGGGAGACCAACAAATATTTTTATAAAAAATAATTTATCTAATTTTTTCAATCTTTGTTTGACATCACTAACCATTTGAGTTACAAGCGGGATCAAACTCACAGCCTCTCATTTATAGGGGATTATTCATATCACTAAGTTACAAGGCCTTTGGCCTAATTTCTTAATCTTTATAAATAATTATTTAATTCATACATTTTGCATAAGCGGAAATATATTCACTTAATTGGGAAGAAGTTAAGAACCAAGAGGAACTAGAAAGCGAAGGGCTGAAAAAGCTAGCTATATGTGATCAATAATAATAATAATAATAATAATAAGCTGACTGTATCATTTGGGCCTTGGCCTATGTATTTACGGCTCACAAACTTTTTTATTTTTGATAAGATACGGCTCACAAACTACAAAGGCCTAAAATCAAATTCTTCAAAGCCCAAAAGTTCTCGGTTGTGGCCTCTTGTATATTTTATATTTCCACTTATCTGGCCAATGAGAGTTGGCATAGATGGTAAGGAATCCAGGACTAGGCCCTTGGGTCGTGGGTTCGATCCCCTCTGCCGTCGCTGGGACTTCTTTGGTAGGCGATCTCGTAAGTGCTCATAAAGCCCGGGGCCGTGTCCTGACCTTGGTGGGGGACTGATGCCGAACCCCTCCAAAACTTTTTGTTAGCAAAAAAAAATTATATATATATATATATATATATATATATATATATATATATATATATATATATATATTTCCACTTATCCTAAATATGTCATGCTAGGCTGGAAGCTGACGGCCCACCAGTGGGTTTGGTGGGTAGGTTTTGGGCCCAACCGAACTCCTTGGACCCTGGAGAAGAAGTCGCTGTGGAGACTAGGGAGGAATTAATGGGGGCCGACGGTGCCCCAGTGGATCAAGCCTAATGAGTTTTATTGGGTTTTTATTGGTCCTTTATTTTATTATTTGTGTCTTTATGGTTGACAAAAATATTATTTTTTGGAATATAAGGGGAGCTTGTGGGAAGAATTTAAATCAACATATTCGTATTGCTTGTCTACAGAAGCGTCCTGCCCTGTTTTTTCTTGCTGAGACTAAATGCGAATCAATCGATCGTCTTCGTACAGTGAGTAATCTGGGTTTTGACGAGCTAGCTTGTGTTCCTAGCATCGGCAAATCTGGAGGAATTTTAGCTACGTGAAATTCTGCTTTTATTGATGTTAGCGTCCTTCGCTTGGATCGTCAATTAATTCATCTCAGGAGGAGTTGGAGAGATTGTTGAAGCTTGAGGAAATTAAATGGTTCCAAAAGGCTAAGGGTGAGTGGGTTACCAAGGGTGATAGGAACACTAAATAATATCACTTGAAGGCGAAAATGCGCCACCGAAGGAATAAAATTGTGATGTTGAAGGATGAGCTTGGGAATTGGATTGATGATGAGGAGGACCTTAAATCCTTGTCATTAATCACTTCAAGTCTCTTTATTGTTCTGACACACACCAGTACTATGAGTTGGCTACGAGAGCTTGTTTTCCGGCGATTGATCCTCTAGTCCTCTCTAATATTCCGACTATTCCTTGTAATGAGGAAATTAGGGAAGCTTTGTTCTCCATGGGAAGTTATAAGGCTCCAGACATTAATAGTTTTCCTCCTCTCTTCTATAAGTCTAATTTGTCCACAGTGCGCCCGGGCCTCTGTGAATTTGTCAAAAAAGCGTTTAGAGGAGAATCTCCCTTAACCAAAGCTAATGAGACGCTTATTTCCTTGATTCCGAAGAGAGACAATATTGAGTTGGTGTCTCACTTCCGGCCTATCTCGTTATGTACGGTGCATTATAAATGCATCACCAAGTTCATAGCTATGCGACTGAGAGGAGTTATGAAGGGTCTTGTCTCTCCCTTCCAATCCAGCTTTATTAAGGGGAGGTGCATCCAGGACAACATCATAGTTGGACAAGAGATTCTTCATATTATAGGGAAAAACCATAGCAAGAGAGGCTTGATGGCAATGAAAATTGACCTTGATAAGGCTTATGACCATATTAGCTGGAAATTCCTGAACCAGGTGTTATTGGAGGTTGGCCTTGAGAAAAATTTTGTCAATTTCATTGTTGACTGTGTGTCCTCGGTATCTTACAATGTCCTTTGGAATGACGCCAAAATGGGTTTTTTTAAACCAAGTAGAGGCATTAGGCAAGGTGATCCCCTATCTCCCTTGCTATTCGTATTATGCATGGATAAACTATCTCACTTAATTTGTGATGCGGTTGAGGATGCTAGGTGGGATCCAATTCATGTTTCAAGAGAGGGTCCTAGTGTATCTCATTTGATGTTCACTGATGACCTACTGTTGTTCGAGGTTGCTTCGGAAGCCCAAACTTTGTGTATGATGAACTGTATTGAGGATTTTATGAAGGCATCCGGGGGAAAGTTAATACTGCTAAATCCTCTATCTTCTTCTCACCAAGAGTTCCTTTGCAAACGAAGTTAAGGATCAAGAGTATGACCCAGATGAACATTTCTAATGAAATTGGTAGATACCTGGGCTTCCCCCTCACTCGTGATAGGAAAGTTGAAGGAGAAATTTCATTATGTGATTGATCGTGTTAAAACTAAGTTGAGTGTTTGGAAAGCGAATAGTCTTTCTATGGCTGGTAGAATTACTCTTGCCAAGTCTATTTTAAGTGCTATTCCCCTCTACCCTATGCTTGTGGCGAGACTGCCAACAAGTGTTTGCATGGAAGTGGAACATCTGCAGAGGAATTTTATATGGGGTCATGATGATGCTAACAGGCGTATTCACTCCATTGGGTGGGATCAAATCACCCGCCCTAAAGAATATGGGGGTTTAGGGCTGCGTAGACTTTGTTCAATAAATAAAGCCTGTGGTGCGAAGCTGGCGTGGAATTTAATTTGTGGGGCGAAGGGGCTTTTGGCTGAGATCCTCTAATTATGTATAGAATATGGATATAATTATAGATATATCTGGTATTATTTTTATTTTTCTACCCTACTCTTATCAATCAGATATTCTTTTTATTCTTTTTAAAAGATCAGTTTATTAGATACTCCAAATTATGTCTTGAGCCTATTTGACATGCGGTAATGAAGGAAAAAAGTTAGCGCACAGTGGTTTAAGCATAGCAGAGAAAAATGGACCGTTTGGGATAACAGTGGTCTCAGATAAGCTTATTATTATTATTTTTTTTAAAAAAAAAAAGACTTCAGATAGAAGTCGCTTTTTTAGCTTATGGAGAAAAATGTTAAGAATAGGTGATCTAATAAACAATGTACTATTAACTCTACATTTATGTGCATTCTAATTTATCCTTTAGAATATGTTTAATTAAGTATTTTAGAGTTTTTAAATTTTTTATAATAATTTATTTTTTAATAAAATTTAAATTTTTATCTTCAATTATCACAATATATACAACTAATACATATATATATATATATATATATATATATATTGTATTCAATAAAATTCAAGTCATTTTGTATCTCAATTGACTTTTCAAACAAGAGCCCATTTGGGGAAAAAAAAAGTCACTTTTTCCACTATCATTTTAAACACAAATTATATTTACAATCTAACATGTTTCCCATCTTACCTCCGTAAAAATCATATTGAAAATAAGTTACTTTCGTCACCGTTATTCCAAACAGGCCCATGATGAATCTAATTTGTTTAAGCAACAAAAATATTAGTCTAATTTGTGTTTATGCCTTCGAAATTACTACTTCCCATCCAGTTTTTAATATATGATCTATTTGGGAGTTGATATTGATCTAAATAAAAGACCTTTTTTTAACCATTGTGAGTCATTCATTATTTACCCTTATTGATTATGCTCTCTTAACAATAATTAAAGCTAAGAGGGAATGTGAGAATGAAAGAAGATTATTAGAGTGTTTTAGAAAATGCATGTCATATTAACTGTAATTAACTTCTTTGATCTAATCATATTAAGTGAATATGTATTACAGTAACTTCATTGGTAACATCTTTTATTATTATTTCTTTTAAAAAAAGATACCAATACTTGTTTGTAGTGGCATTTATTGAAACAAATTAAAATTATGTATGCGCTACTGCCTTTTTCTAAAAATAAGCCATCCGATAATCAAATGTGATACTTTTCTGGAAAAAGGAAGGAATAATAAGATGAGATACCACTTTGTCATCTATATTAGTAGACTAAAATACTTTGACTATTCTTATATTTTATCTTAATTACACATACTTCCTATCTATTTTGAAAATATATACTTAAATTCAAACAATTAACTTTGTTAAGAATATTCAAAAAAAAATCTAAAAATATATTTTTTATTTAAATTTTATATAAAAATAAAATTTATTTCATATTTTACCCTCAATACTAAATCCCTAGGTTTACTTTTATCTTGCATGTATTTACTTTGTCTTGCACATTTTGACTAAAATTGTTTTACAGACTTTAAGAGTTTTTTTATTTAATTTGTTCCTTAATTTCTATCTTTATCTTTATAAATAGTTATTTGTTGGATGATTTTAGCATTAGTTAATGTAAATATCCCAAACGTTATATGTGTCATTTAAATTTATAGTTTAATACTTTTTTCACAAATATTTAGAACTACATTTAATCGAGTGTGTGTGTAATTTATTATTGAGTATCTAATAAACTGATCTTTAAAAGACACTCATATTATTATTAGATTGAGTACCATATTCATTTACATTTTTTTTTTTCCTAATTAGGAAGAGATAGGAGATAAGAACGAATGATTGTTTTACGGATACACAATCATGATTAGGGCATAGCAACAGGCAAATTGGGTAGCCTTTACCCAAACCTATAGCATGCCCATTAACTTAAAATAGGTATAGGCTAACTCAATCTTGTACCTCAACTCATTTAAATTCATGTCCTACCTAACATATAAATAAGTAGGCTAACTATGGTTTGGGTAACTCATTTATATTTAACTTGTTTATTTTTTTAAAACAAAAAAATATACATAAGCATTACGTATCTATTCAAATTCATTATTCTAAATTCTGAAATCTGAATCTTTAAAGTTCAATAATCACAATTCACACAAAAGAACCAAAATTTAAATAAATACCATCATAACATAATTTTGATGTTCAAACTCTAACTTATAAATTAAAACATTACAATTGAAAAAAGAAGGATCCGTAGTATTACAGAAGACTCACGCAGAGGTGTATCAAAAAATGCATAAATTTATTATAACAGACAGATCAAAACTGAGTTAATAGTGGTTTTCAAGGCCTATAAAAAAAAGTTAATTACAACACACAGAGGTGTATCTTATTAGTATTACTGTCATGTCCAAATTAAAGTGTCAATATAGTTAATTAAGTCTTAAGTAGGCACGTTTCATCCCACCCCATTATGGCCATTTTTGGGCGGGCTCAAAATAACTCAATTACATTAGTTGTGGGTAGCTCATCAGATTACGGGTTCCATGCTCAGCTTTAATCGTGATCCTTGTCCTTAGATTGCTCTCCCATTTACATTATTTACAAAAACCGATTTAATTTGCTTCTTACTAACTTACATTAATGAATCCAGCGTGTTAAATCGTTACAAATATAACACTAGCATTATTTACTCTCTTTTAAAAAAAAAATAAATTGCATAATCATTTTTTAAAAGTATTTACTCATGATGCTATAGCAAATCAACCTAATTATTAGCATGCTATCACTGAAATTAACACAACCATTTAATATTATATTAAAGTTTAACTCTAAAACATTTTTCTAGGGATAGGTTATTCTACCTACTCCTATTTTACCTACCTCTGCCTACCCCTCTCAAAACCGTTAGATTATGAGATTATCCAACGGTAGAAATTTGAGAAATAAAACAAACATTTTTCCGCTTCTCCCTCCCACCCTCTTTCTCTCTCTACCCCTCCGCTCGACCGTGCGACGGCTTCTTGTTTCAAATCAAGCAATTTCTTTCAACTCTTGTCTTCTCCTTCCGAATCGAGGGCCTCTCTCAATTTTCTCTTCGGTATGATCAATATCTGTGTTTCCCTTTTACTCCTGGTTATTCCGATGCATGTGCATATCTATGAGTGCACGTTGTGTGTGTTTTTGTTTTTTCTTCTATTTATTCTATAATTTTCGGATTCTGGTCTCTTATTCACCTTTTTAATTTAAATTTGGTGATCATGCTTGTATATTGTCTGCCTTGTTATCACCTTTAAATTATGGTCTGCAATTTGTCTGAGCATGGATTCCGTCAATTTTCACTGCCGAGATCTGTTTTCCGTGTCTGTAGATGGCCAGAAATATCTTATAAAGAGGAAGAAAAAGAATTGGTTTTTCTCGATTGCCGAAAGAAATCCTTTGAAACTGAGAAAATTGGTTTGAATTTACTGATATTTTCATTTCTAGGTTTGCAAATCTTTTACAGAATATCAACATGGATAGGTTTTGGTTGATTGCTAATTTTTTGTTTGGAAATGAGAATATGGGTTTGATTCAATGCATTGGTTTGTTTCTAAGGAATGGGAACGGTATTAAGCATATGTTGAAATGTGGATTTTTGATGTTGGGTTTGCTGTGTATTTAAACTCTGAACTTAAGCCACCAACTTATACTCAATAAAATGTGTTGTGTTTCTGAACTCCAGGTCTCTCTTTACCTCTTTATCGCTGTGAAACTCATACATATGCGTAAAGAGAAAGCTTCAATTAGAGTGCTTTGCTCTTCAAGATAATGTTTCTATGAGACTTGATTTATGGAACATCTGTGGTTTGTTTTGAATAAAAAAAGTATTCCATGAATCATAGTTAAAAGCAAAAGATGGATGACCTCATCGATTGATTGTACACAGATCCCTCTTTGTTTTATTCTTCTGTAGAGAAAGCATTTTAAATGCAACTCTATCATCTATATTAAGTACGTATGAGGGTTGAACATTTGTGTTTCATGCTTGAATTTTTTCATACAAATGCTCTGTTTTGCAATGAATTATTTTTAAAAAACAGAATGGGGCAATGAATTAAGATTCAGTGGAATCGATCCTTACAAGTCTCTATTCTTCTTTGTTTTGGCGCATAAATTTCTGCTCACTTCCTTCCTTTGGAGTAATCTTGTTGTGTACGCCAGTTTGTTCTTAGTTTTGCATTTAAATCCCATCTTTCAATCTCTTTATTGTGGTAGTTTATATTCAAACTAGGAGCTTCAATTGAACTACGCAATATACTTGTATTTGATCATTGTGTGATTTTTTAAATGTCAAAGACTTATTGAGCTTGCATAGAGGTCAGATGAAGCATTTAAATTTATTTCTGATGGTCTTGATGCTCTGACTACATCTGCAGAAAAGTTTCCAACATATGGAGAGAGTACACAACTTGAGGATATTGACGTTCAGCACTTGAATTCTCAACTCGAAGAGTCTTCTATGATGAACTTGAAGGATCCTAACATGTCCTAGATGAAAGGCCGAAAAAGGATTCGTAGCGGAATTGAAGAAGCATCAAAGCAAACCAATATTTACGGACATTGCAAAAAACGAGGACATAATAAGCACACTTACAAAGAAATTAATATGCAGTGATTATAGATTTTTTTTTTTTTGGCTTTTGTGGATTATAATACAGTTTAAATCAAAGGGTGGATTATATGCACTTTTTTTTTTTTGGGTGTGGATTAAGTTCTTTATTTATAAAATTTGTGTTATGGTTTTTGTTATTTATTTATAGATTCTTTGTTATGGTTAATACAATGATTTTTAAAACGTATTAGTATATGTGTGCTATATTGTTATCCAGGACTTGAAAGGCATTGTTCAAGTTGAAACTTGAAAGGGTAGAGATTCTTCTAGCTTCAGCTTGAAGATGGCCAAAAAAAATGAAAATAGAAAGGGCAAGGATATTTCTAGAAACATTTCAAACAACCAACCAACGAACTAATACGTTCAGCACCAGTTCACTGCAATCATGTATGATCTTGAGCCTATGCTCAAGGATACAAGTTCGGCAGTAAAACAACAAGAAGTGAGCACTCTTAAATATTCTTGAAAACTTTTGAGTAGAATGCTAGATCTCAATATTACAAACATACAAGAATGTGAGATGAGAGTTGAATGAATCAAATACAACTCCCACCAATCTGTACTTTAACAATTTATATTTATATCATCTCTTTTCGAGAACTAACGAGCTTCCATCTAAACCATCCAGAATTTCACTAAAAGCATACACAACAAAGGAAGAGAATGCAAAATGTCAGTGAATTGGGGGATCAGGATTGAACTTCACAGATTCTCCCCAGATAAGTTCCTTGATATCTTCTTCAGTGAATGTTGGTTGCTCAAAATCAAAACTGAAAGGTCTCGGACAAACAGGTTCCTCATTGATATCGTGGAGAGGTGCCAGGCACGGATGACACAAAGCCTCATCAACTGCAAAGAATCATACGATAAGGTAGAATCAATAAATTATTGATACAGAAAAGCCATAATTTATCAAAGATTATTGCAAAAGGATAATAACCTGTCCCTATTTAGAAAAATAGAATTAGAAAGAGACATTTTACCTGTAATACGCCTGTTTGGATCAAAGACAAGCATCTTCTCCAGCAAATCAACAGCACCAAGAGATACATTTGAAAATCTAGAAGAAAATGGTTGCTTCGGATATTGTGGAAGCTGTCTTATGTATCTACGGGCATTATCACTTTGTAGAAATCCTAGACTGGTATCATCAGGTGACCCTATGAGCTTTAAAAAGCAAGGAAATTTGTCATCTTTTTTTCAACTTTAAACCTAGAGACATGCCTAACTAATAATTAGTTGAGCCAAAGATACCAAAGCATGCTAAAGAATAAAACATGTTAGTGCCAACAAAAGCATTGTGCAAGACCCGGATCTACTCTTGCAAATTTTTATGGGAGGAAGCTGGAAACTATCGCTTCATCTACACAGTTCTCTTTACTCACTCCATATCCATTGCTGACATTGGTATTCTCCTTATCATCCAAGGAAAATAAGCAAAGGAAGAGGTAGAAAACATAATATTCAATGTTTTTTTGACAAATTATGGCATGGTCGGCTTCTGGTAGAGAATAAACCATGTGAAATTCTATTTATGTTCAAAACTTGAACTTTTGGACTCATTTTTCTAATTCCAGACATGGTGCATGTGGCCCGGCTCCACAAAAGAATTTCTCAGTCTGCTTTATACCTGTTCCTCTTACTTAATAACAATATAGCACTGTTCTCCTGAACCTAAAAGGATATAACCCTTGAACAAAACGGGACCAAACAAGCACTACCTTTGTCGATGGAAGAAGGCTCCAATTAATATAGTACTTTGCTAAAAAATTGCGTTTTTTTGGCCATCCCAAGAAAAATTACAAATCATCACATCAATTTCATATGAAGCCACAATTACTCGCATAAACGTTGGTTGTTGCATTTCACAGCACGCATGTGAGACCTCGTCGTTTTTTATACCAAACTTATATGTTGAGTCATTGTCTTAACTGGTGCAAACCCTAAAACAGAGAGTACGATCAACAAATTAACAAATACGGGACTGCATATAACTTTTCTTTACCTTAGAAGAATCAAAACATTTCCGGTACAAGAATAATCAAGTTTCATCGATTTGTTACATACATATTTTTGGCAACCCAAAAAAAAAAAAAAACAAGAAGGAAAAAGTCTAGGAAACGCATAGATACGCACATGCATCAGAATAACCAGGAGTAAAAGGGAAACACAGATATAGATCATACCGAAGAGAAAATTGAGAGAGGCCCTCGATTCGGAAGGAGAAGACAATGACGAGAGGGAACCCATCCAGCAGCGAGACGACAAGATAGACGACAAGTGGAGATTTGGCTAGATAGCAATACCTGATTTTGGTCGATAGGAGGCAGCGAAGAGCGGAGATTTGGCTGGGTAGCAGCAAACGTTCCTTCGAAGAGAGACGACAAGTGGTGAGAGTGAAAAACAATAGGGTTTTATCTCCTAAATCTCAGCCGTTAGATGATCTCATAATCTAACGGCAATAAGAGAGGTAGGCAGAGGTAGGTAAAATAGAAATAGGTAGAATAACCTATCCCCATATATAATATTTTAGGGAACAGAAATTGGGAGAAAATTCCCATTAAAACTTTATCAGTGAGAATGTCATAAATCATAGTTACGAAATTTACAGAAAACTAATGTGCCAATTGCGCCAATAACTTTATACGAGTACTTACCATTTCCATGTGACCAGCTTTAAAAGCAAGTCAATCGGCATATTCATTGCCCATCTCAAAATATAGTGAATTTTTTTATGAGTAAAATACATTGACTATCCCTCTGTTTTACCAAAATTACATAGATCCCCCTCTATTTTGAAAACGTATATAGACCTTCCTTAAATTTAAAATGCGTATTATAAAGACCTCCCTTATATTTTTGAGATTTCATTTCAATCCACCCAACCATTAGTTGACCGTTAAGTTTGACTATTATATATTTTCTTTGACCAAAATAACCTCTTTCAACAAATGAATAAGCATTTATATTTGCTTAAACATTACATTTTTATACATATAAAAATATTATAATACATATATGTCCAAAATTTTCAATATATTATCCAATTTCTTAATTTTTATTATATTATAAAATTTTAAATTCTTAAAATTTTTATCATATTTATTAAAACTTGTTTATTTAGTATTATTTTAAACGACTAAAAACATATTTCTTTTTTTTTTTTTTGGCCACAACATCATTATTAAAACATACCTAACGTGCATATTGTTATCCACCATATGTTATTAATGGTGTAACTTTGAGATATTATATAACTTATATTAATTTTAAATTTTAATTTCTTAAATATGTTTTTGCACCAACATTTATAAACACATTTATTTAAGTATGCACATGCCAAAAGAATTAATCATATTTTTAATTAAGTTTTCTATGTTTATATTAATTAATTTAATCAAGTAATTATCTCAATATAGAAAAAAGAAAATTTAACACAACTATTTGCAAATGTAAAAAATAAATTAAGAAAAAGAAAAGAGTCTTAAATTACTTAAACAATTATAGCCAAAATTAGTGAATTAGCAATGATGAAGGGTAAATTAGTAAATAAAATTTATTTTAATATTAATTTTAATTAAAAAGTAAGAACCCTTAACGGAGTTAATGTTTTGAACTTAAGTGTATGTTTTCAAAATAGAAGGGAGGTCAGTGTAATTAAGGTAAAACGCAAGGGAGGTCAGAGTATTTTAATCTTTTTTTATTAAGACTCTTTGGTAGTATAGTTAATAATTTGAATTTTTTAAACATACACGCACAGGAGAACGTAAAACAAGCATGCACAGTAACATGGTCTAGTTAAATACTTCATCTAGTCCTTATTATAAAGCACTAACTAATAATTATCACAAATCAATAAAAACAGTTAAAGTCAATAAAGTTGTCCCATGATTTAAGTAACTTTCAATATTACCCTTACTAATTGTACTACACTTTAATATTATATTAATTGTTCCTCTCACCCACTACCCTTATTAATCATGGACATGCATGGAAAAAAATAATTAATGCGTTTTGGAAACAAGTAAATGATTTATAAAAAGGACTAAATATAATTACTAATTAGTATCTTAAATAAAAACAAAAGGAAGTACTCGCTTAGCAAGACGCTTGAGCTTTAACTTCTTGTTTTGTTTTTCGTTTTTGGGGAGCTTTATCTTAATGTCATTTTGTTGTTTGAATTTGGACGACTCAGCCTTATCACCTAAATTTAACACTTGTCTCACGAGTCACTAGTTGTCTCATTTGACTGTTTTGTTCAAATATTTGTTTTCATTAATATTACTTCTTCCGGTTCTAATTACTCCTATAAGATAACATTTGAAAATTGATCTTGGTTATAATTATATGATAACATTCTAATTTTTGTCAATATCTTCTTAAATTATTGATTCTTTCTCAATAATAATTCAACACAATGATAATTTAATAATGCACATATATATTCTATAAAACAAGTAATGTTTTCAGCTCGTTAATGTCATATACACCTCAAATCTACTGTCTTTTACAACAACTCAGAGTATTCTATACACTTTTTAATCCGTATGTTTTATTCTGACTTTTGAAGTCACTATATGTGCGTGTGTGTCTATGTATGCGGGCGTGCATGCAGCCATACACACAAGGTGATAAATACACTCATACAACACACATTTTTATTAGGGAAAAAAGTCTACACCTCATGGATTTATCTCTGGACTGTGTGAGAGCTCAGAGAAGTCGACGATGTCGAACTTGAAGAAGTAATGTAAGATCAGAGAGGTATAAGCGCATAGGGCTATTGATTTAACAATATTTTCATGAAGTCATTTTAAATTTTAAATAAGGGCTTTTGAGGAAAATAAGTATAATTAACTAATTTAACTACTATCCTTAATTTCTCAAAAGTTTGTAAATATATCTTATAATTAGGATCGGAAGAAGTACCATATGTTAATAAACAATATAAGATTACCAAAATACACAAAAAATAAAATAAAGAATTTAGTCCGTAAAAATGTAATTCCATTATTATAATATAATAAAAAAAATTTTGTACTACTACTCCCGATCCTAATTATAAGACCAAGTTACTTGTTGGAGAAATTAAAGAAATTAAATAAATTATTTAATCGTATCATATGTTGTATATACTTATATTATATATTAGTTTATTAGATAAACTAATTAGTTTAGAGAAAAATAGAAATAAAAATATTCTAAAATAATTTAATTAATTTTTTTAAAAAAATTGACTTGATCTTATAATTATGATAAGACGGAGTACTACTTTTTATTCTCCCTCTATGCAATATATAGAGAGTGTATATTTCATTTTCTTAAAAATTACTTATGGCTATCCAATACCATAATGATACAGATACTCCTGTGGTCACCTCCTAGTGTGGATTAGGTCATGCTTTTGGATTTCTCTGGTGAAATGACCTTATGATCCTTCATCCTTATTTTGGATTATTTCAACTAGCACAGACCCCGTGCAATGCACGGGTGTAAGTCTAATAAAACGATCTATATTGTTTTCCTGCAATGTTACTTAAAGATGTATCAATTGTATTTGTAATTATTTTATATGATAGCGAAACTAATTGTTTTTATCACCATATTGTCATGTTGAAAATTTTATAAATTCTTGTAAAGATTGAAAAAAATTCATTAATTTTCTAGAAAACTTCAAAATATAACGATTTTTGATATAATGGAATATGGAAATATAAGTTCTTATACATTGATTACAAATTTCATTGTAAATACTATCCATGTCAACTTCCTCAAACTCTAATGGCAACACAAACAAAAAAAAACAATTGACGCATAAATGTGGATGTGTGTTACCAAGAATATAAAATGAGAAAAAGTTATGAATTTAAGTAATACAATATGAATTTCCAATCAAGATGAAGATGGGTACACAAAAGGGGGAAAATCATTTAGAAAACATCGATAAAGATGGAAACACAAATAAAAGATATCAGAAGATATGAGTAATACATTAAGGGATGCAATGCAAAATCAATATTAATAAGAAGAAAAGCCAAAAAGGTGAGGAAAGAGTGGAAGATGTCCAGTTTGACGATTTGCTGCTAAAGATCATGAGTGAGGACATAGAATGCGGAGCACAAATCCAAAGCGCACCCTAGTATTTATAGCATATGACATAACTGCTGTGACTACTCCCACTATAATGACATCACGATCCACTCCCACTATAATGACATCACAATCCACTCTCACTATAATGACATCACGATCCCTAGCTGTATGCGCACAACGTCCGCTAAAACTACATCATGGGGAATTAGGGCGTGCGCACGACAACATGAAGAGCCCAACTTTCATATATATATATATATATATATATATATATCCAAATTTAAATTAAGGGTAATTCAATCTTTTGGTCTTTCAAAAATAAAAATTTACTTATATAAGAAGACAAATAAATAAAGAATTATATTTGAATCCCTATATTATCTCTAACTACATCTCATATATTTGTTTTAGAAAATAAGTTTTCACTAAATAAATTTTGAAGATTAAAACATGAAAAAACACGATCCCTAGCCATACGCATGACGTCTGCTAACACACATCATGGGGAATTAGGTGTGTGCAGGACAACATGAAGATGCCAACTTCTAAATATATATATATATATATATATATATATATATATATATATATATATATATATATATATCCAAATTTAAATTAAGGGTGATAAAATCTGTTGGTCCTTCAAAATTTAAATTTACTTATATAAGAAAACAAATAAATAAGGAATTATCTTAGTTAATTTATTTGGAATTTGAATTCCTATATTATCTCTAATTACATCTCATATATTTGTTTTAGGAAATAAATTTTAAAGATTAAAACATGAAAAAACATGATCCCTAGTCGTGTGCGCATGACGTCTGCTAACAGGACATCATAGGGAATTAGGATGTGGGCACGACAACATGAAGAGACCAACTTCCAATATATATATATATATATATATATATATATATATTATATATATATATATATATATATATATCCAAATTTAAATTAACGGTAATAGTGTAATACAATCTTTTGGTCTTTTAAAATTTAAATTTACTTATATAAGAAGATAAATAAATAAGAAATTATCTTAGTTAATTTATTTGAAATTTGAATCCCAATATTATCTCTAACTACATCTCATATATTTGTATTAGGAAATAAATTTTAAAGATTAAAACATGAAAAAAAAACAGTAAATTCAAATGCGTTTTGAAAATAAAAACTTGAAAAAACAGTAAATTCAATTTGAAAAACACTAAATTTAATTGCAGTTATTGATGACAAAATATTTAGTTATTATTGAGGAAAAAGTAAGATTGATAAAATAAGAAATTATCTTAGTTAATTTATTTGGAATTTGAATCCCAATATTAGCTCTAATTACATCTCATATATTTGTTTTAGGAAATAAATTTTAAAGATTAAAACATGAAAAAAAAAACAGTAAATTCAAATGCGTTTTGAAAATAAAAACTTGAAAAACAGTAAATTCAATTTGAAAAACACTAAATTTAATTGCAGTTATTGATGAATAAATATTTAGTTATTATAACGTCCTACAAATTTACTTATCATAATAATGAATTAAGGGTTCATTAACAACTAAATAATGCTCATCATCTACCAAAATATAGAAAAGTAAATCAGAGTATGCAAAGTGAGCCCTAACGTGGCAATATACAATCATCTAACGTATACCAGAAAATGGAAGCACTACTGTCAGAAGGAGTACCCTAAGCTTCCGAAGTTTTCCCTAGCGGACTCGGACGGGAACTATCACCTGGAAAAATGTGGTAACCATCAATCCAACTCATTATGAATACTAATATGTGCTAGTAAGGTGCCATGTGGAACAATTTATGTAACAAAGTACTTTAAATAAAATAATATATATAATTTGTCACTATCCATATCACAAAATTTCATATTAGAAATTATGTATCACAGTTTTCATTAACATAATTCCTAAGATACCTCCCACAAATCCAGCCGAACCATCTTATTTCCTCTGACTAGACCCATGGGCTAAGTTACATCCATATTACTGGTTACTCAAAAGCTCACTGGTCATGTGATGAGGACCGGCCAAAATCCTCAGAGCACATGTCCCAGACCATGGGTCTTTCCCCGTCATTGAACTATCGGGGTGTCGTACGCCCTCATTGAACTAGTGGGCCAGTCCCTCATTGAACAGGTAGGACAATATAAAGCCAACCATCATGCATTAATGGAGGCTTCACCACGTGGTAGAATATATTACTTCATTTCCTCCCAATTCAACCCTTCCCATAATTATCATAATAAATATCATAATATCAAAATTCTCAATTCTTATACATAAATAAATATATGCAAATATTTCACAATTCAAATCATAAGATTCCACAAGGCAATTTCTAATAAGATATTCATAACTATTTCACAAAATATTCACAAACAACATACTAATACACATAATAAGTGGAAAATTGTTACCTCTCGCCATAGCTAACTATTTTCACACTGCTCCTAATCCAAGAGCTCAAAACACATGCCAAAAATCAATCTACCACAACCAATTTACTAATCATTAATAACTCTTCTAAAACTCTACATAATCAAAATTATTAAAAAAAAAATACAAGTTTTTAATAATAAAAATAATATGATTTAATACTATTTATTTATTTTATTATTATCATTATTTTTATTTTATTATTACTATTTTAGTAATTATTATTATTATTTACCTACAATTATTTTAAACTCCCAGAGGCTATTCTAACACTTTAAATTAGGAGTTTATAAATATCAATCAACATATAAATTTTGTTTCATCTTATGAGAAGAATTAACAATATTTGATACTTGTCATTTTTTTTTTGAAAGACCAAATATTGAATTTTGGTTTCTCGATTTTAGTATTATTCACTTCAAAGCCTGATCAAACATAGATAGTCAAATACCATACAAATGACCACCAAAGAGTAAGCCATAAAATAGTCATGTTTGAGGATTACGAATTATTATTGATTCCAAGATTTGTTGATAGGCTGAGGAGGGATATTCAGTGGTGTAATTGTAAATGGAGCTTGATACCCAAGAGCGGGGGGTGAATTGGGTATCTTTAAAAAATTTAAACGATTTGCTCTGTTTTGGACAAGAAAGAACAGAGTATAACAGAGATGGAGAGAAGAGAAAGCTTGCACAAGATGATTTATCCTGGTTCGGTCTTATCCTTGACGTCCTACATCCAGTCCCCAAGCCTCACTTGGGATTTTCAATCCACTATAACTTTCAACTGATTACAAACTCTGTACTCAAGAGTAGTTCTCTCTCTAGAACTTACTCCCCCTTACAAGTTGTAATCAATTATCCCAACCACCAAGTCTCCTGACTTGTGGTTCTTTACAATCAATGAATAATAACAAGAATGCCTCTCTCATAGAGTAGATAAGATGAACACTGAAGTGCTTGTATCAAAAGATACTCTACAGATGAAAACTGAAAGAAAATGAATGAACACTTAATGATTTTCGCTTTCAGTAGTTGTGTACTGTTCAGAGTTGTTGAGAAGACTTCAATGCACTCTATTTATACTTAGAGAGCATTAATTGACCGTTGAAGGATGTATCCAACCGTTGTAGGTGATTAGCATTAAGTTTGGTTAGCTTCTCTCTCTAATCTCCAACTAATCCAGGTGTTTAATTGATCTGAGGTGGCTCTCTATGGATTTGCCCGTTGGAGAAGAGTTTACTTGTTGTAGTAATCCTTCTTTACCGTTGAGAAGGCGTGCTCAGGTGGATTAACCAAAAGAAGGTTAATTTTCTGAAGTGCATTAAATGCTTCAGAGCACTTTTTGCTTTTTGCCTTTGACCTTCAATAATCTTCATCTATGTCAACTGAAATTCACTTAACAAACTGGTTAAACATAGCTGGAAACATAAGTGAATGATAAATCAAAGCAATAAGATCAAATGAAAGTGTTTTACAAATTCGTGTAATTTGAAAATCAGTTTTCAACGCTCTATACTCGAGTATGTTCCTCTATATTCGAGTATGTCACTGTGTACATGAGTCAATACTTGAGTATCCAATCTGATACTCGAGTATGCAGCTTTCAAAGGCAAACCATCGTGACTTGGACTTTCAAAACCAACCTCAATACTCGAGTATGTAAGTATGTACTCGAGTATGGAACTATTTATGAGAAAATTTTTAAGTTCAAAACCCCCAATACTTGAGTATTCATTCCAATACTTGAGTATTTAAGAACAGGTGTAAAGTTGAAAAACTTTGTAAGAGCCCAATACTCGAGTATCCAAAACCTATACTCGAGTATACAACAGTTATAAAAGTTAGAGAGCTCTCTGTAAGACCAATACTCGAGTATACCAATACCATGCTTGAGTATTCACTTAAAGTGAAAAATTTGTTTGCTCTCTGTAAGTCCTATACTCGAGTATACAAGTGTCATACTCAAGTATCCACTCAAGTTGAAAAATCATTTGCTCTCTGTAACTCCAATACTCGAGTATAGCTTCCTATACTTGAGTATTGACTCAACTTGAAAAATTTGAATCCTCTCTGGATGACCTATACTCGAGTATGTAAGTGCAATACTCGAGTATGCACTTGAGTTCAAAAACTTGATTGCTCCCTGTGACTTCAATACTCGAGTATTGCTTTCAATATTTGAGTATTGACTTGTAAAATGTATTTGAGCAATCCACTGTCAATCCAATACTCGAGTATACAATCCTATACTCGAGTTTCCAATTGACAGATGATTTTTAACAACTTTGAAAACTTCAAAACATGTTTACAATTGTTGATTATCATCAAAACACATAGAGAACTAACAGTAATTGTGCATGTAATAAATTATGTGATAAGGTATTATAAGTAAGCATAGAAAAGTACTCATTTTGTATAATAAAAGTATAATCGAGATTTTGAAAATCCTCTAGAGACCTATTGAAGAAAAACTTTTGCAACATATCTTTCGTGGGTTCTAGATGTTCTTCAAGAATTTGCAATATATATTCAACGCTATGAAATGCTTTTGAAAGAGTGTTTTGATGATTCTTGCATAATCTTGAAAATTTGTTGAAGAAACTTTTATGCATGGTATATTCAATGTTCTTTAATATTCATTCAAGAGACTGAAATATTTTCAAAGTCATGAAATATAATGATATCTTAGTACATCACACAGTACTTCCCTATAAGGGCCCATTTGGTTCAGGGAACATTTAAGGAGGGAAAGGAACTTAAAGAAGGGAAATGAATTGAAGGGATGATTGAGAGGGAACTTTAAAAAGTTAAGCTGTTTGGTTGACATGGGAATATAAGAAAATTGAGGGAAGATAATTTGTTTGGTAAGAAGAATTGGATATTGGTTAGGTGGGAAGGAGAGGTAAAATACCTATATTACCCCTAAAAAAATAAAACCCTAAAAAATAAAACCCCTACTGGTTCATCTTCTTCCTCGCCTCCCGTCTCTGCATCTCATCGCTCACTCCCGTCTCTGCGTCTCGTCTTTGCTTCGTCCCCACCATCGTCGGCGCCTGTGCTTCCTCCACCATCGCCGGCGCTTCATCTTCTTCCTCGCGTCTCTGCCTCTCGTCACTCCGTCTTGTCTCTCACTCCCGTTTCTGCGTCTCAACTCTGCTTCTTCCCCAACATCGTCGGCGCCTGTGCTTCCTCCACCATCGTCGGCGCCTCTCTTCCGCTACTATCATCGGCGACTCTTCTTCATCCACCATTGCCGTCGCCTCTCCTTCAGTCGGACTAGCTTTTTCATACAAGGGGCTTTTTTGTCCTGTGACATATCTTTCCCCGGAAGATCATCAGATCCCACCATTTTCGGAGGGATTTCATCTTCCCACATTTAAGGGAAGATAAGGGTCACCGGGAACTCAGATTGGAGGGAGAATGGCGCACCAAACGGATTTTTCCATGGGAACCCTATTAAGTTCCCATTCCTTCTGGTGAGTTCCCTGAATCAAACGGGCTCTAAGTATCCTACAATATAAATTCTTTCTACCATGCTACAATGGCATACACGTACAGATACATAGGTCCTATATCCATCATTTAAGTCTTATTAATTTCCAAACCATATATGACAGCCATGTTTTGACAGCAAAGTTTTCTTATTTTCCCATGTACAAAATAGATATATAAATAAACCCACACGTTCTACAACAATGTTCCCATATTTTCCCAAAGATTGCAACGCATATTAATATATATTAATAGTGATCTTCTTCTCCTTGGTTCCTATACACACAGCAACTTATATAAAAGTATATATATATATATATATATATATACTCTTCCAAGGCTATCAATATTGAAACGCTAACATAGAAGCACCACGCCCCTGTTTTTGGTTTCATATGGTAGAGATTGGCTGCTTTATTTCTGATGGCTTATTTCTCTAAAACTCACACTAGAAATCATAGAAACAAAGAAGGATGATAGACCCGATGGTTACCTTCAGTTTTTGGCTTGCTCCTTGTGTTCTCGGTTGAACCTACACCCCCTGTTTTCGATACGTTTTGCAGAGGAAAAAGTTCATGGTAGACTCTCTCTCTCTCTCACTCAGGCTCTAACTTTTTGTCTTTCCTTTCTCCTTCTTGTTTAAGGTAACGTGAATGAGGGAAACCAAGAAGCAATGAATATATAATAACCAGGTGTCTGGTCCAAGAAGCATAGCCAACGGTCCGAGGTAAAAATGAACAATTGATATTGGTGTTAACGTTGAAGGGCTCGAGATGCATGGGCATGGTCTGCACTTGCGTGAAGAGTGGGGAGAAGCATGGGCTGATTATCTTTTGCTTATAATCTCCCTGCAACCCGTGATCTTTGCTGATATTTTGCTGGCTCTATTTTCTCGACGTGATCAGGTTTCTTTCCTACGTGTTGCAGCTGAGATGATAGATTAAATGGGGATAATCAATTGGCTTTGGGTCATATGGTGTAGTTGGACCGAAAGATGCAATTGGAATAAATGGCGTGGGTCCACTGGAAGGTTATTGGGTTGGTTTCATTGTTTTTAAATGGTTTTGCATAAGTATATAGGAGCACGTGGGTATAAATGTGTTGGGCAATTGATATGGGCTTTTGGATTTAGTTGTTAGGTAATGGATAAATGAGATGGATTAGTGGGATCATTTTGTTGTTATATATCTACATATATAAGAGTCTTATTTGTTGCTTTTGACCCAATGTTGAATAAGAGAGTTGAGCTTGCTTGAGAATATATGTACATATTGCGAGACCATTAAAAACTGCCCCACTTAATTCTCTTCAAAACTCTTATTTATAAATTGAATCCATTACTTATATAATTGCAATTATTGGATAATTATTAAAACTTTCAATCCTCAATTCCATTTAAGTATTTTATTTCTCAATTAAATTTCCTTTGCCAATATTTCCATAACTTTATTATTACCTATTATAAGGAATTAAATCCCTAATTTTCCAAACAAGTAATTAATCATTTGGCTAAATTCCACCGTTTAATTCTTATATATCATTTCTAAAATTTTAGGCATAGTTTTTTTTAAAAAAAATTATTTTGAAATATTATTTTTAAAAAATAAATTAAGAAAAAAAACAATAAGCCTGAATCTCCGATAATTATTCTCATAATTATTTTAAGCCAAAATTCGATAATTTAATTTCCATAAAATATTCCAATTTCACATCTTAAAATTTGGGATGTTACAGTTATTATTGAAGAAAAAGTAAGATTGATAAAATAGTCTGTAATTACCTTCCCCATTATCTCTCTTTCATAACCACATTGCTTTTTATTTTTTTATTTTAGCCATTCAAATATTAAGAGGATGCGTTTAATATTTGATAAAAAATAATAAGTAAAATGAGTTATTTTGACAGTTTATAGAATAAAAAGAGTTGTATGCTCACGACGTCGACATCATGAGGAATTAGGATGTGGGTATGACAACATGGGTGTGCATGGTAACACTCACAGAATGACTTTTTTCTTAATTTCTGTGCCCCGGAACAAAAATGGATGGGAATTGTGTTTGGTAAATCCGGTTTATTTTCTTGCTCTCGGGATGAACCGGTTTATTTTTTGTGTTGGGGAGTAAAAAAAAGAAGCTAAAAATTTTAGTTTCTCTATTCCAGGGCAAAAAAATCAGAATTTATTTTTCCCTCAATCAAAGCAGAAATTTACCCTCGTTCGCCACCACCGTCGCTCTACCACCATCGCCGTTGCCACCCCCAACACCACCGCTGCCCCACCGCCCCGCCACCGTCACCGCCACCACCACCGCCCCACCACCACCACCACCACTGTCACCACCGCCATCGCCATCGCCACCACACCACCGCCACCGCCACCGCCGCTGCCACCGCCGCTGCCACCACCAGCCATCGCTACCACCACCGCCACCGCCACACCGCCTCAGCCACCACCGCCACCACCACCCCGCCTCAGCCACCACCGCCGCCACTGCCGCCGCCGCTGCCACTGCCGCCGCCGCTGCCACTATCGTCACCACCACCACCGCCCCCACCACCACCACCACCCCGCCTCAGCCATCGCTGCCACCACCACCACCTCCACCGCCCTAGCCACCACTGCCACCGCCGCCACCACCACCGCCACCGCCACCGCCGCTCCCAACACCACCGCCGCTCCCAACACCACCGCCGCCCCCAACACCACCGCCGCCCCCGCCCCCGCCGTCACCACCTCCACTGCCCCCCGCCGCTGCCACCACCACCACCGCCGCCACCGCCGCCACCACCACCGCCCCTCGCCGCTGCCACCACCACGGCCACCGTCCCCACCACCACTGCCCCCCACCACCGCCACCGCCATCACCACATATATAATTTTTTGAATATAATAATTACATAAATAATTTTTTTAGGAAATTTAAATTTAAGTTTATTTGTAAAGTATAATAATTATATTAATTATTAAAGAAAAGGATAAAATGGTAAAAATAACTCATTGATCCTTCATCTTCCTTTCTTACTATTTTTTTAACTCCCAAACAAGAGGAGAAAAAATGTGTTACCAAACGTAATTCTGATTCTCGGGGTAAAAATAAACTGGGTTAACAAACGTAATTCTGATTCTCAGAACTCTTCCAAAGCACAGAATCAGAAAAAACTCTTTCATATCAGAAATAGTGCTGGGAAACAGAATGGTTGCCATGCACACCCGAAGAGGCCAACTTTCGATATATATATATATATATCCAAATTTAAATTATGGGTAATACAATATTTTGATTCTTTAAAATTTAAATTTACTTATATAAGAAGACAAATAAATAAGAAATTATCTTAATTAATTTATTTGGAATTTGAATCCCAATATTATCTGTAACTACATCTCATATATTTGTTTTAGGAAATAAATTTTAAAGATTAAAGCATGAAAAAAAAAATTCAAATGCATTTTGAAAATAAAAATTTAAAAAAATAGTAAATTCAATTTTTTTTTGGTCGAACAGTAAATTCAATTTGGAAAACACTAAATTTAATTGCGGTTATTGATGAAGAAATATTTAGTTATTATTGAGGAAAAAGTAAGATTGATAAAATAAGAAATTATCTTAGTTAATTTATTTGGAATTTGAATCCCAACATTAGCTCTAACTACATCTCATATATTTGTTTTAGGAAATAAATTTTAAAGATTAAAATATAAAAAAAACAGTAAATTCAAATTGAAAAACACTAAATTTAATTACGGTTATTGATGAAAAATTTTTTAGTTATTATTGAGGAAAAAGTAAGATTGATAAAATAGTTTGTAACTACCTTCCCCATTATCCCTCTTTCATAACCACATTTCTTTTTATTTTTTATTTTAGTCGTTTAAATATTAAGAGGATGCGTTTAATATTTGATAAAAATAATGAGTAAAAAGAGTTATTTTGACCGTTTATAAAATAAAAATAACACGTGTCACGCAGTGGGCTACTTTAATGCTCCGCTTTTAGGTAAGATCATGGTAGTCAAAATCGCGCTTAAAG
The DNA here is from genome assembly GCA_034222035.1 of Acacia crassicarpa. NCBI lineage: Eukaryota > Viridiplantae > Streptophyta > Magnoliopsida > Fabales > Fabaceae > Acacia > Acacia crassicarpa. The sequence continues at coordinate 39,878,941 of JAWXYG010000011.1, forward strand.
CACAAAAAACGCCGCTTTTACGCTTTTTTTCGGGTAAAACGTGTTACGTGGTGGAAAAAACGCACCAGAGGTAAAAGCGTAAAAAGTGCCGCTTTAAAGCGTAAAAACGCAATGTTTTTGCAAAAAGCGCCGAGTTTACTAAGGGACTTAAGTGAAAGTTTTAAAAGTTCTGGAGAGGGACTAAAGTGAGAATTGTCAAACTATTTTGGGGCAGAACTGAAATTTCAAAAACATCCGGGTCCTTTTCTGTAATTAATAAATAAAGATCATTTTACCCCTAATTACACTTAATTCAATACAAATGTTCCTAACTCAACTTAGTACTTAATCATACAATAATGTCCCAGAAATGCATTAAAAATACCAATTTAATCATGTAAAATCATATAAAAAATATAGTTTGATCAATGACAATATTAGACATTTTGATTAATATTGCATTGATCAATATATATGTACCTTATATACATATGCAGGTAAAAACTCTGTTTTATTTTACGATTTTACGTTTTACGATTTTTCATTCTTCTTCAATTTTTACGTAAAAACTACGCTTTCAATACCCATGGGTAAGATTACTGGTGTGGCAAAATCGATTATCTTGTTTTTGCTTCAATTTGTAACGGTTCCTCCGTCCTCTTCCACAAATAATATCCCTTCCATGCATTACAAATAATCAAGAACGAAAGAAATTCTTACCTTTTGTTGGTACGGTTTGGGGTTTCCGCCGGCGAGTCCTTAAATCTCCCTTAGCTCTTCTCCGTCGGAACAAAACGCTCCGGTTTGGAAGTTCTTTTCTGGGTCTTCTTCTGGTTCCGCTCCAGAGCCGTTTAGGCGGGCCAGAGCACTAGAGGATATAAATGTTAGTTGTCACTACCGTTGATGGCATCAACTACTTAGTTTGATTTTCCTTTGATATACGGCTTCGTTTAAATTCTCACTGTTATCCCCCACATTTGTCCAATTCCCACTAAAAAGCTATAGGATATCTCACAAACAAGAATCACAGTCCTATCTTTTTACCTGTATGTTTCTCATGAAGTATCACAGTATCAATATTTCCAATATATCCAGTCCATTCTAATCTTATGTGATCCTAATTACAATCTCAATGTCAGGGTATTCTGTGCTTTTGTGAGTTGCTTGAAGTTCTTTTGACCTGAGTCAAAACTGATGTGGTAAAATTGATTTTTTCTCTTTGCGGCCAGCAAACTTGATGTAATTAATTACTCATTAGTTTTGGCAATTACTACCCGATCGCACTAATGTCACTATTCGATTAGTGTTATTCTGTTAGTGTTGAACTTGCTTCAGTTAGTCTAATCGTGTCACTAAATTCCAACTTTTAGTGGCTGCAATTAGTTTGTGACTACATTACTGTTAATCAAATCTCCACTTTGCAGTTCAATGTTTCGTATATGAAGACATGCTGCCTTTCCACTGAAGCTGTAGCAGACCTCTGATATGTAAGGTGTAGAAAACATTAGAGTTAGTTAATTAGTTAGGAAGTTAGAGTTAGTAGTTAGTTAGGATCACCTGTTATTTCTGTTGGTTCCGCTGGTCTAAGTCAGTATCCTATATAAAGGGGACTTAGACTAAGGAATTGTGTTGTTGAATGATGAATAAGAATATGCAATAGTGCAGTAGTTTCTATCCCTCTCCGTCTCTGTTTCTCTCTCCCTCTCCTCTCCTCTGTTTTGTTCTTCACCCTCTTTCCCTCTTCTTTCCCCAGTTCTTCTAAATTTCTACAACTTATCTAACGACCTCCCTATGGGTGAGATGGTTGACGTTCTGTTGGCACAAACAGGTGAAGGTATTGCAGAATGTGAGCTTCTCAAATGGTTTGTGCAAGAGGTGAGCTACTGGTTGGTTCCTTATTTCCTCACTGCTTTGCACAAATGCGCAATGTTCTATCATGACTTCCGTCCTCAATTCTATGCTTTTTCTGACAAAAAAACCAACTCCTTTCTGTTTCTAAATACACACAGCATATTTTGTAGGGGGAATAGAACCTTCAATAAGTTGAATCCTGCTCCAGTTTTAATTTGGACTTTTAAAACTAGTTATCTCGTGAATGTATTATGTCATTTTGGCAGGGGGACCAAGTTGAAGAATTTCAACCACTCTGTGAAGTTCAAAGCGATAAAGCAGCTATAGAAATTACAAGTTGTCACAAGGGGAAAGTTGCTCATCTTCTCTTTGTTCCTGGTAATATTGTCAAGGTGGGGACTTCAGACCTTAAAAGCAGAGGATATGGTTCATTATAATTATGCTTATAATTGCAGATATTGATTGATGTTAACATTATAACATCCACCAGTTTGTGAATGAATTTGAACAAAAAAGTTAGAGATCTGGAAAGAGTTAGTTGAAATAGGAAGTTGAAACATTTATGGTTCAAATGGGAGTAAACAAGCTGTCGTTATAATTTCAGATATGTTAAACTTATGGGGAAAAGTGAGAGATATGTTAAACTTATGGGGAAAAGTGAGAGATAAAAAGGGTAGGTGAAGAGGAGGAAAGAGGGGAAGCATCCTAAATATTTCTTGGACAATCCATGCAGTCAAGTGGGAGAGAAACCATAGTGAATTGGTATTTGAGTTTCTGAAAGAAAAATTTAACAACTTCATCATAATAGTGGTGGTATGCTTCGGGAGACTGTTTCTGTAGCCTAGGCTCAATAAGGAATACTTGAAAATATCATTCTCAGAACATTGCTTGAAAATATATGTCTTGTTATGCAATTTCCTCTTCATCTCTCGTTGTTATGCTTACTCTTTCCTTGGGACAGGATCAACCATGAGTGGGTAAGAGAGGTACTTGTATTTGAGCAGTGCTTTTAGTGGCTAATTTACTATTTTTCCTCGTCTTTCTGTCTTTATAACATAAGAACATGCGTTTGAGAATAATGCATAAGTCATAACTATTTTTGCAACTATCTATGAGGCCCATGGAGTGTTGCATTTCCTTTGTATGAACATTGCAGGGGCAGCAGTGTTTAGAAGATATACAGTATTGCATTATCTGAAAATTATTTTTATTTCTTAACAAAAAATTTATCATTTCATATTGTGATTGGAGAATGATTTATTTAAAGTATTGGTTGTTTATAGAAGAGAATCGCCATACAATTCATGTGGCCAACTTCACTTAGTTGGATAAAACTTGTTGCTATTATTGTTGTGTTGTGTTTGGAGACTTAAAGATGTGATTAAACTTTTGTTGGGTGAAATTGCTGATTGGGGAAACCCTGTCAAAGTTAATAGTTAATGATGAGTCTTCATTACCGGCATTGAATTTTAGGGATTTAGAAAATGTACTGTCACCAAGTTCTGATAATGAAAAAGGTAAACAAGGCGGGGTTCCATCAACACCTGACGATGACAAAGGTAAATGAGGTGGAGTTCCATCAACACCTTCTGTAAGGTGTCTAGCAAAACAACATGGTATAGACATTAATGATGTTTGTGGTACTGGAAAAGATGGTAAGGTTTTGAAAGAAGATGCGCTTAAGTTTGATGTCATTAAAGGAATCATTAAAGATCAATCTGTTTCCTTGAATGCTGAATGTGGAAATTAGTCTCAGCCTCTGGAAGGAAACAACTCTGATGCAACATCTAAATTTGAGTGGACTTTTGAAGACAAGACGGTTCCCCTGCGGTAAAATTTTAATGATTTTTATTCGTTTTTTTCTTTTGATTACATGCATGAAATATAGTAAACCAGCTAATCCTTACCACTACCATTTATGTTAAGTTGAAGAAAAGTGTGGCAGACTCATGTATAGCAGTAAAAGGAGGTGGAACTTTGCATAGTTATTATTACCTCCGGTCCTAATTATAAGAGTTAGTTGACTTTTTTTAGAGAGATTAAGGAAGCTAAATAAGCTACTTAATCATTTCATATTTTAAATATTCTTAGATTATATATTAGTTTATTATTTAAACTAATAAGTTTGAAGAAAAAAATAAAAATAAAAAAACTTTAAAGTAATTTAATTATCTTCCTTAATCTCTCCAAAAAAGTCAACTAGCTCTTATAATTAGGATCGGAGGGAGTATTATTTTTTGGATAAAACTTGGATGAATGCCAAAAAACTTGCCTAAGAGATTAATGTTGATTTTGGTTCCTCTTCTCTTTTGCAGGGGATTCCAAAGAGTAATGGTAAAAACAATGTCTTTGGCTTCCAAAGTGCCACATTTCTATTATGTAGATAAGATAACCTGTGATGCCCTTGTGGAGCTTAAAACATCTTTTTAGAATAATAATACTTCTCCTGATGTCAAGCACACTTCCCTTCCCTTATTAATTAAATCACATTTATCCCTGATGAAAAGCTGCTTCAATGAAGAGTCAATGGAGATCATACTCAAAGTGTTAGGAAATATGTTATATTTGGAAAGATCTTAGGGAATCAATTAGGGATTATAGTGATTAGGAATCAATCTCCATAATGATTCATTAAGTCTCATTAACTCTCTCGTTCCCTACCTTGTGTATAAATACCTCATACTATGTACATGAATATACAAGCTTTTCAGATTATATTTGCCTTCTCTCTCTCTAATCCTACATGGTATCAGAGCAAGAGTTCTCTGTCCTGGTTCCCTAAGTTTGCGTCTGTGTCTAGTTCTATTTTCTGTTGGGTTTGAAACAGAAACAGAAACAGAGAGAGGGAGAGGAGAGAGTTCGAATTTTGTACCTGCTGTTTTCTTGGAACACGCGCCGCCCAGTTGGAATGCCCACCCTCTGATGGGCGCTCGCCTGAAATTTGGTGGCCATCCGACAACTATACGACGGCGCGTGGAGTTCACGCGCTCTCAGGCAGCATCACGGTGACGGCGCGTGGCGGCGCGTGGAAGCTCCATTTCGACGGCAACTTCTTGTTCCAGCCTTCTCGTGCCATTTCCGGTCTGATCTAGGAATTTTGCAGTGTTTGGTTACTGATTGACTTTTTCCGGCGACATTCCGGCGACTGTTTGTATTTTCCAGTTTGCCGTGGTGTCATTTTGGGTTTCTGGTGGTTCTTTGGTCCGTGTGTGACCACTCGTTGCTGTTTTGCACTGTTTCTACTATTTGGTTATTGGAGTTCAGGCTGGTGGTTCTGATTTATCACTAATAGGTGATTTGGTACTTTCTTGGCGGTTCTTTTGCAATGGTTTGCCTCTTGTAGCTGGTTTGTTAGTTTCACTCTTGATTTATTGGTCTCTTTCGTGTGTTTGATACTTCCTCGATTGTTTGTTGTGGAGCTCAACTTGCTCCTAGTGAGGCTCAATGGCTGTATCTTCGACTAGTTCTTCGATTGCTCTTGCTACAGGTAATATTGCCTCTAGTTTTGCTACTTCTTCCTCAAAGTGGATCATCGATTCCGGTGCTACTGATCATATGACAGGTAACCACCATTTGTTTTCCTCGTATGCGCCTTATGCCAATTCTTCTAGTATAACAATTGCCAATGGTTCTTGTTCTCGTGTTCTTGGTTCTGGCACTGCCCAGCCTACCCCATCCGTTTCCTTATCCCATGTACTTAATGTCCCTGACCTTGCGTTTAATCTTTTGTCTCCTAGCCAACTCACCCGACAATCAAACTGTTTCATTACTCTCTTTCCTGACCATTGTTTGATTCAGGATCTCACGACGAAGCAAGTTATTGGTAGGGGCTATGAATCTGGTGGCCATTACTTCCTTGAGGATCAGGTACCACGCTCAGTTGCTTGCTCTGGTGGTTCATCCCTGTTTGATATTCATTGTCGTTTAGGTCATGTGTCCTTGTCTTCTTTGAAGAGGATGTATCCTCAATTCCATAATTTGTCCTCTTTAGAATGTGAGTCATGTCAGTTTGCTAAACATCATCGTGTTCACTTGGCACCTCGAGTTCTTAAACGAGCTGCATCCCCATTTGATTTAGTCCATTCTGACGTTTGGGGTCCATGTCCTGTCGAGTCGAAGCCTGGTTTTAGGTACTTTGTTACTTTTGTTGATGATTTTTCTCGTACCACGTGGCTTTATTTAATGAAAACTCGTTCTGAGTTGTTTTCTCACTTTTGCAATTTCTGTGCTGAAATCAAAACTCAGTTTGGTGTGTCTGTCAAAATCTTACGGAGTGACAATGCTAAAGAATACTTTTCTGCCCAATTTCAAACATATATGCTCCAGCATGGCATGCTTCATCAGTCCTCTTGTCCAGATACACCAGCTCAAAATGGTGTTGCAGAACGTAAGAACCGACACTTATTAGAAGTCGCTCGGGCTCTCATGTTTCAAATGAATGTTCCTAAACCTTTTTGGGCTGACGCCGTGTCTACTGCGTGCTTTCTTATCAATCGTATGTCCCCTCTTGTCCTCAATGGTGCCACTCCATACACTACCTTATTTCCTTCCAAACCTCTGTTTCCTGTTGACCCTAAAATCTTTGGTTGTGTTTGTTTTGTTCGTGATGTTCGACCCACTGTTACCAAACTTGATCCTAAGTCTCTTAGGTGTGTCTTCCTTGGGTATTCTAGGATTCAAAAGGGTTATCGGTGCTATTCTCCCACTCTTCGGCGTTATCTTGTGTCCACTGATGTCACATTTCATGAGTCCACTTCGTTCTTCCCTGTCTCTACTCCACCCATATCTCCTGTCTCTCCCGATGACACTTCCGATAATCTGGATGATCTCTTAGTCTATAAGGTTCAGTACCCACCAGTGCAAGCATCTGACTTGGCACCTACTAAACCACCTATCCATCATGTTTATCAGAAACGCCCTAGGGCGAGTAATGTTGGTGACCAAGTTCATGACCCACCGATGACTGCTCCGATGCCTGATCCGGCATCAATTCCTTCTGCCTCTACTTTTGAACCAGCACCAGTGCCTGAAGTTCTTGATACCCCTGATCCTTCCGTTTCTACCTCTGAACCAAACATAGTGTCTGATTCTCCTGATGACTTGCCTATTGCCTTACGCAAAGGTAAGCGTACATGCACCTATCCTATTTCTTCCTTTGTTTCCTATAATCATTTGTCTTCTCCATCATGTTCCTTCATAGCATCCTTAGACTCTCTCACAGTTCCCACCAATCTCCAACAAGCCTTGACCCATCCCGGTTGGCGTGCTGCGATGGAAGATGAAATGGTGGCCCTTGATAAGGCTGGTACCTGGAATCTCGTTGATTTACCTCCTGGAAAGAAGGCTATTGGGTGTAAGTGGGTGTTCACGGTCAAAACAAAAGCTGATGGCACCTTGGAACGTTTGAAGGCTCGATTGGTTGCCAAGGGATATGCTCAGACCTATGGTGTTGATTACTCGGAAACCTTCTCTCCTGTTGCAAAACTGTCTTCTGTTCGCCTCTTCATCTCTATGGCTGCCAACTATGGTTGGGATCTCCATCAGTTGGATGTTAAGAATGCTTTTTTGAATGGTGATCTTCTAGAGGAAGTATATATGGAGCAACCGCCTGGCTTTGTTGCTCAGGGGGAGCGTGGGAAGGTATGCCATCTTCAAAAGTCTCTATATGGTTTGAAACAAAGTCCTCGTGCTTGGTTTGACAGGTTTAGCTCTGTGGTTAAGAAGTTTGGTCTGAGTCAAAGTAAGTGCGACCATTCGGTGTTTTATCAGCAGACAGATGCTGGGATGATTCTGCTAGTAGTATATGTTGATGATATCGTTATTACGGGTAGCAATGCTTTGGAAATCTCATCACTGAAGGCCTTTCTCAATTCTCACTTCCAAACAAAGGATTTGGGTCCTTTAAAGTACTTTCTTGGGATAGAGGTTATGAGAAGTAAGAAAGGCATCCTCTTGACACAGAGGAAATATGTTCTCGATTTGTTAAAAGAAACCGGGAAACTCGGAGCAGCGCCGAGTAGCATTCCCATGATTCCTAATCCCTTGTTGGACATTGACGACCGAATACCGTTTGATGAGCTACCTGAGGATGTACAGAAGAAAGTTGATCCGGAGAAGATCAAACCGTTTGCCTATCCTGAGAGGTATCGTAGATTAATTGGGAAATTGAACTATCTCACGGTAACTCGCCCTGATGTGACCTTTCCAGTTAGTATGCTTAGTCAATTCATGACTGCCCCGACCATTGCTCAGTGGGAAGCTTTGGAACATGTCCTATATTATTTGAAGGGCTCACCTGGTCTTGGTGTACTCTATACGAATCATGGCCACAACAAGATTGAATGTTTTTGTGATGCAGATCATGCAGGGTCAAAAGCTACCAGAAGATCCACCACAGGATATTGTGTGTTTGTGGGTGGAAATTTAGTATCATGGAGGAGTAAGAAGCAAAATGTGGCTTCTAAGTCGAGTGCAGAAGCCGAGTATAGAGCCATGTCTCAATCTACACAAGAAATTGTGTGGATTCATCAGTTAATGAAGGAAGTTGGTCTTGCCACGTCATTACCTGCAAAATTGTGGTGTGATAATAAAGCTGCTCTACACATAGCCTCCAACTCCGTGTTTCATGAACGTACGAAACACATTGAGATTGATTGTCACTTTGTACGTGATAAGATCAAGGAAAACTTTATTTCCACAGGGCATGTGCGATCTAGTGACCAATTGGGTGACCTCCTAACGAAAGCTTTAAATGGGATTAGGGTTGAATATCTTTGTAACAAGTTGGGCTTGATTAATATCTATACTCCAACTTGAGGGGGAGTGTTAGGAAATATGTTATATTTGGAAAGATCTTAGGGAATCAATTAGGGATTATAGTGATTAGGAATCAATCTCCATAATGATTCATTAAGTCTCATTAACTCTCTCGTTCCCTACCTTGTGTATAAATACCTCATACTATGTACATGAATATACAAGCTTTTCAGATTATATTTGCCTTCTCTCTCTCTAATCCTACACAAAGGTTTGTCTCCTAGACACTAGTGTGTAAATTATTGCTATATTTTTGCTGCTTTTCCTTTAACTCGAAGATTGATTGTGTTTAAGTTCGTATAGGATAAATGTAATTCATTGTTGTTAGGTGAAAGATTTGCATTCAAGGAAAACTATCTGAAGTATTAACTTTTAAATTTAATTAAGATTTATATATAGCATTGGATTAATCCCAGTTTTATTGTGTGCATTTCTTCTTTGTAAATGAGAATTGTCAAGAGTCCAATTGCCAAAGTTGAAGTTGTTAAAACATTTTATTAATACATGAGTCTTTTACTTGAATATACTTTACAGCTTAACCTATTCTTCTCTGATGCTTAGCTGTTGTTAAATTTAGATTAATACATGAACCTTGTGTTTTTTTTTTTCTTCCAGATTTGACACAATGATTTTTGCTATAGGTTCGCACAACATTGGAATTGCTATGGCTACTCCAAATGGTTTAGTTGTGCCAAACATAAAACATGCTCAATCTCTTTCCATCTTGGAGGTTGCTTTACACTCATTATGGTTGTTTACGTACGTTAGCAACTCAAAATGTGCTTCTTCGTACTTGAATTCCATTACTACAAGAGTCTCTGTGTGTTTGCATCACTGTTGTTTATTTTATTAAAATTTCTGTATTTAGATTTTAGACAACCAAAGAACTATCAAGACTGCAACGATTGGCGTCTGGCGTCGGATAACAAGCTTAATCCTGAGGATATATGTGGGGGAACAATTACTTTAAGCAACATTGGAGCAATTGGCGGGAAGTTTGGTTCCCCACTTTTGAATCTGCTTGAAGTATCCATTATTGCAATCGGTTGCATCCAGAAAGTTCCGCAGTTGGCAGATGACGGGAGTGTGTATAGGCATCACTCATGACTGTAAGTGTCTTCCTCTGATTTTCTCACGTAAATGAAATCTGACTATACACACCCTGAGATATCATTACTGGTGGTTTCAGGTTAATATTGGTGCAGATCATAGAGTGCTGGATGGAGCAACCGTTGCTGGATTTTGCAATGAGTGGAAAAACTTAATTGAAAATCCAGAGCTTCTCTTGTTGCACATGAGATGATATATATATATACACACACACATATATATATATTGTTGAATATCTTTCTTGGCCATTTGTCTTAAAATCAAGTGTAAGATGATGTTGCTGACATAAAGGCGCACTTACCCCTTCCAGTTCCACAGTTCTTAATAGTTCATAAATATTTAGGGTCTCTTCACTCTTTCCCTCTGTAAACGAGTAGTACAGTCCTATTTATCACTTGAACAGATATGTATCAGTCAGATTCCAAATCCAGGGGTTATTCTAGTTCATTTCATTTCGAGAATTGAACCAAATGAGCTCTGGATCCACTTTAATTTGAATTTTGGTTGATGAATTTCATGGCAACAGCCTTTAAATTTCTTTTTTAAATACAAACAACTACCTTTAAATTTAGATAATCCCTCCACCCTATTTATGAGGCCACATATTATGAATTGACTGTCCCATTTTTACAAGATTTAATTTAAGTTTATCTCACCAATAAATATATTTTTACCTATTTTATCCTCAAATTATTTCATTCATAGCATTAATTTCTTAAATCTCAATGCTCTGATACTAATTGTAATATCTTTGTGCCACGCTCTCTAATACCAATTATAATATCCTAGCATCTCGCTCTTGATATTGTTCACTTTGGGGCCCATCATCCCCTCACGGCTTTAAAACACCTCGATAGGATAACATTGATTATATGTGGTGTAAAATCCTAGTGTTCTTATACCAATTGTAATATTTCAGCGCCTCGTTCTCTGATGCCAATTGTATCATCACAGTGTTTTGCTCTCAATATTGTCTGCTTTGGGACCTATCATCCCCTCACGGATATAAAACGCGTCGAGAGGATAACACTAATTATACGTGGTGTAACATCCCAATGCTTTGATACCAATTGTAATATCTCAGTGCCTCGCTAGCTGATACCAATTGTAATATCCTAGCGTCTCATCTCGATATTGTCTGCTTTGGGGACGTGTCGAGAGGGAGAGGGTCGAGGGGAAGAGGTATCTATACCTTTATAAGTGATCTTTATGTCCTAGCGCCTCGCTCTCTGATACCAATTATAATATCCTAGCATCTCGTCTTCGATATTGTTTGATTTGTGGCCCATATCCCCTCACGGGTTTAAAACTGCTGGGATCTGTACACGCAGTGGATTGAAAAATTTTATGAATCTCGTCCGAAGGATCACTCAACGACATTTAAATCAAGGTTAGGGAACCTGAATCATACCTTCTATTGAACTCGTCCACGTCTCGTTCTCTTTGAACAGGTGGGCTACCTTCTCGATCAGCAGAAGACGACTATTAGAATCGGCTTCCTCTACCGGTATTCACATGAACAATCTCCAAACACGGACGTGGCAGCGTGCTAGCGCCTCGAACTATGCGTCTCTTTCTTTTTTGCTCTAGGGTTTCTCGTGGCTTTCTAATACGTTCGACTAAAAGTCTCGTAGGTTTTTCTAAACCCATCCACGTATTATATTCAAAATTAATCCTATTAATTTTGAATTTCGAATTTCAAATATGAATTAAATAAATATTAATTAAATCTATCTGTTAGATCTAATGTAACGTATTTATTTGATCCGATTAAAACCAGATTTGAAATTCGAATTTGAATTAAAAAAAAATTAATTAAATCTATCTGATAGATTTAATCTAATGTATTTATTTAATTCAAATTAAAAGCCTTCTGATTTAATTTATCTTCATAAATTAAATCCGAGAAATGATATCTACCTATTTAATTAAATCTGAGATACTATATCTCAATTTAATATTAAACAGATATACGATATCTTTATTCGAAATTAAATGAGATACAATATCTCTGTTTGTTCAAATATTTAATTTATCAAATAAATTAAATACAAAACAAATATTATATATATATATATATATATATATATATATTAATTTCGAATTTAATACACACACACACACACACACACATATATATCCTAGATTAAATTCAGTATTCATTTAATCTCATATTAATCTGAGATTCAATGAATCTAGACACTTTTACTCGTGTTGGATTATTCCTGTGTGCGACCCTGTAGGCCCATATGAGATTGGCAGTGGGCTAATACTGTACCACCCCACAAGTTGCAAACGGCCTCTAGCAAGACATTGCGACTACCCAATTCACATGGGGATCGAAAACACGATACTACCTATCGTACAACCATGTCACGTCCCTTTTGTCACGCGATAATTTGGTCAAAGATGAGGCATGGATAATGTCAACTTCCTTTCCTTGACCATTACTTTCTCGATTCTCAAGCAGTCTAATAAGTGAAAATGGAAACTCCTTTCCATCGCAGTATGGCCATACATTTCTTAGACCCACTCATCGAGGGGCTCAGTATTATCTCTCTACAAATGTGAGGGACAAATTCCATCTTGACCATTCATATTCCTCGGCATGAAAACCACTGGTCCCGATCTCAGCCTTTATCATCACCCAGTCAAAGGTGACTTTTGACTAGGTCAAAGACCAATGACTCATCATGTAGGAATCCATGATGATCTCATGTCATAGGGCGTCGTGACGCGGTTATACATGAGATAAGCTTATGACTTAATCTATGCAGCTTTCTCAAAGTGGGTCGGTCCAGCACCTTGTACTCTTACAAGTGCCCATGACTTTGATTCGTATCTCCATACCTCATCAAAGTTATACTGGTCTTAACTCATCTTTGCTCCCGCGTAGATGACCGACCAATAGGATAATCTATAAGATATATCCAGGGATATAGTTATTACCATAAACATGCGAATGAAGTGATAACTTAATGGAGAACAATGACTTGCCCCTAGGGCATAATTTTCAACAGACTCCCACTTGCACTAGGTGCAATCATTAATTACTCTAATTCCGATTGCCCTAACATGACGCTCATGTGCCGCTTGTGCAAGCGGCTTAGTGAGAGGATCTACTACATTGTCTTCTCCTAGTACTTTACATACTTTTATCACCTCTATCTCTGATGAGATGAAATCGCCTGAGTATATGCTTGGTCCTTTGATGTGACCTAGGCTCTTTTGTCTGCGCAATAACGTCGTTATTGTCACAGAACAAGACTATTGGATCTGAGATGGTAGGAACCACCCCCAATTCAGTCATGAACTTTCTAATCCAAAAGGCCTTCTAGCTGCATCCTATGTTGCTATATACTCAGCTTCCGTTGCAGAATAAGCTACAGTGCTCTACTTAGAGATCTTCTAGCTCACCGTACCACCATTCAACAGGAATACATATCCTGATTGTGATCTTGAACCATCTTGGTCAGTTTGAAAAGTCGCATCTGTGTAACCAGTCACACAGAGCTCATCCTCCAAGCCACCATATACCAAGAATAAGTCCTTAGTCATTCTTAAGTACTTAAGGATATTCTTGACAGCAGTCCAGTGACCCTCATTGGGATCTTGTTGATATTTGCTGGTTATACTCAAGGCAAATGACACATCCGGTCGAGTGCATAGCATGACATACATGATAGATCTAATGGCGGAGGCATATGGAACCTTACTCGCGTGGTCTCTTTGATCTTGTGTACTAGGACACATATCATTACTAAGATGAATGCCATGAGAGATGGGCATGTTATCCCTTTTAGAATCATGCATACTGAACCTATGCAGTATCTTGTCTATATATGTTCTCTGACTTAGGCCTATCAGCCTCTTGGATCTATCTCTATAGATCCTAATCCTAAGGATATAAGTGGCTTCGCCTAAATCTTTCATTGAGAAAGACTTTCCTAACCAAGACTTGACACTCTGCAAGGTAGGAATGTCAGTCCCAATGAGTAGGATGTCATCAACATAAAGCACTAGAAATACAATTGTGCTCCCACTAACCTTTTTGTAAACACAAGGTTCATCCATGTTTTGAATGAATTCAAACTCTTTGACTACTTCATCAAAACGATGATTCCAACTCCGAGATGTCTGCTTCAATCCATAAATGGATCTTTGAAGCTTGCAAACTTTACCAGAGTCCTCTGGACGCACAAAACCCTCTGGTTGTGTCATGTACACATCCTCAAGCAGCTTTCCGTTAAGGAAGGCCGTTTTGACGTCCATATGCTATATCTCATAGTCATAATATGATGCAATGGCAAAAAAGATTTTGATTGACTTGGCCATTGCAACTGGGGAAAAGGTTTCATCATAGTCCACACCATGAGTTTGAGTGAATCCTTTTGCAACCAGTCGTGCTTTTAAGATATTTACTTTGCCATCCATGTCAGTTTTCTCTTTGAGAACCCACTTGCACCCAACGGTTTTTACACCTTTAGGTGGATCGACTAAGGTCCATACCTTGTTGTCGTATATAGATTGCATTTCAGACTTCATGGCATCCAGCCATTTTTTGGAGTTTGGTCCCACTACGGCGTCTCGATAGGTCATTGGCTCATTCTGCTCAATGAGCAAAACATCACGACTTCCAGTAATCAAAAATCCATATCTCTGAGGCTGTAGCCGTGATCTATCGGTCCTTCGTGGGCCTTGTGTTACTTGAGTAGGCTCAACAACTTGTTGAGTCCTCCCCGGTTTCCATCTATGGTTCTACATTGTCCTTTGACTCTCGAACTTCTTTGAGGTTCACCTTACTCCCACTGGCTCTTTTAGAGATAAATCCTTTTTTTGTTTTTAAAAAAGATACCAATCCAAATAACAAATACTTTGTGATTGGTGGGATTGTAGACATAGTATCCTTTAGTTTCCTTAGGATACCCCATAAAAAGGCATTTTGAGGATCTAGATGATAATTTATCAGAGGCTTGTTGTTTAACATAAACCTCATATCCTCAAATCTTAAGAAATGACAAACTGAGTTTCTTCCCAGTCCATATCTCATATGGTGTCTTTTCAACTGCCTTTGATGGAACACTCTTCAGTGTGAACGCAATGTTTCTAGGGCATGACCCCAAAAGGAAGGTGGAAGATCCGTCTGACTTATCATAGATCGAAACATATCTAAGAGAGTTCGATTCCTCCATTCAGAAACACCATTCCATTAAGGTGTTCCTAGAGGAGTAAGTTGTGAGATAATCCTACAACTCCTAAGATGGTCAATGAACTCTTGGCTCAAATATTCACCACCTCGATCAAATTGAAGTGCCTTAATTATTTTGCCAAGTTGATTTTGCACTTCATTCTGGAATATTTTGAACATTTCAAAAGATTCAGATTTTTTGTTTCATCAGACAGATATGCACATATCTTTTGAAATTGTCTATAAATGTAATGAAGTGAAAACAACCTCCTCTAGCAGATGTATTCATTGGTCTACACACATCAGTATGTATGAGGCCTAATAAATCGGTGGCTCTCTCACTGTGTCCAGTAAAAGGTGCCTTTGTCATCTTTCCCAATAAACAAGACTCACATGTATCAAATGATTCAAAAACAAATGACTTCAGAAATCCATCTGTAATGGAGTTTCGAAATGCGCTTCTCATTTATATGGCCTAGACGACAATGCCATAGGAAGGTAGGACTCAAATCTTTTGACTTGATCCTTTATGTCACAGATGTCCATTCAATTTTCTACTGTCCTTGAGATCCTATACATTTATACAAATGCGTGAACCACATGTAGTATCTAATACCCATGTTTGAGGAAGTAGAAAAGCGAATGTCTATGACATAGATACCTGAAGCTATAGCCCCACTATCCTTCTTGTTCTTTTCAGATCTTTGAGGTAGAGTGTGCGATTCTTCTTCCAATGACCAATTTCATTGTTGAAGAAGCAGACCCCTTCCTTCGGAGGTTTTGCCTTCTTGGCTTTCCTTTCATACCCCTTCCTCTCTGAACGGAAAAAACAGAACTGGGCCTCTTCTCAAGGCTTTGCTCAACAATTTTGAGCATCCCATGCAGTTCAGAAAATGATTTCTCCATATTGTTCATGTTGTAATCCATGACAAAGTTATCATAACTTTTTGGGAGTGAGATCAAGATCACATCTGTAGCTAACTCCTGGGATATGGGGAATCCAAGCCTCTCAAGGTGATCAATGTAGCCTTTCATTTTCAACAAATGAGGACTGACTGACTCACCTTCAGCCATCTTGCAAGAGAATAAGGCCTTTGTGGTCTCATACCTCTCTTACGTCGCCTGTTCCTAGAACTTTTCAATAGGATGATAAATCATCTCAGACACCTCCATGTGTTCTAGATCTCCATCGAGGTCTGGAACCACAGTGGTAGGCTTCAGGCATCTTATATCCATAGAGTCATCTTGATGCTTCATATAAGTATTAGTCTGAGCTCTTGGATCATCAGTTGCAGGCTCGTCAGGGATGGGTTGATCGATAAGATACTTATTTCTTTCGTGTTTAGGATCAACACTTAAGTCCTCAAACATGTCAAGAAAGTTTGTCTCATCGAGTTCGTCCTTCTTAAGGACTGATCGCATTGATGGTGTTGAGGTGTTACTATTTTACATGATTCTACAGTTAAAAGGTATGCAAAGTTTAATCAGTAACCTCCCACTGAATTAATAACCCTCATTATAATTAGTGGGCTAAGATCCATATTTGGCTTAATCTTAAGTCCGCTTCGGCAGGACGCTTAAGATCAAGTTATTTAGGTAGGCAACCCCTTTGCCAATTACATCACATGTAACTCTTAGATCTTTATGGGATTCGATCATCATATGATCTAGCATGTTTATTCCCATCCAATGCCTTGAGATCCAAAATCGTTTTGATGACCTCAATTAAGTCAGGACAATAATGAATATAGAGTATCACCATTACTCTCTCTTGTCTCCCCAAGATTACTCAGATGCATCCACTTTGGTGGAATATACAAATGGGTGATCGAGGTTTTGACAAGTATTCATTTATTGATGGCATTGTGACTTAAGATTTTATTTAGAGGGTGTTATTAGATATAATCAAATTAATCCTATTAATTTAATTCTAAATTAATTATGAGTGATCTAATTAAATCATAATTAAAACTCTAAATTAATCATAACATATGTTAATTCATACAATTAAGAAATAAATCATTATGATTGAATTATTGAGACTTGCGGCTGTCACTTCATTTTAATACGACTAGGTCTATATCTTATAGGATTTCTAAAACCCTAATTGACCGTATTAAAATATTCAAAATTAATCTCAATTAATCTTGAACTCAAATTTTAGATTAAAATAATATTAATTAAATCTGTCCAACAGATCTAATCTGATCTATTATTGGATATGTGAACTAAATTTCCTATTATTTCTACCTATATGAATGCAATCATTTATTGTATATCATATAGGGTCTAAATTAATCATGCAGTGATCATATCAAAACATAACTAAAACTTGTGAATAACATGGCTCATCTAACCTAGAGTCCTCTCAAGCCAATGAGGGGACTTCTCTAAATAATAAAAGTTTTATTTAGAGAGAGGCATGGCACGCAGACCATATTTAAATTTACAACCCTAGAGCCATGTTATTCACCATACCCAGACAACACTTTGAAATGTAAATATGAACATATTTTAATTCATACATTTATGAAATAAAATATTACTCATGATAAAATTCTCTAATTTTATATTATATTATATAATACATATAATATAATAAATTCTCCCATTTATATTATATTATATAATACATATAATATAGTATCATGATTTAAATTCTCTAATTTATATTATATTATATAATACATATAATATAATAAATTCTCCAATTTATATTATATTATATAATTATATAATATAGTATCATGATTTAAATTCTCTAATTTATATTATATTATATTATGTAATACATATAATATAATAAATTCTCTAATTTCTATTATATTATATAATTATATAATATATTATCATGGTTTAAATTTTCGCGCTACGAGCAATCAGCCGGTGCGGTCACCTTTGAAAGGTAAATCATAACATGTAAAATTCATGATTAAAATTCTCTAATCTATATTGCTTTATATCATGATTTAAATTCTCACACTACAAACAATTTCATTTCTCGCTAGCCGGTAGCAGGAGCGCCATCAGAGCTTTTGAAAACATCATATTCCTTTAGAAAGAGAGTTTCATAAAACTTAATTTCAAACCCCCAGGGGCGTTGTCCGAGCATGATCGAAAATTATGAACAATTCAGAACGTCTTCGATGCGCACGAACGTGACGGACGATTCCGAATATCGTGCGCTCTGAACAATTCAGATATGGCTGCGAATTTGAATGATTCAAACCCTAACACAGCTATTTTATTATAAAGCATACAAGATTCGATTTCTTGATACAAAGATTCCTTTTCTTGCATACAAAGATTCAAATACTTGCATACAAAGATTTAGATTCTTGCATATACATCACATATAATAGCATGTACAGAAACCCAATTTAAACGCACGTTGAGTCGGCTCTAATACCACTCGGATACCACTGTTAGGATCCATACACGCAGTAGATTTAAAAATTTTATGAATCCCGTCCGGAGGATCACTCAACAACATTTAAATCAAGGTTAGGGAACCTGAATCAAACCTTCTATTGAACTCGTCTGCGTCTCGTTCTCTTTGAACAGGTGGGCTACCTTCTCGATCAGCAGAAGATGACTCTTAGAATCGGCTTCCTCTACAGGTATCCACATGAACAATCTCCAAACATGGACGCAGTAGCGTGCTAGCGCCTCGAACTGTGCATCTCTCTCTTTTTTGCTCTAGGGTTTCTCGTGGCTTTCTAATACGCTCGACTAAAAGTCCAGAAGGTTTTTCTAAACCCATCCGCGTATTATATTCAAAATTAATCCTCTTAATTTTGAATTTCAAATTTCAAATATGAATTAAATAAATATTAATTAAATCTATCTGTTAGATCTAATGTAACGTATTTATTTAATCCGATTAAAACCAGATCTGAAATTTGAATTTGAATTAAAAAAATATATTAATTAAATCTATCTGATAGATTTAATCTAATGTATTTATTTAATTCAAATTAAAAGCCTTCTGATTTAATTTATCTCCATAAATTAAACCCGAGAAATGATATCTACCTATTTAATAAAATCTGAGATACTATATCTCAATTTAATATTAAACAGATATACGATATCTTTATTCGAAATTAAATGAGATACAATATCTCTATTTGTTTCAGATATTTAATTTATCAAATAAATTAAATACAAAACAAATATTATATATATATATAATATTATAATCTCCATTAATAATATATATATTAATTTTGAATTTAATATATATATATATATATACATACACACACACACACACACACATATATATAATATTTATCCTAGATTAAATTCAGTATTCATTTAATCTCAGATTAATCTGAGATTCAATGCTCAGATTAATCTGAGATTCAATGAATCTGGACACTTTTACTCGTGTTGGATTATTCTTGTGTGCGACCCTGTAGGCCCATATGAGATTGGCAGTAGGCCAATACTGTACCAGCCTACAAGTCGTAAGCGGCCTCTAGCAAGACATTGCGACTACCCAATTCACATGGGGATCAAAAATACGATACTACCTATCGTACAATCAGGTCACGTCCCTTTTGTCATGCGATAATTTGGTCAAAGATTAGGCATGGATAATGTTAACTTCCTTTTCTTGACCATTACTTTCTCGATTCTCGAGAAGTCTAATAAGTGAAAATGGAAACTCCTTTACATCACAGTATGACCATACATTTCTTAGACTCACTCATCGAGGGGCCCAGTATTATCTCTCTACAAATGTGAGGGACAAATTCCATCTTGACCATTCACATTCCTCCGCATGAAAACCATTGATCCCGATCCCAGCCTTTATCATCACCCAGTCAAAGGTGACTTTTGACTAGGTCAAAGACCAATGATTCATCATGTAGGAATCCATGATGATCTTAGTGTAGGGATTCGTACACGCAGCGGATTAAAATTTCTTACGAATCCTTCCGAAGGATCACTCAACGACGTTTAAATCAGAGTTAAGGAAACCGAATCATACCTTGTGTTGAACTAGTCCGCGTTCCGTTCCTTTGATCAGGTGGGCTACCTTCTCGAACAACACGTCCTCTCGTTCCTTTGATTAGGTGGGCGATCAACACGTCCGCGTCTGGTTCTTTCGATCAGCAGAAGTCGACTCTTGGATCGGCTTCCTCTACTGGTATCCACACGAACAATCCCCAAACACGGTTGCGGCAGCGTGCTAGCGCTTCTTGTGCGTCTCTCTCTCAAGTTGCTCTAGGGTTTCTCGCGGCTTTTCTAAATACGCTCGACTGAAAATCCCGTAGGTTTTTCTAAACCCGATAGGCGTATTATATAACCAAAATTAATCCTTTATTAATTTTGGAAATTCGGATTTTTGAATCTGGTCAACATATCAATCACATCTATCTCATAAATGTAATTGAATATATTAAAAGCCAGATTTGGAAATTCGAATTTTTGAATTTAAATCAAATCTAAATTTAAAGCCTTTTTATTTAATTTATCATCATAAATTAAATCCGAGATATGATATCTATCTATTTAATTAAATCTGAGATACCATATCTCAATTTAATATTAAACAGATATACGATATCTTTATTCGAAATTAAATGAGATACAATATCTCTATTTGTTTCAGATATTTAATTTATCAAATAAATTAAATACTAAACAAATATCATATATAATATTATAATATCAATTTATAATATATATATTAATTTCGAATTTTATATATATATATATATATATATATATAAATCCTAGATCAAATTTAGTATTCATTTAATCTCAGATTAATCTGAGATTCAATGAACCTGGACACTTTCACCCGTGTTGGATTATTCTTGTGTGCGACCCTGCAGGCCCATATGAGATTGGCAGTGGGTCAACACTGTATCAGCCCACAAGTCGCAAGCGGCCTCTAGCAAGACATTGCAACTACCCAATTCACATGGAGATCGATGACACGATACTACCTATCGTACAACCATGTCACGTCCCTTTTGTCACGCGATAATTTGGTCAAGGATGAGGCATGGATAATGTCAACTTCCTTTTCTTGACCATTGCTTTCTCGATTCTCGAGTAGTCTAATAAGTGAAATGGAAACTCCTTTCCATCACAGTATGGCCATACATTTCTTAGACTCACTCATCGAGGGGCCCAGCATTATCTCTCTACATATGTGAGGGACAAATCCCATCTTGACCACTCACATTCCTCCGCATGAAAACCATTGATCCTGATCCTAGCCTTTATCATCACCGGGTCAAAGGTGACTTTTGACCAGGTCAAAGATCAGTGACTCATCATGTAGGAATCCATGATGATCTCAGGTCATAGAGCGTCGTGACGCGGTTATACATGAGATAAGCTTATGACTTAATCCATGCAGCTTTCTCATAGTCGGTCGGTCGAGCACCTTGTACTCTTACAAGTACCCATGACTTTGACTCATATCTCCATACCTCATCAAAGTCATACTGGTCTTATTTCATCTTCACTCCCGTGTAGATGACCGACCAGGGACATTTAGGATCATCTATAAGATTACCCAGGGATGCAGTTATCAATACGAATATGTAAACGAAAATGATAACAAAAGAGAATACTTTAAATAACTTAAATATCCAAAGTACAATGAATTGCCCCTAGGGCATAATTTCCAACACTCAGGTCATAGGGCATCGTGACGTGGTTATATATGAGATAAGCTTATGACTTAATACATGCAGCTTTCTCATAGTAGGTCGATCTAGCACCTTATACTCTTACAAGTGCCCATGACTTTGATTTGTATCTCCATACCTCATCAAAGTCATACTGGTCTTAACTCATCTTCGCTCCCGCGTAGATGACCGACCAAGGACATTTAGGATAATCTATAAGATATATCCAAGGATATAGTTATCACCATAAACATGCGAATGAAGTGATAACTTAATGAAGAACAATGACTTGCCCCTAGGGCATAATTTCCAACAGAAACATGCCAAGAGGATATCACTGATTATACGTGGTGCAACATCCCAATGCTTGGATACCAATTGTAATATCTCAGCACCTTGCTCTCTGATACCAATTGTAATATCCTAACGTCTCGCTCTCGTTCGCTTTGGGGCCTATCATCCCCTCACGGCTTTGAAATGCGTCGAGAGGTATCGGTATCCATACCTTAAAAGGGATCTTTATAGGCAATATGAAGAGTGGTCAGCTCGAAGATTTGTTTCCATTTTTTCATAGAAGATGTGACATATACCAAACAAAATAATATAATTTTGCTTCATGCCAAACCTCATTCCAAACCCGAAAACCTTTATGACGAAGGCAAACTGGTTTTGGGAATGTAAACTTACCTTACCAGTCTTCATATTCATATTCGTCCATTGGCAAAATATATGCCTAGTTATGCAATTTCCTCTTCATCTCTCATTGCTTAAAAATATATGCCTTGATACCGACATACTATCCCGGACTCTGATACCCACATCTACCTCAAATTCTAATACCACACACTACCTCAAACTCTAATACAACACACTACCTTGGACTCTGATACCATCCCCTATCATGGACTCTGATACCCACATCTGGTACCGACACACTACCCTGAACTGATACCATACGCTACCTCGGACTTTGATACTACACAGTACCTCAGACTCTGGTACCACACACTACCTTGGACTTTGATACCAACACACTACCTTGGACTGTGGTACCAACACACTACCTCAGACTCTGATATCGTCCCCTATCTTGGACTCTGATACCAACACAATACACCACTCTGATACCACACACTACCCCGGATAATTTCAAATATGTTAAGCTTATGTGGAAAAGTGAGAGATAAAAAGGGTAGGTGAAGAGGAGGAAAGAGGGGAAGCATCTTAAATATTTCTTGGACAATCCATGCAGTCAAGTGGGAGAGAAACCATAGTGAATTGGTATTTGAGTTTCTGAACGAAAAATTTAACAACTTCGTCATAATAGAGGTGGTATGCTTCGGAAGGCTATTTCTGTAGCCTAGGCTCAGTAAGGAATACTTGAAAATATCATTCTCAGAACATTGCTTGAAAATATATGCCTTGTTATGCAATTTCCTCTTCATCTCTCGTTGCTTGAAAATATATGTGTTGAAACTGACACACTATCCCGGACTTTGATACCCACGTCTACCTCAAATTCTAATACCAAACACTACCTCGAACTCTAATACCACACACTACCTTGGACTCTGATACCATCCCCTATCACAGACTCTAATACCAACGCACTACCCCGAACTGATACCACACGCTACCCCGGACTTTGATACTACACAGTACCTTAAATTTATATAGCTCTATATAATCAATAGAGCTATGTAAATGATATTTTGGAATATGGTATTTTTTAAGGATCGCCTTTGAACTTCAAGATTTTTTTATGATTGACTTTTGTAATACCCAAAGATTACTATTTATCTTAAATGCAATATTTTGGTAAATAATACGTAAATAAAATAGGAGAGTATGTTGTCTCTAATTTTGTGATTTATTTTCTATAATTTGTGGCATTTTTCCCTTGATATAGAACAAACCAAATGTTAATGTTTAAAATTAAGCTTTTAGGTTCAAATTAGAAAATCAACGCTTCTTTCTTTGCAGTGCTGTGAGATCCCTCTGAGCCCTGCAATTCCTGTGAGCTTAGCACCGTGCATCTTCGATCGTTATCAATCATGGCACATGGAGCACCTTGTGCTTCTATCTCTTACAAATGGTCTCACAATGTGTTTATCAGTTTTCGTCGCTGAGATTCTCGCGTTGATTTCACCAGCCACCTCTGTGACTCTCTGTGTCAAAACGGACTTCGTGTATTTCTTAACGATTATATTAGTAGGAAAGGTGTAGACATGCAGACTATAATTTTCAATATTATAAATGCTTCAAGAGTAGCCATCATCGTTTTCTCAGAAAACTACCCGAACTCAAGATTTTGCTTGCAAGAAGTCTCAGAGATTCTTAAGTGCTCCCGGAGAAGAGATCTGCTGATAATTCCTATGTTTTATGGTGTGGATTCCTATGATGTACGATATCAGACTAGAAGCTATGGAGAAGCAGTGGCTCGATTGGGGGAAAATTTCTTATACCAGGAGGACCAGCTACCAAAATGGAGGGGCTCCCAATGGTGGGCCCCCTTGCAGAATGGGGGCAGGCTCTGTATCGCTTATCAGAATGGAGGCGGGCTCTGTATGGAGCTACTAACTACCGAGGCTATTTTTTCGCACCCAAGTATATATCCTCAGTCTTTTTATTGACATATTTAAATATTTTCAGTTTGACTAAACGTGAACTCATAAATTGTTCAGGAGTACGGATTTACATGAGTTTATTAGCACGTTGGTTGAACAAGTTACTTGTTGGCTTAAAGACAAAGAGGAAGAAGAAGAAGGTGGTAACAAAAAAACACAAAGAAAAGAAAAGGAATAAGAAAAAGATGATGATGATAAGAAAAAGGAGGAAGAGGAATTAGAAGAACAAGATAATGAAAAAGAGGGAGTGGAGGAAGGACGACATCACGATAGCAAAAATGAGGATGAGGAAGGAGAACATAATGTTAAATGATTAGCTCTATATAATCAATAGAGCTATATAAATGATATTTTGGAATATGGTATTTTTTAAGGATCGCCTTTGAGCACATGCTTTTCTTGTGCCCATGGACTAAATTTTGTTGGTTTGGTTGCCCTTTAGGGATTAAGTTTAGTATATGGGGTATGAGAAGATGTGAGGAGTCGCTATGTGATATGCTAGTTGGGGATGATCTGCTAGGGAATTATGAGAAGTCTGTTTTTGCAAGGATGTGCTGGTGGATATGGAAGAAGAAGTGTGAATGGGCGTTCTCTGGTATTTGGCCTGATGCTATGGATGTAGTTCGCTGGGTTAGTGTTCAGGTTGAGGAATTTTGGGGCTCCCAAAGGGCATGAGGAAGGTGGTACTAGGAGAGTATATACAACTAGCTTGGTCCGACTTATGTGTTTATGGCCTTTTCACTCTTTCCCTCTGTAAATGAGTAGTACAATCCTATTTATCACTCGAACAGATATGTATCAATCAGATTCCAAATCCAGGGGTCATTCTAGTTCATTTCATTTCGAGAATTGAACCAAATGAGCTCCGGATCGACTTTAATTTGAATTTTGGTTGATGAATTTCATGGCAACAGCCTTTAATTTTTTTTTTTTAAAAAAAAAATACAAGCAAGTGCCTTTAAATTTAGATAAAAGTAAATACTCTTTCTGGTCCTTGACAAAAAATACGATCCCCATTTTGGTCCCTTATAAAAAAAAAGGGCCTTTTTGGTCCATAAAAAGGACGAATAAGGGTCGATTTTTCTTTAAGGGACCAAAATGGGGTCCTTGTTTTTTGTTAGGGACCAGAAAGGGTATTTGCTCTTTAGATAATCCCTCCACCCTATTTATGAGGTCACATATTATGAATTGACTTGTCCCATTTTTATAAGATTTAATTTGAGTTTATCTCACCAATAAATATGTTTTTACCTATTTTATCCCCAATTTATTTCATTCATAGAATTAATTTCTTAAATATCAGCACTCTGATACCAATTGTAATATCTCAGTGTCACGCTCTCTGATACCAATTATAATATCCCAACGTCTCGCTCTTGATATTGTTCGTTTTGGGGTCCTTCATCCCCTCACGGCTCTAAAACGCATTGATAGGATAATATTGATTATATGTGGTGTAAAATCCTAGTGTTCTAATACCAATTGTAATATCTCAGCACCTTACTCTCTGATACCAATTGTATCATCATAGTATCTTACTCTCGATATTGTCCGCTTTGGGATCCATCATCCGCTCACGGCTTGACAACGCGTCAAGAGCATAACACTGATTAACATCCTAGTGCTCTAATACCAATTGTAATATCTCAGCTCCTCACTATCTGATACCAATTGTAATATCCTAGCGTCTCACTCTCAATATTGTTCGCTTTGGGGAGGGTCGAGAGGGAGAGGTATCCATACCCTTATAAGTGATCTTTATATCCCAGCGCCTCGCTCTTTGATATCAATTCTTTGATATCAAAAATTTTTTTTATGGACTTTTTTTGATGTGATTTGTGTTTGAGATAATGATGGCAGAAGTGACTTTTTTCTTGATGGAAACTTGTTTGGCATAGCTTTTGAAAAAATAGATGAGATGGAAAATGACTGAAAATAATATGAATATATATATATATATTATATATATATATATATATGTTATATAAAATGTAATAATTTAGGATAAAAATTAAAAATAAATATAAATTTTTTAAATAAAATATAAAATTACTATTAAAAAAATTATCCTCAAATGAAACATTGTTCAACCGTGAACGAATTTTGAAAAATTGTCCACAAATATTTGAAAAAAAAAATAGGGAAAGGTGAAGAAGAATTATATATAAAAGTGGACCAAAAGTGTGGCCGTCAGTTGGAACATGATGCACGATGGAAGAAAAACAATGAAGCTGCTGTGATGCTGTTAAAAGCACCCAAAGACTAGCTTCAAAAAAAAAAAAGAGAACATCACATTTGAAGCCCATCAATAAATGAGCTATGTCAAACACCTCATTTTGGATTTTCATTCTCGCTGAGCTGTAGATGCACTTATTTTAGCATCTACAGCTTCCCTAAACACACCTCTTGGCAACATCTTTTAAATTTAGATAATCCCTCCACCCTATTTATGAGGTCACATTTTATGAGTTCACTTGTCCACATTTTATAAGATATTATTTGAGTTTATCTAACCAATAAATATACTTTTACCTGTTTTATCCATAATTAATTTCATACATTGAATTAATTTAATAAATCCTAAAAGACATTATTGGGTTAATTTCTTAAGTGTTTCAAAATATATAATTGATCTTCTGTATTTTGTAACTAAGATATCCTTAAACTAAATAAGCATTTATGTTCATTTATTTTTTTTCTCCAAATAATTATGTATATAATCATTAATTATCAATTATCTGTATTTTGTTCCCCAATCAAGATTGAAAGTGGAGCGTAAAATTTTAAAAAGATAGGATATTGTAACTACCAATTTTATATCACTATCAAGTTACTACCACTTTTTCACCGTTAGATCAGAATCTCATTTACCTTTATCATTTCTCTCTCTTATTAAGATTGATCTAACGATGAAAAAGTGGTAGTGACTTGATAGTGACATAAAATTGATAGTGACAATATCCTATTCCAATTTTAAATTCATAAAAATGTTTAGAGTCGCAGCATATTCTTTATTTATTTATTTATTTTTTAATGATAGCTGGTCAGAAATAACTTAAAGAACCCGGAATGCTGCTAAAAAAATAAATAATCAGGAACTAAATCTTGATCTCTTTAGTTCATTTTAATAGAAACAAATTTTAACATTATGTATGAGGACCCTGTATTAAGATATATGAAAATCTAATATTATAAATACAATGTTCATAAGCCTCAAGTAGTTCTTTTATATTGAATCAAAGTCCTTTTGTTGGCAATGAGCTTGAATTATAAAAACACAATGGTATTTTTTCCATGTTAATTCAAACTAAATCATCTTCTTCTTTTTTTTCACTGTCACTTGATTGAAAACTAAAGAAACACACATTACTTGTCCATTCATTATTTTTCCCCTTTTTCATTATTACTTGATTGAAAATTAAAAACACACATTAGTTATAATAGCATTCCTTTGATCGTGAGTAATACAATTCTCCCTATGTTGGTGAACAATTTGCTAATCTTCTAACTATAGAATACCCCTCATTTCATTTCAGCAATATCTGTTTTCTTTTCTTTTCCTTTTTGTTTTCCTTTTTGTTTTTTGTTTTTTGCTTTTTTTGCTATTGCACCTGGTTCACCAGAGTTTCGCCCTGCCTAGTCTGGATTTCTTTTTTTTTTTTTTTGGGTTACAAGTATAAGGGCCTGATTGAATGGACTTTTAAAAAAAAATGCTTTTTTTTAGTGTTTTTTTTAAGCTCTAAATTGGAGCTTTTAAAAAAAGTAGCATTTTGACCTTTTTTTTGTGTCTTTTGCCTTTTTTTTTTTTAAAATATTATCTAACCACATATATTAATTAAAAAAGTATTTTTTTTTTTGCATTAAAAAAGTTTTTTTTAATCAAAAAAGCCCATCCAAATGGGCCCTAATTCTGCAATCAAGTTAATGCCCCCAAACCCTTCCACTTTATGGCATTTACTCAACATTTATTAAAGGTAAACAATGATTTATTATTAGTTTTTAAAAAATCTATAATTCTAAACTTTCAGCTTTTGTAAAATATAATTTTCTCATATATTGATTACAAAAATAAATTGAATAAACTTATAAAATATATATTCTATAATTTTGTATAGTTTTCCTTTAAAACCTCTATGAAAAATCTGTATGTACCTAACACGCCAAATAAGCACCTAAAATAGTCAAGCCAGCAAATTACTTGGACCATTCGTTCATGGCCTGATGTGTCCCATATATCATACTCCACGCCTCTTTCATTCAATGACAACACTTGTGTGAAGAATGCTGCTCATATTGTTGATTCCTGTCCCAAACATTTAACAATGTTCTTCATAGCAGAAGCATTAAAAAATCAGGTCATGAATTGAAGTTTTGCATTTCATTTTGATCATAACAGTGATTGAATACAGCAGCATGACTACAAAAATAAGACAATTCTACTAATTCCAATTTTTTTAATTTGGAAAACTCATTACATATCATTATGCATATCATTAAAACAGGATTAGGACTTAAAGAAATCACAAGGACAGTCAGACATATATGCACAAAGGAAGAAAGCAAGAGATAATTGATAAAGTACCAAATTAGCGGGAGATAATGGAAGTTGCAGAAAGTTAGAGATTTTAAGAAATAATATTTAATTGAGTCTATTTTTATTATTATTGAGTCTGTTTTTATTATTATCTTTAGGAATTTGGAAATAAGAGAATATCTTATTAGATATTGTCTTTTATTATTATCTTTAGGAATTAAGAAATAAAAGGAATATCGTATTAGGTAAGATATAGTGATTAGGATTATTAGTTATCTAAATCTTAGATTTAAATATATTTTTAGATTTCATATTTGAATTTTGAATAGAGTCTACTCTTTGTAAATCATTATAAATAGGCCTAGTGCCTCATCAATAAAGGGTGTCGAATATTTTAAAGAGTAAATTGAAATAGGAGATTCTCCTTCGGCTTCGATAGTCTAATGAGTTACAGATTCTGACTCATCTACTATTAAGGATGGGGGTGATTTAGAGAAGAAGCGAGATTCTTGCCTACTCTCTATCTCAGAGAGGCTGTTCTTAGAGAGCTAGTGAGATCCTTACTTCTCTTTAAAAACAAAGAAATATATTATTTTCAGAATTCTCTTTCCGTTCCCGTTCATATTTAACATTCTCATCAGTACTATAATCAGTATTCTACCAATAGTGAACAAAAGGAAAACTTTGTTTGCAAGAGTCGATGGGCACCAAAATTGAAAGCGAGAGCCCACCCATTTTTTTATTTATAAAAAAAATAAAAATAAAAATCAACAACTAATTGAAAGAATGACTTATTCCAGCGCCCATTGTGGGACTTCTCAATTTTCCAGAATTTTCATCTAAACAACACGGAGACTCATTCAATCAAACAACAATAATGAACAATATAATCGGAAATGAGTGAAAAAATAAATCAATTTAAGACATATTAAGTGTATTAATTCCTATTTTTTGATCAAACTAAACTTATAATAATAAGTATATGAGTGATAGTGCTTAGTGATGTTGGCCATGATAATGAAAATGAGTGACGAGTGAGTGAAATTAGGTGAACATGATTGATAAAATGATGATGCGTCTAAGAAACTATTAACCCACATAAAGAATCTTAGTAGGGCTCCTCCAGTAATCTCATGCCAAAATGGTACAGTAGGCACTCGTCAATGCGAATATGAGGAGATAACTTTAATAAATTACATTCCCAAGTATGACCATACTGACTTGTGTGCCTTTCGACAGAGTTTTGGCATTGTCAGAAGAAATGATTCTGAATACCTTCTTTGAAGCAAAATCAAATACTCCAGTCAATCTCAAATCCAAAAATAGAATACCTAACCCATTATCAAGAATAATACACAAGTTCAGATGAAGCGATGACATGATCACTATGTTGCTAAACATGAATGCACTGAAAATAATTTGGAAAAGTTACTAGCATCATGTATTTGTCTGCCCTCTGTCCAATATGAATATTTTTTATCTGAATATGTGTGCGTACACATGACTTTTCGGATTTGCATTCTTTGATGACCACCATCGCCATTTTCAATTATATATTTTTTTGTGAAATCCTTGCCCATATACAATTGGGATAGGATATTGTTACAACCTTTTTTTGTTACAACCAATGTTACTACCACTTTTCCATCGTTAGATCAAAATCTCATTTACCTATATAATTTCTTTCTCCTATTAAGATTCTGATCTAATGGTGGAAAAGTGGTAGTAACATGATCAAATAACATGTGTAGATCATACTGCAGAAATTAAGTTATTAACATCCATTTGAAAAAGTTTAAAACCTTTAGCACATGCAAAGGCTAGTAGGACTCTTATGGCCTCCAATCTTGCTACTGGGGCATGAGTTTCCTCATAGTCTATGCCTTCTTCTTGGTTGTAACCTTTGGCAACCAATCTTGCCTTGTTACGGACAATGATTGCCGACTCATCACGTTTGTTCTTGAATACCCATTTTGTCCCAATAACCGGATGGTCTTTGGGTCTAGGTACCAAGTCCCAAACTTGATTTCTGTCAAATTGATGCAACTCCTCTTGCATAGCTATCACCCAATCATTGTCTGAAAGGGCTTCTTCTATTTTAGAGGGTTCTATATGCGATATGAATGCAGAAAAGGTTACTTCATTCAAAGTACTATTTCTAGTTCTTACTCCTTGACTCACATCACCTATAACTTGGTCCAAAGGATGATTCCTTATAAATTTCCAAGCTCTAGGCTGAGACTGATCAGAGTTTTCCAAATTGTTTTCAGGATCAACCTCAAAAACATTTTCAGAATTTTCAGATTGAGAAGGAGTAGTTTTCGAAAAGAATTGGTTTTTGAAAATGGTCTCTTCCTCATCATCCAATGACTTATCAGAATCATTTTCACTGAACACAACATGTATAGACTCTTCTACAACCTTAGTTCTAGTGTTAAAGACCCTATAGGCTTTACTTCTATTAGAATAACCAATAAAGATAGCTAAATCAGCTTTGGAGTCGAATTTACCAAGATTGTCTTTACCATTATTGTGCACATAGCACTTACAACCGAAGACATGTAGGTGGCTGAGGTTTGGCTTTCTTCCTTTGTAGAGTTCATATGGAGTCTTACTCAGCTTCTTTCTTGAATAGGCTCTGTTGGAGATGTAGCAAGCCGTACTCATGGCATCAGCCCAAAACACTTGCGAAGTGTTGTACTCGTTCAACATCGCTCTTGCCATCTCAGTGAGTACTCTATTCTTCCTCTCCACAACACCATTTTGTTGTGGTGTTCTTGGTGCCGAGAAATTGTGGTTGATCCCCATATTGTCACAGAACTCAGCAAAAGCGTTGTTTTCAAACTCTCCACCATGATCGGTCCTAATACCTGAAATTGAGAAACCTTTCTCGTTCTGGACCTTCTTGGCAAAGGCAACAAACTGATCATACGTTTCATCTTTAGATGATAAAAATATTGTCCAAGTAAATCTAGTATAATCATCAACTATGACCAAAGTGTAAAGATTTCCACCAAGACTTTTTACTCTAGCTGGTCCAACTAGATCCATATGAAGTAATTGAAGAGGTCTATTAGTTGAAATCTCATTTTTCGCTTTAAAAGAGGATTTGGTTTGTTTTCCCTTTTGACAAGCATCACAAATCAAGTCATTTTTGAAATTCAATTTAGGAATACCAATTACCAAATCCTTTTTCAATAACTTATCAAGTTGAAACATATTAACATGAGCTAATCGTTTATGCCATAGCCAACTCTCATTCAAGTTACTAACAAAACAACTTTCAGAAACAGAGGCATTGCTAGAAAAATTAAGTGTATAACAATTTCCATCTCTAGGTGCTCTAAATAAAGCTTTAGTTTTCAAATCATCAATGGAGACCAAATCTTTTCTAACAATCAAGCATTCATTTGAATCAAAGATAACTAAGTTATCCTTGTCGGTGCTTTGACTCACACTTAGGAGGTTGTGACACAATCCTTCTACTAGGTAGACATCTTTGATGAGAGGACCTTCATTGTTGCCTATCTCACCAATCCCAGCAATTTTTCCCGATTGGTCTCCTCCAAATGTGACTCTACCACCATCCTTTGGCTTGACTGAAAGGAATTTAGATTTATCTCCCGTCATGTGTCTTGAGCACCCACTATCAATATACCACTTGTTGGGCCTTGATGCTCTAAGACAAACCTGCAATTCACAAGGGATCAAGTTTTAGGTACCCATCTTTTCTTGGGTCCTTTGGGGTTAGCTTTGACCTTGGGAACATAAGTTCCTTTCGGTACCCATTGATAATTACCAGATGGTTTGACTTTTCTTTCTTTCTTATGAAAACATGAAGAAGTAGAATGACCCTTTCTGTTACAATAATTGCAATGTGCAAAAGGATTCGAGGAATGGACAGATTTCGTAAAATAGTTCATGTAAGATTTTTCACCATTCTTCTTTTTGCCTTTCTTCTTATCAAAGTCCGGTTTGTAACCAATTCCTGATCTATCATTGATGAACCTTTGTTGTTTTAAAATCACATTGAGCATTTCACTACCTCTAGTGAACTTCTCAAGTGCCTTTGTCAAATGTAAAATCTTTTCCTTCAGATCAGGACACTCATCACAAACAAGCATTTCAGAGGAAGATAGTTTTTCAACTTGCAATTCAAGAGTTACATTCTTCTTTTTCAAAGTAAGATATTTTTCAGCAAGCTTTTCGTATTCTGATTGCACAACAATGTATTCAGCAAATAACTCATCATAAGATGGTTTTGACTCATATACCTCATCATTGTTGGCAGATTGTTCTTCCTCTTCTGCAACCAGACAAATGTTGGCTTTCTCTTCTTCATTTTCATCTTCTTCGTCAGATGAACTATCATCCCAGATAGCAGAGACATAGGCTTTCTTTTTGAATTTGTTGAACTTCTTCTTTTCCTTGTCCTTGTTCTGCAGCTGAGGGCATTCAGATCGGATGTGCTCGGGTTTCTCACACTCATAGCAGATAATTGGTTTCTTTGCTTCATAGCTTGAACTACCCTTGTGGAATTTTTTGAAACCTTGGTCCCTCTTGTAAAATTTATTGAATCGTCGGACCATCATGCCTATCTCTTCATCCTCATCTTCATCGTCCTCATCTGATTCTTTAGTATCTTTTGCAGCCTTAAGAGCAATACCTTTGTTGCGATTGTTGCCGCTGTTGACATCTTCCAAATCCTTTTTGAACTTCAATTTACTCTCATACTCAGATAAACTACCAAACAAGGCAGCAACTGAGGTCATTGACTCTCCACGAGCCTCCTCGATAGCAGTAACTTTAGCTTCCCAATCTTTTGTCAAAACATTGAGAATTTTTCTTACTTGAGGCCCTTGATCATATATCTTCCCTAAGGCTGCCAGTTGATTTGTCAAATGAGTGTATCTAAGCTGAAATTCAGCAATGCTCTCTCCTTGCTTCATCCGTAGTAGATCATACTCAGTAGTTAGTATGTTGATGCGGTTCTCTTTGATTCCAGAGGTTCCTTCATACGCTATCTCCAGAGCCTTCCACATCTCTTTTGCAGTTGACAAGTTACAAATTCGAAAGTACTCCTTTTGACTGAGAGCACTTTGAAGCATTAAAATAGCTTTACTGTTGAGAGTGATGTTCTTCTTATCATCCTCGTCGAATTCAGCTTCAATCTTTGGAACGGAAATACCTCCTTCAGTTTTAACTGGTACATAGTCTCCAGTCTCAAAGATTCTCCACAGTCCGTATTCAGTAGCCATCACGAACACCCGAAATTTTGCTTTCCAAAAAGAATAGTGCTCACCATTGAATCCAGGAGGTCTATTGATTGAGACACCGTCAGGTAATATTCCTTCCATGATCTATCTCGGGATGTTAGTCCCAACTGAGAAACCTTGCTCTGATACCAAATGAAAGACGGAATATCACCAAGAGGGGGGTGAATTGGGGATATAAAAATTTTCTTCTTGAAAATACTCTGTTCACGTACACAAAGAACAGAGTTAAACAGAGAAAGGATAAAGAAGAATGAACACAAGGAATTTATACTGGTTCGGTCTAAATCCTCGACCTACGTCCAGTCCCCAGACTCTCCGGGATTTCACTATCTCAAATGATTACACACTCTGTACACTCGGAGTAATTCTCTCACTCTAGAACTTACTCCCCCTTACAAGTTGTAATCAATACACCCAATCTCAAAGTCTCAATACTTCGAGATTCTTACAATAAATGATAATCAATGAAGAACTCACTAGAAGAGTGGATAAGTAAACACTGAAGATCAAAATATCTGAAGATATTGAATTCTTAGTCGAAACAATAAATGAAGTAGCTTGCTAATTGAATGCGCAGAGTTTCGGTAGATGGAGACTTGAATGCTTCTCATATTTATAGATGCTTGTATTTAATGACTGTTGAGAAGTGATTAATTAGCCGTTGTGAGTAATGAATGTGACCGTTGTGAGTTCAAGGCTTTCGTCTCTTCGTATGTCTCCGACATTCGTCCGTTATTCTCCGTTGACATTCTTTATTCAAATTGTCCGTTGGAGCTCTTTAGGAATGCTGTCTGAAAAATAGCCGGATTGCTTTTCGCTGGCTCAGATGGTTTCTTGCCGAATTGGTGAATGTTCTAAGCTTTGCATTAAATGCTTCTGACAAAAAGGGCTTTATGATAATCTGAAGATTTAACCTTGTTAATCCTGTCTAAAACACACTGAAAACATGTTTAATAATGATTAGAAATGATAAGAAACAATAAAATCAAGTACCCATTGCATAATCATTGAGTTCCAGAATTCGAGAATGCTGATTTTCAAAAACTGATATGAGTAACTCGAGTTGCACAGTACCAACTCGAGTTGCTTTTGCATTTAATTCATACAGAGAGCAATTCGCTTTGACATAACTCGAGTTGCACAGTAATAACTCGAGTTATTCTTAAATCAAAATCAAACAGAGAGGAATTGCTTTTTCATAACTCGAGTTGCACAGTAATAACTCGAGTTTTGTTAAACTTAATTTCAGACAGAGAGCATTTGCGTTTTGGCATAACTCGAGTTGCATAGTAATAACTCGAGTTCTGTTAAGCAAAATTTCAACCCGAGAGCAAATGCTACAGGAATAACTCGAGTTATGATAAAAATAACTCGAGTTGTTACTGTTCACAAAATTTTGATTTCGCGAGAAGCTTTCTGAATTGCAAAGTACAGTCCATAACTCGAGTTCTTAAGTGGTAACTCGAGTTATGACACTTTGAAAAATGATTTTTAACTTGAGTTGTGATTATTCAACTTGAGTTATGAGTTTTGTGAAAATTCTTTAAGTCCTATAACTTGAGTTGAAGTCAACTAACTTGAGTTACTACTTTCAAAAACATTTTCAAAGATCTTAAGCATTGATTTCAAATATTTCATTGATTTCAACAAATGTTAGTCATCATCAAAACATATAAGAACTAACAGTGAACCCCTACAAGATGGTTGATGCTTTGGGTTTAGATGGGATTGTCCCCCAATATAATTCTGATTTTGTTTCTTAACCCATTGAGGAGTAACGGAGATCTTTAAATCTGACTTGAAATGAGAAGAAAAGAATCTTTTAACATGTGGCTTTCCCGATAAATTCCAAGCACGAATATGTTTCCCAGTCATTAAAGCACAATAAGCATCAAGAAAGGCTAGTAAAATCTGATCAATACTAAGAAATGGCAGCACTCATATTGACTCTTTTATCTTGATGGATTCCAGAAATACCAAGACTCCTTTTAACAATCCATTCAAATGAAGCTTTTGAAAATGATTTATTATCCATCTGCATGAGGCATTGAAGATCTCTTAACATTTGAAGTTTATGCTTTGATGATTTCAGCTTTCTTCTGTCAAAATGATTCCAAAAACCAACAAAAATATTTCCTAGATTCATGAGGAAATGCCAAAGAATTCTACGTGCAGAGCCTGAATGTTGAAGCTGGTATATTAAGCATTTGTGACCAATACAAAGTTGCATAGTAGATGCTGGTCTGTTTCATTAAAGTAAAAACCATAGGAAATGAAACCAGAAAACAACCACTAGAACACACTAAGTCTCAAATTACAGATTACAGCACAAGGAGAAATATTTCAGTACAACAACCTGAAGAGCAAGAATTAAAGCAAGAAGGCCCAATGACATTGCTGTAAAGTTTGAACAGAGAGAAGAGATGTACAAAGCTGTATATCAGCGCTGAACCTTCCTTACTCTCTAGGAAACAAAAAAATTGAATCTTCCACCCAAAACCATCATGACCATCCCAACGCCCTTTCCAATAAAAAACCCCAACTATTAAGAATCACGGCACCAATAATCCATTAATCTTGTCATAGCAGGAAAAAAAAAAGCAAATTAGAATCCCTTAAAGAACAGTAGTACGTTAAGAGCATAAGCTTCAAAGGGAGAGCGAAAATATGTCCCTCAGTTCACATATACCAGATGCAAGTGCTAATTGGAAGAGACGCAATCCTGGGCTGAGTGAGATTGAGGAAGTTTTGATGATTATTGGAGAAAAATTGCGAACGGCGGAAAACCCACAAGGTGACCGGAGAGTTACAAAGAGTTGAGATCGGCCCACACGCATTCCACCACCAGATTTATCAGGTTCCAATAATCATGCCCAGAGTTTCGACCATCTTCCGATGAAAGAAAAAGCATCATGCTTGTGAGCTTTTGAGCTTTTAAGATTTGAGCTTTGTGCTTCAGCTCTACGCGACGACGGGACGAGACGAGGCTTGAGAGGAGGAGACGAGCCTACTTTTTGGAGGAATCTCTGAGTGGATGAGACGAGGACGAGAACACGAGGGCGAGTTTCCGCAGAGCACGAGGGAGCACGAGGGAAGAGCTTGGGACTGAAGGTCGAGCAAAGAAATCCGAAGGTTGCTGGTGGTGTTCAGTGCGTTTTGCCCACTGCTCGGATTTGGGGCGTTCAAAAAGCCCGGTTACGTTGAGATTAATGGGAAAATTTCATCTAACGTGCTGGGCTATCCAAACATTTCAGGCTCCATTTTTTTTTTTCGGTTCCCCAGTAGCTTAAAAGCTGCTGGGTTTTTTTAACTAAAAAGCCCTAAAAAAAGTGAAACCAAACGGGCCCATTGATTACAAAAATAAACTTATAAGATATATATTCTATAACGTCGTATAATTTTTCTTTAAAGCCTCTATATGAAAATTCGTATGTACCTAACACGCCAAATAAACACCTAAAATAGCCAAGCCAGCTTGTTACTTGGACCACTTGTTCATGGCCTGATGCGTCCCATATATCAAACTCCACTCCGCTTTCGTTCAATGACAACACTTGTGTGAAGAATGCTGCTCATATTGTTGATTCCTATACCAAACATTTAACACAGTCGCAGATCAATCTTGTATATATTCAAACCTTTATACACAAATGACATCAATTACCTTTATACACATCAGTCTTGTCTTCTCTTGCCTATTCCCATGTGTTCAAGATGCACCTGCAAAATTGTGCAGATATATAATATATGATTTAGTTTGTGGCAGAGATAATACTGATTCACCCCTGTCAATCCCTATGCTACCAAATCAGATAACTTTGATTTGATCAGAAAATGACTGCATTCAGAGTCATCAAGCTAAAGATAAGAAATGGCATTCTCTTTTAATTTCCAAGAGTGTGTATCTATATGAGTGATGAGTCTGAAACTGAAAGAAGAAGCTGATTCCAAGAATGCAAAGCAAACCCTTTACCATAGGAAGGAATAAAGGGACGACGTACCCACCAGTTTGGCCAGCAAAGCGTCATAAAAAATTATATAAATTGTATAAATCAAAATGTTCATTGGATTCGCGGTTTTATGGCACGAGGCAGCAGTCAACCAATGAGCCACATTTGATCCATATTTCTTTTTTATGACATGCGGCAGCGAAACTGAAAATTCAGGGTGAAATTATTAAGACATTCTCCACATCAATTGATTTAATGCTCTTTCTGGAGCTCCAAGTTATCTTGTAAAGTTTCCTTTCCCTCTGATCATCAATCTAGCAAAATGAGCACAAAAGTAATGCAGGCATGCAAACAATGTTCTTCATAGCAGAAGCATTTAAAAATCAGGCCATCAATTGAAGTTTTACTTTTCGTTTCGAGCATAACAGTGATTCAATACAGTAGCAGCATGACTACAAAAATAAGACAATTCTACTAGTTCCAATTTTTTAAGTTGGAAATCTCATTACATATCATTATGCATATCATTGCACAGCATTAAAACAGGATTAGGAATGCATATCTATTTGAGGCTCATTTTATAATTAATAGCATCATTGTCCAAAGTTCACAGTTTCTCCCAAAATATATGAAGATCTCACTTGTAATATTCTATTCTAACAAAAGATAAAACCAAATATTGAGTCTTATGAGTACGCCAAACAGCATTTGAACTATTACAAATCAACTGAATATACGACCGCTATGTTTTAACCCAAGTTGTGACTGAAGCAAAGCAAAGCAGCATTAACTAAAGATGAAGGAGGCCAGAACAACGATAGAGCATGAATGATTGATGAGCATCGGCTTTGGTTTCTTTATGCCCAAAAAAATCCATTCAAGTTGTTTTCCTCTAATAAGCACAAAGATGCAAAGCGAAAAAGAAAAACCATTCAAGCTGTTTCCTGTACCAGTTTCTCAATTTTTACCTATAAAATAAATGAATGCAAAAACCCGGAGGGGCATTAAAGAAATCATAAGACATATATGCACGAAGGAAGCAAGCAAGAGATAGTTAACAAAAGGAAAACTTTGTTTGCAAGAGTCGATGGCAACCAAAATCAGAGAATGAATGATTGATATGCAAACTTATACCACCCGAGCACCAAATAAAACTTTGGCTGATGATTTACAAATTAGATCAAAAAATTTCAACAGATTGCATATTCCATCTACAAAATCTTTATAAAAGCCGAAGTATTAAGCAACAGGTATACAAACGAGTACAAAAAGATTTTGATAGATTTACAAATCACACATCCTAAATATATCTTAATAGATGGATTTACATATCATATATTTAACTTGCATTTATATTAGGCCAAATTAAATAGAAGTTCTCCTGATAGAAAATTTTTTCCTTTGAAAAAATTCATGGAAAATATATTAAAAAAATATTTCTATACATTTTAAATTCATTTTAAATCTACAACTTATCATTTTATGATAGTAGAAAATCATTTAGAATCTATAAAAAAATTAATTTTTACAAAAAAATAAATAAATAAATAAACTAGCATCAAACACATAAAAGGTGATTTATGTAGACTTTACAAATGTGTACATAAAAAATGTGTACGTAAAAAGAACAAATATCACTAAAATTAGTTGGGTTTCATCCTATCAAAGACTTAAATAGTGTCTTTATGAAGTACATAAGAGCTTCTCATAAATGCCTCAACAATCCTAAACTTCCTATAAGAAATATTTCTAAATCATTGGCAGAAAATGGAAATTAAAAGGACTGGTATCTAGAAAGAGATGTTACTATCATCATGGTTCCACTGGCTAGCTAGTGTTTAATTAATTGTTTCTTACGATCGTGATCTAAACTTAGACTTGAATTGCGATCCTGATCGAAACGAAGTGCAAGCCGGCTCAAATAGTGTTAGCATGATGAGTCTACTTCAAGAAGCAAGTCTCCCTTTGGAGGCATATCTGAAACAAAATGGTCTTACTAGCTTGGCAACAGAGCAACAAGCAAATTCAGCTTCCAATGTGCAGGCACAGACCACTATATACATTAATGCAACCTTTCTTATAGCCCCTCTACGTAGTCTCCCACCTTGACTATTCGACAATAAGAAATAGGAGATGGCTTTACGGTCTTCATTACTCAAAAACATACGGTGGTTACCTGAATTTAAAAATTTAACAATGACAAGCCAAAAATAAAGGTGTATGCAACTGATTATGTTATGTGGAGACACATAAGGTGTTTCAACAGAGCAGAACCCAAAACTATAGTAGGACAGTAAACAATAAAGAACAGAGTAAAGAACAGTAAACATAATAGTAAAGAACAGAGTAAACACAACACGGATGAATTCCAACAAGGAAGAAACATGTATATGCATTACTGGATCAAAACCAATGAGACCATTTATAGATCAAAAAGCTAGCATGAGACAGATATAAAGTTTCAAAAGTAGATAG
The DNA here is from genome assembly GCA_034222035.1 of Acacia crassicarpa. Taxonomy (NCBI): domain Eukaryota; kingdom Viridiplantae; phylum Streptophyta; class Magnoliopsida; order Fabales; family Fabaceae; genus Acacia; species Acacia crassicarpa. The sequence continues at coordinate 39,919,403 of JAWXYG010000011.1, forward strand.
CGAATCTTAAACTAGCTTCTGCTTGTAATGGGGTGGCAAATTCCAGACTTTGAGCCAAAAAGGACTACTTTTGTAGGATAGTAAACAATAAAGAACAGAGTAAAAAAGATGATTGTTGCTCATGTAGATCGAGTGTCACAACTGTTGTGGGTATGGGGGGAAAACAAATCAAGTTTATATCTGTCATGCTTCAGTACTGTGAAATTGGGCCTCAGAACAGCAAGCAATTTAATTCTGTTCTCCATGATTAAAATTGAGAACAGGATCTAAGTTCAGAGGGGCTGCACATTTTGTTGAAGTTGTAGCAGAAATAATAAAGTTCAGAGAGTACGTTTCACAAAGCCACACATTCAAAAATGAAAAAGCATAAGATCATACCTTGAATATTGAGTCAATCAAGCTTGGGTCCATTTTGCATCTTAATCATGTTCCAATCTTCATCTATCAAATCATCATTTTCCTCACAGTTTCACCTCATCATTCAGGTAATGAAAACTACTATTTGAAATCCAAACTAGCTAGATGTATTGAAATTACCGTTAGTTTCAAATGCTTGAATGAGTTCCTCATCAATTTGTTGTTCAATAATATCATGTTCAGTTTCTGAAATTTCCTGAGAGTGACTTGGTAGTGTGTTCAAATCAAAGAGAAACCCATCTGAAACTGATAAGCAAACAAAATTATTAACCAAGCCATTAAATCTAAAGGAAGCCAGACAATTCAGAAATCATAAGTAGTGCGGCTCAACTTAGACTATATATAATCAAAATGTGTTGCTTGACTACAATAAGAACAAGCTTTAATGTTCACCTGCACCAATTTCTTCATGATTAAAATCCATCGACAGAAGCAATTTAGGTATCTACATCAAGCAAAATATGAAATCGATAGAATATGAAGCCCATAGAAACAAATTGAAGAATTGCGGCAAGCAAAACTGAAATCGATGGAGATCTGAGACTAAAATCAAGAGAAGGAACTTTGAAGAATGGAGTATCTGAAATCGGAACTCAAAATAAGAAACATACATATCGATTCGATGATGCCGGACTGTGAACTCGAAAAAGTCGACGGACTGCGATCTCGGAGAAGGCGACGTTGTCGGACTGTTAGCTTGGAGACGGAGGCGTTGTCGGACTGTGAGCTTGGACAAGGAGATGTTGTCGGACAAGGAGACGCTGTCAGGCTGTGAGTTAGGAAAGTTGCGGGAGAGTAACAAGCGAGGTTAATCGTTAATGTGATTTTAAATTTTAAGCGAGGGTTTTTTTAGGAAAAACAATTAAATTACCTAATTTAACTTCCCTCCTTAATCTTTTTAAATTCTGATAATTATGTTTTATAATTAAGACAGGAGATAGTATATACTAATTGGTATGAGAAATGTGATACCACAATAAAAATGACATGTATTAGGTTTATGAGGATGACGAGTCATTATTTCACCATAGATCAAACAAAATAATTTAACATAAGATATTATTCGCTCGAATATTCCTAGTTTATTCAGGTGACCAATTGTATGTGGAAAAAGGAATGCATTAATGAAATATGTGCAACTGAGTTTATACTTTATTCATTGAGTTTATCACTTTCATATTTAGGTTTATTGTTTGTCATATCATTTAATATAAAATTATGTCAAGTCACCCAAAATTATATCGTTTTGGGAATTTATTAATTCTCCTAACTCCAAAACGACGTCGTTTTAGGAATTAGGGGAATTAATTACGTGTATTTTGGTATTTTGTTTTTGTATTTATTACATGAATTTTATTAAAACACTCTTCATTAATTTCCCTAATTCTCAAAACGATGTAGTTTTGGAATTGAACTCCTAAAACAACATAATTTTGGAGTGACTGACATAACCTTATGTTAAGTGACATGACAAACGATAAACCCTTTATATCTTTTATCTTATGATAGCTTTATATATATATGAACTTCATATAAATTTTTGATTGAGTATGATAAATTATGAATATTGATGAATTTAATTTTAATTATTTATATTTAAAATAAATTATTGTCATTTTATATTTTTATTATTTACTTAATTATATGTTTTCAAATTATCATCATTTGTAGATTTTGATAACCAATGGCTTACTTTTACCTATCTTAATTAATTTTAAGGTTGTTAATTTTAGATTAAAGTAAAAATATACACACACACATACATTAAAAAGTTAAGGGGTTTACTTTTCTCATGTTGCATGAGAGAAATAAGATTCCTAAACACACATAAAATAGTGGGACCTACATATATATATATAGTGTTAATTATATATATATGCGGGTCCCATCATTTTATGTGTGTGGCATGAGAAAATATTTCTCCTACAACATGAGAAATGTTTTTCCCAAAGTTAAATACCTAAATGGGAACCAGAAGCCCCTAGCCCCTAAGCCCCATCTTTCTTTCTTTTTCTTTTTTTTTTATAACATAATTTTTAGAAAGGGGTTAGGTTCACCTACAATCCAAGGGCAAGACAAAATCTCCCTACCTCCTAGGTGATACTGATGTTGGGCAGGGCGAGCCATCAATTACCCTTAGACGTTTACCTAAACACCTAGGATCTAGGATGCCTCCCCTATCACCTTAACCAACTCCAGGATCGAAACCCCTCCCTTTGGAGAGAGTGTCTGATCCCTTTGCCAGAAGCCCCTAGCTCCTAAACCCTAAACCCTAAGCTCCATCTTTCTAATTAAAAATGATCTATCTAGTCTTGTTTGGATAATTTGTGGGCATATGCCTAGACTATTAAAATACTTCAATGTAGTAATTGGTCGGGTTATTTATTTCGATCCTAAAAGTAGGACATAAATTCACTTTGTTTCTCAATTTTATAATATTTTTTTCCAAACCCTCCCCTATTAATTGCTTGTATACATTAAAGAGGTTTCCCTTCAGGGGTTCTTCTTATACAAATAATTAAAGATATTTTATTAAAACAAATACAATCTCTTCTTCTTTTTTAGAAATAATGAATTTAATTGATTTCCTTAATCTTTAAAACTAGTTGTCTAGGTCATATACATGAAACAAGATGAAGTCATACATTCCTTCTGAACCTTAATATAAGGCATACTAACTTAATTTGGTTATATTAAGAAAGCTAGTAAACATGACATGTATGTTCTAAATCACCCTAGTTGTTTTTTTTTTATTTAAATTTTCTCATTTCCTTTCATCCTTAATTATTATTGAGGTAACATTAATAATGATAAATTAGGAAAATATTGACAAATATGAAAAAAAAAATCTTATATTGATAAACAAGATCAATTCCCCAAAATATGTCATATTTTAAGGACCTGAAGGAGTATTTCATTAAAAATTATTTATAATAAATGGGTGTTGATTTCTTTAAAATACTCTCATTACTCGTGTATATTGAAAATACCCCCGATGAAAATTTCTTTATATATGCAATCAATAGGGATACTTAGGATTCAAGTCACAAAAATAGGGATATTTAGGAGAAAAATTATAAATTTGGAATATACAAGGAAACCTATATCTTCAGTCCTTATATTAAGGACTGAAGCAAGTAATAGTTTAAAAACTAGGAAAAACGATCAGAAATACCACTTGAGGTTCAAAATTTTAAATAAATTTTGTTGGATAGCATAAGTATTAACTAAACTTGAATAGTAATTAACAACTCATTTTAAGAGAAAATTACTTATTTGAGATTTTGAAGTTCAAACAATTTTTTTTAAAATCTTTTTCTTTAAAAAAAAAACTATCTATTCATCTATTCTTTCTTTTTTCTAGCGAAGTGAACCAAAAAGTTTAAAGGGTGAAGGGTTAAAAATACACATGACTTGTCAAGCACCTTGTAGCGCATTGGCACTAGTGTCAGACTTAAGAGTCTGGCCTCCCCCCTCCCCCTCAGGGGTTCGACCCTGCCTATTGTATCAAAAAAGAAAAAAAATACACATGACCTTTTCTCCCAGGATCGTCCAGCACTACGACCTTTCAACTGGATCAAAAATACACACGACGTTACGTTTTTGGGTCACCCAGCACCACGGCTGTTAGTCAATCGTTAGTTGACCGTCAACTTGAATGAAATGTCAACGTGGTGCTGACAAGATGATTTGGACGCTGACATGGACGTTGACGTGGAATAAAAAAACTTTAAAAAATAGAAAAAAAATTTATAAAAAAATTCAAATAATTAGAAAAAAAATTAGGGAAAAATTCAAATGATTAAAAAATTAAAAAATAATGCAAAAAAATTCAAATAATTAGAAAAAAAATTGGAAAAAATAAAAAAAAATTAGAAAAAAATTAATAAATTAGGAAAACATTCAAATAATTAGGAAAAAATTCAGATAATTAGGAAAAAATTAAGAAAAATGGGGAAAAAATTAGGGAAAAATAAAAATAATTGGAAAAAAATTCAAAAAAAATAGGAAAATTCAAATAATTAGGAAAAAATTCAAATAAGTATAAAAAAAATTAAAATAATTGTAAAAAAATTCAAATAATTAGAAAAAAAATAAAATAATTGGAAAAAATTAGGAAGAAATTCAAATAATTATAAAAAAATAAAATAATTGAAAAAAATTAGGAATAAAACTCAAATAATTGGGAAAAAAAATTAAAATAATTGGAGAGAGAGTGAAGGTTACTTCAGAGAGAGACACGGAGCAGAGGAAATGTGAGAGATGGAACAGAAGCTCTGTAAAATATTTGAGGGGGAGAGAGACGGAACAGAAGTCTCTGGAAATATGTAAATATCTAGAAAAATATTTTTTTAATCCTTAAAAAGAAAAACTGTCTCTTATATTTAGAATTCAAAAAGTAATAATTTAAATTTGTATTTTCAAGTACTACAATATATACAATTAATATTAATATATACAGTATTAAATTCATGTCATTTTTTATCTAAAAAAAAGTGTATTAAAGAAATGGATGGTAGGTTCCTGAATTTTTATCCAATTATTTTATTTTTTTTCTAATTATTTGAATTTTTCCAATTTTTTTAAATTTTTTTTCTAATTATTTGAATTTTTTCCTAATTATTTTAATCTTTTCCTAATTTTTTTATAATTATTTTTATTTTTTCTAATTTTTTTTAATTATTTGAATTTTTTCCTAATTTTTTTCGCATTATTTTATTTTTTTAATTATTTGAATAAGACAAAAGGTGGGGGGGGGGGGTGGGGGGTGGGGGGGGTGGGTGGGCTTTTTTTAATTAAAAAAACAAAACAATACATTGCAAGTGTAGGGGCTGGGGTTCGAACCAAAGGGCCGCCACCGGTGGGGTTTTTTTTGGGTGGGGGGGGTGGAGTGTTTTTTTTTAAAAAAAATAAAACAATACATTGCAAGTGTAGGGGTTGGGGTTTGAAGCCCCCATCCCCCACACAGGAATCAAGTAGCCCAACCAGTTGGTTTACTTGGTTCCTTCATTATATATACACATTAACAAATATATATATTTTTCTTAACATTTTTTTAATTGTATTTACAAATCCTAAAACGAAAATTACCAATCCACAAATTTAGGTAATAAAGTGGATTGATGTCTTATATTTATGATTAAAATTAGACTTTCTCCTAGTTATTACATTTAATACCATATCATCGGGAAAACAAATTTAGGCAACAAAGTGGATTGAGGTATCCTTCTTTAAGAGGTAATCATATTCAAGATATTGTTAAATGATAAATGTAGGCATCTCCAATTGGTTTGCTATAACTAGGCATGGAAATAAGTCAGGCCAGACTTTGGCTAAATAGGCCTGAGCCAGAATTTAGACCTTTTTCTAGGCTCAAGCCTGAGCCTTCATAAAGTCTGGTTGAGCCTGAAGCCTTTTTTAAAGACCTACTTACAATATAGGCCTTTAAAAATGCCTCATATTATAGGCCTTGGAGGCCATAAATAGGCTTTATATACTTTAAGGCTATCAAAACTTATATAAATATATCTTGAAATTATAATATAAGAATGAAAAACAATAAATATTATCATATTTATATGATATAAATATAAATATATTTATTTAATATTTAAACAGGCCAGGCCTGAAGGTCTATAGGTCAGGCCTTAACAAAATAGGCCTAACCTATTTACATATTCAGGCCTTTAAATAGGCATTGGTCTAGCCTTTTTAACAAACAGGCCAGGCTTAATCAGACCCTAAATAGGCCAAGCTATAGGTTACCTAGTAGGGGCCTGGCCTATTTCCACCCCTAGCTATAACACTATCTCTAATTAACCCTAAACTTAGCACAATTTTCAAAAATTTGTTCAAAGATGACCTTGATGGAAAAGAATGTACTCAAATACATAGCCATCAAGGTTATAATTAGATGACGTCAATTTATATTTAATTCTTAAATACACATGCATGGGATGCCATGGTGAGGTGGAAAAGCTAGCAAATGTGTGCCTTACTCAAGTGATTACAAGTATGATCAATTTTACACTTACAATAAGCATTGTTGTGATGAGCTCTTTCAAAAACGCATCACTCGAGTGGTCACTTGATGAGTAATCAACTAGAAATTTTCATAAATTACTTCATCACTACTTAAGAGATAAAATAATCATGTTTTAACACATCACTTCACAATAATTAGCCATTATGTGTTTCAAAACCTTTTCCAACCAATACATCTTATGCAAAACACTTTCTTAAGTTTTGTTATCATCAAAATATGAGATCTAATAGGACCATGGGTTCCTCTAGTAGGTTAAGGTTCGAACCTTGGTAATACTATCCAGAAACCCCTACAATGTCGTATGAGGAAATATTGCCTTGTAAATAGATGTTTGCTAGTAGTTTTTATTAATCACAACCTATTTATTAACTCTGCCATTTATATCACATTATTCTTAAGGGGTTTTCATATTCTCATGCTACGTACATTCTAGTTCATAACATAGAACCAGCATGTTCCAACTAGACAAACATTCTTTATCTAGTCAATCAACAATATTTCAATAGTACATAATCTCAAGGCATCACATGCATAATATAAATATTTGTCAAGTACATACTCATAGGCACATCATTCTAGTAGTTCAATTGCCTATAGAGTGACACTCGCCTCTAAAAATATACCAGAAACAATTCAGTTTACGCATTTAGACCTATAGTTGTCTCTAACGATTCCACAAATCAATCTATCAAGTCTTAGGTTTAATGCAAAGGTTCCAAAAGACGTTATTGTTTTTTTTTTTTTTTTTAAAGCAAGGTTCATACTAGTTCTTGTCATTCTTGGTTTGTGGAGTCTTTCAGAAAAACCCATGAGCAACACCGATAAGTACGATAGATAGGACCACATTATTTTTAGTTCTCTAAGTTACTCCATTGAAAACATTTCTATTTCACATTCGAATTCAAACTACAAAGTAATCAAAAATTAAATCAAATTACTTCCATCTAGCTACTCAAGGAATAGATTAATTTCATGATACATTATTCCTACCCGTGTCATCAAATCAACAATCCCATCATTGGTTCTGTCGAGAAGGATGTCTCAAAGAAGCTCAAAAAATTTCGCGTCACTCCAACGGTGGATTTAGTCAACAATGCTTTTTTTTTTTAATATGAAAGAGGGGCAAAGAGCCCTACAGGAATAAATAGATTACAAAACGGGGGAGATAACTCCCAAACTCTCTTGCAACACCCATGATCTCAGGTGGGAAGGGCAGACATCAAGGATGGTAGACATAGCAATACCCTCCTTTGCTAAAGCATCTGCAACACGATTAAATTCCCTAGATATATACTGGAATAAGACTTCCCAATCCCTGCTTAAGAGTGACCGAATTTTATCACACAGTAAGCATCCAACAGCATCATTTCCCGACTGAAAGATAACTTGATTTCTCCAACCCCATAAGGACCAAACCGTGACACCAAATAAAATATTCCATGGCAATTTGGCAAAAATTCCCAGCTGTCCACTCAGATTCATAGACATCCAATCCTTCAATCCAATACGGAAGAACTTAGAAACATACCTCGGTTGAAGAATTCTCATCCACAGCGATCTGGCATATGAGCAGTCCCGCAATGCATGTAGAATATCTTCAACTCCAGAGCTGCAATGGTCACAGAGAGGAGACGCTGAAGACCAGGAACTCCGCCACTTATTAGTAGGCAATTTGTCTAGCACAACCTTCCACAAGAAGACTCGAATTCTCTCCACCCCACCCCATTTCCAGATTCATTCTTCCTTCAAGGGTTATTTTTCCATGTTCCAAACATTACACCGTGTTCAGGGCTTTGAAACTTGTAATCCACAACACTAATTTCTAATTCAACTGTTAAAATTGTGGATTAGATGCCCAAGATGGGCTGACCAAATTTCAGCCTAACCGAACGGTTAACAAAAATGCAAATTGCATTTTACCAAGATTGCCTCAATTGTATTCAAAAGTAGAAAAGGTACACTTTGAATCCATCTCACTACTCCTATATATAAGCTCTAACAACTCCATTTTCTCCTTATTTAGTTGATGTCAGACTTCTTAATCTATTTTATTTTATTATTTATTTATTCACACACATAATTAAAATTAAATACTCTCATTTAACTTTTACTACCTTCATTATTTCATCTTTTCTAAAGAATTTTCCTTTTTGAAAAATCATTGCAAATTATTTCCTAATATAGAAAATTTTCCTTTACTCCAAAATGTTTCACCTCTTCGATAATTACTTTAGTAAAATTATGCATTCTATTCTCAAGTTAATAGACCTTTTCCAACAATAACGGAGAATTCCATTTTCTAATTTGGTTTAATAACTTCTATTATTTTGTAATTTGGTTTATTATTGTTGAATTATATTGAGTTTAATAATTTCTACTATTTTATAAATGCATATAGAGATTTGTTGCGTTTAACTTTAATCTCTTAGCGTAATATTGACTAGGTGTATATTTCGTGCACATATATGGAGAAATTCCACCTCCAACAACACATCCCTTAATTGTGGGTATGTAGTTTATTTTTATATTTGACTATACAATTTCTTTTTATGATTTTCTCTTTAGGTGGGGTTTATAAAAGTTTATTTTAATTTCATATATTGATCTGGGGTATTCTTCTTGTGGAGGTAATTCTATAAGATTATTCATTAAATTCTATTCACCGCTAAATATATCCTTCATAAAATTATTTAAGTCTTATGAATAAAAATTTGGGATGTTACAAATTTAGGCAACAAAGTGGATTGGAGTATCCTTCTATTGGATGTAATCCTATTCAAGTCATCAAGATATTGTCAAATGATAAATGTGGGCAACTGGGCATCTCCAATTAATTTGTCATGTCGTGAGAGAGTGGCCACTTCACTTAAGTGCAACCCCAATTGGGGTTTTTTTTTTTAAAAAAAATATTTTAGTTGAATTTTGGTTTTGGTCTCATAATTTCGTAAAATTTGTGTATGATTTAACAAATGATCATTATATTCTTAACAAGTTTTGGTTTTAGTCCTATAATTTATATCAAATCTTTATAAAACTATAGAGACCAAAACCAATAATTTAAAACTACAATAATCAAAACTAAAATCCGATTAAACTGAAAGGACCAACAATAATATTAACCTTTTATTTTTGTTAGGCTTAAATGGTCCTCCACTCCTCCTCAATTGGGCATAGCATGTGATAAAGAGTGGGTCCCTCAGTAACAAATACTACTATAATGTTTTTTTTATAAGTCCAATTTATCTAATTTTCACATATGAAGTATTCTAAATTAATGTGTTTTCTCATTTTTATCCTTATTTATAATTGACATTCTTGACCCTCTAGCTATCTCATCATTTTTATCTTTTCAACATAAATCAACTTATTTTTTTCATTATATTTAATAGAGAAAAACTTATATTATTATCATTAATTACTTTTTAGGTGAACTTATAATAAAGACTAATTTTTTTAAGAAAAAAAAAATTGAACTTTATAAAAAAGATTAGAGTGATAACCTCCTACCCGGATCATAGTACCATAAAGAAGTGGGAGATCTTCAAATACAATGAATAATGGCGGGAAGACTAAATTTAAGCAGGAAAAGATAAAAATTTCCAATAATATTTTTAAAATAGACTAATCATCAACAGAAACAAGTAAGGGTATATATTTAATTTTACTTGTGTAAAAATTTAAGTTTATTTTAGAATTTAAAGACAAAATTTTAAAGTCCAGTCCTTTAAGATTTTATTATTATTATTATTATTATTGTTATTATTGTTATTATTATTTTAAAAAAGAGTTTATTACTATACTGTACTTTAAACTGGAGTATGTATAATGTTTATGTGTTTGTATTTATATTATTATATTAGTATGTTGGAATGCATCTGTTGTCATGACATGTGTGTGTGGGTACATGTTACCGCCTTGGCTGCGCTCACATGTCTCATATACGAATCTTTTCCCGCAAGTTAACATAAATAAATTATACATATATTTATTTTGTTGAAGTTATATAATTTTTCAACATATGTACATTTTTAGTTTAAAGAAATTCAAACGTTTCGAAAAATGCATTTTGAAAATTATTTTTAACGGAAGAGGACAAAATGCATTCAAACGTTGACCGTTAAAAAAGTGACATTGACCATTAACTTTTTAACGGAAGAGGACAAAATTGCTATATTTTTAAATTGTCGAGGCTACATTGAGCCGAAAAAAGCTTCTAGGCCAAAATTACTTCTGGGCGTGTATTTTCGAGACATATTTACTACTTAACCCAAACAATATTCATAAGCCTCAAGTACTTTTTTTATATTGAATCAAAGTCCTTTTTTTGGCAATGCGCTTAAATTATTAAAACACAATGGTATTTTTTTCCACGTTAATTCAAACTAAATCATTGTTTTTCCCCCTTTCTCACTATCACTTGATTAAAAACTAAAAACACGCATTACTCACAATAGCATTATTCCTTTCATCGTTTGTCCATCTCTACTACAAGGGAGAGTACCAAAATACTCATAAGTATCTGACAAGGTCAGGGACGCGTAACTCAACTGATGACCATACTTGGATCGAAATGGCCATACTTGGGAGTTGGGACTGTGACAGAATTGCAGCTTGGCAAAAAAGAATGAATTTATTAAATTCACTCACATACTCGTTCAATCCACTACTGCCTAGCTATTCGAGACGTCTGTCTTCCTGTTTCTCTTGCGTAGTTCTCGTTTGTCTTCCTGTTTCTTCCTGTTTTTCTTGTGTCTAGAAGAGCCAGTGGTGGTGTGATCTGTTTTATCATGGATTTCCCTAAAGTGGGATACGTGCTGGCGATGTATGGGATTGGTGCCAACACATTACCCTGGACTCTGATACCACACAGTACCCAGACTTTGATACCAACACACTATCTTGGACTCTGATACCAACATATCTCAGATCCTGATACCTCAGATTTTGATACCCATCTCAGACTCCAACACCCTACCTCAGATCCCAACAACCCCCAACTCAAAACCCCTTAACCCAGAACCCCTTGACCTGGAGGACTGATTACAAAGAAAATAATAATATTAAATAAATAATAATATTATTATTAAATAAATATTATTATTATTATTATTATTATTATTATTATTATTATTATTAGGAAAAGTAATAATTACTATTTATTAAAAGGGTATTATTATTAATAGATTTATTATTATTATTATTATTATTATTATTATTATTATTATTATTATTTTGAAGAAAGAGTTTATTACTATACTGTACTTTAAACTGGAGTATGTTTAATGTTTATGTGTTTGTATTTATATTATTATATTAGTATGTTGGAATGCATCTGTTGTCATGACATGTGTGTGTGGGTACATGTTACCGCCTTGGCTGCGCTCACATCTCTCATATATGAATCTTTTTCCGCAAGTTAACATAAATAAATTATACGTATATTTATTTTGTTGAAGTTATATAATTTTTCAACATATGTACATTTTTAGTTTAAAGAAATTCAAACGTTTCGAAAAATGCATTTTGAAAATTATTTTTTAAAAAATACAGGTAAAAGTGGACATTATATATTTGGTCTTCTGACTTTATATTCAAGATTATTTAATTTTTTAAAAACATGTTTTCAATATTTTAATCCTAATACATTTATTCTTAAATGATAGTTTTTGTAACATTAATAATTATTCTTTTGGTAGTATTTTTTTCAATATTTAAAATTTTAATATCAACATTTTTTATTAACATCATTAGAGATTAATACAGTTGAAGGACTTCAAAAACAATTTATAGAATTAAGGGACCAAAATGAATTTTTATGAAAAATAAATAATTAAAGGTTCATTTTTTCCCAAAAAAACAAAAAAGATTCTAGGTTAATTATAACTTGCGGAATGAATATAATTATATATATAATTAAATTGAAGCGAAATTCACAAGGCAATTAATTTAAACTTGATAAGGTTTGAAGTTTTTTTGAAGCCCTATTTACAGTTACACTTTAAAAAAGTCTTATATTTCAGGCCTAAAAGGCAATAAGTAGCCTTTAAAACCTACTAAAAAGTAAAAAACTTACATTTATGTATTTATATCAAAATATAATATAAAATAAATGTAATATATTTTTATAACAAAATAATTTGTGTGTGCATGCGTGTATAATGTTATTAACAGACTAGGCCTTTTTTTTTTTAAAAAAAATGTTAATATGTATGATTTTTTTTTTCCAAAAGTGCATCTAATGTTAACAAAGCATTCATGTTTAGCAATGCAATAATTAGAGCAATCATGTTCGATAATTGCTGCCTCTTGTTGATAACATGTTTTTTACAGTGAATTTCCTTCTTGTTAGGAATATTCTGAAACCCCAACACCGTCCCCTTCATCGCTTCATCAGAACTCGTGTAGGTTTCCCTATAATGGGTTAGGTATCTTCTATTATTTTTTGATTTCACATTTAAAGAAGGTATTTAGAATTATTCCTTCGGCTATATATATATATATATATATATATATATATATATATATATATATATATATATATATATATATATATATATATATATATAGTTCTTTTGACCATTCCAAACCTCTGTCGTCTTTGGGATACCATTACGAGAAGTTTGAGCAACTTTAATTTATATTTTGGTTGATGAATTTCATGGTAATAGCCTTTAAATTTTTTGTTATACAAGCAACAGCCTTTAAATTAGGATAATCCCTCCCCCTTATTTATGAGGTTACATTTTATGAATTGACTTGCCCCATTTTTATAAGATTCTATTTGATTTTATCTCACCAATAAATATATTTAATTTTTACCTATTTTATCCTCAATTTATTTCATACATTGCATTAATTTCTTAAATCCTAAAAGGCATTATTGGGTTAATTTCTTACGTGTTTGAAGTTAGTTAATTTGTAACAGAGCAATCTTGCTCTTTTATGTTAAAAAATTAACGTTGGCCGTTAAAAAAGTGACATTGACCATTAACTTTTTAACGGAAGAGGACAAAATTGCTATATTTTTAAATTGTCGAGGCTACATTGAGCCGAAAAAAGCTTCCAGGCCAAAATTACTTCTGGGCGTGTATTTTCGAGACATATTTACTACTTAACCCAAACAATATTCATAAGCCTCAAGTACTTTTTTTATATTGAATCAAAGTCCTTTTTTTGGCAATGCGCTTAAATTATTAAAACACAATGGTATTTTTTTCCACGTTAATTCAAACTAAATCATTGTTTTTCCCCCTTTCTCACTATCACTTGATTAAAAACTAAAAACACGCATTACTCACAATAGCATTATTCCTTTCATCGTTTGTCCATCTCTACTACAAGGGAGAGTACCAAAATACTCATAAGTATCTGACAAGGTCAGGGACGCGTAACTCAACTGATGACCATACTTGGATCGAAATGGCCATACTTGGGAGTTGGGACTGTGACAGAATTGCAGCTTGGCAAAAAAGAATGAATTTATTAAATTCACTCACATACTCGTTCAATCCACTACTGCCTAGCTATTCGAGACGTCTGTCTTCCTGTTTCTCTTGCGTAGTTCTCGTTTGTCTTCCTGTTTCTTCCTGTTTTTCTTGTGTCTAGAAGAGCCAGTGGTGGTGTGATCTGTTTTATCATGGATTTCCCTAAAGTGGGATACGTGCTGGCGATGTATGGGATTGGTGCCAACACATTACCCTGGACTCTGATACCACACAGTACCCAGACTTTGATACCAACACACTATCTTGGACTCTGATACCAACATATCTCAGATCCTGATACCTCAGATTTTGATACCCATCTCAGACTCCAACACCCTACCTCAGATCCCAACAACCCCCATCTCAAAACCCCTTAACCCAGAACCCCTTGACCTGGAGGACTGATTACAAAGAAAATAATAATATTAAATAAATAATAATATTATTATTAAATAAATATTATTATTATTATTATTATTATTAGGAAAAGTACTAATTACTATTTATTAAAAGGGTATTATTATTAATAGATTTATTATTATTATTATTATTATTATTATTATTTTGAAGAAAGAGTTTATTACTATACTGTACTTTAAACTAGAGTATGTTTAATGTTTATGTGTTTGTATTTATATTATTATATTAGTATGTTGGAATGCATCTGTTGTCATGACATGTGTGTGTGGGTACATGTTACCGCCTTGGCTGCGCTCACATGTCTCATATATGAATCTTTTCCCGCAAGTTAACATAAATAAATTATACGTATATTTATTTTGTTGAAGTTATATAATTTTTCAACATATGTACATTTTTAGTTTAAAGAAATTCAAACGTTTCGAAAAATGCATTTTGAAAATTATTTTTTAAAAAATACAGGTAAAAGTGGACATTATATATTTGGTCTTCTGACTTTATATTCAAGATTATTTAATTTTTTAAAAACATGTTTTCAATATTTTAATCCTAATACATTTATTCTCAAATGATAGTTTTTGTAACATTAATAATTATTCTTTTGGTAGTATTTTTTTCAATATTTAAAATTTTAATATCAACATTTTTTATTAACATCATTAGAGATTAATACAGTTGAAGGACTTCAAAAACAATTTATAGAATTAAGGGACCAAAATGAATTTTTATGAAAAATAAATAATTAAAGGTTCATTTTTTCCCAAAAAAACAAAAAAGATTCTAGGTTAATTATAACTTGCGGAATGAATATAATTATATATATAATTAAATTGAAGCGAAATTCACAAGGCAATTAATTTAAACTTGATAAGGTTTGAAGTTTTTTTGAAGCCCTATTTACAGTTACACTTTAAAAAAGTCTTATATTTCAGGCCTTAAAGGCAATAAGTAGCCTTTAAAACCTACTAAAAAGTAAAAAACTTACATTTATGTATTTATATCAAAATATAATATAAAATAAATGTAATATATTTTTATAACAAAATAATTTGTGTGTGCATGGGTGTATAATGTTATTAACAGACTAGGCCTTTTTTTTTTAAAAAAAAAAATGTTAATATGTATGATTTTTTTTTTCCAAAAGTGCATCTAATGTTAACAAAGCATTCATGTTTAGCAATGCAATAATTAGAGCAATCGTGTTCGATAATTGCTGCCTCTTGTTGATAACATGTTTTTTACAGTGAATTTCCTTCTTGTTAGGAATATTCTGAAACCCCAACACCGTCCCCTTCATCGCTTCATCAGAACTCGTGTAGGTTTCCCTATAATGGGTTAGGTATCTTCTATTATTTTTTGATTTCACATTTAAAGAAGGTATTTAGAATTATTCCTTCGGCTATATATATATATATATATATATATATATATATATATATATATATATATATATATATATATAGTTCTTTTGGCCATTCCAAACCTCTGTCGTCTTTGGGATACCATTACGAGAATTTTGAGCAACTTTAATTTGTATTTTGGTTGATGAATTTCATGGTAATAGCTTTTAAATTTTTTGTTATACAAGCAACAGCCTTTAAATTAGGATAATCCCTCCCCCTTATTTATGAGGTTACATTTTATGAATTGACTTGCCCCATTTTTATAAGATTCTATTTGATTTTATCTCACCAATAAATATATTTAATTTTTACCTATTTTATCCTCAATTTATTTCATACATTGCATTAATTTCTTAAATCCTAAAAGGCATTATTGGGTTAATTTCTTACGTGTTTGAAGTTAGTTAATTTGTAACAGAGCAATCTTGCTCTTTTATGTTAAAAAATTAACGTTGGCCGTTAAAAAAGTGACATTGACCATTAACTTTTTAACGGAAGAGTACAAAATTGCTATATTTTTAAATTGTCGAGGCTACATTGAGCCGAAAAAAGCTTCCAGGCCAAAATTACTTCTGGGCGTGTATTTTCGAGACATATTTACTACTTAACCCAAACAATATTCATAAGCCTCAAGTACTTTTTTTATATTGAATCAAAGTCCTTTTTTTGGCAATGCGCTTGAATTATTAAAACACAATGGTATTTTTTTCCACGTTAATTCAAACTAAATCATTGTTTTTCCCCCTTTCTCACTATCACTTGATTAAAAACTAAAAACACGCATTACTCACAATAGCATTATTCCTTTCATCGTTTGTCCATCTCTACTACAAGGGAGAGTACCAAAATACTCATAAGTATTTGACAAGGTCAGGGACGCGTAACTCAACTGATGACCATACTTGGATCGAAATGGCCATACTTGGGAGTTGGGATTGTGACAGAATTGCAGCTTGGCAAAAAAGAATGAATTTATTAAATTCACTCACATACTCGTTCAATCCACTACTGCCTAGCTATTCGAGACGTCTGTCTTCCTTTTTCTCTTGCGTAGTTGTAATGAACCTTAATGCATTGGGCTTGGAGAAAGTTGCAAAAGAAGGCCCAAAGCCTTGGCTGAATTGGGAATCAGGACATCACATGAATATAATAAGACAAAGCAACAATAGAAGGGGGTGTGAATGATTTTAGGAAGATCTCTCGTCTCTCCCACGTCTATCTTTCCTCTGGCCGTCACTCTCATTGTGACTAGATTCCTTCTCTCTGACACATTTCTTTCTGGGTGCTCTCCTCTCCATTTCTGTATTGCTGTTATTTCCTAAGCTTTCTGCTGAACGTTGCATGAACGATACTGCCGAAGCTGATTCTGTTTAATACAGATATACGTTTTTGAATCTGTTATTGTGGTTACTGTTTTCGTTAATTTGTAGTCATTACAAATGGTGCTTTCGTTGAGAGTCGAACCCTCCGCCATGACCGACAAACTAGATGAAGTCGAACTGGAACACCTGGAAGCTGAAATGAAGAAAGTGAATAAACAACTGGAGGTTGATATGAAGAAGGCGAATAGATTTTTTGAGGATTCCAAAGGCCGATTTGATCGCCTCGAAGTATTGATGGAAGCTATTCTACAATCGCTCGACAAGCTAGATCGGAAGATGGAATCGTCAGGCACCGGGTTTAAGTCCGGGTTCAAGGTTGGGTCATCGTCCAATGCGATTTCGGCGGTGCACGATCGACAATCGGGAATGCCCATGGTTCAATCGATTAATCATGCTCAACCATTGATAGAAACAGTGCCGATGACTTTTCCTGGTTTTGATGGTGACTCTATCTCAGATTCGTCCTCATCCCTGACGATCAAGGATGACTACGATGTTGGAACCAATGGGAATTTGAGATCGGTCGATGCCATAATTTCCCCAGAGAGTGATATTTATCCAACATCTGCTCTCAGCGTGTCGGTTGATGCCAAAAACGAACTAGAACAGAACGATAGGGCGCATACTACTATTGTTCTTGCAGCACCAGATACATGTGTTGTTAATCCATCGTTTCCATTGTTACAAGAACCAGCACTTTGCGATTTGAAGAGAGTCGAGTTTGGGTCCCTTCCACCTACCTTCAGCTACCCTAGTCACCTCATCTTCATTTTCAGAGATGAACACCAACTTGCTGATGGTCAGGATGGAGTTTTGTTTCTGCATTCTCACTCTGTCCCTGTTGCAGCCACAACGCATTTCAACAACATCTTCCTTTGCTTGTCGCCAACAGCTAAGTCAATTGAGGTTTGGAATGCTAATCAGTTCCTTGCTTCCATTATTTTCACCATATTGGATTATCGTGATTTTTCTTCACTTCGGAGAATTATTTCCCAATCAACATTTGATCCGGGTATTCCTATTTTCCCAAATCTTTTCGCGCATTGTAGCCTACGTGCATCTCAGTTTTTTTGGTTTTTTGCCTATGGCGAATTCTCATGCCATGGAATTACGTTGAGTAAATCCCCTGATCAGTGGCCGGGATTCCTCACTGAATTGTTGTTTCCTTTCATATTTGACCCTGGACCTATTACTACCATCTGTTGTCATGTTTATTTACCTATTAGATTGGTAGATACTGGGCAAGTTAAAGGAGATTGTTGCTTGGATTTGGTAGCAGAGGTCTATCAATTGCCTCCTATTCTAGCATGCTGTTATGTTGGTCCTGGATTTTTTACTATTGTCTTTGATCCTGGAGATGTTAGAACTGATAAGAGTTCGAGATATGTTGATATCATAATTGTCCCATTTGAACTCGTAAGTATCTTGCTGATGGGTATTGTAGGGATGCATATCTTGTCTCTGGTAAGCTGCATCATTGACCCATCTGCCTTATGGGTTGAAATTCCTGACTCATATCTTGGTGTCCCTACATTGCTGTTGTTTCTTCTTACAAATGGTGACCATGGAAAGGACAAGGGACATTGGTGTTTCAAGTTTTTTCAGTCATCCTTATTTTCAGCAGAAGGTTTTGTTCAAGCTCTTCACATTCTATGGAAGGGGGATTACACTTTTGCAAAACCTCCCCTTGATTCTTTCATGATATTTTATATGCAGCTTTACCTTATCACCATTGAGATGGTTGCTTCGTATTACATCTCCAAGTCTACATTTGGGCCATTGCTAATCGCTAAGACAGGCCATGTGCATGATTCCTGTAATGCATTATCATTTGTGGATAATCATCACAGCATGACTAATTCTAAGGGTTGGTTTTCTAAATTAATTGCTATCCGACGAGTCATTAAGGTGGCACACCTTAATTTCGAGCTACAATTGTTGCAAGAAACTTATGGAACTATGATTGAAGAGTTCACTACATATTTTGCTACTGGATGTGGATGTATAAATGCTGATACCTTGTTGTACCTTGAAGCTCGTGTTCAAATTTCTGCTCATAGTATGTTTGGATGTGGAAAATATGAACCTAAAGGATTGGGCATTTCTCATGCTTCTCTGCACTTTCGCCGACTACTATTTTTCTTCAAACTTGGCACATTAATTTTGCTCCACCCAACTGTGAGTTCTTTCTTTTTCATCCTAAGACCTTTGAGGGTTTGTACTGGTTTTCATGTGGCCGAGCTACAACAGGAAATATGTACACATGACTCTGCCATGGCACTACCAGTCAAAAACTATGTGGAAGTGGTTTCCCTGGCTGAATGTGATTCCAGTATGCATCAAAGAATTATTTTTGCTTCTGCTGCAAGGTCATCACTAATATGTTTATATGGCAAGGGAAAGGCTTACAGGAAATACAAGATTAATAAGGTTTGTCCTGTCAGTTTGCGACCAGAGTGTTCATCCTTTGACCTTGAGGACAAGGTCAATGTCCAGGAGGGGAGTAATGTAATGAACCTTAATGCATTGGGCTTGGAGAAAGTTGCAAAAGAAGGCCCAAAGCCTTGGCTGAATTGGGAATCAGGACATCACATGAATATAATAAGACAAAGCAACAATAGAAGGGGGTGTGAATGATTTTAGGAAGATCTCTCGTCTCTCCCACGTCTATCTTTCCTCTGGCCGTCACTCTCATTGTGACTGGATTCCTTCTCTCTGACACATTTCTTTCTGGGTGCTCTCCTCTCCATTTCTGTATTGCTGTTATTTCCAGTCTGTTATTTCCTAAGCTTTCTGCTGAACGTTGCATGAACGATACTGCCGAAGCTGATTCTGTTTAATACAGATATACGTTTCTGAATCTGTTATTGTGGTTACTGTTTTCGTTAATTTGTAGTCATTACAGTAGTTCTCGTTTGTCTTCCTGTTTCTTCCTGTTTTTCTTGCGTCTAGAAGAGCTAGTGGTGGTGTGATCTGTTTTATCATGGATTTCTCTAAAGTGGGATACGTGCTGGTGATGTATGGGATTGGTGCTACAGTGATGTTAGCCGTATGGTTGATATATAAGCTGGACAGCTTGTTATCCACCCGGGACTCAGAAGAAGTGGAGGACGAGAAAAAAGGAAGCGGCGGCGGCAATGATGGTCGGTGCTTCGTCTGCGGGGAGCTAGAGGCAGCGGCTGAATACAGAGTCAGGGCCTTGGAGGTATGGTTGTCTAATAGCGATCTACATCCTTCTTGCTTTAGTTGTTGTCTAATAGCGAGTGTATGGTATAGATGCTTTCTTCTGTGTGTCATAGGTATGATTATTTTTTTGTATATTGAGTTTCTCTTCACCCGAGTCCCGTATTGAATCCTCTCTGTCTCTGCCTGCTGCCCGATCCTTCCCTTAAAAGCTGATATTCTGCTATCTGTTAACAAAGAAAGCCCCCAGTTTTTGAAGTGAGGAAAAAGACCATTTCCCTATGACTCACTACATACGTCAATTCCATTTCTTCTCCTTTGACTTTGTCTAATGTATTATGTTATCCTAGTCTTTTCGATCTTCGGTGTAGTTGTATTATGTTATTTTACTAGCTCGCCTTGTCGTTGTATCCCCGTTTGAGTTAGAGTGATCGATAATAGATGTTTAAGACTAGCTTATATTATCTTAAGAGGGATTAAGGACTTGTGCTTTGAGTCCTTCAGTAATGACGAGGTAAATTATGACGAGGTCAACTCACTTTGCTTAAGACAAATCAGTAGAGCCTCATTTCGGTATATGTAGCTTAAGTCTTATTATTGTTGGATTATATTATCACAAAAATATCTGCGTTTATTAAAAACAAAAACAAAATCCTTGATAGGAAGGAAGAGACATTAAAGTCATTTTACCCTATTTTAAAATATTAAATTGTGTCAATACTTAATTAGGGATTTATTAAATTTACCAACCTTATATGGGATTTCCCCTTTAATTTTTAGGAATAAGTTCATAAATGGCTACTAATTAGTTGAAAAACATTTTCATGTCCAGGACAAATTCATGGAGACCAATCGAGAGTTGGAACAACGTAAACAACTCATACAATTGTTAACAGAAGAACTGATGGGGACAAACAGAGAGTTGGAACGCCTGCGACAACTCGTAGAGTCGCTAACAGAAGCTACTACTTGTCAAATTTGCTTTGACAAAAAAAGAGAAATCTCCTTCATATGCGGGCATGCGGTATGTCTAAAATAATTTACATTGATTTTCATTTTTACTTACTTTTCCTCTTTACATAATAAGAATTATGATTGATTATATTGCAGGCGTGTGAAGAATGTGCATCAGCCTTTTCTGACTGTCATATATGCCGAGAGCCAATAACCGACCGTAGGAGGTTGTTCCTTTAAAGAACCATAGATGTAAATAAGGTTATATGCTCATGTTCCCCTAGTAATCCCTCAAAAATTAACATAAAGTAGATGTAAATAAGGTCATATGCTCATATTCCGCTAGTAGATAACTTGCAAGAAATTATACTCTCTTTGCAAAGTGTTGCATGTACAAAAAGCATAGGAACAAAGGTGTGAACCTGACAAACTTCCACATGATTACAGAAAATATGTTGATTCTAACCATGTTTAGGAAAAAAAATATATCATTGAATGAGACAAACTATGTATATGTTTGTAAACCTGACCAGCTGCGACATAAATCCAAAGGCCGAAGAGGCCTTTACCAAATGTATACGTAAAAGATATAATTTCGGCAATTAGACTCATTAAACTCTCTAGAATTAGAAGTTTGCGTTTAATTCAAGCATATGTTGACATAAAACTGAATAAGGATAAAATTGTTGGCAAAAATCTTGAAGGAAATTACATTGAACAAAAACTAAAGAAATCAAAGTGTCAAAATAAAGAGAACGTAGATAAAAAGATAGTATTATGATGAGGAGCATCCTGTGCATGAGACAGACAAAGGAGCTCCTCAACATTTCAGCCAATACAAATGCAGAAATATAAACACTTGAGAAATCCAATTAAAACATAAATGAATAAATCAAATAAGATATGTGTCCATTTGGTTTCGCTGTGATATTTCTATAATGGTCCACTAAAAAATAATAATAAATAAATAAAACATCCCAGCGAAACACAGCCACACTTTGGAATTTTGCAGCAGAAATCAACTTTATGTAGGAACCACCAAGTGTATCAACTTTACATGGTAACTTCTGAATGTGCGCGTGTTCAGTTTCAAGCTGATAGTTTGTGCCACTTCCCAAACTAAAGACCTCAGTAGCCACTATACCCAAAATATCATTGTAATTCTCAGCCTCTATCACTACTTGCATTGCTAACAACTAACAGAACCATTACAAAGTAGTCAAAGCACAGCAATTCAAAACATGAATCACATTCATTTCCAAAGGCCTGAAGCACAGGGCCATATAAGGGATCTACAGGTACTCGAGATTTATAGTCCTCCATTGTAATAGAGGCACCATGCTGAAGAAGGATGCCTGCCACAGCAAGATGTCCACAATGCAAAGCACTGTGTTGAAGGCCACTCCGTCCTGATTCTCCATCCTAAAAATGAAACAAGTTTCAGCACTCATGAGACATAAGTTCTAAAAGAAATCCAAAATGGCCCTTCAAGAAAAAACTGGGAATTGACAGTTCTTGGTTTCATGACACTTAAAATTCCCCTAAAATCCAAATAATTTTCAAAATAACTGTTATAAACAATATAAGTGTGTATGTTCATAACTCCATGCATAGGATTCCATCTCATTGTAATTGACATTACACCCTATAACTCCAAAATTGAATGGGCTTTAGTACAAATTTGATATAACACCCTATAAGATATGGTGTAAGGTGGAAAAAAAAGATGAAAAGATGAGCGAATATAAAGCAAGGGATTCTAGGAGACTAACATAGAGGAGCAAAGAAAGTTGCAAGGCAATAAATGTGAAAGCAAAATTATTGAGATGCATGTTAGTAGCTGCAGAATGAATAAAATAAAATGAAAAAATAGTATAAAATTTCAGGGTTTTGGGGCCAGTTACATAACCGGCCAACTCCATCCCAATTACAAATAACTGGCAGAAAAATTTAGAGGACAATTAAGATAATTAGCATTAATCATGTAGATATATAGCATATCTTTTGAAAGGAGTATTTGTTGCATTCCATACTAATCTAGGTTTGGATAAGCAACGAGGTAGCGGTAAGTTCATAAAGATGCAACCCTGAATATTTGATATACCACGTTGCTAACTGTTCTTAGCTCTTAATTACTTAGCCCTTTTATTTTAGTGAGGAGAAGTCGTGAGTAATATGATTCTCCCTGTGTTAGTGAACAATTTGCTCATCTTCTAACTTAAAATCACCTTTGATTTTATTTCAACAATATCTTTTTTTTTTTTTTTTTGGGTTACAAGTATAATACTGGTAGAGCAATGAAGTTAATGTTCCCCAAACCCTCCCACTTGATCGCATTTACTCAACATCTATTAAAGGTCAACAATGTTTTATCAGTAGTTTTTAAAAAATCTAAAATTATAAATTTTCAGCTTGATTTAAATTCTAAAATTTTATATCTTGTTATCATCTTTTCAATTTGATCAACTTTGAAAATGGAAATGAAATAAGTAGTTTTGTTATCTTTTGTTCTTACTATATAATTTTCTAAGATTGAATAAGCACATTAACTTCATAATATCTCTGGTTATAAATGAAGGAATAAATCCTGATCAGTACACATAGAATGATAGGCATTAAAGATCTGCTGAGTTAAAACATGAAGAATTACCTACTCCCCCAAGCTTTCAGTAAAAATAACTTCCCTTCATTCAATCTACTTTGTCCTTGGTAATTGGTATTGGTGAGGTTAATATTAATGAAAAGAACTGCCCTTCATTCAATGTATATTTTCAAAGGCACCATTAAAACTCCAAATATTAACAAAATAAATCGCATATATTCTTTGGAATTTTGTTAAGAGAGACAATATATTCTAGAGTGAAAAAATGCAGCAGTGATTTGGATTTTTTTTTGGGTAAAATATAATCTTCCTCTAATTGACTGTTCATATAGCTTGTGCTGCATTTAAACAGTTATCATCTAAACATAAGAACATCTTCCAGCTCTTTGAGGATTATACAGCAGTAAACTGTTGAGGTAAAGACAAATGCAGCCTACAGTTTAATCAATACTCTTAGTGCACATGGAAATTGAGAGTGGCAATAAGAGATGGCACTATCACAACAAGCATGAAACACCCCCCCCCCCCCAAAAAAAAAGAAAAAAGAAAAATGCGTGAGTGCAACAATTCCATAACATGTAAGCAAATCCTTACCCTCCTCTTATTCAAATTATTAAGAAATAGAGTAAAACATAAGGGAACATTTTAAAAAAGAATTGGATTTCAAATCAACTAATAGAAAAAAAAAGTTGTATCACAATCCAAAAAGACAATGTAAACCACATCCAAAAACACAACATAAACCACAACTACATTAGTAGTTGCACTTTTATATGTTTAGCAACTTTAACTACATGTCAAAAGGGAAAAAGAAAATGACATCAAAATGTTAGCCATCATAGTATATAAAGATTCTTGTATCTAATTGCCATTAAGTAGATATGTCACTCATAACTCTACAGCTCCCTATCTAGCAAGCATAGTTTTAAATAGCGGGTAGCGGCCGACCCCAAAAACGGTAAAGCGGGTAGCGGTAAAGTCGCTACTGTGAAGTTCATATACCACATAAATAAATGCAATATAAGATAAGAAATCACTCAAATATTACACATTCAAAATAAGGATTCAAGAAACATAAAAGATAAATTCCACACTGAGATAGGAACTCAATATGTACACTACACTAATACGCATGATATAAGTTATAACAACTAAATAAATGAATGAATAACAGAATCAAGGAGAAAAAAAAAAACACACACACACACACACAACTGAACAGGGGACGTTGCTGGCCTTAATGAACAAAGATAAATTCCACAATGAGATAGGAACTCAATGAGCAAAGAGAAAAATTCCACAAAAGGTGAAATTTCAAAAAGAGAAATTTCAGAACCAGAGAACCAGAAAGTAGAAGAACATTTCCCACAATGCAACGATAACAATTAAAAAACTAGAATCAGAGAAAAATCCCACAAGGCCACAATGCAACGAAACAGAGAAGCAGAAATATTTCCCCACGAAACAGACAGAGATCGGAAGAAGTGAAGAATCAACGAAACAGAAAGAGAACAGAGGAAAATCAACGAAACAGAAAGATAACATACCTCGACGGCGAACAGGGAAGAGGGAAGACGGATCACAGACGCACGAACAGGGAAGAGGGAAGACGGACACGGACGCACAGGGAAGAGCGACGAGAACACCCAAAGAAAACGCCGAGACCGAAGAGAAGTAGAGGGAAAACGATGAAGCAAAAAAAGAGGGAAAAATGTCCGGTTTCCCTCTTTTTTTCCAGAAAGTGGACAGGAGAAAAAGACCCATATACCCTTCATTAACTTGGGCATTTTCCCATTTTAGCCCTCATTGGTGTCAAATTTTCTTTTGCATGCCACCGATGAAATTCACCCTGTAGCGGCGCGATCTCGGACAACAACCCACAGCCCGCGACTACCGCCAACGTCCGCCACCGGAAATTGTCGCGTTGCGTGGCGGAAATAGCGTTTAGGTGCCGCTACCCACCACTGTACCGGTATAGCGCGCTATAGCGCCGCTATTTAAAACTATGCTAGCACGTCTGTCTTTTAATTTCAGTCTTTAGAAAATATTGCCATTAAGTACCTTGCTACTCATTATTTACCTTTTTCTATCATGTCCTTTCTTTTTGTAGTTCAATTTCAATTCAGTACCCCATTCAATTATCTACCTCCTCTCCGTCATTTTTCTTTCATCCTTTAGTTCTTCCTTATTCTTATTAAACAAATTAGTTTAAATGGTGATGGGTAAATATAAAGAAATTGAAGAGGATACTAATCAAACATATTATGATTTTTGTTAAATTTATAATTTGTTGAATATATTAAATAATTATATATATATATATATATATATATTTATTTATTTATTAAAAAAAATTGAATATGATAAACTATAAATTTTGGTATATTTAATTTCAATATGATTTAGATTTAAACTATATTTAAACTAAATTGTATCGTTCTTGTCTTTGCATATTTAATAATACTCCCTCCGGTCCTAATTATAAGGCATAGTTGACTTTTTTTGAGAAATTAAGGAAGCTAATTAAATTAACTTATAGTATTTTTATTTTTATTTTTTTCTTCAAAGTAATTAGTTTGACTCACATACTAATATATAATCTAAAGATATACAACACAAAATGATTAAGTAACTTATTTAGCTTCCTTAATCTCTTCAAACAAAGTCAACTATGCCTTATAATTAGGACCGGAGGGAGTATATTTTTAGTAGTTATTTGATTATTTATTTCAACAGCATTTTTTTTTCCCTAAAAGCTCATATGCATACTTGTCATAAAAGACAATTGAAGCATTTTTAAACTCATCACCAATAAGGTAATTCAACCTAAACCTATTTGAAAAGATATTTGGGCCAGCTATATCTCCTACAAAACATTAAACTCATCACCAATAAGGTAATTCAACCTAAACCTATTTGAAAAGATATTTGGGCCAGCTATATCTCCTGCAAAA
Organism: Acacia crassicarpa; assembly: GCA_034222035.1. Taxonomy (NCBI): domain Eukaryota; kingdom Viridiplantae; phylum Streptophyta; class Magnoliopsida; order Fabales; family Fabaceae; genus Acacia; species Acacia crassicarpa. Next base: position 39,946,248 of record JAWXYG010000011.1, read on the forward strand.
CATTAACAATAAATGATCGTAACTAAACCCATTCTTATCACCATGCATTAACAATAATTGTTGTCACATGAAACCATGCCTGTCTCAACTTTTTGTTTAGATCCACACCTTGGACACCCCTCATAAACCTAGACAAACCTCGCTTCCTAGTTACTTAGTCCACAGTATCATAACCTACGACTATTTCCTACTACATAGAGATGGGGTTGCATTTAAAACTAAATCAGGGAAAATCTTGCTGACGCCTGAATAAATAACCGACATTTAATTTGTATTCAGGGGTATCATGAAAAAGTACTACCTACGCCGTTGGATTTTAAGGATTTGGCATATAAAGCTATCATGATAACGGAAAAAACTTTGCTCCAACATGCCCATATTTTGATTAAAAATGAGAAAAGGCATATTAAAAAAAAAAAAACTGAAAAATTACTGTAGCTTATCATAGGAACTGGAAACAGCTGAAAAGCCTCCCTCAATTTTTCCACACACACATACCATCCGCAAAAGTATGCTATAGTCAATTAGCGAACAAAAAGTGACAAACATAGAGATACGGTAGAAAGGTGACTCCAATTTGCAACTTGATGATACAACTTGAAAAATTAGGTTTACTTGTGTAAATATAATTTAAATAATCCCATTAATGTAAAAAATTATATTAAATTAAATCCCAGTATACACCTGAATCCTATAAATTAGGATATATTGTTATCAATCCCTATAATTTCGATATGCATAATATGTAATAATCAAATTAATTTAAATAGAGGATAAATATTAGGGAATATGCGATTAATATATAACAATCAAATTAATTTAAATAATCTCGCAATCTCAGCTATCCCACATCTACACCCAATTCCTATAATTTAGTATAAAACAATTATCATCTAAAAAGCATGAAAAATTCTAAGAAAGAATGTTCTTTTTCATTTGACTAAGGGTATCACCAAAATTCAACTGAATTATAGTAATATTGTTATGGCTGATTAATTAGTTAATCATAACATTAGTCAGTAGTTGACCACCTCTAGAATAGAGAAAAAACATGGTTCAAACATGAAACTTTATAAGGTCATGCAAGACCATGTGTGTACCAAGGAAAAATAGGTATAAAATTTATCCAACACAAAACCCTCCCAACGTACCAGCTCATTCATTTCCCTTCTCCTTCTTTGTTTCCACGCAACTATTGCAAAAAACCGTTCCTAGCTCTGAAACAGGTTAATCACTGGAAATGAGCAAAGAAAATGATAAATATATATATATATAACTTACAGCTAAAAAAATACAGAGTAGGTAGATATGCTTTTTAGTCATATCAACTTCAACCACCCCCAATGCAGTAAAGAAGATTGCAAAACTGAAATTCTGTTCCCAAAGCTGCTACAGCCTTCACTCTTAAGAAGGACAATATCTATATGCATAATCCAAGTGTTCAACAACTCCACTGTGTATCTACGCAGTTCATAAATAAATGACCAAGTATACAGATATCGCAGTAGGTGAAATAACCTATAAAGTCACATAAACTTCGCTGGCAAAAAAGCAAGACAATGACCAATATCGAATAACTTATCTTCTAACATTGTGAAAGCATCTCATTAATGTGACAACATAATTACGAACCAAAAGTGAACCAAAAAAAATCATATCATTTTTAATTAATTTTCTTTTGAAAAATCCTATAAAAGATCATTGATCAGCCTATATAAATTATGCAGACATTAGAAAGAACTCTCATAAACTACCACTCCTGAGTTAATAAAATTGGAAGCAGAAAAAGAAAACCATGGAGGCACAAACTTACAAAAATACAGGGTGCATACAGATAAAAATAAATGCACCTTCAGTTCTGAAATATGAAACACATGACCAAAAATGTGCGCAACACTGCAAAAGCAATATGATTAAGGAATAAGTACCCAAATAATGCCTTTGGCTTTTGTACACAGCATTTTCAAAGCTTATGAAAGAAAGACATCACTCTCAGTGAAGAATAAGAGTTCTCTTTGGCAAAGGTTGTAAGAAGACCAAATAAAGGTGCTTCCTTTAAAAACAAATAGGTTCACTCACTCCAAGCAAATGTTAGAAATTGAAAAAATAAGTCAGAAATGACATTGACTCACCTTTTAGGTGGGAGATGAGATGCATTAAACCATTACTATTAGATTGAGGTACTCTTTATGTCCATGTGCAGTATGAAATAGAAGAGTACAAATAAATGGAAGTTACTTTAAAGTTTAAACCACTTCCAAGAGCAACATGTAGGATCTGGGATCAAAGATCTAACCTTTGTTATCACACAAACATCAACAATACTTCCACTTCCCAAGACATTAAACGTAGCAGCACATATGACAGAGCCCATGAGACTGCAAAAGTAATAAGAATTACCACCAGCCATATGACAAAGCCCATGAGACTGCAAAAATAATAGGAATTCAAAAGTAAAAAACAGGAGTATATCAAGAAAAAAAGTAGGCATTAGACAACAATACATAAAGGATCCAAACAGATGCTTGTTACTGCCTCAATGTCAGCAGCAGTACCTGCTCCACAGCAATATATGTTTGGTGCCATATAATGGATCTTCTCAGTTTTTATCAGCAACTATGGGCCCTTCAGTGGCCCTTGTATCTGCTCCAAGAATGATACCATCCTGTCGATTTAACCAAACATGAAGTAATAATGTTCAATCCAATAACAAAACGGATGATATATTATTCCACAGTATATTTGGAAAAACCGCTATATTATAACATATTTTTCAAATAAGTCGTTGAGAAGAGAAAACTGTAAAATAGAATTGTATAAAACTTCATTAAGAAAAGGCAGGAGGAGTACAACAAAAATTAGAAATAAATTAATCATCATGAACATGGAAGCTAAACGATGCATTTCTTTCTTTTATGGACTATTTAGTGAAGTAGTCAGTTGCTGGAATAAAATGTTAGATTTCAAAGTCTTTCACATTCATGAGTCATGATAAACATATACTTATAGCCACTTTACTCCAAGCAGCATACCAAGTACCAATATGGTAATATAAAGACGAAAATGAAAATATAAAATTGAATTTGCAATCAGAATTAACATGTTAACACAATCAACTTCTAAAAACTTTCAGATGCACAAATGTAAGCCCTCTCAGGTTCCAAGCTTAAACATGTCTTTTGGTCTCACTTAAAAGCAGGACCAGTTTCAAAAAGCTAACGATGTATCTAATAGTGAGAGAAATGGTATTAAGGATAGTCATGGTTTACATAAAATAATTTACACAGCTATAAAATACATGGCTGTACCCAACTACACATAAAAACTCTATACTACTACATTACCAATGTATGAATGAATAACAACAAAAAAATACCAGATAAAATGATAACTCAAGTACAAGAAAGTATTGATATCTGGAAAATTAAACCAACTATAGTAGTTCCCGCCTTCAGAAAGTTGTGTTTTGCAATAATTTCGTTGGTTGAAGAAGAGATGTTATGATAAGTTAAGGAAGATAGAATCATTTGATTGATGCTATAGAGACTCTAGGAAGAAGGTGCAAATGATGCTAAATTTATAATTCAATTTGGTGATAAATTCTTTGAACCAATTGTTGACAATCAGGAAAAGAATTTGAACCAATTGTAGATTTATGAAACAATTAGAAGCAAAATAAGTAAGAATTCTGGAATGGATTCAAAAAACACCAACGTGCACCTTCTGCAAAACGTTGTTACTATAGGCTAACTACCTCTCAATCTGAAAGGGATATATGGAAGTTGGCACCACAGAGTGTGCCTCTTATCAGAACTCAAAAGGGCGGATTATCATTTGATTTGAACTAAGACACTAGGTCTTCCGAGCTGCCACCACCGAAGCAACAGAATGGAACTTAACATTTGGAACAAAATTAAGTTATTTAAGAAACGGCTGCATCATCTACTGTGTCTACATAACCACAAAACATTACCTTCTGATCTGACCATATTTCTTCATACCTAACCATGTCTACATAACCAAGACATCTGATGTAAACTTTCTGTCGAAAAGACGAATACTATCACCCATAAACTGAACATATAGACTTTGCAAACAATGACCAAAATGAACATTTAAAAGCTATGATTATGGTACATATTGTCATTGAGGGCTAGCATCAATTTCAACACCTAAACCACAAAACATTACGATCTGCCCATGCTTTTTCATACCTAACCTGATCTCATCTGCCTACTCTTCTGCCAACAGAACTGATTTAAGCAAGAAAACAGAGAAAAACTCAAAAATTTCTAAATGAATGATATTGCGTTAATTCAGCTGCCAAAAATTACAACAATTACACACATTCATAGTGGTTTCCATGACTTGGGAAGATCAAAATTATTAACACTGATTCCAAACAGTAGGTTCATTAGGAAATCATCAAGTTTTTGAAAGCTGATCCATTGTCAATAAACTGTATTCGTTATCTATAATATTAAACATATAATTGGATTAATACACCAATGAAAGCTGATCCATACCAAACTCATCTTAATTTCCATCAACTTATGGCCCCACAAAATCAAATTATTTTTAAAAAGAAAGTGCAAACTCAGAAATGTAAATCAGTTCCCATATAGCTTGGCCAAGAAGTCCTTCCTTAACATAGCTAGGCAAAACATGATCATGAGTTGAAGAACAACCAAATAGGAACATTAAATACAAAAAGTTTATTCAGCTTACCAGAAGTCACCCACTTTGATGCCAATCAACCTCTCATTAAGGGAAGCAAACATTTTTGGCCACGGCTTAAAAACAAAGACCTGGAAACAAACAAAAATTAAACAAACCGAGAATCCATCTACAAAAGAACAATGAGATTTCTTTTTGAATTTCCTTAACACCACATGCATTACTGTTCAGATTTGCAGAAGATATGAGCATGCATATAGATAAATTAAGAAATCATTCTCTAATGCCAAAATTTGCAAGAATCTAAGAATAAATTACCCTTTGAGTTGAAACAGCGCCTTTATCTTTTGTACCCGAAAAACCAAATGAAAGATAAATTTATCATCTTAAAAAAAGTCATAGTACACTTACATTGCACCACCTCCAGCAGGACCAACTGCTTTGAGTATTAACATATGAGTCATAGAAATACCATTAGCTGCTCCTCTTTCATGTTTTTGTGTTTTTTTAATCAAATCAACATGCCATACTAGCTCAACCCAAAACTGATGATCTCTAAACTTGAAAAGAAAAAAGAGCTGTAAAAAATGAAAAGGAAAAACAATTACCATTGCCCTATTTTGCAGAGGCATCATTCCAGTAATAATGGTTTGCTGGTTCCAGCCAGCTCATAATGCATGAAGGAGATGGAGTTTTAAGTTTTCAGCATTTGAATAAGTTGTAGGCTAAATTTAAATTGTAGGCTTAAATAAGTGAGTAGTTTTGTCTTGCAAAACACAAAAAGAGAATATTTAAAACTGCAGGCAAACAGAAACTAATTTACTCTGATGATTGAACCATAGGGACAACAATACAGAATTGCTACAAGTCATATTGAACAGAATGAAGATAGTTATAAAAACAACAGACATAAAAAAAGAGGGAAAGTACTGAATGGAAATTAAATATACCGTTCAGTACAAGCAGTGATGTTATTATGCCCAGTTGCCCACATTGTTTCCAAGTTGCTGCATCATTGGACCAAACATCCTGCAGAAACCAAGTATAAATAAAAGTCAGTCTCTTGCTATCCATAAGCCCATACAAGTCAGAGCAGACTATTATTATATCCTGGTAATAAAGCACAAACTTCGCTCTGAAACAACTTGCACAATAAGATACTCTATATACTTATAGAATATATTTGGCACACAAGTCTTCAAAGAAAGAGGAAATCTAAAAAGAATAATTAAATGCTGCATTCTACAAAAGATTAAAGTTCAAATGGTCTAATTTTTCTTGGGAGTTGAAGGATGCAGAAACTGAAATATTTTATATTTGTTAAAGCACACGACAGCAATACACCTAATTGACTGTTCATATAGTTTGTGCTGCATTTAAAACAGATCAAGGAAAATCTTGAGGAGGACACGTTGAATGACAGGCATTTTAAGTTGTGCTCAACGATACCATAAAGAGCTACCTACTCCCCGGATTTTCAAGATTTGAAATACCTTGGATACAACTACTGAAACGTAAAATCAGTATCCCTTTTGTTTCCGGTAGCCGACTGAAAATCGGTGCCATTAAAACACACTAACTTTAACATTTGTTTAAACACCGGACAAGAAAAAAGGACCACCAATGTTCCAAGTAAATCACTAAAAACTAATAAATATCGCGCAGATTAATAAAAATATTTTAGAAACCACCAAAATAACCGAACGCAATAAGCGGAATCATCAAACGAAATGATCAGACAATGAACAAAAAAATGAACACGATTAAAATCGATCCAGACACATAGGGGAAAACCACAAGCTATTTGAACAACTTGTAATGTGGAAGGAAAAAAGAAAACACGAAGAAAAAGGGTAAGGAGAGAAAAATACTAAACCGATGGTAGGTTTGAGGGCTAGTCCGATAATGCAAAGCAAAGTGCTGATGAAGAAGAGGGTTCGAAGCAGAAACGCGCCTTGGGCTGCGATGGTGACAGAGAGAGAGCCGAGAGCGTTAAGATTATAGAGAGAGACAGAGAAACTGCATGGAAGCATCGAAGAAGTGAATCAAACCTAAAGAAAATGGAAACGTGGACGGAGTAAGATTACATCCTCAGATCTCCCAAGCTGGCCCCTCTTGCGGCATCTCCAGAGCCCCACTCTCTTCCCATCACGTTCGCATCTTCGTCCAAAACTGGGCTTCTCACTCTCAACCTCTCTTCCCTCCCGATCTTCGACCTCGCTTAGATGGCCTGATCTTCGGCTTCGCTCACATGGCAAAAATGCAAAAATCATAGACGAAGCTTTCAATAATCTGCAACTGTGCCAGAGGAAGAAGGAAAGGGGAGAACGTTTGAGGACCCTGCGAATCTGAAAGGGTAGGTGAGAAAGGGAAATAAAACAAAAAGAGGGAGTTTTTTTTTTTTTTTTTTTTGGGTATAACGAAAGAGAGAGATGAGAAACAATAAAAGCAGACACACGAAGCCTAATAGGGTCAAAATGGCTTGGGTTTTTATCGGTCACTGTTCTTAGGAACAGTAAAAACAGACAAAAATGAGGACACTCGCTAGAGGGCCCTCTTTAACAAATAATTGTCATGTTAAGGAGGGATTTAAGTATTGTAATTGTCGTATTATGTGATGTAAACACTTCTCTCTCTCTCTCTTTTTTTTTCCCATCTGGTATTCAAAGTTTCACCCTGACTAATTAAAATCTAACGCTCCGTCTATGGAGGAAGAGGATTTACCGGCTCGTAGCTCCAAAAAGATCAAGAATGGTATTCCTCCCACTGACGATAGTCTGACTTCTCAATGGCCGCAGCTAGGTTCAAAGAATACAGTATCCTTTGCAGATAAACTAAAAGGTGTAGTTCAAGGAGAGAAGGAAGACGTTGGGATTGATCCGATAGATAAGGAGGATGATATTTCAGACGACTCTATGTCCGATAATGATAGTGAGCCAAGGTGCTAGATTATCGAAGACCCAAAGAGAAACTTTCCTACTTTCGTTTTCTTTGGGAAGGAGAAAAAAAGAATGTGTAAGGCCTGGCACAACTCTGTTATCATCAAAATTCTAGGCAGGAGTATCGGTTACAAGGCGTTGGAAACGAGAATCCAGTCTATGTAGAATAAGCGTGGAGTTACCAAACTAATCAACATTGGCCATGGTGCTACATTGTGAAACTGTCTAATAGGGATGATTTCAAGAATGCTCTAATAAGAGGCCCTTGGATGATCTATGATCATTACCTCATTGTAAGATCATGGGAACCTGAGTTTAATTCAGCCTCAGCAACGGTGGACAAAGCTGCTGTATGGGTTCGTCTCCCTCGTATATCCCTAGAATATTACGATCGTGAGGCCCTATCCTTCATCAGTGATAGAATTGGTGATATAGTAAAGGTCGATATTAACACGTCCAGCCAACTCAGAGGATATTTTGCCCGCCTATGTGTAGTGGTGGATTTATCAAAGCAACTTATGTTGAGATTCTCAATCAATGGGAAGGAGTTCTATATTGAATATGAAGGTCTTCATATGCTCTGTTCTTGTTGCGGAATTTATGGCCATAAATAGGAGTCCTGCCCCAGAAAAAAAATATAAAGTGATGCTTCAAAGGATAAGCAAACGCCTGAGATTCCACATGCTTCTACCACGAAGGTCCCTGGGACTACAGAGGATGATGACTAAGTTTGGAAGGTGGTGCAAAAGATCCGACGACCAAGGAAAGCTAAAGACAAAACATGGGATGCATCCTGGCAAGCTGCGTCGGGATCACGTTATGCCTTGCTTGCTGACGTGGAAGGGGAGAATCAGAATATTCAGGGACAAACAATGGAAATGACGGATGAAACCTTTCCGCAAGGCCCAGCAGTGGTACATCCTGATGGTGCAAAGCGCACTACCTTTGTATGGAAGGAGACGCGGAAAAAGCAAGGGGCAGACAACACAAATTCTGTTGGGCAACGAACGAATGAGGAGGCAGGGATTTCTCCAGTGACTTATCAAATAGGAGACCGACGCGTAGAGAAAAGGACAAGGGGATCATCACTGATAAAATCACAAGGAGGCGATCTTACTCTGAGAATTACTATGGCAGAGGAAACAATGGAGGATGCTATGGTTGGACTTATAGAACAGGGTGTGGATCGGAATATGGAAAATATCCACCAGCCATTACCACCCGAACTTGGAGAACTAATTGGGGTTCCAGTGGACCCTGGGCTTAATAGGGTGTGGGCCTCCTTTTGCCACCCCCCAGCCTGTTGCAACGCTAAGTGAGTGCAGACCAGATGATGTGGTAATGATCCCCGAAACCCAGGCTTAATGCTGGACTTTGTGTTCTTTGTTTTTTAAGTCCAATTATTTTAAAATATAGTTTTAATGGTTTACACCTTTTATTGGAACACCCGAGGGGCCTGTGGTAAAGGGCTTCTTAAGAACCTAAAGCCTCTGTGTTCTGGGCCTAAGCCCACAATCTTCGTGCTTGCTGAAACTCGTGTGGAAGATGGTTCTCGGCTAAGTAATCTACTGCGGCTGGGTTACGACTCTATTCGGGTCATTCCGAGCTTGGGTCATTCTGGTGGACTTGTGGTGGTTTGGGACTCGTCCTCTATCTCGATTTCCATCTTAGAAGAAAACCGCCAATACATTCACCTATGATGCCAAGAAACGCGACTGCCAGCGTTCATGGTTACTGCAATTTACACTATTCCTCACACAAAAATTCGTGAAACTCTATGGCACTAACTGTATCGACTGTTGGCTAGTATTTCTATCCCTTGGTCAGTAATCGGAGACTTCAACGATATCCTGTCATACAACAAAAGAATAGGTGGCAGATACGGTAACCCTAGACGGATGCAATGGTTCCAGGATCGTCTTCTTGAATGCGGATTGAATGATTTGGGTGCCATTGGTCCTCGTATGACCTGGAAAGGGCCGCGCTTGCCAGGTTGTAGCAGACTCTACCAATGCTTAGATCGAGCATTAGCAAACACTGATTTCATTAATGCCTTCCCGGAATCGGTCTTAAAGGTACTTCCTCGAACTGATTTTTCAGACCGCAATCCTATTCTATTATCTATATGTCTTAATTCCACTAATCAAAGATCTAGTAGGCTGTTTCGGTTCGAAGCGATGTGGTTATTGCATGAAAAATTTAAAGATTTTCTCCTTGCTAACTGGCCAACCCAAGATGAACTTGAGGCTTCTCTTATTGATTTTCAGAATGAGCTCCTTGTTTGGAATAAGGAGGTATTCGGCTTTATTGAAAAGAAAAAAGCAGAATTGTTGGCACGTTTAAATGGAATCCAGAAGTCTGCCTCTTATCCCTATTCAAAATTCCTATGCTCGCTTGAAGTGCATCTGCAGCGTGAACTTAATTCCATTTTTCAGGCAGAGGAACTAAAGTGGTTCCAAAAATCAAGGAGTATGTGGATATCTAAAGGCGACCGTAATACGCGATTCTACCACACGAAGACGAGTATTAGAAGAAAAAGGAATAGAGTGCTAGCTCTTAAAGACGACTCAGGTCAATAGATAGACAATGCTGAGGCTGTCAAAGCCTTGGTATTATCCTTCTTTAAAAATCTGTACCAGGAAGACTTTTGCTCTGAGTCCACCCTGATGACTAAGTCAACCTTCCCAACAATCAACAATGATGCTATCCATGACCTTAGCAGCATCCCCTCAGATGAGGAAATCAGGAAGGTCGTCCTTTCAATGGGTGCCTATAAAGCCCCAGGTATAGATGGCTACCCACCTATCTTTTACTAGTCCAATTGGTCTACTGTGGGTCCTAAAGTCTCCCATTTTGTCAAAAAGGCCTTCTGTGGGTCAGTGGCTCTTGCAGAGGCAAATTGAACATTGATCTCCCTCATTCCAAAACGAGAAGCTCCTGAGTTTGTTTCTCACTTCCGCCCTATATCATTATGCTCTGTGCATTACAAGAGCCTCTCTAAGATTATCACCAATAGACTACAATCTGTCATGCAGGTCATCGTCTCTCCATGCCAGGCCAGCTTTATTAAGGGACGACAGATACAAGACAATATTATCATTGGTCAAGAGCTTCTCCATACCATGAAAAAAGCAAAGGGTCGCAAAGGTTTAATGTCCCTCAAGATTGACCTTGAGAAAGCTTTTGACCGTATTGACTGGGCTTTCCTCAAGCAAACTCTAACTCTTGCTGGTTTTGATTAGGGCTTTGTTACTCTAGTCATGGAATGTGTCACATCTACATCCTACAATGTGCTTTGGAATGGGGAGAAAACTGAGTTTTTTGCTCCCAAACGTGGTATCCGCCAAGGTGGCCCAATTTCTCCCTACCTCTTTGTATTATGTATGGAACGGCTCTCCTACATAATCTCTGACACTGTCATGTACAACAAATGGAGACCTATAAGGGTTTCTAGAGATGGGCCTCAAATTTCTCACTTAATGTTTGCAGACGATCTTCTTTTGTTTGGTGAAGCATCGGTTGAACAAGCTAGCTGTATAATGGATTGTCTTGATTCCTTTTGTAGACACTCTGGAGAGAAGGTGAGCTTGGTCAAATCATCCATGTTCTTCTCGCCTAAGGTTCCCTAGGCCTTAATTAGCAAAATCTAGGAATCACTAGAATGATGGTTACAAGTGATATTGGTAAATACTTGGGCTTCCCTTTGTCCAAGAAAAAAAAACCCAGAGACTCATTCCAATATATTATTGATAGGGTTAACTCCAAGTTGTCATCGTGGAAGGCTAATACCTTATCAATGGCTGGATGTATCACGCTGGCCAAATCAGTTATTAGTGCAATTCCTGTATTTCCAATGCAAGTAACTCAGTTGCCAAGGAGCATTTGCAAAGAAGTTGAAAAACTTCAAAGGAACTTCATTTGGGGGAAGCAATCTTCCCATGGCTATCACAACTTAAGTTGGTCGACCCTGACTTTGCCAAAAAACTCTGGTGGCCTTGGGTTTAAGAATCTGGAATCTTTGAATAATGCATTTGGAGTTAAGCTTGCTTGGAATTTGATAGAGGGTTCTGGTGGCTTATGGTCAGACGTGCTGTTTCACAAATATGTTTGGGGAAACAAGCACCGTTTGTTTGAATTCAAGCCTTATGATTCCTCCTTATGGCGTTTCATTTGTAATTAGGAAAAGGCAGTGGAAAATGGAACTAGCTGGAGAGTGTGTAATGGTAATACTACCTCCTTCTTTGATGATTGTTGGTTACTCAAGGGTATTAAGCTTCGGGATCACTGTATAAGGCCCTTATCACTGGAAGAAAAGAGCAGTAGAATGGTCGATTGGACTATAGATGGCACTTGGGATTTTACTCGTTTAGGGAATACAGTAACCAGTGATGTGTTCCAGCGTCTTATAGCGGTACTTCCCCCTCTGGCTGGGGCTGGTGAGGATATAATTGCATGGAGTGGTTCTATTAGTGGTTCCTTCTCTGTAAAATCAGCTTACTTCCTGTTGGAGCCTCCACTTGCAAATTTGACCCACCCTTGTTTTAAACTCATCTAGAAATGGGCTGGGGCTGAGAGAATCAGGGTCTTTCTCTGGATTTTTTTCCACAACCGATTACTAACTAATGAATGGTGGAGTAAATGGTCTAGCCCATCACAAATATGTGGTTGTTGTAACGCTCATCCTGAAACTGTCTTACATATCTTAAGAGACTGTGTTTATGCAGTGTAATTATGGAAGGCTCTCATTCATCCCAGATTCTACACAATCTTCTTTGCTTCAAACCTAAGAGATTGGTGTCATTTCAATCTTAGAAAGGAAGTGGGACTACACTCAGATTATGGCCAGAGCCAAATTTTTGGAGTCTCAATTTGGTTCCTATGGAAATGGCAGAACTCTGAAATTTTACACAAGCCAGTAATGCCAGCTGGTACTATCATGAATGTATGGCGTCTTTTTACTGTCACTGATTCTCTAATTGATCCTTCCCCTAATACTGGTTTGGTGAAGAAATGATGGTGTGTGCTCTCAATTGTTAAAAATTTTGTGAAATGAATTATCTCCTTCGAAAATATGTGCCGGTAGTAAAATTTTTTTTGAAAATGATCCGGTAGTGAATATGTTTTCACGAATTTGTTTTGGCAGCGATTGTGTTTATAAATGTAATAGCACTATTACTTTTTGATATAGTGCAGATTGTGAAATGTACTGAGACCACAGAAAATTTTCAGTGTTTGAAAATTTGAAAATGAGACAACAAAATGGTTTTGGGTAGCAATGACATGTTTGTCGATGCTATCGTGTTGAAAAGAAAAGCGGTGTAGTTGGAGATTATGATGGTATAGGAACAGAAACTATTAGAAAGGTCTAGAATATTGAATCGGTTAAGCCAGATAGTAGTTGTCAGCTATGGTACTAAGTAAGTGAAAGTAGTTTGAGGACTTGAGTGGGAAAGGCTCAGATGAAATAGACGAGCAGAGGCCCGAGGCAATAATACCTAATGTGCAAGTGTGCACGGGGTAGTGCCCCTAGAACATAAGATTGGTGATACTTAGCACTGTGTGAAATGCTGAGTAACTATGTCTTGAATACATCATAAGACTGGCAAAACATTCGCTATACCGGGTAGTTGTTAAGATGTCTAAAGCCTGAGGATGAATTCCTAGGTAGTAAGGCTAGGATCTCTAGTACGGTGGTAAAAGATTGAACCGGAAGGCCAATATGTGCTAAGCCGAGAAGATAAGTCGGGCAGTGAGGCCTGTGTAACCGAGTACTGTGAGAATAGACCAGCGAGTCCTGTAACTGAGTACTATACATGGGTTCAAGATAAATAAGACTTTTTGAATAGTAGGATGCGTGCTGGGTACATATGCATATGAAAGGAATAGACTAGAAGTCTAGATAACCTTTTGAGTTTAATGTTCAAATTTCGAGGACGAAATTTATTGAACAGGGGGAGAAATGTAATATCCTGAATTTTGGACCTAAAGTCTTGAGAATAAGCCTATTTTTGGAGACTACTAGGCCCTATTTTTGAAAATGGTGAATTTGGAATCAGTAATTTATTGTACGTGAATAGTATTTACTATTCACAAATACGTACATGAATAGTAATTACTATTCACAAATACGTATTTACTATTGGTAAATACGGTATTTTGTGGGACATGAATAGTGTTTACTATTCACAAATACGTATACGAATAGTATTTACTATTCACAAATACGTATTCACTATTCATGTGGGACCCACGTCAAAAATTAATTCTTCAGCCGCCTCGTGGTGCACCTCATGGAGTGTTTTAAAATTCACGCGGGACCCACTCAATAGTAATTTACTATTTAAATAATAATATTATATTATAATAATATGATTTTATACTCTGGGAAAAACAATAGAAATTAAATTATATCCAGTAAACTGTGAACTAGGTTTCTAAGGTAAGAGCATATTATAAACAAATGAATTTTTATCTCAGAGTGGGTTATCTTCGAAGTCATTTCCGAAATCGGCGGAATGATTAAGAGATAAGACCAAACCGATATTTTGTGAATTAGGACAGATAGTAGAACCGGTGGAAAATAAATCATAACTCAAAATCCTTGAACTAAGTAGAGAACAACTGGACATATTATGAATCTGTGAATTTTTGTCTCGAAGATGGTGTCACCCGAAGTAATTTCCGTAACCGACAGGGTTCGACTTAAAATCTTTGGCAGATTACGAAATACCTTGATTAGGATCAAAAATTTATTTGACCCAGATATTTCTAAAGAGGAAGAATAGAACTTCAAGGCTGTGTTCCTAGATTTTTGAGATTTTGCAAAAGATCACGCGATCAGAACACCAAACAGGGAATTTTATCAGTAAAAATACTATTTAAATAGTAACTGAAAACGTGATGCTACAGTGAAGTTACTGTGCAAATAGTAAAAACACTATTTAAATAGTAAAATCACTATTTGAGCACTATTTGCACAGTATTTTCACTATGTCAATAGTGATTTCTTTTGCTATAAATAGACCTTCCATTTCACTTCATTCTTCACAATTCCTAAAGCCACTTAGAGAGAGGTTTTAGAGAGAAGGAGTCTGGAGAAAATAGCAAGCTCCGGGTAAGTTCTTCGGTCCCTAGTCTTAAGCTTTGGTAATTCCCTTGATAGTTATAGTAGAAATGCTAGATTAATCTTTAATTTTCCAAGTTAGCTTAGAAATCATGTTTTAGGGGTAAATATGATATTTATATATTGGGAAAGGAGATATGTCAAAATTTGGAGGATTAGAGTCAAAATAGCGAAGCTCTGGCGAAATTTCACCGATTAGTCAAACTAGGGGCAAAATGGTAATTTGTACCTAAAATGCCTGTTGTGATGTTGAACAAGGTTCTGCAAGAGATATCCGAGGATTCCAGAGTCAGATTCAAAGGAAGTTCGTATGAATAGTGCCGTATACATGAATAGTGCCATATACATGAATAGTGACGTATTCATGAATAGTAATTTACTATTCACGTGGAAGGAAGGTACGGACGCGTACTGTAACACTAACTCTGATGCTTATTGTATGCTTATATGTGATAGCTAGTCTGAAACTCTGTTTTGAAAATTGATCATACACATACAACCTGATACGGGTTATAGTTTTGATAATGCCGTTATGTTTTCCTAACGCTGAGGACACGATAGGCCATCGTGGCACTAGAGATAGTGCAGACTATAATAACATGCATATTGCAGTGGCTGTGTTATGTTATTATCTGAATATGAGAATATTGTATGTGATTATTGCTGTTTTGCCATGGATATCTGTCATATATATTGGATACATAAGCATGAGGTTAACCGTTACCTGGGGTTCAATGGGTATTGAACCTCAGTTCTAACTATAGTTTCAGGATTCGGGGTGAACAGGATCGAAAATAAGGGTATGCAGCAGGAAGAAAGAACAGGTTGGAGAAAGTACTTAAGATATGTACTTAACGGTGTAGTCATTCGAACTTTTTGTATCAGCAAACCAATACATTACAGTGGTTGATTATCAGTTACTTTGTATTTTAAATCATTCCGTTGCTCTACTCTGATTAAATTGTTTTGAACTCTGCTCAAATCATTTCGAAAACGCTTTAGAAAATTGGGGTGTGACAAACAGCCAGGTCATTGACAGCAGAGAAAGTTTGGTCTGTTTGAGGATTAGAGAACTGTTGAAGCTCAATTGGACTATCCAATTTTCCTATACCCCTAGAGAGTATAACCTTGTAGCTGACTGTCTTGCAAAACATGGTTTATCTTCCAGTTGTTAATTTGATTCATGCCCTACTTTTCTGAGGACCATGCTGCTTCACGATTGTATGGGATCCTATCCCCAAGTCACTTTATTTTAATGAAAAGGCTATGCCTACTCTTATTCCCCAAAAAAAAAAAAAGTATTGTAATTGTTGTATTATGTGATGTAAACACTTCTTTTTTTTCCCATCTGGTATTCAAAGTTTCGCCTTGCCTAAACAAAATCTAACCCACATCGCGCACCTGCTATAGTGAGATGTAAACACTTTTATTTGCCTGTGGTTAATTTAGTAGTTGTGGCTTTTACCAAAATAAGCCAGTAGTTGTGGCCTTGTGGGTATTAGGTATGTTCAAGATAGTTGGGCTGTAATCATGTTAAGGCCCACTGGGATCTGTATAATTATAAGGGCCTGAACTACTTCATTTTTTTTTATTTGTATGCAATATAAATTAGTAATTTTCTATTAAATAAGATAATCCAATTTTCTGGCCCACATCTCAAAAATTACAGATTTAGAAGTAATGCAATAAAAAGCCTTACTCATTTTTTGATAACTTCTGAAACCGTGGTTTTATAAACGATTTTCTGCAATTCGAGACAAAACTGTTCTAATATACTTGCATCGTTAATTGTAAAATTTATTCTCCAAAAGCTAATCTAAATACACCTAAGTGCTTGATTTTGCCAAGCAATCCACAATTCAATGAAAAAGCCTTCTATAAAAAAGGTCATTTTTTCAAAAATAAAGTGTTTTTTAAATTAATTTATGTATTTGGATGAGACATGAGAGCTTAAAAAAGTAAAAGTAAGAAAAAAAAAACAGCCAAAATTTACGTTTTTTTAAAGCTTCAATTTAGTTTTTAAAAAAACGCAAGTGTAAAAGAAAGGGGAGAATGAAAAAACAAATAACCAATTCTTTAGTGATTTATTTTGACACTAACGACCTTGATTTTCCAAAATGACAACCTTATTCCCATCCCCAGTCCTTTTTTTTTCCAGCATCTCCGTCGTCCTCAACAATTTTGACAATACTTCTTTTTCCTTCTCCTCTCTTACAGGTGTTAGTTCTCAAAGTGTTTTGATGATTAATGTAACATCCTGAATTTTGAATCTAATATCTTGAACATAAACCTATTTTGGGAAGACTAGTAGGCTCTATTTTTGGAAAGTGATAAATTTGAAATCAGTATTTTGTGGGCCCCGTGAATAGTATTTACTATTCACGTATACGTTTTTACTATTTACAAATACGTATTTAAAAATATATATATATATATATGTTATTCGCAAATACGTATTTAATACTTGAAATTTGTGAAATATGAATAGTGTTCACTATTCACAAATACGTATTTACTATTTAAAAATACGGTATTTACTATTCCTAAATACGTATTTACTATTCATGCGGGACCCACAACCAAAATAATTCTCTCCCGACACAAAACTCTCGTGAAGTTTGAAAATTTTGTCAGCGGGACCCACGTAATAGTAATTTACTATTTGAATAATAATATTATATTATTATAATATAATATTATTTACTATTCATGTGGGACCCACGAAAAATTATTTCCACAGAAGAGTCACGGGAGGTTTGAAAATTTGTCACGGGGAAAATTACGTAGAACGACCCAGAGACGAAAATTACACTTAAGGACCCATTTTCCAACTATAAATAGACCTTCCATTTCATTTCATTCTTCACAACTTCTAAGAGCCATAGAGAGAGGTAGAGAGAGAGAGAGAGTAGAGAGATATTTGCTTGAGAGTTATAATAGCTGGTTGGTGATTCGGGTATTAGCAAGTAACAGGTAACTCTGAATATTCTTCCTTATACTTGTGAATTATGTATGATTATAAATTTGTTTGTTTACTATTTTGGCAAGAATATTTAGAAAATATTTATGGTTTTAAGATCTGGTGTGGGAACTTTGACTTGCAAATCTGTAGAGGTACTATTTATACGTACGTTACTATTCACATATACTGTATTTACTATTCATTTTACTATTCACATATACCGTATTTACTATTCATGTTACTATTCACATATACCGTATTTACTATTCATTTTACTATTCACGTATACTGTATTTACTATTCATTTTACTATTCACATATACCGTATTTACTATTCATGTTACTATTCACATATACCGTATTTACTATTCATTTTACTATTCACATATACCGTATTTACTATTCATGTTACTATTCACATATACCGTATTTACTATTCATTTTACTATTCACATATACCGTATTTACTATTCATGTTACTATTCACATATACCGTATTTACTATTCATTTTACTATTCACGTATACCGTATTTACTATTCACGTATACTGTATTTACTATTCATGTTACTATTCACGTATACTGTATTTACTACTCATTTTACTATTCATGTATATACCGTATTTTACTATTCACAGATACGCATAGTATTTTACTATTCATAAATACGCATATCAATGTATATAATGGTATAATAATGCATTATTTTTGAGTAAATACATTCATCATGGCGGTTGTAATGTGATGGGTGGAGTAAGGAGGGAATTGAATGATAAGAATTGTTTATGCCACCACTCGGTGCACAGTGGATGGTACTTTTCAGGGCCCCATCTTCCATGTTTTCCTCTGGCCGGGATTTCATTGGAGTGTGGGACATGTGACACCTCCTTAGTTGTTATTTTAAAGGAGGGGAGCCATAGTCCAGATTTAAGCTCTATACCTTTGGCCGGGTGTATCTTAAGTTTTGGTGAGCTTGAAACCATCCAGTCAAATGAATGAGTTTCTATTGGACTATATGTTAGCCTATGGTTCCAGTCAGCGGTATACGGTTGGAAGGGGATATAAGGGAGGCTGCATACTGCATAGTGCATTTCTGAATTATTCAATAAAGAATGATGAGTATTTTGTAAAGGCATTTGATGTGAACAACGGTATATCTAAAAATATCTGAGTATATTAAATTCACATTATATTACCTTTTATTTTTGTCATATGTAATTTGCTCGTGTAAGGTAGAAATATTCAGTAGTTACTGAGACGTGGAATCTCATCCCATATTAACATTTTTCAGGTGATTATTCTAAGTAGAGAGCAAGGGAAGGCACCTATGGAGTGAGCTCTGGAAGCTCTTTTGATCTCCAATAGATTATGTTATGTTATTTTATTTGCCATGAACCTAAGACTTCCGTTTTGTATTAAACTCTGAAATATTTTCTGGAATTTATTCTGATTATGTATTACGGGTTTTATTCGAAATGGTAACATTGTAAAAGGATTTGGATATTGTTGAACTCTTTTGAAGGTATTTTCAATATTTTGACCGAGTTTTTGGGTATTAAAATTGTGGTGTTACATTTTTGGTATCAGAGCTAAAGGTTCCATGGCAATTTTGTTTATTTTCTAAAGTGATTTCTTAAAAATTTTTTTTTTTAAAAGTTCGTGGCAAATTAAATATCATAACATGAGCACTTCCCTTTGTTAGATTTAGAATTTATTTAGCTATTTTTATTTGTTTAGTGTCCTTATAGTATTAATCATAGGAGGAGATAATGGCAAGAACTCGAAGAACTAATTCAACCCCTGCTCCATCCCAAAGAGGTCTCCCTCCGCATCAAGATGGTCCCTATCCTCAGGATAACAATGCCCTTTTGGCAGAGTTACGAGACGTCATCTTGGAGATGAGAGAGAAAGTGAATAGACACGAGGATGAACTAGCAAAAGGAAGAGGCCAAGGTGGTAAGGAAGGAAAGGAGAAGGCTCTGGAAGTCACACCTTCTGACCATCAATCAAGGGGAGGAAGTCATTCTCGCACTGAAGATGGAGGTAGTAGCGGTTCTCATTCTCAGTATCATCCCTTACCTATTACTGAGGTTTGGGAAAAATTTCGGAAGTTTACTCCACCGATGTTCGAGGGGAAGCTAGATCCGATTGCAGCACTGGAGTGGCTGAAGCGTGTAGAAAAGATTTTCAGAGTTATCGAGATTAGCTCACAACAAAAGGTGATGGTTGCTGAACAATTGTTGCAGAAAGCAGCTGAAGAATGGTGGGAAAGCACCAAAACAAAAGGAAATGCTGAGATGACGTGGGAAGAGTTTAAGGAAAAGTTCGAAAATTATTACTTTTCCCCTTCAATCAGAATAGAGAAAGAAACTGAATTCCTCACATTCAGGCAAGGGGAATTACATGAAGACGAATTTATTACTCGCTTTTTAGAGTTGTCTAAATTCTGCGGATATTCACAGAACAACTCTAAATGGTTGAGTGCTCGATTGGTTGAAAAAGCTAGACCAGACCTAAAAACAGCTCTATCACCGTTCCTTGATGAAACAAGGGATTTTGAAGAAATATGCGACAAACTGCGCACGATAGCAAGGAACAAACGAGAAGAGGAAGCTGAGAAGATGAAGGGTTTTCAGGCCAGATCTACACACCTCATGAGACCAACGGGAGGAGTTACTAAGAAGCAGAGTCACAACTTCAGTAATGTGAATACGCGGTTTAGCCAACCATCCAGAAATCACTTTGGTGGACCATCGAGGAGTTATTTTACTGGACCCCAAAGAAGTCATTTCAGCAGACCACCGAGGAGTCAATTCAAAGGACCTCAAAGGAGTCACTTCAGTGGAGGTCAGAGTTCATATAGGGGATCCACAGCTCCTGCTGCAAGCACCGCCAACAATCAGATGTGTGCCAAATGTGGAAGAATACACCAAGGACCATGTGTGACGTGTTTCAACTGTGGAAAGCCAGGACACATTTCCAGATTTTGTGAGGAGGAGCCTCGAGGAGCCAAGGATGCTAGAACTGCAGTGCCAGGGAAAGTGTTTGCACTATCACTTCAGGAGGCAAGTGCTTCACCAAATCTGATTAAAGGTATCCTCAAACTCCAAGGTCTTGAAGTAGAAGCCTTATTTGATTCTGGTGCCACACACTCTTTTATATCATACGACTGTGTGCCTCGATTGAATTTAAGAGTGAGTGAATTGCCTTATTATATGATTATTTCTACACCGGCGGGAGCTTCAGTAAAAACTTCTAGGGCTTGCTTAAATTGTACGATTGAGATTGATAATAGGATCTCAAATATAGACCTTGTTTGTTTACCCACGAAGGGTATCGATGTAATAATAGGAATGGATTGGTTGTCAGCTAATGACATCATCCTTGACTGCAAGAGGAAGACTATCTCTCTTGCGGATGACTCTATGAGTCATAGTAGACCACAATTATTGTCTATAGTACAAGATGAAAAGCCTGTTCATCATGGTTGTCTTGCGTACATGGTGTTTTTCTCCATTCAAGCAGAAGTAGAGGAAGGGATAGAAGATATCGAAGTGGTAAACGAGTTTCCGGAGGTATTCCCGAAAGAAATGACAGGTTTACCCCCAGAGAGAGAAGTAGAATTTTCTATTGATCTCGTACCTGGAACAGAACCTATATCTAAAGCTCCTTACCGAATGTCTCCATCGGAACTAGCAGAATTGAAGAGGCAGATCGAGGAATTGTTAGAAAAGGGTTTTATCAGACCCAGTGTATCTCCTTGGGGATCGCCCGTACTCTTTGTGAAGAAGAAAGATGGGAGCCTGAGACTATGCATTGACTATCGCCAGTTGAATAAAGTGACTATAAAGAATAAATATCCTTTACCCAGGATCGACGATCTACTTGATCAGTTGAAGGGAGCATCCATATTCTCCAAGATCGACCTCAGATCAGGTTATCACCAACTGAGAGTCAAAGCTGAAGATGTCTCAAAAACTGCATTCAGAACTAGATATGGCCATTATGAATTTCTTGTTATGCCATTTGGGCTAACAAATGCTCCAGCAGTATTCATGGATTACATGAATAGAATTTTCCGACCATATCTAGATAAATTTGTAGTGGTTTTCATTGACGACATCCTTATCTACTCTTAGGATGAAGAAGAGCATAAAGAGCACCTTAGAATCGTGCTACAAGTGTTGAAGGAGCACAAGCTCTATGCGAAACTGTCTAAGTGCGAATTTTGGTTGAAGGAAGTAAAATTCCTAGGCCATGTCGTATCGGCTGAAGGTGTTGCAGTGGACCATACTAAAGTTGAAGCAGTTCTCCAATGGGAACGACCAAAGTCCGTGACTGAGATCAGGAGTTTTCTAGGTCTAGCTGGCTATTATAGGAGATTTATCAAGGGCTTTTCGCAAATAGCTATGCCTTTGACTAAGTTAACAAGGAAGGGTCAACCATTTGTATGGGACGAAAAGTGTGAAGCAGCTTTTCAAAATTTGAAGACTAAGTTGACTACGGCACCAGTACTTATAATTCCAGATCCTGCTCAGACCTTTACTTTGTACACAGATGCTTCCAAGAAAGGTCTTGGGTGTGTATTAATGCAAAATGGTAGGGTAGTAGCTTATGCTTCTCGACAGTTAAGGCCACATGAAGGGAATTATCCTACTCACGACTTAGAACTGGCAGCAGTAGTGTTTGCTCTGAAGATTTGGAGGCACCACCTCTACGGTTCAAAGTTCGAGGTTTATAGTGACCACAAAAGTCTGAAGTACCTGTTCGACCAAAAGGAGCTCAACATGCGACAGAGGAGATGGATGGAGTTTATCAAGGACTACGACTTCGAATTGAAGTATCATCCAGGAAAGGCGAACGTTGTAGCAGATGCCTTAAGTAGAAAGACAATCCATGTAGCCCAGATGATGATCAGAGAACATAAATTGCTCGAGGAGATACCAAGTACATCTATTGATGTAATGTCAGGTTTGGTCGCTACCATGGAAGCATTAACTATTGAAAGCACAATTTGGAAAGAGATTAAATTCGCTCAGCTCGAAGATGAGTATCTATTAAACGTAAGGGAAGATATTGAAGAAGGAAAAGAATCGAAATTTGGGATCGATAGAGATGGGATATTAAGATATAAAGGAAAAGTGTGCATACCTAATGATGGAGAAATAAAAAAGCTCATACTAGAGGAGGCACATCGGAGTAAATACACTATCCATCCCGGAGCAACCAAGATGTATCATGATCTCAAGCGGAATTGGTGGTGGCGGGGCATGAAGAAAGATGTGACTGACTTTGTCACTTGTTGTTTGACTTGTCAGAAAGTCAAGATTGAACATCGGAAACCTCCTGGATTATTAAAGAATTTGGATATCCCAGAGTGGAAATGGGACAGCATCTCTATGGATTTCATCATGGGGCTTCCTCTAACGACATCCGGACATAATGCCATTTGGGTAATTGTCGATAGGTTAACTAAGTCAGCTCATTTTCTAGCAATTGCAGCAGAATACTCATTGGAGAGACTAGCAAAGATCTACATGAAGGAGATTGTCAGATTGCATGGGATACCGAATAGCATCGTATCTGATCGTGATCCACGATTCACTTCACGATTTTGGAAAGCATTGCAGAATGCTATGGGAACTCGGATGAGTTATAGTACCGCTTATCATCCTCAAACTGACGGGCAGACTGAGAGGACTATTCAAACTCTGGAAGACATGTTGCGGGCTTGTGCAATCGAACTAAAAGGAAGTTGGGACGATCATCTTCATCTTGCGGAGTTTGCATATAACAATAGTTATCACTCCAGCATTGAGATGGCACCTTATGAGGCTTTGTATGGAAGAAAATGTAGATCTCCTATTTGCTGGACGGAATTGAATGAGAGAATTTTAATAGGTCCAGAACTTGTGGACGAGACGACTCAAAAGATTAAGGTGATTCAACAGAAACTTCTCACTGCTCAGAGTCGACAGAAGAGTTATGCTGACAAGAGAAGACGACCGTTGGAGTTCATGGTGGGCGAACATGTATTCTTAAGAGTCACACCAATGACTGGCATTGGTAGAGCAATACGAGCAAAGAAGCTTTCACCTCGTTTTATGGGTCCTTATGAGATTTTGGAGAAAATTGGACCGGTAGCTTACAGAATTGCATTACCTCCACAGCTTGCGAACCTTCATGATGTCTTTCATGTATCGCAACTGAAGAAATACCAACCGGATCCTTCCCACATTATAGAAGTAGAAGAGGTAGAACTCAAGGATAACATGACGTATAAAGCTGAGCCGGAGCGGATTGTTGATGCAAGGGACAAGAAATTAAGAAACAAGACCATTAGACTTGTAAAGGTCGAGTGGAAAGGAATGGCTCCCGGAGATGCTACTTGGGAAACGGAGGAGAGCATGCGACAAACCTATCCTCATTTATTTAAATAGGTTAGAATTCTTATTATAGCGAAATTTTGAGGACAAAATTTTCTTTTAGGAGGAGAGAAATGTAACATCCTGAATTTTGAATCTAATATCTTGAACATAAACCTATTTTGGGAAGACTAGTAGGCTCTATTTTTGGAAAGTGATAAATTTGAAATCAGTATTTTGTGGGCCCCGTGAATAGTATTTACTATTCACGTATACGTTTTTACTATTTACAAATACGTATTTAAAAATATATATATATATATATGTTATTCGCAAATACGTATTTAATACTTGAAATTTGTGAAATATGAATAGTGTTCACTATTCACAAATACGTATTTACTATTTAAAAATACGGTATTTACTATTCCTAAATACGTATTTACTATTCATGCGGGACCCACAACCAAAATAATTCTCTCCCGACACAAAACTCTCGTGAAGTTTGAAAATTTTGTCAGCGGGACCCACGTAATAGTAATTTACTATTTGAATAATAATATTATATTATTATAATATAATATTATTTACTATTCATGTGGGACCCACGAAAAATTATTTCCACAGAAGAGTCACGGGAGGTTTGAAAATTTGTCACGGGGAAAATTACGTAGAACGACCCAGAGACGAAAATTACACTTAAGGACCCATTTTCCAACTATAAATAGACCTTCCATTTCATTTCATTCTTCACAACTTCTAAGAGCCATAGAGAGAGGTAGAGAGAGAGAGAGAGAGTAGAGAGATATTTGCTTGAGAGTTATAATAGCTGGTTGGTGATTCGGGTATTAGCAAGTAACAGGTAACTCTGAATATTCTTCCTTATACTTGTGAATTATGTATGATTATAAATTTGTTTGTTTACTATTTTGGCAAGAATATTTAGAAAATATTTATGGTTTTAAGATCTGGTGTGGGAACTTTGACTTGCAAATCTGTAGAGGTACTATTTATACGTACGTTACTATTCACATATACTGTATTTACTATTCATTTTACTATTCACATATACCGTATTTACTATTCATGTTACTATTCACATATACCGTATTTACTATTCATTTTACTATTCACGTATACTGTATTTACTATTCATTTTACTATTCACATATACCGTATTTACTATTCATGTTACTATTCACATATACCGTATTTACTATTCATTTTACTATTCACATATACCGTATTTACTATTCATGTTACTATTCACATATACCGTATTTACTATTCATTTTACTATTCACATATACCGTATTTACTATTCATGTTACTATTCACATATACCGTATTTACTATTCATTTTACTATTCACGTATACCGTATTTACTATTCACGTATACTGTATTTACTATTCATGTTACTATTCACGTATACTGTATTTACTACTCATTTTACTATTCATGTATATACCGTATTTTACTATTCACAGATACGCATAGTATTTTACTATTCATAAATACGCATATCAATGTATATAATGGTATAATAATGCATTATTTTTGAGTAAATACATTCATCATGGCGGTTGTAATGTGATGGGTGGAGTAAGGAGGGAATTGAATGATAAGAATTGTTTATGCCACCACTCGGTGCACAGTGGATGGTACTTTTCAGGGCCCCATCTTCCATGTTTTCCTCTGGCCGGGATTTCATTGGAGTGTGGGACATGTGACACCTCCTTAGTTGTTATTTTAAAGGAGGGGAGCCATAGTCCAGATTTAAGCTCTATACCTTTGGCCGGGTGTATCTTAAGTTTTGGTGAGCTTGAAACCATCCAGTCAAATGAATGAGTTTCTATTGGACTATATGTTAGCCTATGGTTCCAGTCAGCGGTATACGGTTGGAAGGGGATATAAGGGAGGCTGCATACTGCATAGTGCATTTCTGAATTATTCAATAAAGAATGATGAGTATTTTGTAAAGGCATTTGATGTGAACAACGGTATATCTAAAAATATCTGAGTATATTAAATTCACATTATATTACCTTTTATTTTTGTCATATGTAATTTGCTCGTGTAAGGTAGAAATATTCAGTAGTTACTGAGACGTGGAATCTCATCCCATATTAACATTTTTCAGGTGATTATTCTAAGTAGAGAGCAAGGGAAGGCACCTATGGAGTGAGCTCTGGAAGCTCTTTTGATCTCCAATAGATTATGTTATGTTATTTTATTTGCCATGAACCTAAGACTTCCGTTTTGTATTAAACTCTGAAATATTTTCTGGAATTTATTCTGATTATGTATTACGGGTTTTATTCGAAATGGTAACATTGTAAAAGGATTTGGATATTGTTGAACTCTTTTGAAGGTATTTTCAATATTTTGACCGAGTTTTTGGGTATTAAAATTGTGGTGTTACAATTAACAACAAGTATAAACTCGGGTTGAAGTATTTCAAATCAGTTAGAAATTTCTTAACAGTTGTTTACTCGAGTAAAGAAGCTTTACTCCAGTAAAGGACTGTTGTAGAATTGTCCAAATACGGTTTGGCAAGGCTTTACTTCAGTAAAGAAGCTTTACTCCAGTAAAGGACTTACAGAGAGCAATCATGTTTTCAAAATTATATGCTTACTCGAGTAAAGGAGTCTTTACTCCAGTAAAGGCCATCCAGAGAGCAACCAAGTTTTTCAAATTAAATTGCTTACTCCTGTAAAGGATTCTTTACTCCAGTAAAGAACCTCCAGAGAGTAAAATGAATTTTTGAATTTAAGTTTCTTACTCGAGTAAAGCGTTGCTTACTCCAGTAAAGGACTTACAGAAGTAAATCAATTTTTTTTTTAAAGTGATTGCTTACTCTAGTAAACATTCGTTTACTCCAGTAAAGATTAGTCTACTCGAGTAAAGCCCATACAGAGAGGTTACTAATTTATCTAAGTCTGGCTTACTCCAGTAAACAAATCCTTACTCCAGTAAAAAGGCATTTCGAACTTAAAATGTTTTCACATGAATAGTGTCTTACTCGAGTAAAGTACTAAGTTACTCCAGTAAAGCTCTTGGATTTCAAACTCAAGCCTCGATGATTATCTCTGGGAAGAGCTTACTCCAGTAAACTTTTGTTACTCCAGTAAAGACACTTTTGCACAAGGCCTTACTCGAGTAAAGACGAACTTACTCGAGTAACCAACGGTAACTTTTCGTTTTTGAATTTCACGAATTCATAAATCATTGTTGGTTGATCTAATTGCTTTCATATATCACTCACTCATGTTCCCAGATAAGTTTAACAAGTTTGTTGAGTTTTTCAGTTAACACAGATCAATATAATTGAAGATTAGTGAGATAAAGCAAAAAGTGAACAGTGCATTTAATGCACTTCTGAAATCTCATCCATTCTCAGCTAATCCACCTGAGCACGCCTAATGAACGTTAAAGAAAGCTTACTACATCAAGTAAAGTCAATGTCAACGGGCAAAAACTCAGAGGATGACATCAGACATCATTAAGACTTGGATTAGCAGATGTTTAGAGAGAGAAGATGACCAGAACTTAAGCAAATCACTTCCAACGGTTGGAATCATCTCACAACGGTCATTTAATGTTCTCTACCTATAAATAGAGATCATTAACTTCATCTCTAGCTGATACACCTACTCTGAGCGAAAAATCTACTAAGTTCATTTATTGTGTATTAGCTTTCACTTGTATTGTATCATTTTGATACTTAGAGCTTCAGTATTCATCTATCTACTCTTGAGAGAGTTTTCATCTGTAAAATCATTTATTGATTGAGAGAATCACAAGTCAGGGGACTTGGTGATTGTGGGTGTATTGATTACAACTTGTAAGGGGGAGTGTGTTCTAGTGAGAGAACAGCTCTTAGTACAGAGTGTGTAATTAATATTGTTGAGTTAGTGGATTGAAAATCCCAAGTGAGGCTTGGGGACTGGATGTAGGTCAGAGAAAGGACCGAACCAGTATAAATCGTTGTGTGCAAAACTTTTCTCTCTATCTCCTCTGTTCTGCCCTGTTCTGAGAGTGTAAAAACAGAACCAGTTTACGAAAATCTTTAATATACCCAATTCACCCCCCTCTTGGGTATAAAGCTCCTCTTTCATTTGGTATCAAAGCAAGGTCTTCTCAGAAGAGTTTAACCACTCGAGAATGATCACCATGGAAGGAATTCTTCCAGATGGAGCTTCAATCAACAGACCTCCCGGTTTCGACGGCGAACACTACTCTTTCTGGAAAGCAAAATTTCGTGTGTTCGTGATGGCAACAGAATATGGTTTATGGAGGGTCTTTGAGACTGGAGACTATGTTCCAGTCAAGGTAGAAGGAGGCATCACTGTTCCCAAGACAGAAGCTGAGTTCAATGATGACGATAAGAAGAACATCACTCTCAATAGCAAGGCTATCCTGATGCTTCAGAGTGCTCTTAGTCAAAAGGAGTACTTTCGTATCTGTAATTTGTCAACAGCTAAGGAGATGTGGAAGGCTCTGGAAATAGCTTATGAAGGAACCTCTGGAATCAAGGAGAACCGAGTCAACATTCTAACCACTGAGTATGACCTTTTGCGGATGAAGCAAGGTGAGAGTATTGGAGAGTTTCAGTTGAGATATACTCACCTGACCAATCAGCTAGCTGCCTTAGGAAAGCTTTTCGATCAAGGAGCTCAAGTGAGGAAAATCCTCAATATTCTAACAAAGGATTGGGAAGCTAAGGTCACCGCCATTGAAGAAGCTCGTGGAGAGTCAATGACTTCAGTTGCCGCACTGTTTGGCAGTCTATCTGAGTACGAGAGCAAATTGAAGTTCAAGAAGGAATTAGAAGATGTCAATGGTGGCAACAATCGCAATAAGGGAGTGGCTCTGAATGTGGAAAAGGATGAGGAAGATGAAGATGAGGATGAAGAAATTGGCATGATGGTCCGGAGATTCAGAAAGTTTTACAAAAGAGATCAAGGCTTCAAGAAATTCCAGAAGGGAAATTCAAGCTATGAATCAAAGAAGTCGGTTATCTGCTACGAATGCAAAAAACCCGGACACATCAAGGCGGAATGTCCTCAGCTGAAAAATCAAGAGAAAGAAAAGAAGAAGTTTAAGAAATTCAAAAAGAAGGCATATGTGTCAGCAATATGGGGAGATAGCTCATCGGATGAGGATGAAGCTGAAGAAGACGAAAGCGAAAAAGCCAACATATGCCTAGTCGCTAAGGAAGAAGAGCAACACAATGAAAGAAATGAGGTATATGAATCTCTTCCTTCCTATGATGAATTGTTTGCTGAATACAATGTTGTTCAAAAGGAGTTTGAAAAACTTGCAGACAAGTATATGTCTTTGAAGAGGAAAAATTCTTTTCTTGAAATGCAAATTGAAAACCTCTCTTCTCCTCAATCTCTAGTTTGTGATGAATGCCCTATCTTAGAGAAAAAGAATTCACAACTTACAAAAGCACTTGAGAAGTTCACTAAGGGAAGTGAAATGCTCAATGTGATTCTTAAGCAACAACGTTTTATAAATGATAGATCGGGCATTGGTTATAGACCAGACTTTGACAAGAAGAAAGGAAAGAAGAAGAATGGACAAAAATCTTATATGAATTATTTTACAAAGTCTGTTCATTCCTCAAATCCTTTTGCTCATTGTAATTATTGTAATAGGAAGGGTCATTCAACTTCATCTTGCTTTCATAGAAAGGAAAGAAAAGCTAAACCTGTAGGAAATTATATCTGGGTACCAAAAGGAACATATGTTCCCAAGGTACATGCTAACACAAAAGGACCCAAGAAAAGATGGGTACCTAAGACTTGATCTTCTATGAAATGCAGGTTTGTCTTAGAGCATCGAGACCTAACAAGTGGTATATCGATAGTGGATGCTCAAGGCACATGACTGGAGACAAATCAAAGTTTTTATCAATAAAGCCAAAGGATGGAGGTAGAGTCACATTTGGAGGTGACCAATCGGGCAAAATAGCTGGCATTGGTGAGATTGGCAACAATGAAGGCCCTCTCATCAAAGATGTCTACTTGGTAGAAGGACTATGTCACAACCTTCTAAGTGTGAGCCAAAGCACCGATAAGGGTAATTTGGTAATATTTGATTCTGATGAGTGCTTTATTGTTAAAAAGGATTTGATCTTCACAAATGATTTGAAAAATAAAGCCTTGTTTAGAGCACCTAGAGATGGAAATTGTTATACTTTGAACCTCTCTAGCAATGCTTCTGTTTCTGAAAATTGTTTTGTAAGTAACTTGAATGAGAGTTGGCTATGGCATAAGCGATTAGCTCATGTCAATATGTCTCAACTTAACAAGTTGCTGAAAAAGGATTTGGTTATCGGCATTCCTAAGTTAAATTTCAAAAATGATATGATTTGTGATGCTTGCCAAAAAGGAAAACAAACCAAGTCATCTTTTAAAGCTAAAAATGAGATTTCAACCGAAAGACCTCTTCAACTTCTTCACATGGATCTAGTTGGACCAGCTAGAGTGAAAAGTCTTGGTGGAAATTTGTATACTTTGGTCATTGTTGATGATTTCTCTAGATTTACTTGGACTATATTCTTATCCTCAAAAGATGAAACCTATGATCAATTTGTTTCTTTTGCCAAGAAGGTCCAAAATGAGAAAGGTCTTACCATTTCAGGAATAAGGACTGATCATGGAGGAGAGTTCGAGAATTATGCTTTTGCTGAGTTCTGTGATAGTATGGGGATCAACCATAATTTCTCAGCACCAAGAACACCACAACAGAATGGTGTTGTGGAGAGAAAGAATCGAGTGCTCACGGAGATGGCCCGGGCAATGCTGAACGAATACAACACTTCACAAGTGTTTTGGGCTGACGCGATGAGTACGGCATGCTACATCTCCAACCGAGCCTATTTGAGAAAGAAGATGAACAAAACACCATACGAACTCTACAAAGGAAGAAAGCCGAACCTCAGTCATCTTCATGTCTTCGGTTGCAAGTGCTATGTGCACAATAATGGTAAAGATAATCTCGGTAAATTCGATTCTAAATCTGATTTAGCTATCTTTATCGATTATTCAAATAGAAGTAAGGCATATAGAGTGTTTAATACTAGAACTAAAATTGTTGAAGAATCTGTACATGTTGTATTTTGTGAGTCTAAATCTGATAAATCCCTTGATGATGAAGAAGAGACTGTTTTCAAAAACAAATTCTTTTCGAAGAATGCTCCTACTCCTTCTGAAAATTCTGAAAATATTTTTGAGGCTGATCCTGAAAACAATTTAGAAAATCCTGATCAATCCCAACCTAGAGCTTGGAAATTTATAAGAAATCATCCTTTAGATCAAGTTATAGGTGATGTAAATCAAGGAGTAAGGACCAGAAATAGTACTTTAAATGAAGTCACTTTTTCTGCATTCATTTCACACATTGAACCCTCTAAGATAGAAGAAGCCCTTTCAGACAATGATTGGGTGATTGCTATGCAAGAGGAATTACATCAATTTGATAGAAATCAAGTTTGGGATTTGGTACCTAGGCCTAAAGATCATCCGGTCATTGGCACTAAATGGGTATTCAAAAACAAACGAGATGAGTCAGCAATTATTGTGCGTAACAAGGCTAGATTAGTGGCCAAAGGTTACAATCAAGAAGAAGGCATAGACTATGAGGAAACTTATGCTCCAGTAGCAAGATTGGAGGCCATAAGAGTCCTACTTGCCTTTGCATGCACTAAAGGTTTTAAACTTTATCAAATGGATATTAAAAGTGCCTTTCTAAATGGTTTCATCCAAGAGGAGGTTTTTGTTGAACAACCTCCAGGTTTTGAAAATGAACATTATCCTGATCATGTTTTTAAACTCAAGAAAGCTTTATATGGTCTCAAGCAAGCTCCTAGAGCTTGGTATGAAAGATTGAGTCAATTCTTACTTGATCAAGGGTTTATTAGAGGAAAGGCAGATACAACTTTGTTCATTAAGAAAAACAAATTGAATGAAATCTTAGTTGTTCAAGTTTATGTTGATGATATTATTTTTGGTGCTACTCATGACTCCTTGTGTAAGGAATTCTCTAAGACTATGCAGGGTGAATTTGAGATGTCAATGATGGGAGAACTCAACTATTTTCTTGGGCTGCAAATCAAGCAATGTAAAGGTGGGATCTTTATCTCCCAAACCAAATATCTGAATGATTTGCTCAAGAAATTTGGAATGGACAAGTGCAATGGAGCTGATACACCAATGAGCACTACCACTTCATTGGATGCTGATGAAGATGGCAAGGATTTCAACATCACCAAGTATAGAGGAATGATCGGATCATTGCTCTATCTCACTGCAAGTCGCCCGGACATCCAATTCAGTATTGGGATGTGTGCACGGTTCCAATCCGCACCCAAAGAGTCACATGCTGAACATGTCAAGAGGATATTCAGATATCTTTCTGATACGAAGACTCTTGGACTGTGGTTTCCCAAAGGTCAGCCGGAGCACTTGGTGGCATATTCGGATTCGGATCATGCTGGCTACAAAACGGATAGAAAGAGCACAAGTGGTCAATGTGAATTCTTTGGTAATTCACTTGTGTCTTGGTTTAGCAAGAAGCAAACAACCGTGGCCGTATCATCAACCGAAGTTGAATATGTAGCTGCCTCAAGTTGCTGTGCTCAAGTGCTGTGGTTGAAGCAACAACTTGTTGATCTTGGAGTGCACTTGAAGGAGATTCCAATATTGTGTGACAATACTAGCACAATAAGCTTGGCCAAGAATCCGGTGCAACATACAAGGACCAAGCATATTGATGTGAGACATCATTTCATTCGGGATCATGTGCAGAAGAGAGATGTGAAAGTCATGTTCATTCCAACCCATCTCCAATTGGCGGACATATTCACCAAGCCTCTAGCCAAGGAGCAATCTACCTTCATAAGGAGAGAATTGGGAATGGTAAATCCCAATGAGTTGTAAGTTTGCTCTTACCCAATGTTAGTTTATGTTTTTGATGATTAACCTTTACTAACTTAAGCATCGGAGTGTTTAGCAAGTGTTTTTGCAGGATTTTTCTGATGTATCAGAGGTGGTTTACTCGAGTAAGGATTTTGGTACTCGAGTAAAGCTGTTGCAGAAAGCCAATCTTGAAGTTCAGAATTGCTTTACTCGAGTAGGTAAGTGTTTACTCGAGTAAGTGAGAAGCAGAGAGCTCAATGCTGTAAAAGAGAATCCTTTACTCCAGTAAGGGATGCTCTACTCGAGTAAAGACCAGTCAGAGACTGAAGTGAAGTTAGAAGTCTACTCGAGTAAGTTAGTAACTTTACTCGAGTAAAGCCATCAGAGACTCAAAAATTCACATTACATTTTTGAGGTCAGGTCAGTATACTTGCTTCTTTACTCGAGTAAGTGAGTCAAGTATTGTTTACTCGAGTAAGAAAGAACTTTACTCGAGTAAAGGTGTCCGTCTATATATATTGAAACGTTGTGTTTTTTCATTACTCGACTCTCTACTCTAGTAAACCCTAGAAGACGCGACTTTCTCTCTTCTTCACTCTCTGAAACCGTCACTTCCCTTCATAATTTCACCATAAATTCCCTCGAAATCCCATTCAATCCTACTCTCTTCTCATTCTCGAAACCCTAACCTCTAAAATGTCGAAGGAAGCATCTCAATCCTCACATCCGGTGCCTTCAAATCCTCCTCGTGCTCCTAGGACCAAGTCTGTCCCCAAGAAACTGCAGAGAGGGATCGACACTTCTATTCCCGGCGTTGGAAAGGTGATTCCACCGGTTGCAGGGTCTCAAAATCCCAAGAAAAGAGGAATCTCTATACAAGAGCCATCACCTACCTCTGTTTCTAAGAAAAGGAAAACCACTTCACCGAGTAAAGGAAAAGGAAAGAAGAAAGTAGTGGAGAAGAAGAAGAAGCGGTCCAAGAAGGCTTCTTCCACTGTCCCTTCATCTTCATCTAACGACGATACGGTTTCTCTTTCGGTTTCGGAACCCGAACAAGAACAAGAGCAAGAGCAACCATCTCCTTATATGGTCAATGCAATTGAGGAATACAATCAGTATGAGCATGCCCCTGAAGGCTTCAAGGTGGCTCCAGTGGCACTTTCTCCCGGTGAAAATTCCAAATTCAGAGAACAATTCGCAACTTGAGGATTTTGTGCTGTTGTATCAGTCAATTTGGAGCAGATACACAGAGAATGTGATGTGGACTTGTCAGCATGGTTTGGACCCTACAAGAGGTTCGTGTCCCTTGAGGCACCCTATTATCCGGATTTGGTGAAAAAATTCTACTTCCATATGAAGACAGCCCATATTGTGGACTCTGAAGGGAAAGCCATTGAAGAGAGGATCGCCACATCAGCAAGGGGAGTTGAATTCATCATATCCGCGGCAATTCTCAACTGAATCCTGAAGGTTGAAGATCCCCCAGAGGCTACTACACCTCATTACACCAATGAAGAGGTGTTTTGTACACTTGTGCCTGACAAGGATGTTCCTGAAGATCAGTTGGCACATTTGTCCTTCAAGCCCGCAGACATGCCCAAGCTGAATAGAGTGATCTGGCATATATTCGCAAGAAACTTCGTGCAGAAAGGAGGCAGCTATACGCACTTCACTCAGAAGGACTATAGGTTCTTCACAGCGTTTATTAAGAAGCATCCATTTAACCTTGGGCAGTGGATATTCAAGGAAATTAGCTCGTTCAAGTTTTCATCCAGGAAGAATGCCTACATGCCCTTTGCCCCTTTGATCTCTGTGATAATGTTCTATCACAAGATCTGGTTTGTGGGTCCTCCAGAGCAAATGAAGTATATCCTACCTTTTGGGAAGACCACACTGAAAATGATGAAGATCAAGTTTGGGCCAGAAGCCTCTGGTGAATCTCAGGCCCCACAGAGAACTCAGACGCATATATCTCAGTCTGTGGCTCATGAGGCCCAGTCAGCACCACCACCACCACCATCGGATTTTGATGAGCGCATTAGAGCTATAGTGGATGCTGCCCTAGTTTCACACCGAGCAGTGTTGAAGGCTGAGTTTGATCTGCTCCGTGCTGATATCAAGTTGGGGGTCATGGACGTCATTGTGGCTCAGACAGAGGTCCTGTCAAACTTGGCCAAGGTGAAAGATGATTTTGATGAGCAAGGAAGCAATTTGGCTTCCACTCTGTCTGTCACCTTAGCAGCCGCTTCTGATGCCAGGGATAAGGCACAGCAGCTTCTCCAGCACTTCGGGCTTGGTGGTTCTTCTTCTTCTTCTGCTACATTTGGATTCACCTCGGATCCATCTTCATCCACATCGGCTCCGGAGTTCCAGCCATCCATACCTATTTCCCAGCCTTCCACATCCTCACCCGAACCTCACTTTTCTCCACCATCTTCACCCACTTTCTCATTTCCTAGTCCACCTCATAGCCCTCCTCACAGCACATCTTCCCCAGTCACCCCTACCACAGAAATTCTTCCTAACCCTCTTCCATCTCCACCTACTCCATCTACTGAGGTTTTTCCTACACCTTCTCCATATGCTGTGCCCCATGATTCCGCTTTTAATCCAAACACAGCTATGGTACTCTACTCCCCTCCTATTGTTATCCTAGACCCCGAGTATGTTGATGATGACAAAGGGGGAGAAGGAGAGAAAGATGATGACGCTTAGGGGACTAGTTTAGTTAGTTTGACATTGTATGTTTAATCTTTTTGACTCTGTTCTGCTAATATCAGTGATTATCAGAGTGTTTATCTTTTCTAATATCAGTTTCCTTTGCACATATATGACTTTTCCATTGAAAATGAATATATGTCTCATGTGTTTACGTTTCAATTATGTATTTGCTGCCACTTCTCTGATTTACATGGTTTGAATTGAAAGCTTGGTCATTTTCTGATAACTGAACATAAACTTTTGAAAACTTCAAACCCAAATGAATCTCATCTTTCTAAATCTTTAAAAAGAATGTTTATAAGTGTTGTCATCATCAAAAAGGGGGAGAATGTTAGTTCTCAAAGTGTTTTGATGATTAACAACAAGTATAAACTCGGGTTGAAGTATTTCAAATCAGTTAGAAATTTCTTAACAGTTGTTTACTCGAGTAAAGAAGCTTTACTCCAGTAAAGGACTGTTGTAGAATTGTCCAAATACGGTTTGGCAAGGCTTTACTTCAGTAAAGAAGCTTTACTCCAGTAAAGGACTTAAAGAGAGCAATCATGTTTTCAAAATTATATGCTTACTCGAGTAAAGGAGTCTTTACTCCAGTAAAGGCCATCCAGAGAGCAACCAAGTTTTTCAAATTAAATTGCTTACTCCTGTAAAGGATTCTTTACTCCAGTAAAGAACCTCCAGAGAGTAAAATGAATTTTTGAATTTAAGTTTCTTACTCGAGTAAAGCGTTGCTTACTCCAGTAAAGGACTTACAGAAGTAAATCAAATTTTTTTTAAAGTGATTGCTTACTCTAGTAAACATTCGTTTACTCCAGTAAAGATTAGTCTACTCGAGTAAAGCCCATACAGAGAGGTTACTAATTTATCTAAGTCTGGCTTACTCCAGTAAACAAATCCTTACTCCAGTAAACTTTTGTTACTCCAGTAAAGACACTTTTGCACAAGGCCTTACTCGAGTAAAGACGAACTTACTCGAGTAACCAACGGTAACTTTTCGTTTTTGAATTTCACGAATTCATAAATCATTGTTGGTTGATCTAATTGCTTTCATATATCACTCACTCATGTTCCCAGATAAGTTTAACAAGTTTGTTGAGTTTTTCAGTTAACACAGATCAATATAATTGAAGATTAGTGAGATAAAACAAAAAGTGAACAGTGCATTTAATGCACTTCTGAAATCTCATCCATTCTCAGCTAATCCACCTGAGCACGCCTAATGAACGTTAAAGAAAGCTTACTACATCAAGTAAAGTCAATGTCAACGGGCAAAAACTCAGAGGATGACATCAGACATCATTAAGACTTGGATTAGCAGATGTTTAGAGAGAGAAGATGACCAGAACTTAAGCAAATCACTTCCAACGGTTGGAATCATCTCACAACGGTCATTTAATGTTCTCTACCTATAAATAGAGATCATTAACTTCATCTCTAGCTGATACACCTACTCTGAGCGAAAAATCTACTAAGTTCATTTATTGTGTATTAGCTTTCACTTGTATTGTATCATTTTGATACTTAGAGCTTCAGTATTCATCTATCTACTCTTGAGAGAGTTTTCATCTGTAAAATCATTTATTGATTGAGAGAATCACAAGTCAGGGGACTTGGTGATTGTGGGTGTATTGATTACAACTTGTAAGGGGGAGTGTGTTCTAGTGAGAGAACAGCTCTTAGTACAGAGTGTGTAATTAATATTGTTGAGTTAGTGGATTGAAAATCCCAAGTGAGGCTTGGGGACTGGATGTAGGTCAGAGAAAGGACCGAACCAGTATAAATCGTTGTGTGCAAAGCTTTTCTCTCTATCTCCTCTGTTCTGCCCTGTTCTGAGAGTGTAAAAACAGAACCAGTTTACGAAAATCTTTAATATACCCAATTCACCCCCCCTCTTGGGTATAAAGCTCCTCTTTCATTTGGTATCAAAGCAAGGTCTTCTCAGAAGAGTTTAACCACTCGAGAATGATCACCATGGAAGGAATTCTTCCAGATGGAGCTTCAATCAACAGACCTCCCGGTTTCGACGGCGAACACTACTCTTTCTGGAAAGCAAAATTTCGTGTGTTCGTGATGGCAACAGAATATGGTTTATGGAGGGTCTTTGAGACTGGAGACTATGTTCCAGTCAAGGTAGAAGGAGGCATCACTGTTCCCAAGACAGAAGCTGAGTTCAATGATGACGATAAGAAGAACATCACTCTCAATAGCAAGGCTATCCTGATGCTTCAGAGTGCTCTTAGTCAAAAGGAGTACTTTCGTATCTGTAATTTGTCAACAGCTAAGGAGATGTGGAAGGCTCTGGAAATAGCTTATGAAGGAACCTCTGGAATCAAGGAGAACCGAGTCAACATTCTAACCACTGAGTATGACCTTTTGCGGATGAAGCAAGGTGAGAGTATTGGAGAGTTTCAGTTGAGATATACTCACCTGACCAATCAGCTAGCTGCCTTAGGAAAGCTTTTCGATCAAGGAGCTCAAGTGAGGAAAATCCTCAATATTCTAACAAAGGATTGGGAAGCTAAGGTCACCGCCATTGAAGAAGCTCGTGGAGAGTCAATGACTTCAGTTGCCGCACTGTTTGGCAGTCTATCTGAGTACGAGAGCAAATTGAAGTTCAAGAAGGAATTAGAAGATGTCAATGGTGGCAACAATCGCAATAAGGGAGTGGCTCTGAATGTGGAAAAGGATGAGGAAGATGAAGATGAGGATGAAGAAATTGGCATGATGGTCCGGAGATTCAGAAAGTTTTACAAAAGAGATCAAGGCTTCAAGAAATTCCAGAAGGGAAATTCAAGCTATGAATCAAAGAAGCCGGTTATCTGCTACGAATGCGAAAAACCCGGACACATCAAGGCGGAATGTCCTCAGCTGAAAAATCAAGAGAAAGAAAAGAAGAAGTTTAAGAAATTCAAAAAGAAGGCATATGTGTCAGCAATATGGGGAGATAGCTCATCGGATGAGGATGAAGCTGAAGAAGACGAAAGCGAAAAAGCCAACATATGCCTAGTCGCTGAGGAAGAAGAGCAACACAATGAAAGAAATGAGGTATATGAATCTCTTCCTTCCTATGATGAATTGTTTGCTGAATACAATGTTGCCCATGGTTGCTAGTTGCTTGCCTGCATTCCTCGCCTCCCTTGCACACTTTGTTCGTCCCTTCTCCCACTTTTCAGGTACCGGAAGAAAACCACAGGCCATGGCAATTAGTTTTTCCCTCCAAATTTCTTCGAGATCCGCTTTCGGATTTATATTGTTTTTTCATTACATTCACTTTATTCAATGGTTCAAAGATGGATCTCAATTTTCTTGTTCGACAAATTCAAGAAAAGGTGAATTGGATGTTTTATAGATTTTGATTGCTTTCTCTCCTTCTGTCTTCTCTAGGTTATCATAAATATTGAATTCGCAGTATCAAATAAGTGGAAGTTCGTTGTAATATTCTTATAAGCATTTGTAGGCAGCCAAATATTGTGATCGATTGAGAATAGGGCAATTTTGAGTAGGAAGTGAATTGCTCACTATTTGTCTCGCGTGATTGCATTCTGTGGAATTTGATTCGTGCTGTTTAAGAGCCTTTTTTTTAATGCAACTATGTGAGAAGAGGGTTAATTACGAGGATTTCGTTGGAGTATTTGATTCTGATCTTTTAATTTGGAGGAAGAGCTCTTTAAAATATAATTGTTGTGAACATTGTAATCTATGCTTACCAATCTAATACTTGATCATAATGTTAGACATGTGCTAGTGCTTGCTTGTTGTGAAAAAATGTTCATACAGGTACATTTCAGGCTTTTATCTTTCTTTTTTCCCCTTTAAATGACCCTTACGAAATTTTGAAGAGAAACCATCATTTACTTTGCATATTTGAACATAGGGAAACTATGAAAGTACCATCTATAAGGCAACATATTATCTTTTTCTTGTTATTTTTAAAATAGAGAACGATCTGATTGTATTGATAGTCTAGTAGTGGTGATTGCACCTCAACTTGACTCATTGTTGCTTAATTTTGACATCTCTTGTGGGACGAAGACGTGCATTTTGGCATTACAATTAACAAGTAAATAGGCTCATACTTTTTCCTAGTTTTGGAGAATATATACTGTTTTTAGTGGATGTTTCTTGTGTGCATTGTGTAAAGTTGTAAAGGGTTTTCTCCTGTTTTTACCGAAGATCATTACTAGAAAAGCAGAAAATAATGACGGAATTTAAGATGAAAATATTTCTGTCACAAAATGTGTCAAGATTTGCTGCCAAAAGGGCATCGTTTTGCGACCAATTGCACAACTTCGTAGCAAAATGAGGCCGTTTTGTGACGGAATTTGTCCTCCGTTGCAAAAGCATGGTCCCTTTTTGCGACGGAAATGAGATTCCGTTGCAAAAGGGACCGATGTTTTATGAATGAACCAAGTCCGCTGTTGTTCTGTCGCAAAAAGAAAGTTG
Organism: Acacia crassicarpa; assembly: GCA_034222035.1. NCBI lineage: Eukaryota > Viridiplantae > Streptophyta > Magnoliopsida > Fabales > Fabaceae > Acacia > Acacia crassicarpa. The sequence continues at coordinate 39,986,404 of JAWXYG010000011.1, forward strand.
CTTTTTGTGATAGAACTTTAACTTTGCTTTGTGCGACGGAAACGTGTTCCATCACAAATCTAGAGTTATATTCCAGATTTCTTTTCCACTTCGTGTCTGCCATCTCTTCTTGCTCTCTTCTCTGTGTCGCGACCTTCGGCCCTCCCACCGTCCTTGCTCATTGTTCTCCCGCTGTCCTGTTGTTGTCGCCGTCCCATTGCCGTCCGTGCTTGTCGTTTACTAGGTAATTAATGAAAGTGGAGCCAAATACCCAAGAGGGGGGTGAATTGGGTATTTTAAAAACTTTTGCAAATAACTCTGTTTTCTAATATTGAAAATAGGGCAGAACAGAGCAAAGGGAAGAGAAGCTGAACACAAGAGATTTATACTGGTTTGGTCTTAACCACTTGACCTACGTCCAGTCCCCAGACTCTCTTGGATTTCCATTATATCAAGTATTACACACTCTGCACTCAAGAAGTGATTCTCTCACTAGAACTCACTCCCCTTATAAGTTGTAATCGATGATTCCCCAAATCACCAAGTCCCCTTGACTTGTAATTCCTTTATAATAAATGATTTTCAGAAAGAAAACTCTCTTAAAGAGTAGATATAAATGAACATTGAAGCTCTTGTATCAAAAGATACTACACAGATGAAAACTAAAAAGAATAAATGAAAAACTTGAATACAATTTGTTCTCAGTTGTTGTAGTTGTTGGAAAGTCTTGAATGCAACTCTATTTATACTTAGAGATCATTAAATGATCGTTGCTTTCCAGATAGATCCGTTGGAGAAGTTGTTCCAAGGTTAGGAAGTGGTTTTGGCAGCTTATCTCTCTAATACTCTTCTTAATCCAGCTGGGCAATGGGTCAGAGTTGACTCTCTGTGAATTAATCTGTTGGAGAAGAGTTTACTTGTTGTAGAAATCATTCTTAAATGCTTTGTAGGCGTGTACAGTTGGATTAGCCAGAAAAGAAGCAACTTTCTGGTCAGCATTTAATGTTCTGAACCACTTTTTGCTTTTGCTCTAATCTTCAATAAACCTTCATTAATTTGTCTAAAACTCACAAAGAAGGTGGTTAAACATAGCAGGGAATATGAAGATTAATGCTGGAAAGTATTGAGATCAAACAACAAAGTATTCCAAAATTGTTAAATTCAAATTTCCAGTTCAGCGATGGAAACTCGAGTTTGTTCATGGAACTCGAGTTTTCAACTGTGCACTTAAGACTAAACTCGAGTTTCAAACTTGTTGAGCTTTTGGACCATAGTTTGAGTAAATCTCAAAACTCGAGTTTCCAAACCAAATCTCGAGTTTTGGACTTTTTAATGAAAGATGAATGATTCAGTCCAAAACATCAAAACTTGAGTTTTCTTCCAAAATTTGAGTTTTCAAAACGTTGAGAAACTTCATAGCTCTCTGTTTGGCCAAAACTCGAGTTTCCAAAGTGAAACTCGAGTTTTCACTTAATCGTGAAAACATTGAGAAATTCATATCAGGCCAAAACTTGAGTTTCAAAACTAAAACTCGAGTTTTCAAATCATCGTGAAAATGCATTGCTCTCTGCCTGACCAAAACTCGAGTTTTGAAATCAAAACTTGAGTTTTCATATTGTTATGAAAACTTTGAAAACTTGTAGTGCTCTCAGGTTTGGTCAAAGCTCGAGTTTGCAATCCAAAACTCGAGTTTTCATCAAACAATGAAAACTTAGAAAATCTGCTTAAGTTGGAAACTTGAGTTTTCTCTTGAAGACTCGAGTTTTCAAAAACTAAGTGAAAATGTGAAAACTCTCTGTCAAGTCAAAACTCGAGTTTTGAAATCAAAACTCGAGTTTTCTCTTAACTTAGAGAAAACTTGGAAAATCTCAGAAGTAGTTTAAGAAATGAAGTCTTGGTGCAAAACTGGATTAAAAAACCAGAGACTCTCTGTATGGCCAAAACTCGAGTTTTCAAAACAAAACTCGAGTTTTGTCTTTAGTTGAAAAAGTTCATAAGTCTCTGAATGAATTAAAACTCGAGTTTTCAAACTGAAACTCGAGTTTTGTTTTGAGATGAAAATTGAGTGCTCTCTGTAATGTTCAAAACTCGAGTTTCCAAAGGAAACTTGAGTTTTGCTCTTGTTTAATGAAAACGAGCATCTCTCTGTCAAGGTCAAAACTCGAGTTTTGAAATCAAAACTCGAGTTTTGTCTTGACAGTAAATTTTTCAACTTATCAAGACAAAACTTCATTTTTGGGTTTGCAATTGTCAGTTATCATCAAAACCATAGAGAACTGACATTTTCCCCCTTTTTGATGATGACAACACTTGTAACCCAAAAATCACAAGAATTTGAGAAGATTGATAAATCAAGATGAGATTTTTCAAGAGACAAGGTTCAAAAATCTATCATGAATGTCAATTTATAATTCTTTGTTCATTTTCAAACTTTTGCACACGATATATCAGAGATAGGCAACAAAAGCAATGATAAACATAGACAACAGAAGCAATGATAAACAGAGATTTCATTCATGAACTGAGAATTTATAGGACAGAAATCACAATAACAGAAATAACCAGCAAAGTCCAAAATGATAGAAATAAACTCAAATTCATATCCTAGTTTTCTCCTATTCCTCTCCCCCTTTGTCATCTTCAAAATGGGAAGTGGGAAGAACTTCAGTTGATGGGGAGGAGGAGGATGGTAAAACAACTGTGGCAAGAGTAATGGGTGAAGGAAGAACCACAGTAGCAGGAGTGGAGGCAAAAGCTGGAGATGAAGATGGTATAGGAGGACTGGGAAAGGAGAAGGGAGGAGATGCAGGTTCAGGCTTGGGTGTGGAGGTAGTGCCAAAAGTAGATCCAATCCCAAGATGCTTCAGAATCTTGTCCACCTTGTTGTCCAAATTGATTGTGTGACCAAGTTGGTAGACAATCTTGCATCCAGATCAATGAGCTGATCAAAATGCTCATTGTGCTTCTTCTCTGATTGAACCTGGAGCTCATCCAGCTGAGCTTTCATAGCAACTTGAGCATCCACCACCTCATGATTCCCATCTCTTACCTCAGTAACTAACTTCCCAATCTCAAACTCCAGTCTGATAGACAAAGATGCAAGAGCTGCATCCACAATAGCTTTGACCTTAGCTTCAAAATCAGATGGTAAGCTAGAGGGAGCAAGAGCAGACTGGGCTTTTTGAGCTCTTGAGTGTGTGGCTCAAGTATGTGATCTTATGGGAGCCTGGGACTGGTCTGAGCCTTCACCTTCCAGATTCAACTTCATATAGTTGATTTAACTCTTCCCAAAAGCAGTTGGCTTTTTGATTTTTTCTGGAGTACCCAGGTGCCAGATCTTATGATAGAATAAGATCACAGAGACCAAGGAAGGAAAGGGGATGTAAGAAGGACGTCTGGAAGCAAACCGAAATTTGATCATCTCTTGGAATATTCAATGACCAAGATCAAATTTGGTCTATCTAACGAATGCAGCAAAGAGGGAGTAGTCCTTTTGAGTGAAATGGGTAAAGTTTCCCCCTTTTTGCATAAAGTTGCGGGAGTAGATGTACCAGAGGATTCTGTTGATGTTTGTCATGTCAGCTGGCTTGAATGAGAGAGTGTGGGATTGATTGGCAGGAAAGGGAGTATTTGGGCAAAGAGTGGTGAAGATATCTCGATTGCTAAGTCCAATGTTAGGATTTGGAGATGGGTTTGCAATCTTGAGTATCTTATTAATGGTGGAGGTAGAAATGGTGAACTGAGCACCCTTTACCAATGTGGTCACCCTTTCTTCCACAAGGCTTCCCTCATAATCAGTCAGGTTTATCAGAAACCATGTTAAAGTAGAAGACTTTAACAATGTTTGGAGTGTAGGGGGCAAAGATGGATACGAAGGATTCATAGTCCTTCAACCAAGGTGCAAGGTCCAAGTTATGATCCTCTTTTAGCTAGCCCAAATCCACAGAAACTGAAGGACAGAAGGCTTTGTTTACAAAGAATTCCTTGAACCTTTCTCCTTCTTCTTTAGATAGTTGAGTTGTAGCTGTAAAGAAGCCTTTTGGAGGAGTAGTGTGATTGTAGATTTCTGTGATTGCATCCTCCATAAAGTCAGTAGCTTTTGGAAAGAATTCCTCTTGAGTAGGTGTAGGCTTAGGAGCAGAAGAACTTTGACCCTTCTCTGGTGTAGAGGTCGTCTTGGAGCGTTTGGCCTTAGGAGGCTTAGGAATTTCAGGAATCTAGGCATTTTCACTTTTCCTCGCCCTTTGGGAGAGACCCCAGAGTTGTGTTTTCTTTTTGATCGATCCTCTGAACTGCCGTCGATGGAAATTCCTTTTGCCTTGGGAGTAGACGCCTTTGGAGGTAAAGCTTCGTCTGGGATTCCTCTGATAGATTTGTCTACCCCATAACGTAGTCTAGTTGAACGAGTCTTGAGTCTAGTTGGTTGTTCATTAGAAGTGGCAGCTTGATTTGATGCTACCCTGGGGTTAGGAGTAGATTGGGCAGATTTGGAGGGTGTAGACGAAGTCATCTTAGGGTTTTATGGAAGATTTGCTTGAAGAAAGGAAGAAATTTGAGGTTTTGAGAAGACTAGAGTCGAGAGGAAGCAGAGAGAAGCTAGGGCAAAACTTGAGTTTTGAAGCAAGTTTTGAAGAACAAGTGAAAAAAATCAAATATATAGCTCGACCAAAACTCGAGTTTTGAAGAATTAAAGCTAACCTGAACTTCAAAAGTGTAAGGTGAACTTTTGAACTTCAGCGACCAAAATCGAGTTTTCACTTATCAAACTCGAGTTTTCAACATTCTTCAAAACATGTTGCTCTCTGTTTGATGGAAACTCAAGTTTCCTACTTGCAAACTCGAGTTTTGAGCTCTTTCAAAGCTCAAGCCTTCTTTTCTCTCTCCGACACTTTAGCCAAAACTCGAGTTTTGATATCGAAACTCAAGTTTTCACCTCTTATCAGCAAAAACTTTGATTTTGTAAAAGCATCCTGCATAAAACATAACTATACACTCCGATGCTTAAATTGATAACAATTAATCATCAAAACCTAAATTAACATTGGGTAAGAGAGAACTTACAGTTCATTGGGATTTACCATTCCCAATTCTCTCCTTATGAAGTTAAATTGTTCTTTGGCTAATGGCTTTGTGGAGATGTCTGCTAGCTGAAGATGAGTTGGGATGAACATCACCTTGGCATCTCTCTTTTGAACATGATCCCTTATGAAATGGTGTAGCACATCAATATGCTTGGTTCTAGTGTGTTGAACTGGGTTCTTAGCCAAGCTGATTGTACTAGTATTGTCACATAGAATCGGGATCTCCTTCAGACTTACTCCCAAATCAGCTAGCTGTTGCTTAAGCCACAAAACTTGAGCACAACAACTTGATGCAACCACATATTCAGCTTCGGTTGATGACACAGCTACACTGGTTTGTTTCTTGCTGAACCAAGACACAAGTGAATTGCCAAAGAACTCACATTGGCCACTTGTGCTCTTTCTATCATTTTTGTAGCCGGCATAATCTGAATCTGAGTATGCCACCAAGTGCTCAGGCTGACCTTTAGGGAACCACAATCCTAGTGTCTTGGTCTCTGCAAGATATCGGAAGATTCTCTTTACATGTTCAGCATGTGACTCCTTTGAAGCAGATTGGAATCTTGCACACATCCCCACACTGAATTAGATGTTAGGATGACTTGCTGTGAGATAGAGTAATGATCCAATCATTCCTCTATATTTGGTAATGTTGATCCTTGCCGTTCTCATCCGCATCCAATGAGGTAGTGGTGCTCATTGGTGTGTCAGCCCCATTACAGTGGTCCATCCCGAACTTCTTTAGCAGGTCATTCAGATACTTTGTTTGGGAGATGAAAATTTCATCTTTTCTTTGTTTGATTTGCAGCCTAAGGAAGTAGTTGAGCTCTCCCATCATTGACATTTCAAATTCTCCCTGCATAATCTTTGCAAACTCCTCGCACAAAGCATCATTAGTAGATCCAAAGATTATGTCATCAACATAAATCTGAACAATTAAAATTTCATTCAATTGATTCCTTTTAATGAATAATGTTGTGTCAGCCTTTCCTCTTATAAACCCTTGATCTAGGAGAAATTGGCTTAATCTCTCATACCAAGCTCTTGGAGCTTGCTTGAGACCATATAATGCCTTTTTGAGTTTGAAAACATGATCAGGGTACTGTTCATTTTCAAAACCTGGAGGTTGTTCAACATAAACCTCCTCTTGAATAAAACCATTCAAAAATGCACTTTTAACATCTATTTGAAAAAGTTTAAAACCTTTAACATATGCAAAGGCTAGAAGAACTCTTATAGCTTTCAATCTAGCCACTGGAGCATAAGTTTCTTCATAGTCTATCCCTTCTTCTTGATTGTACCCTTTTGCAACCAATCTTGCCTTATTCCAGACAATGATTGCAGATTTATCACGTTTGTTCTTAAATACCCATTTAGTCCCAATAACCGGATGGTCCTTGGGTCTAGGTACTAAGTCTCAAACCTGATTTCTGTCGAATTGGTGTAACTCCTCTTGCATGACTATCACCCAATTATTGTCTGAAAGGGCTTCATCTATTTAAGAGGGTTCTATGTGTGAAATAAATGCAGAAAAGGTGACTTCATTCAAAGTACTCTTTCGAGTTCTTACTCCTTGATTTACATCTCCTATGACTTGGTCTAAAGGATGATTTCTAATAAATTTCTAAGCTATAGGTTGAGACTGATCTGGGTTTTTAATATTGTTTTCAGGATCAGCCTCAAAAACATTTTCAAAATTTTCAGTAGGAGAAGGAGTAGTTTTTGAAAAGAATTGATTTTTGAAAATGTTTTCTTCCTCATCAATCAAGGATTTATCAGTCTTTTCTTCACTGAATACAACATGAACAGATTCTTCAACAACTTTAGTTCTAGTATTGAAAACTCAACAGGCTTTGCTTCTATTTGAATATCCAATAAATATGCCTACATCAGCCTTAGAGTCACCAGATTTTCCTTACCATTATTGTGCACATAGCACTTACATCCAAAGATGTGTAGATGGCTCAGATTGGGCTTCCTTCCTTTGTATAGTTCATATGGGGTCTTGTTCAACTTCTTTCTCAGGTATGCTCGGTTAGAGATGTAGCAAGCGGTGCTCATAGCATCAGCCCAAAATACTTGGGAAGTGTTGTTTTCGTTCAGCATTGCCCTTGCCATCTCGGTGAGGATTCTATTCTTTCTTTCTACAACACCATTTTGTTGTGGAGTCCTTGGAGCTGAGAAGTTGTGGTCTCTCCCCATGTTGTCACAATACTCAGCAAAAGCATTGTTCTCAAATTCTCCACCATGATCAGTTCTAATGCCTGAAATAGAAAATCCTTTCTTGTTCTGGACCTTCTTGGCAAACACAACAAACTGATCAAATGTTTCATCCTTTGAAGACAAGAAAATAGTCCAACAAAATCTTGAATAATTGTCTACAATGACCAATGTGTACAGATTGCCACCAAGGCTCCTCACCCTTGCTGGACCCACAAGATCCATATGCAGCAATTGTAGTGGTCTATTAGTAGAGATTTCATTTTTAGCTTTAAAAGATGATTTAGTTTGCTTTCCCTTTTGACATGCTTCACAAGTCAAATCGTTTTTAAAACTAAGTTTGGGAATGCCAATCACTAAATCCTTTTTGAGCAACTTGTCAAGTTGAAACATGTTGATATGAGCTAAACGCTTATGCCACAGCCAACTCTCACTCAAATTGCTTACAAAACATTTTTCAGAAATTGAAGCATTACTAGAGAGGTTGAGAAACTTGATCTCCTCCAAAGGTCACCTTGCCACCTTCCTTAGGTTTGATTGTGAGAAACTTGGATTTGTCTCCCGTCATATGTCTTGAGCATCCACTGTCAATATATCATTTGTTAGGCTTTGACGCTCTAAGACATACCTGCAAATCACAAAGGATCAAGTTTTAGGTACCCATCTTTTCTTGGGTCCTTTGGGGTTAGATTTGACCTTGGGAACATCAGTTCCTTTCGGTACCCATTGATAATTACCGGCAAGTTTAACCTTTCTTTCTTTTCTATGAAAACAAGATGAAGTTGTATGACCCTTCTTATTGCAATAGTTACAATGTGTAAAGGGATTAGAAGAATGAACTGATTTCGTAAAATAATTCATATATGATTTTTGACCATTCTTCTTTTTGTCTTTCTTCTTGTCAAAATCTGGTCTGTAACTTATGCTTGATCTATCATTGATAAATCTTTGTTGTTTTAAAATCACATCGAGCATTTCACTTCCCTTAGTGAATTTCTCGAGTGCTTTTGTTAATTGTAAATTATTTTTCTTTAAATCAGGGCATTCATCACAGACAAGAATTTTTGGAGAAGAGAGTTTTTCAACTTACAACTCAAGAGTAGTGTTTTTCTTTTTCAAAACCAAATACTTTTCAGCAAGTTTTTCAAATTCCAATTGCACAATGTTATACTCAGCAAATAGTTCATTATAGGAAGGTTGAGATTCATATACCTCATCATTTTCAGCATGTTGCTCATCTTCTTCAGCAACTAAACATATATTCGCTTTTTCATCCTCATCCTCATTATCCTCATTGGATGAGCTATCTCCCTAGATGCTTGATACAGAAGCCTTCTTCTTATACTCACTGAACATCTTCTTTTCTTTTTCTTTGTTGTTGTTCAGCTGGAGGCACTCCGATTTGATATGACCAGGCTTTTGACACTCGTAGCAGATGATAGGCTTCTTTGACTCATGACTGGTGCTACCCTTGTGTAGTTTCTTGAAACCCTGGTCCTTCTTGTAAAATTTCTTAAATCTTCGGACCAGCATTCCTATTTCTTCATCTTCATCTACATGGTCATCTTCCTCATCTGAGTCTCTGGCTTCTCTTGCAGCTTTGAGGGCCAGTCCTTTGTTTTTCCCATGAACCTCATCAAGTCCCTTCTTGAACTTGATCTTAGCCTCATATTCAAAAAGGCTACCGAAAAGTGCAACAACAGAGGCCATAGAATCTCCTCTGGCTTCCTCGATGGCAGTGACTTTAGCTTTCCAATCTTTGTTGAGGATATTTAAAATCTTCCTCGCTTGTACTGACTGATCATACTCCTTTCCAAGAGCAGCAAGCTGATTAATCAGATGGTTGAACCTTAGTTGAAATTCACCAATTGATTCTCCAGGCTTCATACGCATGAGATCGTATTCAGTCATGAGAGTGTTGACTCGGTTTTGCTTTACACCAGCCATTCCTTCATGGGCGATCTCCAGAGCATCCCACATTGCTTTGGCAAATGGCAAATTGCAGACACGAAAATATTCTTGCTGGCTTAATGCACTTTGTAGAAGAAGTACTGCTTTACTGTTGAGAGTGACATTTCTTCTATCATTGTCATTGTAATCTTCTTCCAACTTAAGAGTTCTTACTCCATCTTCAATAGTTGTGGGCATGTAATCCCCTCTTTTGAAGACCCTCCAGAGACCCTACTCAGTAGACATTACGAAAACTTTGAATTTGGCCTTCCAGAAAGAGTAGTGTTCTCCATTAAAACCAGGAGGTTTGTTGATAGAGGCTCTATCAGGAAGAATCCCTTCCATATTGATCTTATCTCGAGATGTGAAGCTCGTTTGAGATAACCTGGCTCTGATACCAAATGAAAGTGGAGCCAAATACCCAAGAAGGGGGGTGAATTGGGTATTTTAAAAATTTTCGAGACAAACTTTGTTTTCTAATATTGAAAACAGGGTAGAACAGAGCAAGGAGAAGAAGAGCTAAACACAAGAGATTTATACTGGTTTGGTCTTAACCACTTGACCTACGTCCAGTCCCCAGACTCTCTGAGATTTCCACTATATCAAGGATTATACACTCTGCACTCAAGAAGTGATTCTCTCACTAGAACTCACTCCCCTTTACAAGTTGTAATAGATGATTCCCACAATCACCAAGTCCCTTTGACTTGTGATTCCTTACAATAAATGATAATAAAAAATAAAACTCTCTCAAAGAACAGATATAAATGAACACTGAAGCTCTTGTATCAAAAGATACTATACAAGTGAAAACTGAAAGAAATGAATGAAAACTTGAATGCAATTCGCTTTCAGTTATTGTGGTTGTTGAGAAGACTTGAATGCCACTCTATTTATACACAGAAGACATTAAATGACCGTTGCAACTTGGATTAATCCGTTGAAAGTGTTTTGCTGGGGTTAGGTGCAACTTTGGTCTTCTTCTCTCTCTATTCTCCACTTAATCCAGTTGGACAATGGCTCAGAGTTGACTCTCTGCAAATTAATCCGTTGGAGAAGAGGTTACTTGTTGTAGAAAACATTCTTTAATGCTTTGCAACCGTGTACAGATGATTTAGCTGAAACAAAGCAACTTTTCTGGAATGCATTTATTATGCTGACATGCTGCTTTTTGCTTTTGCTTAGAACTTCAATAAACTTTTGTTAAACTGTCTAAAAACTCACAAATAAAGTGGTTAAACATAGTAGGAAATATAGAAGATTAATGCTGGAAAGTATTGAGATCAAACAACAAAGTATTTTAAAATCGTTAAATTCAAATTTCCAGTTCAGCGATGGAAACTCGAGTTTGTTCATGGAAACTCGAGTTTCAACTGTGCACTTAAGACTAAACTTGAGTTTCAAACTTGAAACTCGAGTTTACTATTTCCAGAGAGCAAGGTCGAGTTTTATCTTTTGGACCATAGTTTGAGTAATTCTCAAAACTCGAGTTTTCAAACCAAAACTCGAGTTTTGGACTTTTTAGTGAAGTATGAGTGATTCATTCCAAAACATCAAAACTTGAGTTTTCTTTCAAAACTTGAGTTTTCAAAACGTTGAAAACTTTCATAGCTCTCTGTTTGGCCAAAACTCGAGTTTCCAAAGTGAAACTCGAGTTTTCACTTAATTGTGAAAACATTGAGAAATTCAAGTTAGGCCAAAACTTGAGTTTCAAAACTGAAACTCGAGTTTTCAAATCATCGTGAAAATGCATTGCTCTCTGCCTGATCAAAACTCGAGTTTTGAAATCAAAACTTGAGTTTTCATATTGTTATGAAAACTTTGAAAACTGGCAATGCTCTCGGGTTGGGTCAAAACTCAAGTTTGCAATCCAAAACTCGAGTTTTCATCTAACTATGAAAACTTAGAAAATCTACTCAAGTTGGAAACTTGAGTTTTCTCTTGAAGACTCGAGTTTTCAAAAACTAAGTGAAAATGTGAAAACTCTCTGTCAAGTCAAAACTCGAGTTTTGAAATCAAAACTCAAGTTTTCTCTTAACTTAGAGAAAACTTGGAAAATCTCAGAAGTAATTGAAAAAATGAAGTCTTGGCGCAAAAACTGAATTCAAAAACTAGAGACTCTCTGTATGGCCAAAACTCGAGTTTGCAAAACAAAACTCGAGTTTTGTCTTTAGTTGAAAAATGTCATAAGTCTCTGTAAGAGTCAAAACTCGAGTTTTCGAACTGAAACTCGAGTTTTGTCTTGAGATGAAAATTGAGTGCTCTCTGTAATGTTCAAAACTCGAGTTTCCCGAGTTTTGCTGTTGTTTTGTGAAAATGCGCATCTCTCTGTCAATGTCAAAACTCGAGTTTTGTCTTAACAGTAAATTTTTCAACTTACCAAGACAAAACTTCATTTTTGGGTTTGCAATTGTCAGTTATCATCAAAACACATAGAGAACTAACATAATTGATATAAAATGCCCAGGCATATGATGATGTCCCAACATAAGCTAATATATAAAAATAATCTCGAAGGAATATTCATGTGATACATTAGTACAGAGCTTTGTATAATTACAATTCTTCATGACAACTATATAATCTTAAACCAAGCCTTAGGTAGACTTGGGACAATGAACCTAACTTAGTTAATCAAACAATTTGGCCAGGCCGGTGTCTAGTGGAAGTCTCACCGAGTTCACAGTGACTGATTGACTAAACCACATAGACGAACCCTTTCTAGACACCAAATGGTTTGAAATAACTTAGTTAAATCCATGCCAAAAAGAATACTCTGTTGACGCTCTTCCGGCATTTGCTTTGACTGGTGCCTCTTATCAGCTTCTCCCTTCGGTGCCTTTTCACGGTTCCATCTACCGGTGCCTTCTCTGATGCTAGTTCCTTTCTCGAACCTTAGACAAATTTGAGGTCTAATACCCATCGGACCTTAGGTAACAGTTAACCTCTATAGCAGATATGACAGTATATGATAGATATTCATTACAAATCAGCATCAACCATACATAGCATACAGCAGATGTAAGGTTACAACAATACATAAGCACATAGCAGATGTAATGTCAACACAACAACAATACATAGCACACAACACATGTAAAATCTGAAACGTTTGCACTAACCAGTGCCACGACGGCCCCTCGTGTCTTCAGTGCTAGGAAAACTCAACGACATATATCAAGACTATAACCCGTATAAAGCTGAATGTATAAACAGGTGATCTAAGCCCTATAAACTTAGTCACAGTGCATGACCCAAGATCTAGTCTTGTCCATCACTTCATGAATGAATCAATCATATACAATCATATAAGATATAGGCGATTAAATTTACTAATACGTGAATATACCTTTCACTGGGTATTTGTCAAACGTCCGACCTTTGAATCCGGCCCCGGACATCCCGGACATCCTAACATATCACCATATGACTTAGAATAATATCCTAAGAATATTTCCACGTCTATTTACCTCTCTACCTTTGGTGGATTTATTATTACAACTTTGCCCTCACATTTTCTAAAAAATGCTATGCTGAATTTCTGGGCAGAATTTTCGGTTAACTTCGCAAAATCATAATTAAATCTACAAAAATCGAAACGAGGATCTGTAAAATGACTCGGAATCCTTAGGATGTCTATTTTTAATTAGAAATAATAAATTTTTCCCAGATTACACGAGTCATTCCCAGTTTTAAAGTTTTGACCATCTGCCCAAAATTTTTCCAGAAATTCGTAGCCCTACTTTGAGAATTTTTATCTTATTGTACATATCTCATTTTAACATGTTCTTGGCATATTTGAAAAGACATATATGTATAATTTACCATGAATTTTACCATAATTTTGTAACTTCATTTTCAACATAAAATATTGGCATTTTTATCACTGATTTCAGAAATCGCTAACCGATGAAATTTCGCCAGAACTTCGTTACTTTGATGTTTCTCTTCCAAAAATTTTTCTCTATAACTTTCGTCATCATTTTTTTCGAAATGAAGCTAATTTTGACCATAAAAACATGAAAATAAAATTACTCTAGAATATTTAAGATCAAAGCTATTTTTAACTATAAATTTAAGGCTTAAACTTAAAGAACTTAATTAAAAGCTAGAGCTAGAGAACTTACCAAGAACCTTGCTCCTCCTTCTCTAAGACTATTCACTCTCACTTCCACTCTCTATATTTATATTTCTAAGCTTGTTTTGGTGTGAGAAATGTGAAGACCCAATGCCCCTATTTATAGTAAAATGTTGTGGCATTTTGGTAGTTTTTCCAAACCTAATTCATCTTGAATATGAACCCTTGGATCTAAACTTAGTAAAGAAGTTTTAATCTCATCCATCCATGTCATTAGAAAACCCTAACTTAATCTCTAAGTTTTTCTTTTTGAAATTCAATTTATTTTTTATTTGAATAAAATAATATGTTTCTCTCTCCTTATCCTCTTCCATTCATAAATGACCCATGTGCCAATTATCCCATGTGTGGTTTTGTTTATTGTAAACAATTCTTGCCTCCTCTTCAATCCAACAATTTCCCCCTTCATCTATTCTTTGTTTTGCATTTCACTAAATGAAAATATATTTAGGGGTCTTCATGTAGTTTTATTTAAATCTTCTCATTGGTTTTGTAATTTTGGAACTTATGGCTTTCATTAGAAACCTCTAATTCCCTTTTTATCATTTGAAAACAATCTTCACAAATTGAGGAAAAGAGTTTGGTTATAACCTATCTCAAGCTTAGGTTATGCTTGTTAATAATAACTCCTTATATTTGATCTATGATTAGCATATCTCAAAATACAATTTATTTTGTATAGATTCTCATTTGCTTATGTCTTGAATTAATTCCATTGATTAATTTAATTGATTTATGCTCATTTTTTTCCTGTTGGTGGATGTATTGACTTTTCTGTCTCTTCTTACTAGACTCACAACACTCACAACATTTGCACACACACACATTCACAACTCCCTCTCTCATTGGTCAAAACCTTTTCTCATGGATTAAGCTTTATGTAGTTAATTTAGACCATTAGATTTTAGCTTTATTAAATCAAATCTTGACTAATATCTCAATGGTCCAATCAATTTCATGAGGATTAAGAATATTTTCTTGATTTATCATTGGCCAATTCAATTTCACAAGGATTAAGGTTAATTATTGATTTAATCACAACCATTGGACTCAATTGTGTTTGTTTAAATCCAATCTTCACCCAATTGTATTTTCTATTAGCTAATTGACTTATTAACTAATCATGAAAATTAATGTTTAATTAGGCAAGTATTATTTTACCTTCATGGGCTTAATTATGTTCAAGTATAATTAGCCCTCTTTTGATGATCCTAATTTGCCTTTAATCATCTTGAAGCATTTTACAACTAATCTCAATTAGTGCAAGTTAAATTGTTCATTCATTGTTGCTAATTTCCATTAATTTGTTTAAGTGTTTTCATAGCATTTTCTTGCTTATTTTGATTAAACAAGAATTAGGTTTTTACTATGATAATCTTTTTATGATCCCTAATTATAAATCTTAAAATTGGCCCTTGATTAATTTAATTTCAAGGAAAAATTTCCCAAAAATTATAATAACAGATTACAAATTTTTGAGACACGTAGTCACCTATTTTTTTTTATGGGTATTATTTATCAAAATATAATATTTATGATAAATATGAAGTTTAGGTTATTACAGAGATTAATTAATAGGTATTGCTCTTTATAATGACAGCATAAGGGCAAAAAACAAGGCAATTCTAAATTGAACTTTGGAATAAACATAAATGGTTAGATGTATATTTAACCAAAAAATATATATTCTACGATAGTGCAGCAATTGAACAAGATAAATAATTAAATGAATTTTAATCAGGTTATCATTGCAGGAGCTGATCTTTAACAACAACAACAACCAAAAAAAAAAAAAAAACTACCGACACTATTAGTAGTACAGTGGAATTGGGAGTAGTCTCCCCACCCCCTTGTACTGGGTTCGATCCCCCATCCCCTATCGCCTATATATCTAAAAAAAAACTTATATTTTATTATAACTAGTTTCTATTATTGTTGGATTTTTTTTTTAATAATTAGTAATATGTCACCTCAGTGTATAAAAAAATACTGTTAAACCCTTGAAGTTAAGACCTACAGTTACATGTTCTGATTTGATTTTTTAAAAGATGTATTTCACTTAAGTAACTAAATCACTGATAAAAAGATAAAATCTAAAGTTTGGAGTTGATATTCAGGGGGTGAGCGTGTATATATACAGTCCTGCTTTAAAAATTTGTTGTACGAAGAAAAGACAAGAAGGTGAGGCTTTGGGTTTTGTATTCCCTTGCATCTCCGCTTTTCCTTCTGATGATTCTTCATCTTCGACTTAGTCTTTCTTTCTGAACCATCTTGTTCATTAATTATTTCCCCTGCCTTTGTAAATGCATACTCTTGTATCGCTCAGGTGATTATGAGTAAAGAAGGAAAATATCTATCATATGAAAAATCACGTCAACGCCATCTAAATTCAACCAGTAGGTTTTCACTTGAAAGCTAGACAAAACAAATAAGAAAAAGGATTTCTGGTCTACCAAAACAAAAGCAACTGCCAAGTTAGAGGAATTAATAGAAATAATCAACATTTGCTCCCTAACTTGAGCGGGATGGGGATTGTTGAAAATATTCTATCTCTTTTCCTTGCCGTTGTGTGCCTTACATGTCTTGTTTAATTAGAGAGATGGGTGGATCACTGAGTTTGTTAATTTCCCCCCATCTTACTACTTTACCAGTCTTTAATTCAAATATTTGTTAATTGATTGAAGGATCGAAAGTAAAATTTGTTACCACCTCACTTTACCAGTCTTTTCTTTCCCATGTTAATCAACAAAACGATAAAGGACTTACATCACCCAGACTGAAAAGAAGATATAAGAGGTTAAGCTATGAAGTTTACCTGGATTGTACTGTGAGCTTAACATCCACAGTTAAATGTTAACACTTGAAAGTGATCAATGAATATGTTGAACACGATAAGTTACAAGTTCAGAGTAGGACTGTAATGTGAAAATTGGTACTTTATATTATTTTATTCTTGTAATCATGTAGTAGGGTGTATGTAATATCTTCTGTGACGAAATCTGTACAGTCCTACGCTGAACTTGTAACTTATCATAGTCAACATATTTATTGATCACTTTCCAGTGTTAACATTCCACTGTGGATGTTAAGCTCACAGTACAATCCACGTAAACTTCATAGCTTAACCTCTTATTTTCTTTTTGTTGTAAATATCACATATGGGTATGTCAAATAAAGAGTCTTTCCAATATTATAGAATATATTTAAATGAAGAGAAGCGTTTTAAGAAGTCATGTTCTTATAAATTAAAGGATTTGTGATGGTACATGAATCAACATGGTTCATGAATTTAACTGATAGTTATGACTTTCTAATTGAAGAGGTGTAATGTTTAAGAGTCACCACTTCAAAGCATAGATTCATTATGTATAAATAACATAGGTACTCTTTTTATTGAGTTACTTTATCTTCATTACTCTTTTTATTGAGTTACTTTATCTTCATTCTATCAGTTCTACCGTATTAATTTAATCAAGAACGGTCTGTTTAATCTTGGGAAGTACCTCTTCTTCTTTATTGGTGGTTGTGGAATAACTCTATAGGATAGTATTTTCAGACACGACTCAGATCATCCACTTCTTTATTCTTCCAGATTGCTCGTGATATACAACACAATTGATAGAGATAAGTTTTAATTTCGTTCTCTGCCTTGTTTTCTTTGATTTTTCACGAGTAGAAATTATTATGAGATGTGAGTTCAACAATTTGATTGGGAAAATAATTTGGAAAAGTTATTAGCATAATGTATTGGTTTGCCCTCTCTGTCCAATATGAATATTTTTTTATCTGAATATGTGTGCGTACACATGACTTTCCCGATTTGGGGCGGAAGAGATAGTTTTGCATTCTTTGATGACCACCATCGCCATTTTCTACCCATATACAATTTGCTATGATTCTGGGAGTTAGAAATATATTACTCCCTCCAGTCCTAATTATAAGAGCTAATTGACTTTTTTGGAGAGATTAAAGAAGCTAATTAAATCACTTCAAAGTATTTTTATCTTTTTCTTCAAACTTATTAGTTTGACTAATAAACTAATATATAATCTAAAAATATTTGACATATGAAATGATTAAGTAACTTATTTAGCTTCTTTAATCATTCCAAAGAAAGTCAACTAGCTCTTATAATTAGGACTCTATGTTTATTTTATTCACTATTACTGTATAGTGTGTTTGTAGAATAGAACATTACACATGTCACTATATAATTGATTATTGTTCACTATCAATAGAAATGTGCAGGCTCAAAATGTATTATTTTGAGCTGACCTAATTACTCTATTTCCTATCTCTGGGCATGTTGGTGTTAAACCAACATTAGAGTGGAGGAGAGTAAGAAAATGGAAGGAATATTAGAGTAGAGAAGTCATGAATGGAGGAGAGTGAGGAGTGTATACATATTGGTGAGAGGAAGATGGGTCTTTTTTTTTTTAATGGCCAAAAGTAGATGGGGTGTCATGCATAGATTATTTAAAATTCGCAAGTTCTTCATATAATGATAGCAACAATGATATAAATATTTTATATAATATCATGTAAATTTTCGGAAAAGAATAACTTAACTAAATTTTGGTTAGTTGCAATTTTTGTGAGAAAATCCTCCTGTTGGTATGTTGTTAAGGTATCCATATAACATGATTAAGTAGCTTTGTTTATGAGAAGATAGCTACTATATATGGAAACTATATATACTTTAATGGTTTTAAGTTAAATAGAAATATGCTCAAGTGATTAAAGACTAAAGGCTATTCATGTTATTTACATATATGTGGATGAATGCTTTGGGGATTTGACTTTTTTCACCTCAAAGATGGACTTTTCTCACTGTTTTAGGATGTTATAAGTCTTAATCTACCCTTACATGTATGTACATATGATAGGGTGATATCTGCCTAAGCCCACTAAGGAGTAATCAAGGAAAGAATAAGGTAGAAGGTAAATTGGAAGAAAGCGCAAGAGGTAATAACTTTTTTCCTTAATTCGGTCAATTATTTACTCTTTCATTTTCTTTAAGGTTCTACAAATCTCTAATCAAGAGGTAGCTATTATTTCTGACCTAGGTGAAATATGAAATCCTGTACTTTTGATTGGTGTGGTTTGGAATTTGTTGTTGTCATTAACCTTTGTCATTGAAGTTGCTGAATTTACATTTGTTACTAGTTGGATCAACTACTGCATTACTCTCACTGAACTGCTAGGTTTAAATACATTATAGTTTGCAAAGAAATTTGATTTACATTAAGTGATGCTTTCTTTCTTTTTAATTTTCACTTTTATTATCTATTTATTTATATCTATAACCTTAGTGTAACATGATGATCTTTCTTGAATCACTGAATGATATTGTATATACATCTCAAATGTTATTATTTGGACTTCATGCCCCGTCCACATGCATGTCCCCATCTTCTAGTGTACTATCCTCATTCTCTGGTTGCTTGTTGAGATCTATTTTTTGTTCACTGCATGTGTTTGTTTGCCACTTTTTTGATTAAGTGCTAATTAACTGGTATAAGCAGCTAGTTGTATTTGCCACTTAGGTCTTGTAGTTGAATTAGTTGAATTAGTTTGTGTAGGGTTGGGTTGAGGAAGCATGGAAGGCGATTGTGATAGGAGTTGGATGTATAATCGTCTAACTCCGAAAAAACGACTTACTAAAGTATTCTTGGAGGGTTTAAAAGAGTTCATCAAATTTGCTCTGGCGCACGCAACCAATTCAAGTACCTCGATCAATTGTCCGTGTGTGAAATGTAGGTGTATGCAATTTCATGATCCGAGCACGGTCAAAATCCATTTGTGTCAAAAAGGATTCATGCCAAATTATGCAAGTTCATGGGGAAGTCGGACAAACAACGAGTGGTTATTACGGAGATAGTACTCATCGATACAACTTTAATCAATATGAGTAGTTGGTTATGGATGCCGCGGGACCGTCGATCGGCCAATACTTTGATCCCGTTACTCATGCTGAACCGTCATACATGGGAGAGGAGACCGATGCACATACCCAACCAGCAAACATGGGAGAGGATCCTAATCCGGAAGCTGAGAGGTTCTATAAAATGCTTCAAGATGCACAACGTCCTTTATGGGAAGGTTATGAACACATTGAAAATAGTGAATATTCATCACTATCGGCTACCCTAGCAACACTAAGCTTGAAGACTGATCACAATATGAGTTATAGGAATAACAATGAAATGATGCAGATCATGAGTAAGATTGTTCCCAATGACAATAATTTGCCAAAAAAATTTTACCAAGCAAAGAAAAAGGTGAAAGAGCTTGGGCTCGGATGTGAAAAAATCCATTGCTGCCCCAGAGGATGTATGCTCTATTACAAGGATGATGCTGAGCGAACTACATGTAAATTCTGTGCACATGAGAGGTACAAAGTTGTGAGGAATTGAAGAAAAACGACCTTTAAAGCATTGAGCAAGATGCACTACTTTCCTCTCGTGCCCAGACTTCAGAGATTGTATTCATCACAAAAAACAACTGCTCACATGAGATGGCACCAGGAGCATTGCAGGGATGAAAAATTTGTGACACATCCCTCCGATGCCGAAGCTTGGCTGAAATTTGTCGAGGCAAATCCTTTGTTTGCAGGCGATCCCCGTAATGTCCATCTTGGTTTATGTTCGGATGAGTTCGCTCCTTTCAACCAGACAGGCAGTAATTATTCTTGTTGGCCTATGATTGTGACTCCGTACAACCTCCCACCTTCCATGTGCATGAGAAGAGAATTTTTGTTCCTCAATGCGTTAATCCCTGGGTCATCCAACCCAAAAAAGAAAATAGATGTATATCTCAGGCCTTTAATAGACGAGTTGAAGATGTTGTGGAGTGAAGGGGTTCTTACTTATGATGTATCATTGAGCCAGAATTTCATCATGCGGGCTGCCTTAATGTGGACGATAAATGATTTCCCTGCATATGGGATGTTGAGTGGATGGCAAACTTCGGGGAAGCTTTCATCTCTGGTATGTCTCGAACAGAACGTGGGTTATAGCTTGAAATATAGTCACAAAGTCTGTTGGTTTGACAGGCACCGACGATTCTTGCCTATTGACATCCGTTTAGGAATAATAGAAAAGACTTCAAGCGAAATGTGGTCGAACACGTAGATCAACCTCGTCGTTTAAGTGGCCAAGAAATATGGGAAAGGGTCAAGTACATTCAAAGTGTTGAAGAGGGAGTCGCTTCCAGCTCACCAGAGGGATATGGTGTTGAGCATCATTGGAACAAATGCAGCATCTTTTGAGAGCTACCATATTGGAAAGATCAATTGTTAAGACACAACCTCGATGTCATGCATATTGAGAGGAATGTGTTTTGTAATATTCTGCACACCGTAATGGACACCAAGGGTAAGACGAAGGATACAGTCAACGCAAGACTTGACATAGAACATATTTGCAAAAGGCCTGTTTTGCATTTGATCAAGAATACCGCCAACCGAATTTCCAAACCTAAAGCGCCTTACACATTGAACAAAGAGCAGAATTTACAATTGTTGCAATGGGTTAAAGGTGTGAGACTACCGGACGGTTATGCATCAAACTTTAAGAGATGTGTCAACATGAACGAGGTGAAGTTAGTCGGGATGAAGAGTCATGATTGTCATGTTTTCTTTCAGAGATTGTTGCCGTAGGCCTTCAAAGCACTACTGAAGCATATATTGAGTATTCTGACAGAATTTTCCTTGCTCTTCAGAACAATTTGTGCTTCTGAGCTTAATTTTGATAAGTTACGACAATTGGAGGAGAGCGTGCCAATAATGCTATGTAAGTTAGAGATGGTGTTTCCTCCTAGCTTCTTTGACTCAATGGAACATTTGCCTATTCACTTGGCGTACGAAGCAAGGGTAGGAGGTCCACAACAATATATGTGGATGTATCCGTTTGAAAGGTAATATATATATAGAAAAATTTGTCTGTGATTAATTGAAACACACACATTACGCTTTAGGTTATGAATACCCTCTGATTGTCCATTGTAGGTTTTTACACACACTTAAGAAGAAGATAAAAAATCCAAGGTACGTTGAAGGATGTATCGCTGAAGCTTTTCTAGTCGAAGAGGCCACTAAATTTGCCTCATACTATTATCCCCTTGAAGTTATATCAAGATGGAGAGTGGTACCTCGTAACGATAATGGCGGTGAACCGAGTGGTCATATATCAATATTTAACTATCCTGGCCGAGTCGTGCGAAAACATTGTAGGTCAACTCTAGAAGGAATAGATAAAAAAATAGTGGAGTGGTACATTTTAAACAACTGTGACGAGGCCGCCAAATACTTAAAGTAAGATTTCCTCTTTTGTTACTGTTACGGTAAAAATTAAAGTATTAATTTCATTTCCTTTTTGTTACAGTGACTTCTCTAATTCGGTCCGTTCGACAAATCCTGAGATGTCGGATTTAGATGTTTATCAATTCATGAACGCTGAGTTTTTTAAATGGTTACGATCCTACTTCGTGCACAACCCCGATGCTCCCCAACATGTTGTGTGGAGTTTATCTTACGGGGCTGCAACAACTGTTACCCGGATCAAAAAATATGTAATCAATGGATATCGGTTTGCAACTGTTGAAGCGGACAAGGATACAGAATGTTGCAATTATGGTGTATGTTGTCGAGGTGGCCAAGCTGACGGAGTCGAGTGCGACTACTACGAGATATTAATTTACATAATTCAGCTGAATTACAAGTGAGACAATTCGATGACTCTATTTAAATGTGAGTGGTTTGATAACACTCCGCGTGGGACAAAAGTGGACAAATATGGAAATGTTGAAATCCACTGGTCAAGGAGATATACAGTTAGTTATGACCCATTCATTCTTGCTCAACAGGCGCAACAGGTTTGTAATACCCCAAAAATTGTTATTTCTCATAAATACAATATTTTGATAAATGACACCTATTTAAAATAGGTGAATATGTGGTCTCAAATTTTGAGGTACATTTAATCTATTTTTTAGGAAATCCTTATTTAGGATTAAGGTGACCAGTGATTAAATTTTCTTAGGAATCATAAGATACCATTAAAAAAAAAAAGCAAATAATTCCCAAATTAACTTAGGGCTCTTGTATGATCAAAAAGGGTAAGAAAGAGTTATGGAAATACAAAAATAAAATTGGAGGAATGGAATATCCTAAAATTCATATTCATTAATATATATATATATTTTGGCAAATAATACCTATTAAAAAGAGGAGAATATGTTGGGCAAATTTCCTCTAGAGTTTAAATAGGGCAAAGTCCAATTTTAAAAATTACATGATGGATCATAAACTAGTATAAAATGCCCTAAAGTCTCAAAAACTAAGAATAATCCTAATTTAATCATAAGAGATAATTAAATGGCCTAAAAATGCAAAAACTAATTAGGAGAAATTACTAACAACTAAGCAAAAATTTTTATAACTTATTAAGGGATTAAATCTTCTAATAACCTTTAAATAATGCTTAGTTCATATTTAATTCATAAAAGGCCATAAAGAATTACCAAAAAACTTGAACAATTAAAGGGCAAATATCAACAATTAATGAACAATTAAATTACACTAATAAACTATTTAAAAAATTATTTACATGTAATATTAATAATCATCAATTAGAGGTGTATTGAACTAATTAAAAATCAAAGGCCAACAAGGGGATGAGATTATCATAAAATGGATTAACAATAGTCATAAATTATCCTAAGAACCAATAACACAATAATCAAGGGGCAATTAAGTATTGGATTAAGATGATAATTAAATTCTAATCAAGCTTTGAAAAGTCAACAAAATCAACTATGATCCAAGGGTCAAGATTTAACCACATAAAGCCAATCTAAGGGCTTAAATAAATTATAAAGCTTAATCCTTGTGAAATTGGATTAGCCAATGATAAATCAAGAAAATGTTCTTAATCCTCATAAAATTCATTGGACCAATAAGGGGTTAACAAAAATTAAAGGTTTGGATTAAATCTAGTAGAGTTAAATCCAAAGGCTTAAATTAATTCTCATAAAACACAATCCATGTGAACCCACATTAACCAATGGGAGATTTTCTTCAAAAGATCATGAGATAGATAAAAAAACAAATTAAAAAATAAATTAAGGGGGAGGGGGACGGTTTTTATTATGGAAAAAGGAAGAAGTGAATTATTTATCACATGCAAAGATGAGTCACAAGCTAACCATTAAGACAAGAAAACTTTAGAGGCTTTGAGTTTAATGCTCTTCATGTGGTGGAAGAGGATAAGATGATGCATGTGATGATGTCATTGTTGTGTATGTGTGTGTATGCTATTGTTGTGCATATGTGTGTGTCTAGTATGAAGAAGGAAAAGAAAGTCAAGGAGATGACCAATAGGAATTTGGATAAATTGCACAATTAGGATAATTCAAGAAACTAATTCTATACACAAATAAATGAAAATCTATACAAACTAAATTGTATCTTAAAATCCATGAACTAAGTATTAAAACTAAGTTAAGAGCAATAACAAGCATAAATCAAGCATGGAAACAAGTATAACCAAAGTCATTTCCTTAATTGTTGAGGATTGAAACCAATAGCAAAGTTAGGCAATTTTAGTCTCAAAATGAAGCTAAAAATTTCTAGAATTCAAATCCAATGAGCAATTGAGCATACAACTTCATTAGGATCCCCAATTATATTTAGAGAAAAGAAAAGCCAAGAAGAGAAAGAGGAGAGAATTGTAACCTAGAAGCCAAGAGTTGAGGTCACTAATGACCTCATCAAGGAGGTGAATCACTAGCCTAACATGCATGAATCACTACTCTAGGTAAGAAATGAGTCATGACTCTAAAAGTGAGTCATAAACCTATGTGATGAGTCATGTAGATGACTCATAAAGTAAAAGAAGAAGCTAGAAGCAAGGGGGGGCGGTTTTTCCTTGGTGGAGGGTGAGGATGAGTGTTTCAAACTCCCAACTTGATCCTATGGCCAAGAATTAAGATGAGGTAGGTTTTAGTTATTTACCTAATTTGCCACACCACTCTCCTATAAATAGGAGCCTTGTCTTCCCTCATTCTTCACACCAAATCAAACTCCAAGAGTTGATTTCTAAGAGAAGAGTGAAGCAAGAAGGAGGAGGAAGTTCTTCAAGAGGTAAGCAAGCTTTTCATTTCTAGTCTTTGGCTTTTGTAGTTCTTTAGTTTTAATCTTAAATTCTTAGATAGAAGTAGATTAGATCTTAAATATTCTAGAATAATTTTAGAATCATGTTTTTATGGTTAAAATCATCTTTTTTATTGCGAAAAATTGATGAAGAGGAGGTTTTAGCAAAATTTCCGGAAGAGAGACTCCGAAGTAATGAAGTTCTGGCGAAATTTCATCTGTTCTGAAATTTCTGAATCAGTCATAAAAATGCTTATATTTCATGTTGAAAATGATGTTGAAAAATTCTGGGAAAATTCATGGTCAAACTAGACATATAGGGCTTTCTAAATATGTAAATATCATGTCCAAATGATTTCTGTATAGTGAGATAAAAATCCTCAAAGTTAGGCTACGAATTTCTGGGAAAATTCTGGGCAGAGGCTCAAAACTTAAAAACTGGGAATGAACCGTGTAATCTAGGAAAAAAATATTATTTTTCCTTGAAAATAGACATCCTAAGTGTTATGGACCGGTCCAATAGGCCCAAGTCCAGACCCCGGCCCAACTGCGCCTATAAGGGATCCGCGCTATATTTGGAAAGGATCCGAGATCCCCTATATTTAGGGGCTCATTAATAGGAGATCCTCCGACAATCATGGCACCAGCCAATCAGCCCTGAAGGGCTCAATCATGGATATCGCCCATCAATAGGGAGATACGGGCACCAAGCTCCTCTATAAATAGAAGGAAACCCTAAACAGGTGCACACGTTCTATCTTATGCTCTTGTTACTTTCTGCCACACAGAGCACACACCCCACTCCCCTGGCTACGTGCCTTCAAGTTTGTTGCGAACTACGTGGACTTTGATCCCTTCGAGGGTACGTAGGCTCTAGGCTTGACACCCTAGTCAAGTCCAATCTCTGTGTTCTTCATACAGAACATTGGCGCCGACCGTGGGGAACCGTAAACTTCAATCCCCGTGACTACTAATGGTGAGCACTAGAAGCCACAGCAGAAATCCCCAACAGGTGGGAGGAGACCCACAAGCCAGCCGCCCGCTGCCAGACCAGCCGCCGGCACCACCTCGGAGAGGAAGCACCCCAGAAGGACATGTTACTGATACGGTGACTTCCTCCCCGGACAGGGAGCAGCCGCTCCATGACGAGCAGCCGCGGCATGAAGACCGGCATCCAGAAGAAGCACTCGCGCCATCTCCAACGCGTGATGTCCGAGCAGTTGATGCCGACGTCCGCATGATGAGGAGGACTCAGGAATCGTTCATGCGACGCCTGGAGAACAAGGAAAAACACGACGACCTGCAGAGGTGGGCTGACTTCGAAGCTATCGGAAAGATGATCCAAGAAGCGCTCGAGAATGACCGCCGCGTAAGAGGCCGCCACAGGGGTCGCGGTCATACAAGGAGAGCCTCGGCAGGCGACAGCAGCTCCTCGAGCAACTCTGAGCCGAGGAACCCACGCCGCGACGACGGCGAACCGAGGCGGCGCCCGATTGCAGACCACGGCGGACCACGGTCCCCGGGAGACAGAGGAAACCACGGTGCCGGTCCTAACCGCACCAATCGGCATGAAAGGGAATACCGTGATCGAGAAGAAACCCGCGCTGAGGAAAGAACTCCCCGGCCTCGCCACGGATCGCCTCGGGAATATCGGGTGACGTACCTATCAGAGACGGGAAGATCCCCGTTCTCGAGGGAGGCGGCAACAGCCCGTTTCCCAAAACGCTTTGATTTAAGCAGCCTGCCGAAATACGATGGGAGCCAAGACCCCCGGAACCACTTGGTTACCTTTGAGAAGCTCATGTGGGTCCGACAGATCAGCGGTCCGGTCATTCAGCGCCTGTTTGCGGCTACTTTGGACGGGCCGGCACACAGGTGGCTGACATCTCTTCCGGACAACTCTATCCGAGACTATGAAGACCTCGGACGAAAATTCGAGCTGCACTTCGCCACCAGCAAAAAGCAGCCGAAGACTACGTTCACCTTGAGCAAAGTACGTCAGAAGAAGGGTGAGGCCTTGCAGAAGTATCTGGATCGGTTCCGAGACGTGGCCATGCAAGTACGGTCATTGCCCGAGGATGTCCACGTACACTGCCTGGTAAATGGACTGGATCCAGCATCCCGGCTGGCTCGTCACCTATGCAAGAATCCAGCGTACACCTTGACCGAATTCTATACCGAGGCGAAGAAGTACCTGGAAATGGAGCAGATGGAGGCGGCCAATGCCGATGAACTTGAACGAACTAGGAAGAGCCCGCCCAGCGACGAGGAACGCCCGAGAAGGACGAAGACCGACCCGAGATAGCGCAGCCGGGACGGCCGGACAAAGTCTGACCGGGCCGACCAGAAGACCAAGTACGACAGTTACACCCCGCTGAACGTCCCTCGGTCCCAGGTATGGAAGGAGGTAGCCCAGACCGAGATGAAGCGGGTGGACAGGCCAAAGCCGATCAGAGGACGCTCCAACACGGACCGTTCCAAGTTCTGCAAGTTCCACGACTGCAACGGCCACACCACCGACGAGTGCTATGACCTCCGCAACGCAATCGAGAAGTTCGTAAGGGATGGGAAACTGCGTCAGTACGTGATCAAGACTCAGGGAAGGACGAACGGGAAACGCAACGACCGCGCCCGCTCCAGAAGTCCGCCCAAGGAATCCCGAACTCCGGGAAAAAAGCAGAAGGCGGCCTCGGACGACGAATTTCCCGACGTCGATTTCCAGTGCAACGTCGTCAGCGGAGGATTTAGGGGAGGAGGAGACACAATAAGCCAGCGAAAGAAATATCTCCGCGAGGTATTGACCGTCCGAGACCCCCCTAAATTCAAGGAAGACCCAAAGAAGCCTCGGCCGCCTGCCCTAACCTTCACGGATGAAGAATTGGAAGACGTCATACCTGGACATCTGGACGGACTGGTAATCACCGGAACCCTGATAAACTGTCGTGTTAAAAGAATTTTTGTGGATGCAGGAAGTTCAGCGGACATCATAAGTTGGGATGCCTACAAAAGGATGCACCTCGACAAAGAGGACCTTAAGCCTTGCAAAACCACCTTGGTGGGTTTCAATGGCGAGCAATCCTTCCCAAAAGGCTACATCGACCTCCGGTTAACTCTGGGCACCAAAGAAGCCTTCAAATTGGAGCGGGTACGATTCGTAGTCGCTGATTTCCGGTCCCCTTACAACATCATCCTGGGCCGGCCAACGATCCACAACTGGGATATACTAGTATCCACCAAGCACCAGAAGCTAAAGATGGTCAATAGTAAAAACCAGATAGTCGTGGTCTCTGGAGACCAGAAAGAGTCGAGACAGTGCTACTACGAAGCTCTCCGGGTCGAGGAAGGAGGAGCATCGTCTCCACCCCGGCTCGGATCTAATGAGCAAGTAGCTGAAGCCGCCTCAGGTGGACGCCCGCGGCAGCAAGTCAACATGGTCGAGTTGGACCTCCGGGAGCCGGACAATCCGAGGCCCGAACCAGAGGGAGAGCTGGAGGAGATAATGCTAGGCGAGGACCCATCCAAAACTGCCAAAATTGGCCGTAATATGGACCACGGCCTGAGAGACCTCATGATACGCTTTTTAAGGCAGAACCGTGACGTCTTCGCATGGACCTCGGCCGAGGTGCCCGGCATTGACCCCCACTTCTGCTGTCACAAGCTCGGCATATGGCCGGGGTCTAGACCCGTGACACAGAAGAAGAGGAACATCGCGGACAATAGGCAGAAGGCCCTGGAGGACCACATTGAGGAACTCCTAGCGGCCGGCTTCATTCGGGAGGTACAATACACCACTTGGCTCTCCAACGTAGTCATGGTCCTCAAGCCCAGCGGCAAATGGAGAGTATGCGTCGATTACTCCAACCTCAACAAAGCCTGTCCTAAGGATTCCTACCCGATGCCCAACATTGATAAGCTCGTGGACAACTCGGCCGGGTACCAACTCCTCTCCTTCATGGATGCCTACTCCGGCTATAACCAGATCGCCATGCATCCCGAGGACCAAGAAAAGACCGCCTTTATAACTGATAAGGCGAATTATTGCTACAACGTCATGCCCTTTGGACTGAAGAATGCCGGGGCCACCTACCAAAGGATGATGAACCGAGTTTTCGAGGATCAGATCGGGCGTAACATAGAAGTCTACATAGACGACATGATCGTCAAGTCAAAACTCCCAGAAGATCACATCCGGGACCTAGAACAGACGTTTGAGAAGTTAAGAAGACATCGAATCAGGTTGAACCCGGCCAAGTGCGCCTTCGGGGTCCCAGCAGGGAAATTCCTAGGCTTCATGTTAACGAACCGGGGAATAGAGGCCAACCCGGACAAATGCAAAGCCGTGCTCGACATGCGGCCTCCGGGGTCTAAAAAGGAGGTACAGCAGCTAACGGGCCGACTAGCCGCATTGACGCGCTTCTTGCCGAAGTTGGCCGAGAAAGCCCTACCTCTTTTCAAGCTGCTAAAGAAAGAAACCAGGGGCGGATGGAGCCCGGACTGTGACGCAGCATTCGAAGAAATTAAGAGATGTTTGGCATCCCCTCCGGTGCTCACGAAGCCGGACCCAGGAGAGACCTTATTCCTCTACCTGTCAATCGGCAATGAAGCCGTGAGCGCCGCCCTAGTAAGGGAGTCCGAGGCAGGACAGACACCAATATACTTCACCAGTAGGGCCTTGCAAAGCTCTGAAATCAGGTACCAGAAGCTGGAGAAGGTAGCTTTCGCTCTACTCACAGCCGCAAGAAGACTCCGGTCGTATTTCCAGGGACACCGGATTGTCGTACGAACCAGCCAGCCGATCCGGCAAATTCTGCATAAACCGGACCTGGCAGGGAGGATGACCAATTGGGCCATAGAGTTATCAGAGTTTGACATCGCTTTCGAAGCCCGGCAGGCGATCAAGTCCCAGGCACTCGCAGACTTCATTAGGGAACTCACCCCGGCCATAGTCAGTGACGGGACGTGGAAGGTCTATGTGGATGGATCATCCAACGCAAAGGGCAGCGGTGCAGGAGTCATCGTGGAAAGCCCACAGGGAGTAGCCACCGAACACTCCCTCCAGTTAGAATTCCAGACCTCTAACAACCAGGCCGAATATGAGGCCCTACTGGCCGGACTACTCCAGGCAAAGGATAATGGCGCCCAGCGAGTAAAGGTCTTAACCGACTCGCAGCTCGTCGCGGCTCAGATAAACGGCACCTACCAGGCGAAGGGCCCGCTCATGGCAAAGTACCTAAATAAAGCCAAAGAGCTGATGACCGAATTCGAGGAGGTCACAGTGTCCCATATCCCGAGAGAAGAGAACGCAAGAGCCGACATCCTCTCTAAGCTGGCAAGCACTAAGGGTCCGGACAACCATAGGACCGTGATACAACAGAACCTGACCGAGCCTAGCTGCATCATGGCCATTTTTGGAGGGGCCGACTGGAGAAAGCCTATTGAAGACTACCTCGAGAGGGGAATTATCCCCACCGACCCGACAGACGCAAAAAAGTTGATCAGAGAAGCTGCCCTCTATGCTATGGTCGATGACCAACTATACAGGAAGGGACTCCATTGCCCAATGATGCGATGCCTTGGAGATTCCGAAGCCAAATATGTGCTGGCCGAGCTACACGAAGGCGCTAACGGCCACCACATGGGGGGCAAGGCATTAGCCCGGAAAGCGTTGCGCGCCGGCTACTACTGGCCCACTATGAGTCAGGACGCCATGGAGAAGGCCAAGACGTGCGACAGTTGCCAGAAGCACGCCAGGGTCATATGGCCACCACCCGCTGAACTTAAAGGAATGCCAGCCCCATGGCCCTTCTACAAGTGGGGCATGGACATCCTCAGACCATTTAGGCCGGCGCAAGGGCAGTGTAGATGGCTCATCGTCGCAGTCGACTACTTCACTAAATGGATCGAAGCAGAGCCACTCGCCACGATAATGTCGGCCAGAGTGATGAAATTCTTCAGGCACAACATCGTCTCTCGTTTCGGCATACCAGCCGAGGTCGTCACGGACAATGGGACCCAATTCATGGACCATCGTTTCCACGCACTAATGTCCGACTTGGACATTAAGCAGCACTTCTCGTCCGTCGAACACCCCCAGACCAATGGCCAGGCTGAAGCCGCCAATAAAGTCGTCCTGGACGGACTAAAGAGGCGAATGTTGCAAGCCGAGACCAACTGGACCGAGCAGCTCCACAGTGTCCTCTGGGGATACCGCACGAGCGTACAGTCTTCGACTCAAGAAACCCCGTATAGGCTGACCTATGGATGTGAGGCAATGATCCCGGTAGAAATCGGACAGCCATCCTGGAGAAAGGTGAGAGCCGGGCAGGAGGGGCAGGGATCGAATGACGACGCCTTGAAGACTGACTTGGACCTCATTGATGAAATCCGGGTTACAGCACACTGTCGGGAACTAGCCGCCAAGCAGCTACTCGCGGCTAAGTACAACAGAAAGGTCAGACCCCGGTCTTTCAACCGAGGCAACCTAGTACTCCAACGGGCCGACATAGGCAACAAGAATGCCAAGGACGGGAAGCTGGCGGCAAACTGGGAAGGGCCCTACCGGATTAAGGAAAAGCTCGACGGAGGAGCATACATCCTCGAGACGTTGGCACGAAAGCCAATCAAAAGGACATGGAATGCCGACAAGCTAAAGATCTACTATAGCTAGACTCTTTTTCGGCAGTGTTTGTCTGCTTTTACGATTCTTCCTTTCCTCGCATTTGTTTTCCTTGAGTTTTGAGTCCAAGTTATGTCATTTCTGATCGTGATACTTTGTAAGGTCCCGTAGGGCTATTTCTTTTCATCAATAAAGGATCCCACTGGGAATATTTACCAATACGTACAAAGCTTAAGCATAAAGCCTGAGCCGCTTAGCTCGGCCAAAGGCAACAAGGTCGAGGCAATGAAGCCCGGCTAAGAAACCAAAAGCTGGGGTTACTAACCCCGGCACCGGTAGACGGCCCCGAGGTCACAAACCCGGCCAGAACCAAAAACATCTAGATGTACAAAAACCGGCCGTCGTACTCCGACAGGCATTGGTTAGAGCTCGGCAAAGGAATCGAACACGGCCCTTTGCGAAATTGACGCGTCAACGCTTGCCCGGCTAAGCAAGCAGCCTGCCATGCCGACCCTGATCAGGTCAAAATGTCCGACTCCAGGCAGACGAAGCCTCGGTTTGACACGTGGTAGTCCCGCCCTTACGCCGGTACAACTTGATCCAACTAGAAGAAAGTTGGAGCTCGGCTACTTGAAAGCCGGGCCGAGGCAGTATGGTTAGTTATGCCTGACGAGGCTGAAACAAGACAGCCTTGCCCCAACCTCCCACACACTAAGTGTGGTAGAGAAACAACGGCCTGTACATATGCAGCCGACAAACACTAAAGCTTGGGCAAAAGAACGATAAAATTATCCATTGCCTAAGTTATCTACACGGCCCGTACCCACCCGGCCGACCGACTCTTAAGCTCAGACAAAAGGATTGCAAAATCCATTGTCTAGAGCATCCAGACGGCCTGCAACCATACAGCCGAAAGAACACCCAAACTTAGACAAAAGAGAGATAAGCTCACCCATTGTCTAAGTTATCCAAACGCCCACACGGCCGACTGACGAAAAAGGATGATATGAAGTTAAATCGTTCATTGTCGAATCCAGACAAAAGTGAAGGTAAAAATTAAAACAAGTACAGATCGCGGCACAAGGCAAGAAAAATATTGTCATTAATTGTTCAAGTCTGTACAAGAATGGCACCAAGGCCAGAATACTTCAAAGTTACAAGGGCACCAACGCCCCAAAAGGAACAACAACAACAAAAACAAAGCTAGAGCTGGGGGTCAGGTCCGACGTCGGCATTCTTCGCTTCGAGGCCCACAGTATCGGCGGCGTCTTCCACCTCATCCTCGGCAAGATCCTCGGCAGCTGGCGGCTCAAATGGAAGGAAGGACCCGTCTTCCAGCACAAAGGCGCGATGGTCGTACCCATCTACCTTGAGCTCGGCCCCAGGATTGAAATGCCGGATTTGGAGAAGAGCCTGCTTAAAGCACGCCTCGGCGGTCTGTACCAGGGCATCAGAAAGCTCCTGGGAAGTCTCCTTCTCTGCCGCGACGGCCTTCTCGAGCGCCTCCTTCTCAGCGGCCAGAGTAGCGAGCTGCTCCTCCAAAGCCTTGGCCGCAGCCAGGCTCTCAGACATCTCTTGTCGCGCCCGAGCACACTCCTCGGCCACCGAGTCAGCACGCTCCCGAGACAGCTGAAGCTCTCGGTCAGCCTTCACCGCCGAGGTCTTGGCGGCATCCCGTTCCGCCCTGGCCGCATCCCGCTCAGCCTGAGCCTCAGTCAGCTCAGCCTTCGCCGCCCCCAGCCCGGCCCAAGCCTCATCACGCTCCGCCCAGGCCGCAATTAGCTCGTCCTCAGAGGAACTGGCCCTCGCTCTGACTTCGGCCAGTTCCTTCTTCAGTTCCGCAGCAGCCGCAGCCTGGGGCTTCAGTTTGGCCTCCACTTTCTTCAGCCTAACAACCTCGCCCTCCGCCCGAGCATAAAGGTTCCGGACCATCCTCAAAGCCTGAAGATAGCCCACTGACCTAATAAGCTCCTTCTGGGCCACCTGTAAACGGTCCTCGGCATCAGGGGATAAAGCGCGGCCGCCCTCCAGAAAGTGCCGGGGTGGTAGGAAAGCCACGTCAACCTCCGGGACCACCCCGTTGTCCCACAAAAAGCTGCGGGGCAGAACCGAGGAAGGCCCGGTTGGCAGAGGTGGAGGAGGGGGAAGGTGCACTGGAGAAGACGATGGTGACGGCGAGCCAGCAGGAGAAAACAGACGGTCAATCTCCTCATCAGTTATGACAAGGTCCTTCCCCTTGGGACTCGGAGATACGGCGACAACTTCTCCCCGCTCAGAAGCTGAGGCTTCAACGACCGAGAAGGGACCAGCAGCAACAGTGACCTCTTGACTCCCCTGAGCTGGAATCTCCACCACAGGGGCCGACTTGGGAGCCGCGGCCAAAGAAGGAACCTCGGCAATAGGACCCTTCGTCTTCTTCGAAGCCGGTGCAGCAGAAGTACCGGCGTCAGCTGAAGCCGCCCTCTTCTTCTGGCGACTGGAAGGAGCAGCGGCGGCACGCGACAGCCGGGTATACAGCGGCAGGGCGTCCATAGCTCTAGCTGCAAACAAAGGCAAACAGAGTAGGTCAAAACCACTAAATTCAACAGACCAATACTGAAACAAAAACAATACACTGCTAAAAACCCTACAGGCAGGAGGCAGCGGCTCGGCAGATATATAGAAGCCAGCCGGCTGCACACTGATCTCGGCCACCAAAGCCTCAATCCGGGGCACTGCAGAAGCTGATTCCGGAAGAAGACTTTTGCGCGGCACTTGAAAGGATAGGGCTTTGGCTTTATAATGGCCCTCCTCCCAGTACAAAGGGAAGCAACCGATCTCTTCCAGGAACCACGGCTCCTCTCCTGGTACGGCCTCAACCTTGAAAAACGCCCCCTTGAAACGCTTGAAGGAATCAGAAAAGGGCGTCATCAGCTTGCGCTCCGGATTAAGCCGTAGGGACACCAACCCCCTAAGTTTGTCACCCCCCTTCGGCGAGCTAGGGGTAAAAGGCCCGAAGAAGTAAAAGAAAAGGTTGGACGAGCAAGCTAGGGGAGGCGAGAAATGGCTACAAAGCCTCTCGAAGGCCACAAGATAGGCCCACCCGTTCGGATGGAGTTGGGACGGGGCGAGACGAAGATGCCGCAACGCCTCCATCTGGAAGGGGGAGAAAGGAAGAGAAACCTGGACCCGAGTCAAGTAGTCCCGGTAAAAGAAGAAAAAGTCCGGCTGACCCTCGGACCGAGCAGCACATATAGGCTCCTCAGGCCCCGGACGCCTAAGGACGCATCCGGGCACGGCCGGGACCTCCAGCCGTGCTATGTCTACCTCCGACATCAGCGACGTTGTGGCCAGCACGTCGTGTGATACCCAGCCGTATCGGCGAATCAGGGCTTCGGACGGACTGGGTGAGTCCGAACCACCAGCCTCCAAACGCTTTTTTGAAGATCTCGACTTGGGAGCCATAAATAAGCCTATATGAAAATAAACAAAGCCGGTGTTAGCAAAGAAGCAGAAATACCTGGCACAGGCATAACAGCAGGTACTAAAGAAGGCTGACTAGGACGAATAGGGACACGAGAGGGAACAGCCGGAACAGACCAATGCCGGCAGGAGCCCAGGATAGATGAGGCCTCGGCATCTCCATCTCCTGCCATTAACACGGAAGCCTCCGCCAGGCAGTCCCAACAGGGGCCCACGTAACCCTCGGGAGCTGACGACCGGCAAGCAGTAGAGGGACCCTCGTAAAAATTCAGCGGTCGAGCCATCACCACCGGGGATTGGGAACTGGAAGAGGAACCCACCAGGGCCCCACCAGGCGATTCGTGAGGAAGAGCGGTTGCAAGCGCCCGGAAGGGTGAGCGTGGAATTGAAACAGAAACCCTTCCCGAGGACGGGCGAGCCCCACCTCGCCCCGGACGCACGACGCCACCTCGGCGCGAAGGATCCAGGATTCCCGAAGCAGGTGGTTCACCCCCGAGAACCCAGTAAGTAGCCCGCGGGAGACGCGCACGAAGGAGCATTTCCTCCTCCGGCGTCAAGGAAGCTGCAGAACTAGGAATACCTCTACCCCTCACCATGGTCAGAAACCTAAAGCGCTAAGAACGGTGTTTAAGGAAACGATGGGACGAATTTCGGGTACACTGATCCTAAGGAAACCCAGGAAACCCAGAAGGAGGGAAGAGCGATGACACAAACGTCAATCAACGAAAAATAAACGGTAAAAGAAAAGGAAATACCGAACAAAATGACAGAAAAGTGGCACAATACCTGTTATGTGAAAGAGGAAGGAACTAGAACGCTGGAAGACGGCGAAAGTTCCGGGCACAAAGAATCCCCTCTGAAGCTCTAGAGAAACCAGAGAGTAGTCTGAGCGAGAAAATGTAATAGCGGGAAAAGTGGAAAAGAAGCGCAGAGAAGGCTATTTAAACCGAAATCCTAACACAAGAAGGGTACAACGGTATTTTCCCATGCAGGCGCGTTGAGATTGGCGCAGCACGACGCCAGCGCCATAAATGCGCATTGGCCTCGAGAGACGAAAAGGCGTGACGGTTGCAGATTCCCTCCACTAAGGATCTGACAGCTGTAAAACCACAGTGACGGTTCACGTAGGGGGAAAACCGAAGCGTACGAAGAATTCCAAAAGGCAAGAGAACGCTTGGGGACCCGGATAGGATAAAAACCGCCCGGACACAAGCAAACCCGACGTTCTGGGCAGGACGAGAACCGATTGAGCCGACCGCAGTCCCAAGCCGAGCTAAGGGCCATGGCATCCGAAGGCCGACCCAGTCCGAGTAGGAGGACCTCGGCCATAACGGGCCCGGGGCACTAGGCATCTCGGCCGTCCAGAAGCCTGAACGACCAAGCTGGGGGGCAACTGTTACGGACCGGTCCAATAGGCCCAAGTCCAGACCCCGGCCCAACTGCGCCTATAAGGGATCCGCGCTATATTTGGAAAGGATCCGAGATCCCCTATATTTAGGGGCTCATTAATAGGAGATCCTCCGACAATCATGGCACCAGCCAATCAGCCCTGAAGGGCTCAATCATGGATATCGCCCATCAATAGGGAGATATGGGCACCAAGCTCCTCTATAAATAGAAGGAAACCCTAAACAGGTGCACACGTTCTATCTTATGCTCTTGTTACTTTCTGCCACACAGAGCACACACCCCACTCCCCTGGCTACGTGCCTTCAAGTTTGTTGCGAACTACGTGGACTTTGATCCCTTCGAGGGTACGTAGGCTCTAGGCTTGACACCCTAGTCAAGTCCAATCTCTGTGTTCTTCATACAGAACACTAAGTATTCCATGGAATTTTATGGATCCTCGTTTTGATTTTTCTAGAATTAGTTATGATTTTCCAAAGTTAGGCAAAAATCTGTCCAAAAATTCTGGACCAGCATTTTTAAGAATTAAGGGTGATAAGTTGAGAAATAATCCTACCAAGGGTAAAAAGGGTCATTAGTGACTAGGATATCTTTTGGAATATTAATTGTGAGTTAATAAATGCGATATTACCATTATAGGGTAAAGGTGGTCACGGTCCAAACGACAGCGTACTGATATCGCCGACGAAGGTATGGACGCGTACTGTAACACGAAATCTGATGCTTATTATACATTTGTATGTGGTAGATATGCTCATAGACTGTGACTCTGCTTTAAAAATTATTTGAATATATATACAGCTATATACGGGTTACAGTCTTGGTAATGCCGTTTGAGTTTTCCTAGCGCGCTGAGGACACGATAGGCCATCGTGGCACTGGTGAAAAGTGCAGACTGGATTGATATGAATATGGGATGAGAATGGAATAATATGGATATATGATGGTTATGTTTTTATCTTTGAGAAATGAATATTGAATATAAATATTGTTGTTTTTATCATGAAAATCTGTCATACATAACTATACATAAGCATGAGGTTAACCGTTACTTGAGGTTCAATGGGAATTGAACCTCAGCTCTTACCATAGCTTCAGGATCCGAAGGAGCTAGGACCAAGAGCAGGGATATGCAGCATGCGTGACGACACGGGCAGAGGACGAGTTCCTTTATTTAGATACTGTATTCGAATAGTTGTACCACTGTATGTATAAGTACCCAGACTCAACAGCAGGGAATATATATATCAGATACTCACTCTTTTAAACCATTCCGATGCTCTACTCTGATTAAACTATTTTAAACTCTGATCAAATATTTTGGAAACGGATTTCGAAAATGAGGATGTTACAAGGTTTATTATACATCATACCCTACATCCCGCCAAGGGTGGATGGGAGTTATCAAAACCAAAGCACGAAACATTATACCTAAGTCGAAAAAGTCAGAAACAAATGACGATATGACCAAGGTTGTCAAACTCATGAGTCTATGCAAACTCGTGAGAATGATGTAAACTCGTATCGTAAACTCAAATCGGTAAACTCGTAAGAGTTTGCTTTTATCATTAAACATATATTAATAGTGTATAATTAAATAATTATAATATAAGAATAACAACAATTTGATTTAAATATATTTTAAATCCAAATAATTAAAATTAAATATATCAACATTCATAATTTATTATACCTAATAAAGAAATTTCTTTAAAATTCATATATAAAGTTGTTGAAGATGACAAAATTGAAAAAAATTAACACAATTTTGTAAGCTACAAACGTAAAAACGGTAAATTCGGTCTGTAAACTCGTGAGTTTATATGAGTTTACAGTTGACACGAGTTTGCTAGAGACTTGACTCGATTTAGTAAGGTAGAAACGTAAAAACGGTAAAATCGGAGAGTTAACTCACGAGTTTGACAACAATGGATATGACTGAACCGTTCCAAGCTGATGTGGAACGTGGACTTGCTGTAAGTGTTGCCGATGACGATCTAGCAACCAATCTCTTTGATTCCACTGCGGAGTTAGAGCTGATTCCTATCAATATTGATGATGAGGAATCAGATGATGATGAGGCACAAGAGGTATACTCTACTAGTGAATCTGAATTCGACGACTATGAGACATCGGAGGAAGGTGTGCAGGTAGAGGTCGAAGAACAGGATTCGTCCTATTGATTTGAGTTAGTTTTTTTTTTATATACTAGATACTCTATTACTTCGCCAGTCTCATTTTGAGTAAATTTCTTATACTTTTATATATACTGATATAATGTTTATAAGTGTTCAGAGATGGAGCATCGAGGAGGGCGTTCAGGTACTGGACGTAGTAGTGGTAGCTCTCGGCCCTATCCTATTAGGGGGGTAGGGCGATACCATCTACCTCTTCCATAGGCAGAGGGGTTGGCTCTTCCCCAGAGATGCCGTGATTTACTCTTTCATCTTCACCATCTACTACCGACTCTGTTTTGGGTTGTAGAGGTAGAGGTGTGCCTGTCTCTCCGAGTGATCCACAGCAAGGAGCCGAGCAGGTTGAGTTTACGATTTTTGACTAATTTACATATATTTTGTTTTTTATAAGCATCTATGTTCTAACATTTTCAATACTTCTTCCTTGGAAAGTAGACTGCGTCGCCTCAGAGTCAGGTGGGGGATGCTAGTTCCTCCGGCACACCAGCTTGGGGAACATTTGATCCAAGTACAGGGAAGATGTGGATTCGTCCTGTCGGTGGCACCGAGTAAGTAATGTAAAGTTACTAGTAATAAGATTTTTTACCTTTAGCTTGTATGATAATATTTGTAACATTTTCTTTGTTTTCAGGTTTCAGCCTAATAAGCCGGTCAAGAAATTCATAAAGGATCAAATGTTCCGTAATTTCACTCAGCCTTGGGCCAAGTGGAGAGAGATTCCTCAGGCTGACCGGGACACTTGGTTCAAGGAATTCTTAGTAAGTTGTGTGATTTATGGTTATTAATTTCTTCTCAGCAAAATACAAATTGATTAACTACTTTTATACTTTGGAGAACTAATTGTTTATTATTGTTTTTCAGGGAGAGTTTAGTTGGTTACCGGTTGATTTGGTAGATTTAAAAAGAGCTTATAACTTCAGGGCCAGCAAGTGGATGTCTGATAGATTTTATAAATTGAGAGAGGAAAGGGGAAAGAAAAATTGGATTCAAGATGAGATTGCAGCTCAGTTATTGGAAAGATGGGCCACCGATGAGAAATTTATAAAGTAAAGTGAACAAAATAAGTTAAATAGGGCCCATATGGATGGACCGTCATATGCTGGCGGCCGCATTCCATTTAGTGAGCATAAGAGAAAAATTGTAAGTATACGTTATTTTCTATTTTAGCTTTCAATATTTTATACTTTGAAGTAATTAATTGACGGTTATCAATTTTTGTTATTTCTCTTTTAATTGACGCTTATCAATTTGTGTTTGCAGGCAGACAAAGGGGAAGTTCCTACAGATTCAATTCATTGGGCTGTCTTTGAGTGGACCCACTCCAAGGAGATTGAAGGTGGGAGGCATTGGATTAACGCCAAGTCCCAACAATGCGCAGTGAGATATTAACTAGATTTATTAGTTGTTTAAAACAGTAACATTTATTTCATTTTACATGTCTTATTTGTGGGATATTATTGTGTGTTTGTAGGAGACTTATCAGCAGCTGACGCAAGAGAGAGACTCGCAGATTGAGAACGACCTGACGTCCTCTTATTATGATAACGAGAGTCTTTTCATTCAGGCTGCAGGAGGATTTGACAAGAAGGGGAGAGTCTTCGGGATGGGTGCCTTTGCCAGCGAACTGAAGTCTTCTACGAAACGCTCATCAGGAAGTATTGGAGGTGTTGCTCCAGGTAGACGTAATACTTTTGCTACCAATCGCAAACCATTATTCCCTCGTCCATTTAAATGAAGTACAAAAAATAAACTGACTTCGTAATGTTGGTTTTGTAGATGATAAGAGGGTGAAGACATTAGAAGCGAAGTGAAGGAGCAAGAAGCGCAGGTGAAGGAGCAAGGAAAGATGATTATAGAGTTGCGAGAACTTCTCCACTCCCTTTTGAAGGACAAGGGTACGAGGCCGCCTCCTGATGGTGATGGCGATATCGATGGTGATCCTGACCAGACTGCTGCAGTTTAGACTTTTTTTTAGTTTATTTTGGTTGAAACATTATACTTTGTAATACTTTTATTTCTATGTAAACTCTGATGCTTGTTACAATATATTTTTATCATATATAAGTCTTTTTATTTTCTAATTTTTAATATTTTTTTATGAAATTAGTTAAAT
Source organism: Acacia crassicarpa (assembly GCA_034222035.1). NCBI lineage: Eukaryota > Viridiplantae > Streptophyta > Magnoliopsida > Fabales > Fabaceae > Acacia > Acacia crassicarpa. The sequence goes on from JAWXYG010000011.1 coordinate 40,026,717, forward strand.
TTTTAAAATCATTTTATTTTTTAAAAAAATTAATTGGGATCTGTGAGGGAAACATCTTCCCTCGCAAAATTGAAACATTTTGCGAGGGACTAGAATCCCTTGCAAAATGTTGGATTTTGTGAGGGAGTAGCATTCCCTCGCAAATATAAAAATTTTGCGAGGGACCAAGATCCCTCGCAAAATACAAAACTTTGCGAGGGAATCCTATTCCCTCGCAAAATTCAATCATTTTGCGATAGACTAGCATCCCTCGCAAAAAGTTGGATTTTGCGAGGGAGTAGCATTCCCTCACAAATATAAAAATTTTGCGAGGGACCAAGATCCCTCGCAAAATCCAAAACTTTGCGAGAGAATCCAATTCCCTCGCAAAATTTGAAATTTGCGAGGGATTAGTTCCCTCGCAAAAATTTCAAATTTGCGAGGGATAATGTTCCCTCACAAAATCTTGAGATTTTGCGAGGGAACTTATTCCCTTGCAAAATCTAAAATTTTGAGAGGGATTCCTTTTTCCCTCGCAAATCTTGAAATTTGTGAGGGAAAATGGTTCCGCCATAAAATCCAAATTTTGCGATGGAAATATGCATTTTTGCGATGGAAAATTGGTTTGCGTGGACGATTTTTGCGACGGAATTTTTTCCGCCGCAAATCAGTTTTGCGATGGAAATTTGCTCTTTTGCGAGGGAAAAATTCCGCCGCGAAAAACTATTTTTTTGGTAGTGGGGTGTTCATGATGCAGGAGAAGAAATTTATAATATGCTTTTTATGTTTTATGTGAGTTATTTGTTAAGATAGTTTGTTTTGGATTATAAATTAATGATTGTAATTATTTATTGGATGATTCGTATTGTAATTTACTAATTATATTTCTTTAAAAAAGCAGAGATAAAATAGTTAAAATTTTGGAATAGTAATTTTCGTGCTCTGCGGGCCGGCCCTGGTCCTGGTGCTCTCGGGCCGGGCTTTGAAAAACAGGTGTTTTTCTTACTCCGGGCCCTAGAGGGCCGGCCCTGTATGTTAGGCCCTGACCCTTCACGGGCCGGCCTCGAAGGGCTGGGCTGGCTTTGATTCCCAGCTCTAACCACATGTGAATGTTCCATTGACACCCAAAATGGGTTTTAAAATTTTACAATTAATTTAATATATCAAAATATGGACCTTAATATGTCAACTTCTCTTTCCAATGTAGTAGTAAAAACTAAGTCAATCATCGAAAATTGTACGTGTCATGTCTAATTCAGAGAAATCGTTTGAGGTATAAATTAATCTGAATTTCCAATTCTAAGAAAAGACTGTGGTTTTATTATTTGTGATTGAATTAATTGAATTATATATATAATTAATAAACTGAATAAGAATATTGAAAGCTTTTTGTAATATAAACCATACCGTGGCTCCAGAAGGGCAATTTCCGCGGAGTTCTTGCAAGCCCACAAGGAAGTGCCTTGACCGTCAAGCAAACCGCCATGAACCGACACTCCGTCGACATTCTCGAACATGATCCAGTTGCTGTTGTCATTTCCGTGATAGTTGGACGGAGCCACTAAGGTGCCGTCGATGGTAACGGTGATAGCCTTATTTCTACACTCTCCACCGACAAAGACAACTTTTCCGAGCAAGAACCTCCCGGTCGGCACGTAAATTGTGGCTGGTTGAGCTCAACTGCAAGCTTTCTGCCATGCACTTAGGAAATCCTTGGCGCAGTCGGTCTTGCCGTCAGGCTTGGCTCCGAAACTGACGACATTGTAGTTAGCGCCAGTGGAGGCGGCGGAGTTAGAGGAAGAGGACGTGAGGATGGTAAAGAGGACAATGAGGACTGGTCGAAGAAGATAATGGAGAATTGAGATCGTCATTTCTGGGAATTTCAGTTTCAGAAAGAGAGGGAGAGAGAGAGAGAGAGGAAGGAGGTGTGTGTTAGTGGAGAAGAAGGAGGAGGAAGTTAGAGCAGTTTGGGGGGTATTTATACACTACGTACGTGGTTGGGTAATTAACAAGGTGGGTGCTAATATAACAAAATACTTTACGAAGTCGATGTACCTGAAAAAATGCTACATATTGCTTGATTCATATTCTTAACACTTTCCTTCTATGGAAGAACATTTATTTAGAGTCAAGTAAGAAAAATTATTTAGAGATAACGTGTTTTAAAATAATTTATATGAAATTTTTAGCATCGTTTTTCATTTTATTGGCTTCATCATCCTCTCTTCATAAAAAAAAAAATAGAAGTTATATTGTTTACATTATTACATATTTATCTTATATAATTAAATTTAATCAATTTTTTATCTACACAATTAGATTATTATATATTAGAAATATATAAAATAAAAAAAATAAAATTCTTTAAAAATTAATTAGGAAATAAAGGCTCTCATATATGTTTTAAAAATTCTTTGCCTTCGGAATTTGTAATAACTTCTGTGGCTGGCAGATATTTTAAAACTTTTACATATCAACATTTTTTTTAAGAATAATATGATATTTTATTATTAACCTATAAAAAAATAATTGTTCACAGCGCTGAATCTAATTTTCGTGCATGCATATTGAAGAATATAGTTATTTGTTCTACAAAGTTAGATCGTTTTTTGAAAAATAAAAATTTTTTGGTAGTTATCAATTTGAATCAGAGGGGCTAGTATAGAATTCTGATAGAATGTAGGGATCAAAAGTATAATTACACCTAAACTTTTGACCAAAAAAAGATTCCTAAACCAAAATTAAAAAAAGAAAACGTAAAGAAGAGCCGCGCCGAACTGTGGAATTGGGAGTGTCATCTAATAACCTTCAAACCGAAGAGTGCGGCTTTCATGTGATTGCTTGGTTAAAAATTTAATTATTTTCGAGGTTTTTATAATTATAAAAATATTAACGATTAAATTACGCAATTTTTTATTTTCAGTTAGGTAAAATAATGTTTTAAATTAAATAATATTATTTTTTAAAAATTATTTAATTATCCTTTCCATGAGACAGTAAGATTGTTTATTCACCATCAGTAAAGATTAATCTTTCTTAATATTCTAAAACCGAGAGGGTGGATGTATCAGGGTCCAAATGACCATAACATCGAAGTCATTGGGACCTTGATCTATCCTATCTTACAAGCTAGAAACCCAGAAAGTTTGAAAAACTGAAAATTAGTATACTGAAAAGTACTAGGAAACACATACATTAATGAGAAGCTACTCAAATCCAGTGGACAATCCGAGCCATTTCGGGACTTATCTCTTGCCCACGCTCAAGAACACTTTAGGATTCAAGCATCTTCCCAATCAAGGCATACAATACTGGCATATTCAGTATCCTGATTTTTAGTACTCTCTCATACAGGATCATAATCTAGATTCTATTCTGATGCACAGGATCCTCATGGAGAGGCAAGTGCAGAGCATACTTAGAATCTATGATGCAGATAATACTAACATACTAAGAACTAGGGCTTTCGGAAATAGAAAGAGAGATTTAGAAGGAAGCCATATAAGAAACACACTGGAAATTTTATTGATTCTACCCTCTCCCCCTACAACTGAAGATGAGGCCTACTTATATCGAAGTGCAGGGCCGAAACAAGCCAAAACAAATCATAAAACACACTAGTAAAAGTAGTGGACGGAAATAAAAGCAACAGACAGCAGTACATGATAGTATAGACAACACTACATCATGCCTGAAAAGTAGGAGACACGTAATATACATTTTAAACACATGGGCTGAAACTGGGAACTGGTTGGAAACTGGCTGCCGACAGTGTTCACGGGGATCCCTTACAAATCGGTTCATGACTTGGAGAGAGATTGTTGTTGTCACTGTCACTGTCATAATAATTGTTCTGGATGTAGCTAAGTGGATCAAAATCACTGTAATAAGGATCTGGGCCTACTGGATCATCATCTGCACTTTGAGCTCGTGGCTGTGTGCAGTGGGCTGGAAAATGAGACAAGCTTGGAGGTGAAAGAGATAATTGCGTGAAATGGTCCTCACAATCATCTTCATAAGGGTCTTGAGAGTCTTGGAGAATATTTCCCTGAGAGTCAAGGGGAAATCCTGGCGCCTATGAGGAGGTGGCACGGTAGGATGACACATAGTGAGGTTCTGGTTGGTACAACTCATCATATGCATATGCCTTTTCTTTACTGGGTATAGGGCAAAGAATAGTACAATCTTTTGAGACACATCTGTAGTAGTTGGCAAGAATGAGTCCAAGTTCCTTCCAGTGTTCCAGGTTTGGTTGGACCCAATCAATAGATTAAGGCCAAAGCTGGGCATTGGTCTTTAGTTCCACACCATCTGATTTCTGTGCATGATAAGACCTGCTAAGGAAAAACACACAAGAAAATCTTTTTTGTTTTGCTTTTTTGACAAACCAAAGACCATGTTTTTCAATAACATTAAATAGAGATCCTCTCCAAACATGAAGAGGGGCAAAGAGAGTGAGGAGCTTAACAAGAGCTAAGTCTGCATTATGGATATCACAGATGTGATGCTAGACAGGGAGTGGAGCAAGGGCAATGGAGCTGGTATGAAGAATGGTCTTTGACTAGACATACCAGAGGAGTTCATCATGTATAGGACCTTGAATGAACGGGACAATGGTGTATGGGCAGATAGAACTGAAATGCTGAACTTTTGGGATGAGATCAGTTTTATTGAAGAAAAGATGGAGCCAAGAGTAGAGGTTCTCATTGGCATATTTCTGAAAGTCTGTGAAGGAGTGGAGATTTGAATTGGGAGGAAGGATAGTTGCTTTGCTGTAGAAAGGCATAGTGGCAGAAGGATGGTTTTCTGAAATGGCAAGGATATTGAGGATTTGTGGGTGAGGAGGTGGAGTCTTTTGTGGTCTAGAAAGGAAATCTGTAAGGATGTTTTGTGGTCCTTTGAGATGTTTAACAGAGAATTTATAGCGTGAGAACCAATCCTTCCACCGGAGTAGCTGGGCATCTGGCAGTTACTTCTTCTTTTGGTCGAGCATCTTTGGAAAAGATGTGTTGTCCATTTCTACTGTAAAGTGGTAGGGGCTCAGATGAAAACTAAATTTTTCAATGCCTCGCTTGACAGCAAGGATTTCTTTATAGGTAGCATGATAGTGTTTCTCTGAGTCTTTGAATTATCCACTTGCATGTCCACAGTAATGTCGTATTCCATTTACTTCTTCAAGAAGTATTGCACCCCAATAATCTCCACTAGTATCAGTCTGTAAAATCCTTTGTCCTTGATCTGGGATTTTTAATGGTGGAGGATTTTGAGCAATTCTTTTGAGGGTAATTATGGCCTCTGTCTGTACTTGTGACCACGGTGGTGGATTCTTTTTCAACATTTTGTATAGGTGGCTGGTGTGATGGGACAATTGAGGGATAAAGTCTCTCAGAAAACTAACAATTCCAAGGAACTGTTGGATCTGTTTGTAGGAGAGATTATCATCAGGAAACTTTAGTAATTCTTGGGCAATGTGTGGACCTGGGCTGTATTTACCATCCTTGAAGTGCATTCCAAGGAAATCAACTTCTCTGATTCCAATATCACTCTTTTTAGAAGAGAGCATGATGCCATGCTGAGCCACTATCTGATAAAACTGGGCCAAAAGCAATTGATGTTCTTCTTCAGTTGCTGAGAATAGTAGAATGTCATCAATGTAAATGAGAGCATTGTCGATAATGGGCTCAAATATTTTGATCATAGCCTTCTGAAACAGTGAAGGAGCTACTTTTAATCCAAATGGCATTACAGTCCATTGGTACTGAGCATTGGGAATGCAGAACGCTGTCTTGAGCCGATCTTGTGGATCAATTCCTAGTTGCCAAAAACCTACTTTAAGATCAAACTTTGAGAAAACATGGGCCGAGCCTTTTAACTGAGCAAACAGTGCTGTAGGCTTAGGAAGAGGAAATTTGTCATCTTGGAGAAAATGATTAAGAGGCTTATAATCAATGACAAGTCTCTTCTTTCCTCTTTTGATCTCAGATCTTTTTTCAACATAAAATGCTTGACAAGCCCATTCAGATTTGGTTGGCTCTATAAGACCTTGCTTGAGTAGTGCAGCACATTCTTCTCGAGCTAGCTTCAAATCATCAGGGTTCATTCCAGGATGGGAAGATTTTGTGGGATTAATATCCTCATTCCTTTTGAAAGGAAGGCTAATGAAGAAATCTTGATTTTTCCATAATGGAGGAGGATGTGGAAACTGATCATGGCTATCAGCACAATATTGTAACAACTGGTCTTTCACATCTGAATATTGTGGTGGTGCATTCTGCAATTCATAAAGGGACGGAATTTCTGTCCAAGGGCTGAAATTGGATTTCCATCTGATTCCATTGGGAAGTATTGTTAAATTCTTGGTATGGTAGAAAGCACCAAAACCAAGAAGGATATCTTTTCCGGGAAGTTCACTTCCTAGTACCTTGATCTTTAAGGTACATTCTGGGAAGACTTTTATGCTGATCTTTCCTCTAGTAATCAAATCAATTTTAAATATTTTTCCATAAGCAGTTAAAAAGTACTGGTTATGAGGTACCCACTCTTCAGGAGGAAGAATATGAGGTTTTATCACTGTGTGAGATGAACCTGTATCAATAAAGGCAATTGCAGTAATGGGTTTTGAATATTTTTCTGATAGAACTTGGACTTGAATATTTGGCAATGGTGTCTTCATGTTGACGTCTGGATTAAAATTCAAGGAACCAAGGCAACCAATAGATGAAGTTTGGGGAGAAGCCTGCTGTATAAGATTGATAACTCCTGGGGAATAATCCTCTTCTTCTGATTGGTAATCTTCTACAGATTCAGAAAAAGATGAGTCTGTTGATTCTTCATAAGCAGAGATGACATATCGGGTTTCATCATTCTGTTCATCTTGCTCTTCAATATAATCTTCAATGTTTGCTGCATTGTTTGAAATCATCAGAATCTTTTGGAGCTTCTGCATCATCTTAACATCTCCTTTTGTTTTATTAGGACAATTTTTTGCAAAATGTCCTGGCTTTCTGGAAATGAAGCATCTGAAACCTTTAGAGAAAGGTTTTCTAGATTTAAAAAATCTAGGCCTTCTTCTGAATTTTGACCATCGAGATTTGCGGTAAGGCTTCTGGACAGATTGAGAATAATGGCGATAATGGGACTTCTTCTTGGGAGGGAAGTTACAATCCCTGTGATCTTTGCATTTGATCTTCAAATAAGGTTTCTTGCTGGCAGGTTTGAACTTGTGAGCCTTCTTCTGCATATCCTTGAAAAACTTATGTTGTTCACAGAGTTTATCAAGGGCATTGAGGGCAAGTTGATACAATTCTCCTATAGAGATGTCGGTCATATCTCTCTGAAGAGCATTAATACTTCGATTCAGTTCTGCTTGAAGTTCATCAGGAAGAGAGGCAATAAAAGTATGTCGTAGGTTTACATCATTACCACCATTCAACATGTGGTATTTCTTCATCATTCTATGATAATGAGTTTGGAGATCTTTTCTATTTAGGGAACAACATTTCATTTCAAAGAATTCTTGCTTTTCCCTTTTTCTGATAATGTTGTGATCGCCAATAAACTCTTTATGGATAACACCAAGAAGAAGAGCAGGATCTTCAACTTGGACTGCTTGAAGTTTTTGATAAGGGGAAAGATTCTGAAACCATGCTCTTAGGGTACCAGTGAATCTTGAGACAAATTCTTGCAGTGCCTGTCTGAAGGGTATTTGGTTTGTAGTGATCTGCAAAGCTATCTAGGCACTAAATTCTTCAAGGCGGAATCTCCATTCATCATAAGGAATGTTGTCAAAAGTGAACCATGGACCACTGGTAGGCTTATGATCACGATTTTGTCCTTGAAATTGATCTTTAGGTTATTCAACATATGACTCATCAATATCTTCATCTTCACCAGGTCTAACCATAGCAATTCTAGAAATATCAGCTATTTCAGCTTCAGAGCTACTATCAGAGTTAGACTCAGAAAAACTGTCTGATTGTGATTCTTCTGGATCAGATGAATCCTGTAAAGGGGCAAACTGGTTTGAACTTTGTAGAATGCCTATATGAGGAGGATCAATAGGTGGTGTAGTAAGTGTGGTGGTTTGTGAGGAAGATGTGGTTACAGTGACAGACGAATAGGTTGTTGGTTGGGTAGGTTGAGTAGGCTGGGAAGAGGTTACCACTAGTGGTGAACTGGAGGATGGTTCATTGATGCGGATTCCTTTAGATCTTGAATAAGATCCTGGGTCACTGGTGCGGTAAGGATTAAAATATGGTGGTCTGGGTCTGGGATAGGTGAAATGGGGTTTAGGTTAGGGTTTGTCTTGAGGTGGTAACTTTGGTGGTGACAATTGAGCAAACAGTGGATAGTTGACTTTGAACTGCTTGCTATAGTCTGCCTCTTCTGGATAGGCTGTGGGGGACGATGGAAATAGAGGAGTTGGAATGGTTGAGAATAAGGGATAGGGCTCATAGATAGCCTGAGACTGCTTTTTGGCTATATCGAATTCTATTCTCTTCAGATCCTGCTGAATAGCTTGGAGTTCAATCTCCTTTTGCTTAAATTGAGAACCCATGTATCCCCATTTGATAAGTGCCTGTAATTCTGCATCCAGCTTAACAGCTTGCTGTTTCTGGTAAAGATACAAACTCTTTACTTCTTCAGACATCTGATCAAGCTGATACGCGAAGCCTTCTGTTTTAGTTATCAGAGAATCAAGCTTGGAATCAATCTTTAACAAAGTATGGTTTTGACAAACAGCATTTTTAGTTTGCCAATTTAGAACTTCTTCAGCTTGTGAGGATTGGAAGTTTCCCTGAGCATCAACTGTGCTGGGACTAGCATACGGCTTGGATAAGATTGTTTTAGCTTGATCAACCCTTCTTTCAAGGGGAGGAAATTCTTGTTCATAAAGATTAAGCATAGCAATACAAGGGACAGATTGAGGAGCAGCTGGAGGTGATGATTCCTCAAAGGGTTCTGGCGGAGTCTTTGAAACATCATCTGGAAAATATCTTTCAACAAGGTCATGATGACCTGTTTCTAGCATCAATTCAACAAGAGACATTTCTTTTGAAGATTTTTTTGGAGGAGGAGGCAGTTGCCAACGACGTGTGGTTCGTCGCGAAGAGACTGGGACTGAGTATGACGGGCCATGATTATCATCACCATCAAATTTCTTGTGGTTGTGAGATCTACAAGGAGATCTGAGAGTGGACTTGTTTCTTAGAACCTGCTTATGGGCATACTTGCAAGGATATAATCCTTGTTCATCATCTGAATCTTCCCACCATTCAGGAGTATCACACTCACATTCTGGAGCACACATTCCTGATCCTGGAACATCCCAGAAGAAATGGCCATTAATATGTGAGACATAACAGGGCTTGGCGTCTTGATTTATCCAAGCAATTGGAGGGTCTTTTCTGGAGGGTGTGTAGGCCGGTTGAAGGGACAAGAGTCTTCCATGAGGATGTGGATTTGATGGTCCAGAAGTACTGGGTCTAGTAAAAGTGGTTTTTGATACGCCATTTCCAAGGTTTTCAACCATTGGAGGAGTAGAGGTATGGACATCAGGTTGTTTTTCATGGAAAAGCTTCTCATAGTTGCTGATCCATTCCATAGGCATGATTTGGGCAAGTTCATCCTTTGGAATCTGCCGGGGGATCTGGATGATGGATGTTTCATCTGCTCTATTAGATATAGCAACAAGAGCATCTGTGGTGGAATTGTGAAGTTCAAGGTCATAAGCATGATTCTGCAGACGATAAACAATCTGGTGGTGTAGTGTAGCCATGATGGCTAGGGAGTCTTGCTCAGCTCCGGTGATTTGAATCTGGACCTTTAGCCTTCTAGGGAGAGTTTTGTCATCAAGGCTAACATTGTAGTCTGGTTGGATAGTGAGGATAACACTGCCATTGCTAAGAGTGATAAGAAGAGCACCAATAAGAGCATGAGAATAGTTCTTATAGGTAAAGTCTAGAAGAGCCACTTTAGCAGTAACAGGAAGTCCTTTCCTACCATGGAGAGTGAGAGCTAAACGAACAGAACCAAAATGGAGATGGGTATATCCTTCTGATTTCCATTTTTCAATGAGATCTGGAGAAATCTCAATGGTAGAGTATTTTTCTTGCAGAGTAGCAGGAAGTGTACATTGTTCAAGTCTAGTCGACTGAACAATTTCTTTGACGTCTGGCCTTCTTGTTCTGATTAATGATCTAACAGAATTCGTAAAAGAGTTGGATCGATGATAATAACTGTATGGACTGAGAAGTGGTAGATTAGTAGTTCCAGAGAGTCGATCAGTATGATGGGTAACTTCAATAAGGTTTTTGATTTTGCTGGCTAAGGTTCTTTTCATAGCAGGAGAGAGATTTCTGGGAACAAAGGGGGTAATAAGAGAAGAAGAATTAGAGGTGGATGGTCTAGGAGTTTCACTCATGTTTGGGATTTATTTCTTACTCACCTTCTAAGTATTTTAGTACTATCTACAAATTCATTCTGGCTCAATTAAATTTATTTCAATTATTGAATATGTATGGTATGTGACATTCGTCAATCGTCAACGTGTGTGAGATCAATTGAAATTTAGAAGAATTGTTTTCGCATAACGTCATTGGCAAAAAAAAGAGGGAGGGGGGGTCCTCAACCAAATTTTAAAAAGGTCTCTTTTTTTACCTGAAGTTTTAAAAAGGTCATCGAAGGTTAACCAAAAGGTTATTTATGAAATATTGAAAATTAAAGAAATTCTAATTGTCGCTAATATGTCAAGTTTTGTGAGTAAAATAAATAGCTAATAACCATACAACTATAAAGGGTTATTGTAAAAAAAAAAAAAAATCGAGTTTTAAAAATATAAGAGGATTATATGCGTTTGATCCAAAAATCTAAGGAATTTATGTGTGATCAACCTCATAATAATGATATTTAAAAGTAATTTCTTATTACACTACTAGAAAATGCTAAAATAACGACGGAATTTGTGACGAAAAAAAATCCATCGCAATTTGTGACGGATTTGTTTTTCCGTCGCAAAATTTTGCAACAGATTTTAAAATTCGTCGCAATTTGCGACGAAAAAACAAATTCGTCGCAAAAATATTGCGACGAAATTTAAAATCTGTAACAAAAAAACTCCAAAAAAAAATTCTAGCGGGAAAAAGCCCGCTAATTTGCGATGGAAAAACAAATTCGTCACAAAAAGTAATTTATTTATTTATTTTTTTTTGCAACGGAACTCATTTTACGTTGCAAATCAAAAATGTTGCGACGGAATTGTGGTTCTGTCGCAAAAAGAATTGCTTTTGCGACGGAAATTGATTTCCATCGCAAAAAGCGACATTTTGCGATGGATTATTTTTCTGTCGCAAAATCTTTTTGAGTCCTAATTTTGGGACATTTCCCTCGTCTACCACACACATATTTCCTTGAAGTCCTTCTTGTTCTCCCACCTCGTCGCTCCTCCTCTCCCTTCCGGCCACCGCCATTCGTTGTTCCAGTTGCCACCGCCGCTCCTCCTTCCGGTTGCCTCCCCCTTCCGGTCACCGCCACTGCCATTTTCCAAGTTTGTTTGAATTTTTTTTAACACTATTTGGAAATATCTGTGTAGGCAAAGTTTTTCTTCGAGTTCCTCTCTAATCTTCAACTCACACTTGGTAGGAATTATCTTAACTTTGCTTTTTAATTTTTCTATTGTTAATATTAGGGTCATTATAATATATTTTTTTCCAATTTCTGAGAAAAGTCATTTAAGTTCATACACAATAATTATTGTTAGTTCATTATTCGTTGCTTAAGGACTTAATTATTAATTACTTGATTAATTAAGTTGTGTGTGACTTTGAATTCGATCATTCTTAACTATTTTCTTTTAGAGATTCCAGTTACGAGGGGTGACTATCTACAAATTTACCTAGAAAGAGATATTGGGTTCCAGATGTTGCAGTTTATATATTATGCTTCCTTTAGTTGTATTTAATTTGATTATTCCTTTGTAATCATAATGAATTAATAAAGCTTTTCCATTTCATTCTTGTAGCTCGTTTTCTGTATATTTTTTGGCGCACGATTACCAGTAATTGCTCAACAAAACGTGTATATATCAAATTTTCACCTGAAATCAAACTTAATTGTTCGTGTTATACAGTTAATGGATATATTATGTTTGGAATGTTATTTTTGAAAAAAAATATATTAAAGGACTACAGAAGGATTTGGCCACCAAAAGAGAGAAACAACTATACTATAATTTTTCAAACAAAATTAAAACAAAAAAAATAAAGCAGAATTAAAAAAATAAAATAAGAAATTTCAAAAAACATTTTTTAAAAAAATTGAAATTTGCGACGAATTTTTAAATCCGTTGCAAATTTTGATATTTGCGACGAATTCAAAATCCATCGCAAATTTGAAAATTTGCGACAGACTTCAGAATCCGTCGCAAATTGCGATGGAAATTTGAAATCCGTCGCAATTGCCACTCGTTTTTTGCGACACAAAAGCAATTTGTGACGGAAAAACTTGTTTTTGCGACGGATTTTTTCCGTCGCAAAAACCCCTTTTTTTTTTTGTACTGTTAGAAAATATCATTGATTATTGTATTTAAGGCTTAATTACCCTTAAATAATAATAATTTTCTGCATGTTAGTGGTAGGTCCAAAAAAGGACACTGGTTTTTTAGATATACACTTGTGACTTTTTTTTTTTTTTTTTTATACTTAAAGATATACACTTATGTTGGTGTAATTATATGCTAATTGATATCAGAAATGTAATCCCACAATAAGAATGACATGTATTAGGTTTATCAGAATGACGAGTCATTATTTCACCATAGATCAAACAAAATAATTTAACATAAGATATTATTCGCTCGAATATTCCAAGTTTATTCAGGTGACCAATTGTATGTGGAAAAAGGAATGTATTAATGAAATATGTGCAACTGAGTTTATACATTGAGTTTATCACTTTTATATTTGGGTTTATTGTTTGTCATGTCACTTAACATAAGATTATGTTAAATCACCTAAAACTACGTCATTTTGGAAGTTCATAAATTCTCCTAACTCCAAAACAACATCGTTTTGGGAATTAGGGGAATTAATGATGGGTATTTTAGTATTTTTGTTTTTGTATTTATTACACGAATTTAACTAAAACACTCTTCATTAATTCCCTTAACTCTTAAAACGATGTCGTTTTGGAATTGAGCTCCTAAAACAACATAGTTTTGAGGTGGCTTACATAACCTTATGTTAAGTGATATGACAAACAATAAACCCTTTATATCTTCTATCTTATGATAGCTTTAAATATATGAACTTCATATAAATTTTTGATTGAGTATGATAAATTATGAATATTGATGAATTTAATTTCAATTATTTAAAATTAAAATAAATTTGTCATTTTATATTTTTATTATTTACTTAATTATATGTTTTCAAATTATTATCATTTGTAGATTTTGATAACCAATGGCTTACTTTTACCTTTCTTAATTAATTTTAAGGTTGTTAATTTTAGATTAAAGTAAAAATATATACACACACATATACATTGAAAAGTTAAATACCTAGATGGGAACCAGAAGCCCCTAGCCCCTAAGCCCCATCTTTTTTTTTTTTTTTGATAACATAATTCTTAGAAAGGAGTTGGGTTCACCTACGATTCAAGGGCAAGGCAAAATCTCCATTCCTCCTAGGTGATACCGATGTTGGGCAGGGTGAGCCATCATTAATTACCCTCAAACGTTTACCTAGGCACCTATGAGCTAGTATGTCTCCCCCATCACCTTAATCAACTCCAGGATCGAACCCCCTCCCTTTAGTGAGAGTGTTTGATCCCCTTGCCAGAAGCCCCTAGCCCCTAAACCCTAAGCTCCATCTTTCTAATTAAAATTGATCAATCTAGTCTTGTTTGGATAATTTGTGGGCGTATGCCTAGACTATTAAAATACTTCAATGTAGTAATTAGTTAGGTTATTTATTTCGATCCTAATAGTAAGACATAAATTCACTTTGTTTCTCAATTTTATAATATTTTTTTCCAAACCCTCCCCTATTAATTGCTTGTATACATTAAAGAGGTTTCCATTCAGGGGTTCTTCTTATACAAATAATTAAAGATATTTTATTAAAACAAATACAATCTTCTTTTTAGAAATAACGAATTTAACTAATTTCCTTAATCATTAAAAATTAGTTATCTAGGTCATATTCATGAAACAAGATGAAGTCATACATTCTTTCCGAACCTTAATATAAGGCATACTAACTTAATTTGGTTATATTAAGGAAGCTAGTAAATATGACATGTATGTTCTAAATCACCCTAGTTGTCTTTTTTAATTTTCTCATTTCCTTTCATCCTTGATTATTGTTGAAACAACATTAATAACGATAAATTAGGAAAATATTAACAAATATGAAAAAAAAATGTCTTATATGGGTAAACAAGATCAATTCCCCAAATATATCATATTTTAAGGACCTGAAGGAGTATTTCATTAAACATTATTTATAATAAATGGGTGTTTCTCTAAAATACTCTAATTACTCATGTATATTGAAAATACCCCTGATGAAAATCTCTTCATATATGCAATCAATAGGGATACTTAGGATTCAAGTCACAAAAATAGGGATATTTAGGAGAAAAATTATAAATTTGGAATATACAAGGAAACCTATATCTTTAGTCCTTATATTAAGGATTGAAGCAAGTATTAGTTTAAAAACTAGAAAAACGATCTAAAATACCACTTGAGCTTCAAAATCTTAAATAAATTTTGTTGCATAGTATAAGTAATAACTATACTTGAATAGTAATTACCAACTCATTTTAAGAGAAAATTACTTATTTAAGATTTTGAAGTTCAAACAATATTTTCTTATCTTTTTCTTTTTAAAAAAAAAACGATCTATCTATCTATTCTTTCTTTTTTCTAGCGAAGCGTACCAAAAAGTTTAAGAGTTGTACACATGCAATAATATGTAGATAGTTTATTTCATGTTAAAAAAAAGAGAAAACTCCATTAAAATACCATTTGAATTTGTAAAATTCCTAGAAATCTTCCGAATTTGTAAAAAGACTGAAAGATACCAATGCAAAAACCTATGAGGAATATGCAAATTCGAGTAAAATTACCTTTTTACCAGTACTTTTAAATAAATCAAAACAATAAAAATGCCCTCACCGGAGGGCCGCCCGGCTGGGCACCAGCTGGCGGCCACAGGTTAGGGGGGTGTGTGGGGTTTTTTTAAAAAAAAAAACAAAAAACAAAACAATACATTGCAAGTGTAGGGGTTGAGGTTCGAAGCCCCTACCCCTCACATAGGCTTAGACTACTTGGTTCCTTCATTATATATATATATACACATTAATAAATATCTATATTTTTCTTAACATCTTTTCAATTGTATTTACAAATCCTGAAACAAGAATTATCAGTCCACAAATTTAGGTAATAAAATGGATTAATGTCTTATATTTATGATTAAAATTAGACTTTCTCCCAGTTATTACATTTAATACCATATCATCGGGAAAAAGTTACAAATTTAGGCAACAAAGTGGATTGAGGTATCCTTCTATTAGAGGTAATCCTATTCAAGATATTGTCAAATGATAAATGTAGGCATCTCCAATTGGTTTGCTATAACACTATCTCTAATTAACCCTAAACTTAGCACAATTTTCAAAAAATTGTTCAAAGATGACCTTGATGGAAAAGAATGTACTCAAATACATAGCCATCAAGGTTATAATTAGATGATGTCATTTTATATTTAATTCTCAAATACACATGCATGGGATGCCATGATCACGCCCCTATAACTAGCATAATCACAATATGGAACACCGCTTCGGCCTTTGGCTTACCACTCACATATGTAAATCTGCATGATAATCAATTTCTCAAAATGAGTTCCTCAAATTCACAATCTAAATTAAGCAAATGAACTTCCTGGCCCTTGAATGCCTATCAATGGAGTGCAATTAAATATTCTAAGTAGATTCAAATCCAACATAATGTAATGGGCAAAAATTTCCCTAAATGTGGCAATAAAAATGAAATAAGCAATGACTGCAAGCTACTTGTTAGGGTAGTTATATTATTAGATACATTCCTAGTTGCTCTTGTCCTCGAGCTCATACCTAAAAAATGTGAGAAGTAACGAGATGAAACCACAGTCTCAATAACATAGTCGCTACCCACCTTATCTATTAGCACCACCCGTGGGGTGTCAGGTGGGACTAACATACAAACATGCCAAGCATATACAATAAGCAAAAGGGAAACCATATATAATAAGCAAGAGCATGGTAATATCTATTATTCATATTCTCAGAGAACCTTTACTCATAACACAACCTACTATTTCACAAAATGTCATTATGCATTATTCATCTTTATCTTTCATTAATTTAACTATGTTTATATCCTCCTTATTTTCTCCAATTGAACCTATGGGCTAAGTACATTCGATGTTACTAGTTACTCTCACGAGTTCTCCGCAAGTATGATGTAGACTAGCCGAAGTATTTTAGAGCACACAAGGGACCTGTTATTTCAAGCCTTTCACCCAAAAATTAAACATTTTGTAGTTGAACAAAAGCACAACTGTTTTATACATGTTGGCATATTTTTTAGAATAGAATTTGGGGAAAAGGAAAGAGAGAATGAGCGAGAGAAAGCGTGAGAAAGGGCGAGGAGCACAAACGGAGAATGGCAGCAAGGAGGGCTCGGGAGGCGGGGATGGAGATGGAGATGGCAAAGGAAAACACCCCCAGAGTGCCCCTGGCATGGACGGGAAGGGGTTTGTGTTTGGGAAAACGGCAGAGGGAAAGGGGAGTGGGGAAGGAAGCTCTAGTGGCTCTTCGGTAAAGGCTAGGCGTAGCAATTCTAATCTGTCCTATCGTGACAAACTCCTTTCTCCGGGATGCGCCGGATTCCTGGTGAAGCATGGTGAGGAGGATGATATTATGCAGGGTTGGAAAGACTATTTCCATAAAATGAATGCGCAGGAGTCCCATGGTGGTGAGGAGGAATCGGATGAAGAAGAGAATGAGATGACGAGAAGGGTGGAAGGTAAACCTACCAAACTATGCTTTACTGCGGAAGAGTACTCTGCATGGTGCTTACCTTGGATGAATTCTCTTATTATTAAAGTGTTGAGTGCAACCTTCCCCACATATGTGATCCGGGACCGTATTAATCGTATGTGGAGACCGAAGGATCCTTTGAAGATTATCCCGCTAAGTAATGGCTATTATATTGTATCGTTCTTGAACAAGGAGGACCGGGACTATGCTTTTTAGGAAGGACCGTAGATGATAGACGACCATTACCTGATAGTGCAGCGTTGGAGGCCTAACTTTAACCCCTGGAAAGCGGATTTTCAATGTATTATTGCGGCATGGGTGCGCCTACCGGACATTCCATTTGAATTTTACAATGTGGAGTCTCTACGCAGGATTGGAAACATGATAGGAAAGATGATTAAAGTGGACAGATCCACCTCAATCTATGATAAAAGTGGGTTTGCACGTATCTGTGTAGAGATTGATTTGAAACAACCTCTCGTCCCTACGTATATGGTGTTTGGTGAAGAACGCCCAATCATTTATGAGGGGCTGCATCAAGTTTGTTTTACATGTGGTAAATATAGGCATCAAATGAATGTGTGCCCAGGATCCAATTTTAACGCTAATGTCCAAGGCTCATGACAGGGAAACACCGAGAATATCCAATCAACAGACGGGTCCAGTTTGAAGGAAAAGGAGTCTGGCGTGGATAAGGCAGGGACTAGACAGGTGGACAGCAAGACGAGATTAGGTGATGACAGCGAACTCAAACCTTCAAAGAATACGGTGACCGGTGGAGGTGTGTCTGAGGTGATCGGCGGTGATGCAACGGATGGCAACCCTTTTGTAAAGATTAGACTTTTGCGCCGTGATTTTAGAGGACCATTAAATCCGAGCAAATCAGAAAAGGGGGCTGTTAATGATCAATCCCAGACTGATACGCAGAGATCAATGAAGGATACGCAAGATACACAGACAATGGATGAGAGGAAGGAGAAATCAGCGGTTTTAATGGAAAAGAAAGAAGGGCTGACTTTGGCTAATAAATCAATTAAATCAGAATGGGTCCCAGTGGGATCAAAGAGGAAAAACGCTAATAGGGGAAAGGCGAAAGGCAAGGAAAATTCTTCTCCTGCAGGCCGAGCTGAGCGTAAGGCGTCCTTGGGCCACGGTTCAAAGCCCAATATTACTAATCAATTTTCTATTTTGCAGAATCTGGTGGCCCAGCCGATTGGTGCAACATCACTTTCTCATGGTAAATCTGTTATGGATGCTGTAAAGCCCATGGCCGACGGTGGCCTGGGCTGTGCAATTTCAAGGAGTGCTACAGAGAAGCCTCTTGCAAGGGAAGTGGCGATGATGACCGAGGACCCACAGGCTTCTATAAATGACCAATCACAGAAGGAACCAGATACTACAAACGACCAGCTTGTTGATGAATCAATGTGTGACCAGGATAAAGCTATAGGGGAGGCCACCACACCCCTAACCTCTAATTCTGTTTCCCAATGAATTGCTTAATATGGAATTTGAGAGGCACTGGAGCACTAAGCTTTCCCTCGCTTGTTCGTGATCTTAAAGCATATTACCGACTTGATTTTCTTGCAGTATTGGAAACCAGGTGTTCTAGGGAGGCCTCTCATAGACGAGCTCAGCGCTTCGGATTTACCAACATGGAGCTCATAGATTGCGAAGGATATAGTGGTGGCATTTGGTGTTTTTGGGAACATAACACTTTTTCTGTTTCCGTGATTGAGAGGCATCACCAATATATGCATTTCAGGTCACAGGGACAGGTGGATGCTCATGGTTACTGACAGTGGTTTATGCCTGCCCCGTTAATGCTTCCCGCCGGGTACTTTGGGACAATCTCTCCCGTCTGTCCTCTTCGGTGCAGGGTCCTTGGATGTTGGATGGCGACTTCAATGGTACACTCCTACATTGTGAACGACGATCCTCAGCCAGGTTCGGGGCCTCTGTTGACCGGGACTTTATTAATTGGGTTGACCAGCAGAGTTTGAGGGATGTAGGCTTTGTTGGCCCCGAGTTTACATGGAAACGAGGCACCTCCGAGGCAAGACTAGACAGAATTTTGGCAAATGACCATTGGATGAACCTGTTCCCGAATGCTTCGGTTGCCCACCTACCATTTTTCAAATCAGATCAAAGGCCACTGCTTTTACGCCTGGATCAAAGTGTACCCACAACTTCGCCAAACAGACCATTCCGGTTCATTGCTGCGTGGGTGCTTCACCCTCATTTTGATGAATTTGTTCGGAGGTCATGGTCCCCTAACATGGCCTGGGTGAGCAACACTAGCCAATTCACCAAAGCATGCTCCAAATGGAACAAAGAGGTGTTCCAACATACTGAAGGAAGGAAGAAACTTCTTATGCGACTGCTAGATGGTTTGAACAGGGTCGTCTCCAGGGTTGGGTTGTTGCCAAAATATGAGGCCCTTCAATTAACACTTTGGAAGGAACTGGAGGATGTCTTATTGTAGGAATCTCTTATTTGGGCCCAGAAAGCTAAAGCAGAATGGACAGTATATGGGGACCGTACCACCAGGTATTTTCACGCTTGTGCCAACCGTCGGCGCAAATCTCAACGTATTGAAGCCATTAAGAATGGCGACGGTGTATGGACGTATGATATGGCCACTATCAAAGGCATGGCCACTGGATTTTTGTCCAGTCTATTAACTGAGGACATTCCTATTCGGCCACCCATCCAGTGTGATATGACATTTCCTTGCGTAGACGAGGGGAGCTTACGGCTATGTAATAGTGAAATTTCTGAATTAGAAGTGAAGGATGCCATCTTCAGTATGGGTGCTCTCAAGTCACCGGGACCTGACGGACTTAATGCACTCTTCTATCAGAACCAATGGAGTACGGTAGGTAAGTCGGTTGTATCCTATGTGAAGAATCTTTTTGCTAACCCCCAGGCTATCAAAGAGGTGAATGGAACCCTGATTGTTCTCATCCCGAAGAAGGATCATCCGGAGACCATGGGAGATTTGCGGCCCATAAGTCTAAGTAATGTGATTTATAAAACTCTCTCAAAGATCCTCGTAAATAGACTCAAGCCTATATTGCCTAAGGTAATCGCTCCGAACCAGTGCAGTTTTGTCCCAGGTCGGCACAGTAGTGATAATATAATTGTGGCACAAGAGGTTATCCACACCATGAGATCCATGTCACGAAAAAAAGGATTTTTGGCGACCAAGATTGATTTAGAGAAAGCATATGATCGAGTTAATTGGAACTTCCTGTCTCAATGCCTCCAGGAATTGTCCCTCCCACCCCATTTTATTGAGGTTATTGACAAGTGTGTTTCTAGCTCTATGATGCAGCTCCTGTGGAATGGAGACAAGGCGGAATATTTTTGCTCGTCCAGAGGAGTGAGACAAGGGGACCCTCTATTGCCATACCTATTTGTCTTATGCATGGAGAAGTTGACCCATCTTATCCAATCTGAAATCCAAGCCAACCATTGGAGACCTATCCGCCTTACATGATCAGGTCCTCCCATCTCTCACCTTTTCTTCGCAGATGACATTATCTTGTTTGCGGAAGCTTTGATGGATCAAGTATCCGTGATAAATAAATGTCTAAAAACATTCTGTGAGAGCTCTGGGTTGAAAGTCAATCAGTAGAAGACTAGAGTGTGTTTTTCCAAGAATGTGAATCATGTGAGACGAAGTGAAATGTGTAAGTCCTTGGGCTTCGCTATTACCAGTGATTTGGGAAAATACCTAGGTGTTCCCCTCCATCATAAGAGAGTGACTAAGGAATCCTTTCACTATGTAGTAGATAAGGTCAAAACAAGGCTATCAACATGGAAGGCTAGGTCTCTCTCTGCTGCAGGTAAGGCGATACTAATCTCATCGGTGACCTCGGCGATTCCAAGATATACTATGCAGACTTCGTTGTTGCCAAGCAGCACCTACGAGAGCTTGGACAAGAACAATCGACAATTCCTATGGGGAAGTACGGAGGAGCAGAAACGTATTCCTCTAGTAGCTTGGGATGTCGCTTGTAAGCCTAAAGCAAGTGGGGGTTTGGGCCTCCGTCACGCCAGTTATTATAACCAAGCCTTTCTTATGAAGGTTGGTTGGCATCTAGTAACTAGAAGGGAGGATTTTTGGGTGAAAGTTGTGAGGAATAAGTATAATTGTGGCTCGGATGTCCTGCCTGAGATTGTAGGAGGCAAACCTGGGTCGAATTTGTGGCAGGGGATTAAACGAACTTGGAACAAGGTCAAAGATGGAATGGAGGAAATGCCTAGTGGTCTATTGCGTTGGAAGTGGACTAAAGGAGGCGAATTCACTGTGAAGTCCGCTTATGAGAGTCTGCGTCCCACCGAGCCTCCGCCGGATAGGCTATGGGGTAGTATCTAGAAGCTCAAGGTGCCCGAGCGATCCAAGTTATTCATGTGGCTAGTATTGCATAGGAGACTCTTGACTAATGTGTCCTGGAAGAAGAGAGATCTAAGCGAAGATGAGAGATGCCCAGTGTGTAACTCCGATAGTGAGACCATCTTGCACGTGTTAAGAGACTGTACTAAAACCAATGCTCTCTGGAAGCAAATTGTTCCTCCTCGCCTCTGGCCTACCTTTGCTTCCTTAGAGGTTGATCAGTGGATCTGGTGGAATTTAACCAATGGTGGAGGATCGAGCCAATCTAAGGAGTGGAAGCAAGTGTTTGCCATCACCTCCTGGTGGCTCTGGAGGCGCCGGAATTCCACTGTCTTTGAAGGGAAACGTACTTCGAATCTTGCCATCTGCTCAAGTGTGTCAGGCATGAAGAATAGTTTGAATGAAGCCCGGAACAGATTAGGCTTGGTTGGAGGCAAGCAGCAGAACTTGACCATAGCTAGGGACCGTTGGCAATCCCCACCTGTTGGTTGGATTAAATTAAACACGGACGGAGCATTCTCGATGTCGAGCCCAGGCGTGGCTAGTGGTGGTATTCTACGAAATGAGCATGGGGAGTTTCTGGCGGCGTTCTTATTCAAAGGAGAGGAGGGTGACAGCTTGACGGCGGAGCTTTGGGGTTCGTTGCTTGGCTTGAAACTTGCTTGGGAAAGAGGCTTCAGAAACGTCATTCTAGAAGTGGATTCCGCGGACGTGATTGCTCTGTTGAACAGCCCTACCACTGATACCCATGAAGACCGAGGCCTGGTTGAAGAGATTAAATTAGTCATTGGTCGAGGCTGGACTGTGGAGACTAGTCTTATTAGTCATCGGCTGAACTCTGCTGCAGATTATCTTGCTAAGTGGAGTCTAGCATGCTTGCCTGGTTATCACTTTGTGACAGTTCCGGATGGGTCATTATTAGAGATTTTAGAATCTGATAAGGGATAGTTTTTGTGGCTTCTGTTTTGTATCCAAAAAAAAAAATTAAACTTAAATACGAACTGAATATAAAGAGTAGAGTTAGAGAGATATTACCAAAAGTGGACACAAGAGATTTATACTAGTTTGGTTCAATTCACTTGACCTATGCCCAATTCTCAAAAGCCTTTTTGAGAGTTTTACTATCATTCCAAGATTCACGTGGCTCTTGGTACCTCAGTATAAACAAGTTCTTCTTCAAGTAATACTTGTTCCCATTTACACTTTGCAATCAATTTCCTCTCAGGGTTCCACTTCCTTGAGTACCTTAATGATTTACTAAAATCTCTCTCAAGAGTAAATATATGATCACATAAGTACAAAATCACACAAAGATAAAGCTTAAGACTTAGCAATGAATGTAACAATAAATGTCCAAAGTGTGGCTAGTGCTTCGTCTTCATGCTCTTATATTTATAGTGTGATAATGGTTGATGACCGTTGTTCTTGAATGTAGCAGTCGGAGTGTGAGGTCATTGTTTCTATTCATTGAGTGTGTCAAGTTGATCCTTTTGTCTATTGGTTTAGCCATTGGAGACAAAAAGGATTTGACGCATTTGAAACTCAGAGCATTAAATGCTTATGATAAAAAGTAATTTTTTGTTAATATTGTGTTAATCCTTGATTAAACCAATGTAATATGTTTAGACAGTGATATGATAAAGTGTTAAATCAATTAGAAGCAAAAGGAACAAGTTTAGAGATGATTTGAATGAGTATCAAGATTTCTGAATTGATGTTTTGTTTCTGTGCCTGAATCACTTGAGTGGTCACTCAAGTGATCTTCACTTTAAGATCTTGAAAAAAAAAAATCACTTGTTAGCTCACTGTAGTGATGTGATAGTAATGAGTACAAATAGGGTCATTTGAGTAGCCACTTGAGTGATCATCTTCATCTTATTTTAGAGGAAAACTTTATCACCAGCTAACTTACTAAGGTGAAATGGTAGTGATGCACCTTTTTCACATCACTTTAGTGGTCACTTAAGTGATCTTTTCTTTAAAATGTTTTCAAAAATAATGAGCACTGCTACTTTAGTGTTGTCCAAGTTATGCCAAAATGTCAAAGTCACTTGTTTTTAATTCGAAAGGAATAAATAAACAGAGACAAAACTAAACTAAACAGAGACCAAACAGAAGATTAAAGGATTAAACAGAAACAGATTAGCAATGATCAACCCAACATTTCGATTCCAAAAACGTTCATCATTAAGCGAAAAATAAACGAACTCGTGTTTGGCTCTGGATGAACCGAAATCTCTGCGTTCATCCAGAAATCCCTCAACTAGGCGATCGCCTAGAATATGTTCGAACAGTGGCGTCCCACTATGCAATCGCACAACAAACTTTAAACCTAGTTCGAACTCAGTCCTTGGTATGAACCAAACCGAATATGTAATCTAATAATCGAACCATTTTCAGAAATAGAATCCGATAGATGAAAACAGAAACGAGTAACGTTACCGATTAAGCACAAGCTCTCTGAACGAGTCATGGAATCTTCAACGTTGGGTTAATCACAGATATTTAGCCAAGCATGGCTGGAAAAGATGAAGAAAAGATGATGAACGTGAAGAACATTGAAGAACAGTTGAGAGAAAATGAAAGCTTCTGTTTTGATCCACTAAAACATAAAAAACATGAATGAAAAGGTGTTTGTGGCTGCTGCCACACTTAAGTTTAACCTAATTGGGAAATGGGTTCAGCCCAAAAAACGGAAATAAAAAAATATGGGCTTTAATTACAAAATTCGAGCCCAAAATAAAACCCAAAAATACATATGCTTCGGCTCCAAAATCAACCGCCCTCTTGTCCGAATTTGCTCTTCATGTCTTCATAACAATTGTAGCTCTCTGAATCATCTGAAATATGAGACAAAAATGAGGCAAATCCAATGTCTGGTTCAAGAATTATGGTGAAAATAGTGAAGCAATATAAAACTGGAATTTATTATTAAATAATGGCTAAAATATAATAAAAGGCCCAAAGCCTAAATAAGTATAAAAGCCATTATTTATTAGCTAAAGAGTCCTAAATTACTATTCAAGAGACAAAAAGTAGTGTGTAAAATATTTAATTATCACGACACTAATGCAAAAAAGAGCTTTAAAACCGCCTCATTTAGACCGGACTATAGAGAATCAGGTCTTAAAAGTATAATCGGTGGCAGTTTCGTAAATATAAAGAACTTTTTGGTATGACCGGTGGCACTTTCGTAAATATATAGAACACTTTTAAGACCGGACTATAAAATATGCGATCTTAAAAGTATGACCGATGGAAATTTCGTAAATATATAGAACACTTTTAAGACCAGACTATAAAATATGCGGTCTTAAAAATATGACCGGTGGCAATTTCGTAAATATTGTGAGAAGATGCCGATGAGTCCGAGAGTACGATAATTTATTCCTTCACTTAATTGGAATTATATACAGATGCTAATAAATAAACAATCTTTTGACCTGGGCAGTTCCTATAATCTAGGGATTACAATCAGGAATATAATTAAGAAATTCAAAAAACCATGATCTGCTAACTTAATTCCTAAAATCTCTCTAACAATTTAATTAAGATGATTACAATCAGGAATATAATTACGAAATTCAAAAAACCATGATCTGCTCATTTAATTCTTAAAATCTCTCTAACAACTGAATTAAGATAATTACACAATATAATCATATATGCTAACTAATTAAATATGAATTTCCAACAAATATATAAAACACTTTTAAGACTGGATGTTTGTAAAAAGAGGTCTTAAAAGTTTATTTTTAAGACCAGATCCTTTATAGTCCGATCTTAAAAGTATATTTTAAAGACCGGACCCTTTATAGTCCGGTCTTAAAAGTATGACCAGTTGCAATTCGTAAATATATAAAACACTTTTAAGATCGGACTATAAAGGGTCCTGTCTTAAAAATATACTTTTAAGACCGAACTATAAAAGATCCGGTCTTAAAAATATACTTTTAAGATCTATTTTACAAACATCCGGTCTTAAAAGTGTTTTTTAAAAAAAAACTAAATTCGCTAAACTCGTTAAGTCCGTGAGCGTGCTTGTCTTCTTGGTGATATAACATTTACTTAGTTAAAGATTCAACGAGTGTATTAAGAGCCTAACGAGTCAAATCCTCAGCAAGAATGACATCATCTTCCTCTAATCTACTCGCAATCTTCGTAAGTCATCCTAAGAGCTACACAATCAAATCCTTGGCAACGTTGGTAGTGATATGCTTCGAGGGTTTAGTGATGGCATCAACTCCAATCCTCAACAATGGCGCAAGCGTACTGCTTCGAGGATTCTGGATAATGGCGGCTCCTTCCTCTTCGATCTATGGCTCCTCTCACACCATCTTCGCACAGATCTGGCTTAAAATCAAACCCAGATCTCTTCTTGCTTAAGTTTGTTTCCTCCTACCTTGACCGCTCCTGCTCAGATCTGGACTTTGATTTTGGTTGCTTGAAGCTTTGCCAGCATCGACAAGCGGATCCTACTTAGATTTGGTTGCTTTAAGCTTGTGATTTTTTTGTAGATTTGGACTTCAATTTCACTTTTGATTTTATATTGATTTAAATTTGATTTCCATGGTGAATGATTTCTATTTCTTGTTATGTTTTCTTATTTCTGGACTTTGTATTTATCTTTTTTGTTTTTCTTGTTGGTGTTGCTTTCAATCTTCTCTTCTTTTTTGTTTTTCTTGTTGGTATTGCTTCCAACCTTCTCTTGGTTCTCCATCGCTGATGATGGAGGGACATTCAAAATGTTGCCAGATCTGGTGATTTAGGACCGATTTTTCATTTGGGTTTTTTCTTGTTTTTTAAAAATTATTTTGAAACACTTATAAGATCGGATATTTCAAAAGTTCGGTCTAAGTTTTTAAGACCTGTCGTTCATCCGATCTTAAAAGTTACAAACTTTTAAGACCGCCTGGAACAAGATTGGTCGCAGATCCGGTCTTACGATACCTCTTTCGTCCAGTCTTAAAACCCTTTTTTGCACTAGTGCGAAAGAGGATCTGAGAAGGAGGAAGCTAAAAGAAATAGAGTATATCCAAGAAGAAGGAAGTTGAAGGTAAACTTTCAACCTTGATTAAATAGTGTGGTTCTTCTCTATGTTTAGGAACTATAACAGGGATTTTTTTTAGCATATTCTCACGAGGTAGGATATTGTCACAACCTCTTTTTTTCATTACCTTTTCACTACCATCTTCTAACTGTCAGATCTACTTTTCATCCAACAGTCCAGATTTAACCTACTTAAATCAATTTCCTTCTCCACATTCCTCATTCTTTCTCTCACTTTCTCTCGCTCGGCAGTGCATCGCCGCCAAGACCTGCATCTAAGCCCGCCACCAGCTCCCTCCCAGACTTCAACTTTCCACCACAATCATCTCTCACTACTTCTCACAACTTCTCTGCTCCTTGCTTCTCACAACTACTCTGCTCCCTGCTTCTCACAACTACTCCGCGTTATTCTTCTCTACATCCTCTTCTGTTTTTTCGTTCTTCAGGTAATTTTTTTTCATTCTGCATCGTTCTCTCGCTCGGCACCCCAGAAAAACCACAATCCTCACTCTCCATGAACTCCTAAATTGATTTTTAAGCCTCATGGGGCTTAAAGTCAACACAAATAGTTCTGTATACAATTTTTTTTTATACTGAAAAAAGAATTTCCCAGCTGTTCTTAATACTTAAAGTCAGGATAGTTTCTTATTGTAATGATATTCAAAGACGCGTTTTTCAATGGGAAAGGGAATCTTTGATATAAAATGTCATCATTTTTTTCTGCCTGAAAATATAATATATCATCACAATTATGTTTTTCTTTGTCTTTTACGTTTCGACAATTTAACGGATTTGATATACTCATTTTTTTACGTGATGTTTACCGGAAGGAAGAGTTTCTTTGTCCTAGAAAACCCAACTATAGAGGCTAAATCAATATTTGCATCTTTGTTCTTTGTGAGATTATTTTAAAGAATAAATGGAGGTGCTTTTGTTCTCCCTGTTTTGTACCAATGAACAACACTGACTTGATGGAAGAAATATATTTTTTCTGGCCAATGATAGAAGAAAATATCTGGTGCTGATATTTCTTTAGAATGTAATGATTGACTTGTTGGGTGTAGAGATTATCATGAATTACAACGTGTTTGTTCATGTTATGGTTTTATGGGAAGAGATTATTGTTAGTTCTCTTATGGTTTTGATGATTGCCAACAACTATAAACAATGAAAGAGGTTTTGCTCTTAAAAGTTTGAAACCTTTGAGTAAGAGCAAACCTCGAGATTTGCACTGAAACCTCGAGGTTTGACCTTACAGAAAGCCTCAAGGTTAAGTGTTTCATGCTTTAAAAATACTTGGTTTCACAAAACAATGTGAAACCTCGAGGTTGGTAAGTTAACCTCGAGGTTCTGCTTCTTTCAGGAAAACACAAGTTTTCCACCAACACATGAAACCTCGAGGTTAGGTTGAAAACCTCCAGGTTTGTAGTTTGGCGCTTAAACTGAATATTTTGAAAAACTATGTGAATCCTCGAGTATTAAAATGAAACCTCGAGTTTTATTCAGCAAGAGAGGTTTTGGTTTTCATCAAGTATGAAAACTT
The DNA here is from genome assembly GCA_034222035.1 of Acacia crassicarpa. Lineage (NCBI taxonomy): Eukaryota > Viridiplantae > Streptophyta > Magnoliopsida > Fabales > Fabaceae > Acacia > Acacia crassicarpa. The sequence goes on from JAWXYG010000011.1 coordinate 40,054,781, forward strand.
CGAGGTTCAATCATGAAACCTCGAGGTTTGACATTTAGTCTCTAACTTGAAACTTCATGAAAGCACCTAAACCTCGAGTATTGTTTTTCAGCCTCGAGTTTTCTGACATACAGAGAGCAAACAGGTTTTCAAAGAAATGAAAACCTCGAGGTTCAGTTTGAAACCTCGAGGTTGTGTCTCTGGTTCAAAATTTTAATTTTGCAATACTTAATCCAAACCTCGAGTATTGCTTAGAAACCTCGAGGTTATCGGGCTCCAGAGGAAAAATGAATTTTTAACCAAGTTTCAAACCTCAAGTTTTCTTTTGAAACCTCAAGGTTTGTGGTTTTTAACGTTTTCTCAAAAGGTTTCTGTACAAGAGAAACCTCGAGGTTCACAAGGAAACCTCAAGGTTATATGCTTTTGAAACTGAGTTTGTTTGAGTTATTCAAGCAAACCTCGAGGTTTGTGAAACAAACCTCAAGGTTTCTGGCCGTTGTTGGAAATTCGAATTCAGGAAATCTGCTATACCTTTCTGTTTGATCTCAATGCTTTACATGTTATTGATTCTAGGTATGTTTAACCATCTTTTTAGTAAGTTTCAAACTGATTAAAGAAGGTTTATTGATGAATTAGAGCAAAAGCAAAAAGTGTGTCAAAACAAGAAATGCTCAGCCCAGAAACTTGCTTCCTTTGGTTAATCCACTTGTATACAACTACAAAAGACTAAAAGGAAGATTACTACAACGAGCAACAACCTCTCCAATGGATTTATTGCCAAAAAGTCAACTTAGAACCAAGTGACAGCTAGATTATGCATAAACAAGAGAGAGAGGATATCCAAGGTAGAACCAACACTCAGCAGAAGTTCTCCAACGGTTCAATCTTCATTGCAACGGTCAATTAATGCCCTCTACCTATAAATAGAGTGCATTAACACCTTCACAAGCTGATACACCAACTGAGAGCAAAAATTTATTAAGTTCATTTATTGTGTTCAGCTTTCATCTGTAATAGTGTCATTTTGACATTTGTTCTTCAGTGATTATCATATCTACTCTGTGAGAGAGTTATTTCTTGTAAAATCATTCATTGATTGTGATAACCACAAGTCAGGGGACTTGGTGGTTAAGGTGTATTGATTACAACTTGTAAGGGGGAGTGTGTTCTAGTGAGAGAACAACTCATAGTACAGAGTTTGTAATAAGATCTTGAATATAGTGGATTGAAAATCCCAAGTGAGGCTTAAAGACTGGATGTAGGTCAGAGAAAGGATCGAACCAGTATAAATCTTGTTGCGCATAGCTTTCCTCCCTTTCTCCTCTGTTCTACCATGTTCTATCGTGATCTAAACAGAGCCAGTTCATAAAATTTTAAAGATACCCAATACACCCCCCCTCTTGGGTATCTAGCTCCAAACTTTCATTTGGTATCAGAGCCTGGTTTTCTCAGAAGAGTTTAACCACTCGAGAAGGATCAGTATGGATGGCATTCTACCAGATAGAGCATCTATCAATAGACCTCCAGGCTTCAATGGAGAGCATTACTCATTCTGGAAGGCCAAATTCAAGTGTTCGTGATGGCAACCGAGTATGGCCTCTAGAGGGTCTTTGAAAGAGGAGATTATGAGCCTTCAACTGTAGAAGATGGAGTAAGAGTACCAAAGCTTGAAGAAGAGTACGATGAAAATGATCGAAGGAATGTGACTCTTAACAACAAGGCTGTTCTTCTTCTACAAAGTGCACTGAGTCAACAAGAGTATTTCAGAATATGCACTCTTCCTTCAGCCAAGCATATGTGGGATGCTCTAGAGATTGCTCATGAAGGGACTGCTAGTGTGAAACAAAATCGGGTCAACACGCTCATGACAGAATATGATCTTCTCAGAATGAAGCCCGGTGAATCTATTGGAGAATTTCAACTTCGCTTCACTCATCTTATCAATCAGCTTGTTGCACTTGGCAAGGAGTATGACCAGCCGGTTCAAGTTAGAAAGATCCTTAACATTCTGAACAAAGAATTGGAGGCTAAGGTCACAGCCATAGAGGAAGCAAGAGATCAATGACTTCTATGGCAGCTCTTTTTGGAAGCCTTTCTGAATACGAGGCAAAGATCAGGTTCAAAAAGGGACTTGATGAGGTTCATGATAAAAACAAGGGAGTGGCCCTCAAGGCGGCAAAAGAAGCAAAGGATTCTGATGATGAAGACAATGAGGAGGATGAAGATGAAGAGATTGGGATGCTGGTCCGACGTTTCAAGAAGTTTTACAAGAAGGGCCAAGGATTCAAGAAGTTCCAGAAAGGCAGCTCTAGCCAAGAAACGAAGAAGCCAATCATTTGCTATGAGTGCCAAAAGCCTGGACACATCAAATCAGAGTGTCCCCTGCTGAACAACATCAAAGACAAAGACAAGAAGAAGTTCAGCAAGTATAAGAAGAAGGCCTATGTCTCAAGTATCTGGGGTGACAGCTCCTCCGATGAGAATGAAGAGGATGATGGAGAAAAGGCTAACATTTGCTTGGTTGTTGAAGAGGAAGAGCAACAAGATGAGAGCAATGAGGTATACGATTTAAAACCTTCCTATGATGATCTTTTTACCGAATATATCAATGTGCAAGCTAAATTTGAAAAATTAGCTGATAAGTATTTGAACTTGAAAAGGAAAAACACCACTCTTAAATTGCAAGTTCAAAAACTTTCTTCTTCAGAAATTTTGGTTTGTAATGAATGCCCTACTTTGAAAGAAAAGAATTCACTACTAACAAAAGCACTTGAGAAATTCACTAAGGGAAGTGAAATGCTCAATGTGATCCCTACTTTGAAAGAAAAGAATTCACAACTAACAAAAGCACTTGAGAAATTCACTAAGGGAAGTGAAATGCTCAATGTGATTCTAAAACAACAACGTTTTATAAATGATCGATCGGGCATTGGTTATAGACCAGATTTTGACAAGAAGAAAGGGAAAAAGAAGAGTGGTCAGAAATCTTACATGAACTACTTTACAAAATCTGTGCATTCTTCAAATCCATTTGCACATTGTAATTATTGTAATAGGAAGATTCAACACCATCTTGCTTTCATAAGAAAGAAAAGAAAAATAAGCCTGTAGGAAATTATGTATGGGTACCAAAAGGAACATATGTTCCCAAGGTGCATGCTAACCCCAAAGGACCCAAGAAAAGATGGGTACCTAAGACTTGACTCATTGTGAAATGCAGGTATGTCTTAGAGCATCAAGACCCAACAAATGGTATATTGATAATGGATGCTCAAGACACATGACTGGGGACAAATCAAAATTTATTTCAATCAAGCCTAAAGATGGTGGTAGAGTCACATTTGGAGGTGACCAATCAGGTAAAATTGCTGGGATTGGTGAGATAGGCAACAATGATGGTCCTCTCATCAAAGACGTCTACTTGGTAGAAGGATTGTGTCACAATCTCCTAAATGTGAGTCAAAGCACCGACAAAGGTAACTTGGTTATCTTCGATTCAAATGAATGCTTGATTATTTAAAAGGATTTAGTTCCCATTGATGATTTGAAAAATAAAGCCCTATTTAGAGCACCTAGAGATGGTAACTGTTATACACTTAACTTCTCTAGTAATGCTACAATTTCTGAAAATTGTTTTGTTAGTAACTTGAGCGAAAGCTGGTTATGGCATAAGCGTTTAGCTCATGTTAATATGTATCAACTTGACAAGTTACTGAAAAAGGATTTGGTTATTGGTATTCCTAAATTGAATTTTAAGAATGATATGATTTGTGATGCATGCCAAAGAGGAAAACAAACCAAATCGTCTTTTAAAACTAAAAATGAGATTTCAACCAATAGGCCTCTTCAACTACTTCACATGGATCTAGTTGGACCAGCTAGAGTCAAAAGTCTTGGTGGAAATCTTTACACTTTGGTCATAGTTGATGATTTTTCTAGATTTACTTGGACTATCTTTTTATCATCTAAAGATGAAACATATGACCAATTTGTTTCCTTTGCCAAAAAGGTCCAGAACGAGAAAGGTTTTTCAATTTCAGGTATAAGGACCGATCATGGTGGAGAGTTTGAGAACAACGCCTTTGCTGAGTTCTGTGACAGCATGGGGATCAGCCACAATTTTTCAACACCAAGAACACCACAACAAAATGGTGTAGTTGAGAGGAAGAATAGAGTACTCACTGAGATAGCTAGAGCGATGTTGAACGAGTACAACACTTCACAAGTGTTTTGGGCTGATGCCATGAGTACGACTTGCTACATCTCCAATAGAGCCTACTTGAGGAAGAGGCTGAACAAGACCCTATACGAACTCTACAAAGGAAGGAAGCCAAACCTCAGCCACCTACATGTCTTCGGGTGTAAGTGCTATGTGCACACTAATGGTAAAGACAATCTGGGTAAATTCAACTCTAAATCTGATTTAGCTATCTTTATTGGCTATTCTAATAGGAGCAAAGCATATAGAGTCTTTAACACTAGAACTAAGATAGTAGAGGAATCTATACATGTTGTATTTAGTGAAAATGACTCTGATAAACTCTTGGATGATGAGGAAGAGATCATTTTCATAAACAAATTCTTTTCAAAAAATGCTCCTACTCCTTCTGAAAATTCTGAAAATATTTTTGAGGCTGATCCTGAAAATAATTTTGAAAATGCTGATCAGTCTCAACCTAGAGCTTGGAGATTTATAAGGAATCATCCTTTGGACCAAGTTATAGGAGATATTAACCAAGGAGTAAGGACAAGGAATAACACTTTAAATGAAGTAACCTTTTCTGCATTTATTTCTAACATAGAACCCTCTAAAATAGAAGAAGCCCTTTCAAACAATGATTGGGTGATAGCTATGCAAGAGGAGTTGCATCAATTTGACAGAAATCAAGTTTGGGACTTGGTGCCTAGACCCAAAGACCATCCGGTTATTGGGACAAAATGGGTATTCAAGAACAAACGTGATGAGTCGGAAATCATTGTCCATAACAAGGCACGATTGGTTGCCAAAGGTTACAACCAAGAAGAAGCATAGACTATGAGGAAACTTATGCCCCAATAGCTAGATTGGAGGCCATAAGAGTCCTACTAGCCTTTGCATGCACTAAAGGATTTAAACTTTATCAAATGGATGTTAAAAGTGCATTTTTAAATGGTTTCATTCAAGAGGAGGTATATGTTGAACAACCTCCATGTTTTGAAAATGAACAATTTCCAGATCATGTTTTCAAACTAAAGAAAGCACTTTATGGTCTTAAGCAAGCTCCTAGAGCTTGGTATGAAAGATTGAGTCAATTCTTACTCAATCAAAGGTTTACTAGAGGCAAAGCTGATACAACATTATTTATAAAGAAAAATAAACTAAATGAAGTCTTAGTTGTTCAAATTTATGTTGATGATATCATATTCGGTGCTACTAATGACTCCTTGTGTGAGGAATTTTCCAAGTCTATGCAGGGTGAATTTGAGATGTCAATGATGGGTGAGCTCAACTACTTCCTTGGGCTGCAAATCAAGCAACGTAAAGATGGGATATTTATATCTCAAACAAAGTATTTGAATGATTTGCTGAAGAAGTTTGGAATGGACAAGTGCAACGGGGCTGACACTCCAATGAGCAACCATTTCTTTGGATGCTGATGAAGAAGGCAAGGATTTCAACATCACCAAGTATAGAGGAATGATTGGATCATTGCTATATCTCACTGCAAGTCGCCCTGACATCCAATTCAGTGTTGGGATGTGTGCTCGGTTCCAATCCGCATCAAAAGAGTCTCATGCTGAACATGTGAAGAGGATATTCAGATATCTCTCTGATATGAAGACTCTTGGACTATGGTTTCCCAAAGGTCAGCCGGAGCACTTAGTGGCATATTCGGATTCGGACCATGCAGGCTATAAGACGGATAGAAAGAGTACAAGTGGTCAATGCAAGTTCTTTGGCAATTCACTTGTGTCTTGGTTTAGCAAGAAGCAAACAACCGTGGCCGTGTCCTCAACAGAAGCTGAATATGTGGCTGCCTCAAGTTGATGTACTCAAGTGCTATGGTTGAAGCAACAACTTGCTGATTTGGGAGTACACTTGAAGGAGATCCCAATATTGTGTGACAACACTAGGACAATAAGCTTGGCCAAGAATCCTGTGCAACATACAAGAACCAAGCATATTGATGTGAGGCATCACTTCATTCGGGATCATGTCCAGAAGCGAGATGTCAAAGTGATGTTCATTCCTACTCACCTTCAATTGGCAGACATCTTCACCAAGCCCCTAGCCAAGGAATAATTCACCTTTATAAAGAGAGAAGTGGGAATGGTAAATCCCAATGAGCTGTGAGTAATTCCTATTCATTTTAATGTTGAATTATGGGTTTTGATGATCATAAGTCACTAACTTAAGCATCGGAGTGTCTAGATGTTTTTATGCAGGATATGGTTTTGCTGTCAAAGAGGCAAAACCTTGAGGTTCATGAGCAAACCTCGAGGTTTTCGGGGTGAATGGTCAATACTGGAAGTTTAAGAAAGGAGAAACCTCGAGTTTTTGGATGGAACCTCGAGTTTTGGATGAGACAGAGAGCACCTCTCAAATGAAAGACAGCAAAACCTCGAGGTTTTGGAGAAAACCTCGAGGTTTGTGGTAAGAATTTCAAAGGTTCACTGAACACCTTTGAACTCCAGGTTAGTGATTTTATTCATCAAACCTCGAGGTTTGTCGCACTTATATATATATGTGCTCTATGCAATTTCATTTCAACCCAACCCTAACCTCGAGTTTTTCACTCTTTCTCTCGTCTCTTTCTCTGTCAATTTCCCACTCTTTGGTGATTTCTTCTACTCTAAAGCCTCCAATGTCTTCGAAATCACTCTCACCTTCTAAATCAACCACCAATTCCAACGAAGAGACAGAATCATGGTCTCCACCTCCTCCACCCTCTCGAACAAAGCCAGGACCCTCTGTACCTAAGTCTCCTTCTTCTAGACCAGTGAGGAAGAAGTCTCGTTCCTCTCGTTTGCATTATGGGATTGACAAGCATATCCCAGGAGTTCTGAATGATCCTCCACCATCACCACCTCCAAAGGGCAAACCAAAGGAAGTGTCCTTCAAAGAATAGTAAGGAGATATCCAAGAAAAGGAAGAAGCCTGAACCAAAGGGAAAAGGCAAAGAGAAGGTTGCTGAGAAGGCCAAGAAAGCACCTACCAAGGCCAGAACTAAGAGAGCCTCAGCTACTACCTCTCAGACCTCCAAAGGTCAATGTCCCTCTCAGTCTACAAAACAAAAAGGCAAAGAAAAGGTATCCCCGGTTGTTGAAAATGCTATTGAAGATATTTGCCGAGTCATTTCACCTCCAGAAGGTTTTGTTACTACTGTCTCCTCTCTTTCTAAGCCTGAAAATGATAAATTTAGAGAAACTTACCTTCAGAAAGTGTTTTGTTCTTCGGTGGCAATAAACTTAGAAGAATTCTATAGAGAATGCAACTTTGACCTATCTCCTTGGATTAAACAATATGAATCCTTTATATCTATAGCCTCTCCCTATACTCCAAGCTTAGTCAAAATGTTTTACTTTAAAATGGAGTATGATCATCTGTTTAACGCCAATAAGGATTTGGTTGAGGAGCGGGTGTCAACTATTGTGAGGGGAGTGAAATTCATCTTATCTGCTAACATTTTGAATAAGATACAAAAAATAAAGGACCCACCTCCTATTCCTGAGTTTAACTACACCAAACAGGAAGTTTATGAGACTCTCATTCCTGGCAAACCCTTCCTTCCTGACCAACAACTCAAGCTTACCTTCAGACTTAGTGCTATGCCTGAGGTGAACCGTGTGCTTTGGTATGTATATTCTAGGAATTTTATTCCTAAGGCTGGTAATTACACACACTTCACTCAGCTAGACTACAAGCCATTTACTGCCTTTGTGAAGAAGGTACCCTTCAACATTGGCCATTGGTTATTTCAGGGGATGACAGCCTTCAAATTTGCCAAGAGACAGTTGTCTTACATACCCTACCCCTCATTGGTATCTATGATTCTGTATTATCACAAAATTTGGTATGTGGGGTCTACTGATACACTTGAATATCCACTGTTCTTTGGAAAGAATCAGATGAACCTGATGCAGATTAAATTTGGTGATGAGGGTTCAATTCAGTCACAAGCACCTACCCGTGTTCGTCCTCAATCTCAGGCCAATCAAGAAGCACAGTCTGCTCCTCCTCCACCACAGACACCTTTGCCAGCTGATCTTGTATCTCAGATCAAGCAAATTGTGGACTCTGCCATTGCTGGCCTATCTGTCAGGATGGAGTTTGAGCTAGGAAAGCTCAAAGCTGCGATGGCTCGTGGACATAATGGATTTATTGAGATTCAAGATGCTCTCAAGGAACATCTTCAAGACATAGAGGACCAATCCACTGAGGTCAAAGGGAAAGTGGAAGAGATTGAGCTCAAGATGTCAACCTACATGATCTCTCAGATGGACCTTACTAGTAAAGTGGACAAGATTATAGAGCATCTGCACATTGGTTCCACATCCACTCTTGGTCCCTCCACTACTCCAGTTCCTGATTCGGTTTCTGATCCTATTCCTGATCCACTTACTAGCCCTAGTTCATCTCACCCTGTACCTGACTTACCTTCACATCCAGTCACTGAGTCACCTACTCATTCACCCAGCCACTCACCTCCCTCTCATTCTTTCTCATTTCCCAATCCACCACATACCTCTCCACCTCATACCACATCATCTCCTCCCTCCACTTCCACTCATTCCACTCCAGCCAAGGAGATATGACCCTCGTAAGTTGATAGTCAGTTCAAGAAGTTGCGAAAATGCTCAACAAAGTCAAAACTCAAGTTTGTAAGTACAAAACTCGAGTTTCCGAGTTACAGAGAGCAACCAAGGGTAGAACAAAGTCAAACCTCGAGTTTGTAAATCAAAACTCGAATTTTGATCAGGCAGAGGCAAATCCAACATTCGACAACAAAAGGAAAACTCGAGTTTTCAAGAGCAAACTCGAGTTTTCATCACAACTTCAGAAAATCAAAGTTTCGAAAATCCTGATTCTTCTGATAAACATTCAGATGATTACCCAAGTGATTTATAACACTTCTAAACATTATTTATATCATTTGTGTACAAGTTTCAGGTGATTAAACGAAGAATTAGAAGCAAATCTCAAAAAGTCATATTTGTGTCAGAACATCAAAAGCTGTGCAAAAGTTCTAACGGCTAGTTTCTAACGGCTATATATCCAATAGTCACTGAATCTTCTCAACGGTCATATATTGATCTCTACCTATAAATAGAAGACAGATTCAAGCAAAAAAACGTGGAGAAACAAGCTTACACTTTCAACATGCTGATACTCTGCTCTCACACCATTTGCACTCTGTTTTTCATGTTTAGTTAACTTAGAGAGTGAAGTGATTTGTATTTGATCTTCAGTGTTTATCTATTCACTTCTAAGAAAGAATATTTATTATAATCATTCTATTCTTCTGAGAGTTACTCAAGATTGGGTGATCTTGAGTTGGAAACACATTGTGTTGATTACAACTTGTAAGAGGGAGTGAATCCTAGTGAGAGGATTACTTCGAGTACAGAGTGTATAATCAAGCGGTGTGTTGATTACAGTTTGTAAGGGGGTGTGAATCCTAGTGAGAGGGTTACTTCAATTACAGAACGTGTAATCAAGTTGAAAGAAGATAATAAAATGAAAATCCCAAGTGAGGCTTGGGGACTGGACGTAGGTCAAGGATTGGGCCGAACCAGCATAAATTAGTTTGCATATTCTCTTCCCTTATCTCTTAAATTTCCAGCATATATGGTTGAATGTGTATACATATTTAAATGTCTAATTATTGCTTTGTAAACCGATTTCAGTGAGTTACAAAAAGATTTTCAAAGTTCCTAAATTTTTATACTTCACCCAATTCACCTCCCTCTTGGGTTTAGCCGGTTCTTACAAAACAACAATCATTGAATCCAAGTTTCTTTTATTCCATTAAATATGACAATGAGGATCACATGGAAAGCTTTTTTTGGATTGATGCGGGGTCTAGGCAAGCTTATGAGCTTTTTGGTGATGTCATCACATTTGACACAACATACAGAACTAATAAGTATTCAATGCCATTTGGACCTTTTGTTGGTGTAAATAATCATTTACAGTCAATCTTGTTCGGATGTGCTTTATTAAAAGACGAAACAGAAGATACTTTTGTATGGCTATTTAAGGAATGGCTCCAAGGAATGAATGGGAAACATCCAGGCGCCATCATTACTAATCAGGTATAATCATTTTAAGTACATCTTTTCAATTGTTTCATATATTAATGATTATATTCTTACACATGTCATTGAATTTATAGGACATGTCAATTACCAAAGCAGTATCCAAAGTTTTCCCAAATAGCAAGCATCGATTTTGTATGTGGCACATCACAAAAAAAATCCCAAAAAAGTTGTCTCACGTCTATCAGCAGCATGCCACATTTAAGAGTGATTTCAATAACTGTATCCATACAAAAAAGAGCACTCAGGATTTTAAAGACAAATGGCAACGTATTCTTGACAAATTTGGTCTTCATGAGAATGAATGGTTGCAGTCACTTTATTCTATTAAATCCTATTGGATACCAATCTTTAACAGGTTCATCTTATTTGCTGGTATGAACACCACTCAGCTTAGTGAAAGCATTAATTCATTCTTTTGATGGTTTTGTTACATCTGGCACAACCTTAAAGGAGTTTGTAGAAAAATATAATCAAGCAATAGATGCTCGTTATGAGTCATTCAAAAATCAAGACTTTGAATCTAGGCACAAAGAAAGACGTTTAACATTGAATATGCCATTGGAAGAGCATGCAGCTAAGGTCTATACACGTGCACTTTTCACAAAGTTTGGTGATGCGCTTTCTCATAGTTTTCCTTTCTCTAAGGAGAAACTTGAGAATGATGGTGAGTGGGTTACCTATCGAGTTTTAAATAGGAAAGAGACGGATCATTCTGCAATTGTGAAGATGAAGTTGGAAAATAAAGAAGCTAGATGTTCTTGTCAATATTTTGAGTTCATGGGAATCCCATGTGAGCATATTCTTGCTATTTTTTTAGTTGAAAATGTTGAGCAAATCCCTGAACATATGATTTTGAAAAGATGGAGGAACGAAGGAAATGATATAATTTGTACAAATAAGGACATTTGTCATTTTGATGGAGAAGGACTCCTTCGCGGCTTTGATATACGTTCTAGATTTTCCAAACTTATTGATCTTGCAGATAGGTCCAATGAAGCAGCTAAATTCGCTTGTGATGGTCTTGATTCTCTCATTGAATCTTTAGAAAAATTTCCAAGACCTAATGATAGTATTGCTCTTGAGGATTTTGATTTACAATACTTGAGTTCTCAAACTGAAGAGTCATCTATGATGAGATTGAAGGATCCCAACATTTCACAGACAAAAGGTCGAAAAAGGGAGTCACACAATATGTCACAAGGACATAGAATTCATAGTGGGATTGAAGAAGCATCAAAGAATACTAATATTTGTGGAAATTGCAAGAAACAAGGACATAATAGACGTACACATACAGAGAAAATTTTACATTGACTAAAATTATGTTTTTTATTATTATTTTGGGTTACATGACATTTGTTGGATGATTATTATTTAGTAAGCTAGGATAGTAAGCTGATTATGAAACTCCAGAAGCTGATTATTGAACCCACTGTTGGGTGCATACCACAGGAATTTATCACCTAAGGCTACTATTTGACTAGAACATTGATTCATATTTTGATTTTAATGTTTTGGATGATACAGGAAAGTGAGCATTGGTGGTCAGAGACAGAGAGTAGTAATAAAAAATCAGCAAAGAAAGCAAAATAATGACAGAAACAGGAATAAGAGGCTATCTATAATTTGGTTTCTCTGAAATCAAATTATACTACAAATACTAGGCCCTGAGGAATGTTAATGATAAAGAAAATACATAAAAGTATATTTCCCTCCAATTACTACAAATGTGAGCTGGAGCAAAAGTGCATTTTGCAAGGTAGTCTTCAGCAAAATCTCAATCCTTGCACTGCATCAGGCAGCAAGCCTTCCTGCTTCTGAAATGAAAGAATAAACATAAGTGCCCATTTACAATAACCCTGTGAATATCGAAATTTTGAAATAAATACAAGTTATTGAATGTCGTTACTCACCTACACACAGAATTTTTGTGGGTTTTGACTTCGTTATAAACTTCAGCCTTTGATATTATTTAGGATCTCAAATTTCGCTATATTGAGGAGCATGGTTCCTAGTTCCAGGCATCCAAGTGAGATTTACTGTCATCAATCAAATTGGGAAAAAATTATATAGATATATATCATCCCCTCATTTCATGAACACGAGTACGCGACTATGAGCTTGGGCTCTAGGGGGATCCCTGAAATGAAGTAACATGATAAAAATGGAATGGAAGTACTCAAATGGTAAAAAACACTCAGCATCATGGATAAGGCTTCATCATTGCTTTCCTTAAGTGGAACAGACACTTCATTAATTAAAAACATAAATGCACTCAAAATGCACTCACTTAAGAAATCCCATACATTTGCACTTCAGATAACAACCTCTAAACTGAAGGGCAAAGATAAAACCCAGAGATCCAATTGACCATTTGTAATTTCCTTTACCTTTATTTTGCCACTTGAACTGATCATGCATATGACACTATCAGGGGTTCTCTAGACTCTTCTACAGATGCACCCTTGTAATAGAAGTACAACACTAATTGTACTATTCCCAATATATGGTTCCTATTCCATTTGGTACCAACAAAATGAAACAGATATGTTTGCTCATTTCAAGCTAAAATGAGCGTCTAAGAAGAAAATTGAATGCAGCAAGGGTGGAAGAAAGCTTACATAAACAAACACATCAAAATTGAGCATTCCATAAACAAAGAATGAGGCGCTCATTAAGAATGTCGAAAGAGAAAGATAAAACGGCATGAACTCAACACTCCTTGTCCATATCACCAGTTTCTGTGAAATACATTGAGATTGGTAAATCAATCAGTCTACCAAAGCAAACTGATGCAGCATGTTGCAGCACTCAAATGAAAGATTTCTAGGGGGAAAAAAACTTACAATCACAAACAGAGGAGAAGCAAACATTGAAATAAGAGAAACAACACTCAAGAATCCCCCAAACATTTGACGCATGAGAAAATGCTTCCAATTATATATATCTATCAGAACTCTAACCTTTCTGTTTTTCTCTGCATATGTCACAAAGAGGATTAAGTACACAAACTGGAAGACTGCTCCAGCTGAGTTAACCGTCAGGACCATAAAATTATTAGGAGATATGAGAGGTGTGCCATACCACAAGCAGATCAAGCAATTCAAGAGGGCATAAATATAGGGCTAGCCTGAGAACATTTCTGTTGACCCATTTCTAATAATTCTTCTGAAATGAAAGAATAAACATAAGTGCCCATCTGCAATAACCCTATGAATATCGAAATTTTGAAATAAATACAAGTTATTGCAAATGTCGTTACTCACCCATACACTCAGAATTTTTCTGGGTTTTGACTTCTTTTTCTCTATGAAATTTCTCCTATTAACTAGTCCACTGTACCCCCAAAAAGATAACGTAGTAAACACTTCTTATCAGAAAATGATTAAACGAAAAAATGATTTCCATAGGAATAAGCTAACAAAACATAGAAAGATAATGAATGCTAGAGAAACAATATCGGAGAATAGAAGAAACAAACAGAATCATTCTAGTTTAAATGGTAGATTTGACAGTTAGAAGATGGTAGTGAAAAGGTAGTGAAAAAAAGAGGTTGTAACAATATCCCACCTCTATTCTCACATTGGAGAATTTAAAACAAGCCGCATGAAAAGGGGGAAAAAAACTTAGGAAAATAAAAGAGGAAAACTTTTGCTGTTATATATACATAGTGGTGCTCAACGTGGTGATCACTAAACCATAAGGGTTGCTATTAATATCTAAATATATTTGATTCATTGAAAACATGGAAAATAGTGATGATCAACCCAAGCTTCTGTCATGTGTGTTGCTGTACTTATCTATATATATATATATAGACACACACACATTATCGTTGATCAGATAAAAAGAGGAAGAGGAAAACCTTACACATATTATCATGAAAGGATGCATGCTCATAATAAACTTGCTGCACATATTATAATCGTTGCACAAGCTGGTGGCTTTAAGATATAATTCATGCATGCTCCAATTATCACTGTGCATATAAAAGCTATATATATAAAAAGGTCAGGAAGAAAATCTTTGCATAGCCTGAAGTAAATCTTGCTTGTGAGTCCTCTATTTATAGAAACTAAAACAGAGAAGGTATTAGCAAAGAGACATGGAAGCAAAACTAGACATAATGGACAAATTGGCTATATACATATATCACATGCAGTAGGGGTTTTTTACCAAAATAAGATTTTTTTTTAATAAAAAATTATTGAATTAGAGCAGTTGGCAAACTATTTGCCAATCTAATGCAGTCAATGGCGCCAATTGACCCACGTCATAAATGGCGTCAGTGCACAGGCACCACTCTGCAAAATTACAGAGTAGCGTGAATTTTTTCACGCCACCAATGATTGGTGGCGTGAAATTGATTGGTGGCGTGAAAAAATTCACGCCATTGGGGTCAATCTAATTAGCCCCAATTGGCATCAATTTGACGCCTTTTAAAAAAAATATAATTTTATAATTATATTTAAAATTATAAATAATAATTATATATAATTATAAATAATACTTTTAATTAATAATTATGAAAATTAAAATATTCAAAATTTATTATAAATCTTAGGATAGAAGAATAATAATTAGTAAATTAATTAATTAATGGATTTATTATAAACCATAAGATAGATGACTAATTATTAACTAATTAATTAAGTATTCTCTAACTAAGTTGATCCCAACTAATCTTATCCTATTTATCTTAGGATAAAATAATATACAACATATTTTAAAAAATATTTTTAAGATAGGTGACTAATATTCTCTAACTAATTAATTAGTCTTTAATTAAGCTTATCCTATATATCTTAGGAAAATAATATACAACATATTTCAAAAAAGAGAGAATAATTAATTAGTTAGAGAATATTAGTCACCTATCTTAAAAATATTTTTTGAAATATGTTGTATATTATTTTACCCTAAAATAAATAGGATAAGATTAGTTGGGATCAGCTTAGTTAGAGAATACTTAATTAATTAGTTAAATAATTATTCACCTATCTTATGGTTTATAATAAATCCATTAATTAATTAATTTACTAATTATTATTCTTCTATCCTAAGATTTATAATAAATTTTAAATATTTTAATTTTTATAATTATTAATTAATAGTATTATTTATAATTATATATAATGATTATTTATAATTTTAAATATAATTATAAAATTATATTTTTTAAAAAAATTGACCCAAGGCGTCAATATTTTGACACCAAGGCGTCAAAAGGGCGTCAAATTGATGCCAATTGGGGTCAATTAAATTGACCCCAATGGCGCAGAGTGGCGTTTGTCCACTGATGCCACTTGTGATGTGGGCCAACTGGTATCATTGACTACATTAGATTGGTAAATAATTTGTCAATTACTCTAATTCGGTAAAAAAAATTTTTAAAAAAATCTTATTTTGGTAAAAAAAAACCCCATGCAGTAGAGTAGTGTACGTGTAACTAAAAATTTATAAGCAAAAGTCAACGTGGGTCCCACCACATGTGAAAAAGTTAATCTATTTCATTTCATTGAAATAATAAGTAGAGCTCTGTTGGTATATATATATATAAATCGACGCACTTGGAAAACAAAAGGAAAAAGAATTTTGTTTTATATATATGATATGCTAATTCATGTACATTTGGGAAAACCATGAGAAACACTAAACTATAATTTATATGATGATTGATACTTATAAACTTCTAATTTAAAGTATTAGAATAGACTCTGAGAGTCTAAAATAATTGTAGAGAAATAATAATAGTTAGTAAATAATAATAATAACAACAACAGTAACAATAATAATAATAATAAAATAAATAAATAGTAATAAATAATAAGATTATTATAAACAGTAAATAGAAAAGGGTATTAGTAATTAGTAGTGAATAAGAAGAGAATTCATAATCACAATGGTCTCACTGATTTTTTTTCAGTCCCACTATAATGTGCCCACTTCAAGTATTCCAAATATATTATTATTAAAATATGTATGTTCTTAATTTTATGAAATTATAAGTTTTTTATTTTATTTTGTAGAGTTTTAAAAGAGTTATTAATGATTAGTAAATTGGTTATGGTAGATTAATTTTTAGCGTGTGTTTGAGCTCTTGGATTAGGAGCAGTGTGATAATAGTTAGCTTCGGCGAGAGGTAACTACTTTCCACTTATTATGTGTATTAGCATGTTGTTTGTGAGTATTTTGTAAAATAGTTATGAAAATCTTATTAGAAATTGCCTTGTAGAATCTTATGATTGGAATTGTGAAATATTTGCATATATTTATTTATGCATAGGAATTAAGAGTTTTGATATTATGGTATTTGTTATGAAAATTATGGGAAGGGTTGAATTGGGAGGAAATGAAGTAATGTATTCCACCACGTGGTGAGGCCTCCATTATTGCATGATGGTTAGCTTTATATTGTACCACCTGTTCAATGAGGGACTGGCCCACTAGTTCAATGAGGGCGTACGACACCCCGCTAGTTCAATGAGGCGGAAAGACCCATGGTCTGGGACATGTGCTCTGAGGATTTTGGCTGGTCCTCATCACATGACCAGTGAGCTTTTGAGTAACCAGTAATATGGATGTAACTTAGCCCATGGGTCTAGTCAGAGGAAATAAGGCGATTCGGATGGATTGGTGGGAGGTATCTTGGAAATTGTGTTAATGAATACTGTGATACATAATTTCTAATATGAAATTTTTATGATGTGGATATTGGCAAATTATATATATTATTTTTTTAAAAAAATACTTTGTTATATAAATTGTTCCACATGGCATCTCACTAGCACATATTAGTATTTATAATGAGTTGGGTTGATGGTTACCACATTTTTCCAGGTGATAATTCCCGTCCAAGTCCATCAGGGAAAACTTCAAAAGCTTAGGCTACTCCTTCTGGCAGTAATGCTTCCATCTTCTGGTATACATTGGATGATTGTATATTGCCACGTTAGAACTCATTTTGCATACTCTGATTTAGTTTTGTATATTTTGGTAAATGATGAGCATTATTTAGTTGTTAATGAACCCTTAATTGGTTATTATGTTAGGGAAAAATTGAGGACGTTTCAATTGCTCTAACTATTGCATTGCTAAACATGAATGCTTTGTTAACATTAGATGCACTTTTGAAAAAAAAAAATCATACATATTAACATTTTTAAAAAAAAAAGGCCTAGTCTATTTATAACATTATACACGAACACAAAAATTATTTTGTTATAAAAATATATTACATTTATTTTATATTATATTTTGATATAAATATATAAATGTAGGTTTTTTACTTTTTGGTAGGTTTTAAAACTTTTTGAAAGTGTAATTATAAATAGACCTTTAAAAAGACTTAAGACCTTATCAGGCTTAAGTTGATTGCCTTATAAATTTCACTTCAATTTAATTATTTGTGTAAACTCAGTAATTAAGCTTTCAAATAAGCCTGATTTCAAGGTCCAAAGATTGAAAAGGACCACCCTATATCCCTTTTAGTGTCAATTCACAGTTCCTAATATAATGTTAGGAACAATGATATAAATATTTTATATAATATCATGTAAATTTTCGGAAAAGAATAACTTATAAATTTCTTGATTGAGGAAGGATCTTTGAAAAGCTTCCTTGCTGCATCTGGTCATTGATTCTCATTGGTGACATGTGACATAATATTTATAAAATAAGGTATAAATATTTGCATTATTAATCTTGGCGGATAGCAAAGTGAGATAATTAAGGATATATTATTTGTAATTCTCCCGATTTCACATCAAAATTACCATATCAAGGGGTATAAATAATAATAATAATAATAATATATTATTATTATTATTATTATTATTAATGTCAATTTGGCAGAAAAATAAAAAACAGGAAAAAGAATAAAGGGAGATCGATCTCAAAATAAAAAAAGGTAAGATATAAGAAAAATGATAAATAAATACCATATGAATTTGCAAAACCCCCATGAGTCTCCTAAATTTGTAAAAAGACTGAGAGGTACCAAGAACCTATGAGGAATATGCAAATTCGGGTGAAATTACCTTTTTGCCTCTATTTTTAAGTAAATAAAAAATAAATAAAATACCCTCACCGGAGAGCCGTCGGCGGTCGGCCATCGGTGAGGGGGTGTTTTTTTTTTAAAGAAAAAAATATACATTAAAAGTGTGGGGGTGGGGCCAAACACCCCACACATCCATAGGGCCAAATGGCACAGGCCCAACCACTTGAGCCACTTGGTTCCTTTGAAATAATATACATTGTCGCAAGCTATAGAACAAAATTTCAACCCTTGAGGGGATAGCAATTTTGGGAAACACACAAGTAAGAAAGACAATTTTTTTTTTTTTTTGGGGTTTAGTCTTATGACCAACCTTTTTGTCTTTGTGGAATCAGGATCCTATTGTATTTATATCGATCCTACCAACTTGAAATCTAATGGGAATTGGTATGGATAAAGATGAAGGGTGGGTTTTTGTTTCATGGCCTTTGGGCCCTCATTGTAATTGTTACAGATCTGTATTAAGGCCCAACACTGGAATGGTCCAACAAAAGAGATATTAAATATTAGGGCACACCTATAATATAGGGAGATCCTATATTATAGGGAGATACTATCCAGTGACAATATAGGACTATCCTGACTGGTATCTGCACGATATACTCGCCCAGATACTCGCACCAAGGGTCATGCATGGCCGAGATATCCTGCCTACAGTAGACTTATAAATACCCTAAGGTGCAAACGTTCTAACTCTTAACTACTTTACTTTCTGCCACACATAGCACACACCCCACCCCTCTGGCTCATGTGTCTCGAACTACGTGGACTTTGATCCCATCACCAAGTACGTAGGCCTTAGGCTTGGCTCCTAGTTATGTCCAAAGCTCTCCTGGGTACCTCTTCGATATCCAGGCTGAGCCTACTGATCCAAGATCAAAGCACCAGCCCTTAGCTGGACATCTGTGTTCTACACCAGAACAGTAACCAAACGGTGTTTGGACTTTAAACATATCCAAAATAAATGTTTTAATTGTTTGTTATGATGAATATTGTATTATCATTGTTTACAAATTTAGGTGTCATTTGTGGTATATAATACTGTGATGTCAATTTGTTAAGAAAATGGTACAGAGTATTTGATAAAGTATATGATTATTTTACTAATGATTCAAGGTATTGAAATAATATATATTATTTGCAATTTTGGATGGTGTGATGAAAAATTAAATTATTTTTTATTTTTTTTATATCTCACCAATCGAGACCCCGGGTTGACTTTGGTCTAATCCACTAACTATTGGCTCATACCCCGACCAATTTAGTGACCGTTCGAGTTTCATAACCTTATAAATAACTCACAACATAATGCATACAGGCTGTATGATACAGCAGTTCAAATATAAGAACTATTTTATTTGAATTTTAGTATCCTACCTCACCCCTACCGTAAAGATTAAATTAATATATCTTCGGATTCCACCCTAAAATTTAATCAAAGTTAATGTATCCAATAAAAATAAAACCAAATAGATAAAATAGTAAAAAATACAGTCTGAATTGTGATTATTTCAGGGGCTTATAGATAAAGCAAACAATGAAGAAATTTTGAAGGTTAAATAAAATATGAATATTCCCACACCCTATATAAACAAGGAGAGAAATGGAATGTATAGGTCAATGAAAAATCACATGCCTATCTTTACATTTTTGCCTAAAACTGGGATCTCCTGAATTTCCATGCTCTAATACATAACAGGTAGTTTGTCTAAAAAAAAATACATAACAGGTAGTAATTTGTATAATTATATTCATTCCGCAACTTATAATTAACCTAGAATCTTTTTTGTTTTTTCCGGAAAAAATGAGCCTTTAATTCTTTATTTTTCATAAAAATTTATTTTGGTCCCTTAATTCTATAAATTGTTTTTGAAGTCCTTCAACTGTATTAATCCCTGATGATGTTAATAAAAAATGCTGATATTAAAATTTTAAATATTGAAAAAAATACTATATCAAAAGAATAATTATTAATGTACAAAAACCATCATTTGAGAGTAAATGTATTAGGATTAAAATATTGAAAACATGTTTTTATAAAATTAAATAATCTTGAATATAAAGTCAGAAGACCAAATAATGTCCACTTTTACCTGTATTTTTTTATATATATATAATTTTCAAAATGCATTTTTCAAAAAGTTTGAATTTTTTTAAAGTAAAAATGTACATATGTTGAAAAATTATATAACTTCAACAAAATAAATATATGTATAATTTATTTATGTATTTATTAACTTGCGGGAAAAGAATCTTATATGAGACATGTGAGTGAGTGCAGCCAAGGTGGTAACATTTACCCACACACACATGTCATGACAACAGATGCATTCCAACATACTAATATAAATATAAATACAAACACATAAACATACTCCGGTTTAAACTACAGTATAGTAATAAACTCTTTTTTCAAAATAATAATAATAATAATAATAATAATAAATCTTAAAAGACTGGACTTTAAATTGTCTTTAAATTCTAAAATAAACTTAATTTTTTTTTCCTGTTAAGTACACAAGTAAAATTAAAAATATACCCTTACTTGTTTCTATTGATGATTAGTCTATTTTAAAAATATTAATGGAAATTTCTATCTCCAGCTGGAACGATGATCACAACGCTGGCTTTACTCCCCTGATTTTCCAACGCTAGAACAGAGCAAGAGGAGGAATGATTCTTGAATCTCTCTCTCTCTCTCTCTCTCGTCTCACACTCTCTCGGACTCTCTCAGTTAGTTTCAGTTTGAATGTAGCAACGCGAAGGAGTAAAGCATAGATTATATAAGAAACCAAGAGTGGCCCAATCCGAAGAGAAACAATGGTCTGGGAGAGGAGAACCAATGGGTAACCATTGCAGGGCTCGAGACGTATGGGTTTGCACTGATCTTGCGCTGCTAATGATCTTTTTCTTTTCTGTGTTTGCGTAACACCATTGAGTTCCATCATTACTGATATTTGCTGCTGATGTGTTTCGTGTTTGCGTGTTGTGAGCTCTGCTTATCTGATATACTTTACCTGCTACATTTAGAGGAGTCTGGGGGGTTGAGAAGACACTAGATTTGGATCAATTTATTTAAGTTTTGCCGATGTATAAATTCTCCTTATTGCTGATCACGTGAATGGCTCTAGTGCATCTGTGTTGTTGTAGTTTATTATTATTATTATTATTATTTATTTATTTTTTAATTGATTATTATTATGATTATATATTTCATTTTCCAATTATTTTGGGGAAATGAAATGCCTAATTTTTCCATGAAATATTAATATCTAAAATCCCCAAAATTTAGGATGTTACAGAAAGGAGGATATTACCAAATTGTCATACTTAGGAATCCCGGATTCTAGTATCAATCATGCATGAAATAGGATTTTCTCCGTGTTTTCTTTTTTCCATCTAAAACGGATGAGTAATAGCAGTTTCTCTCAATCTTTTTTTCTCCCTTCCACTTTCTTTCCTTCCAACTTTTCTTTATACGGTTTGGAGAGAAAGATATGCCAAAAAAAAAGTTGCAGTAGAAACATCTTTACCACTTGGATGGATTGTACTGATTCAATATCCACAAATAGAACACAAACTGACAAGTGGCTTATTGCCTTACAATTTCCTAATAATGCAAGAGCCTAAAATAAAAAACCACAACCGATAATGAATAATCAATCATAACCCCAAATTAAGGATTACCAGGCCTTTTTCTTTTCTAAACATCGAAGTGTGTCCACAAGGCCTATAATTCCTGCTGTAACCTTCTGCCTGGCTTCACAAGACCAACACCAGGGGGAGTGCCTGCACAAAATGACATAAACTATGTTAACAAAGCTAAGGTTTCAAAGACTGTTTTGGCCATTGGTGCCAATAACAACATGATTAATGGCCTCAAGGGGTACAAAACTATTCAAGACACCATTCTGTTTCATAATCTAATGTATAGCACAAAAATGATATGGCAGATGAAGTACCAGTGAGTATCACATCTTCTTTAATGTGTGTACAGACGAAGCTTATGTGACTAATTAGAAATGGTGTCACGCCTTGTCTTAACACACCTATATTTATCAGAATTTAAGGGCACAGGTATCAAAATGATTTGGACGACTTAATTGCGGAATAAACTTTCTTAAAATAACTTAGTTAGAAAACATGGAGACAAATTTTTCGCGACACGAATATATCCCATGAGGGTATCTTAGTACAATAATCCAAAAATAGACAAATGATAAACAAAATAATACAGTTCAACTTTCTATACTATCTCAAAATCCCTTTTGCTGTAATCCTTATAGCTGCGTCTTTCTTCTTGATCCCGATCCACTACCTGTTTCTTTTATGCGATCTGGAGCTCAAATGAATGAATCCCAGGGGTAACAATTAATCTTATATGCAAATATGGAATGTAAAAGACAGTATAACACATGTATCAGTATAGAATAATTCACAATAAATAAGTCGCACCGTAACTGCAATTAATGGCCAAGACCGTAGCCCTTTAGGACACGCAACCCTATGAGACACGCAACCTCAATCCATAGCTAGAATACACACATACAAATAATCTAGCAATATGATCAGTCATACATAAATAAATACATACAAGCTAATAAGATAACAGTTACCCACCTCAACCTTGAATTATTAACTTTGTCTAAAGATGTTGGGATCAGAAGAGGTGTCAAAGTATGTCTATAAACGTTTATCATTGTCATTAGTCACTTGTAACATAACTAACTACACGAATTATTTTAGAGGATAAAAAGTGGTTATCAATCCCTAAAATAATAATAATACCCTTTTAATAAATAGTAATTATTCCTTTTCCTAATAATAATAATAATAATAATTTATTTAACAATATTATTATTATTTATTTAATATTATTATTTTCTTTGTAATCACTCCTCCAGGTCAAGGGGTTCTGGGTTAAGGGGTTTTGAGTTGGGGGTTGCTGGGATCTGAGGTAGGGTGTTGGAGTCTGAGATGGGTATCAAGATCTGAGGTATCAGGATCTGAGATATGTTGGTATCAGAGTCCAAGATAGTATGTTGGTATCAAAGTCGGGGTAGTGTGTGGTATTAGAGACCGGGGTAGTGTGTTGGTATCAGAGTGTGGGATAGTGTGTGATATCAGTTTAGGGTATTGTGTCAATATCAGACATCGGTATCAAAGTCTGGGATAGGGGACTATATTAGAGTCTGAGGTAGTGTGTTGGTATCAAAGATCGAGGTAGTGTGTGCTACTAGAGTTGAGGTAATGAGTGGTATTAGAGTTTGGGGTAGTGTATGGTATCAGTTCGAGGGTAGTGTGTTGTATCAGTTCGGGGGTAGTGTGTCAGTATCAGACATGGGTATCAGAGTACAAGATAGGGGACAATATCAGAGTCCGGGGTAGTGTGTATATAATCCATACCGTAACACCAATCACATACAACACCAGCACGTATCCAACCATAGAAAAATCCATGATAAAACAGACCACCACTGGGCACAGACTACCACTGACTCATTCTGGACGCAAGAGAAACAGGAAGAAACTGGAAGACAAAGACGAGAACGAATGAGGTTATTCCAATGAGCATCAATATCACGTATAGGCTTATTTTAAGGAAAGGGTGAGTAAATATTCATTGTTATGATGAGTATGTGTAACTCAACCGATGACCATACTTGGATCAAAGTAGCCATACCTGGGACTATGACAGAATTGCAGCTTGGCAAAAAAAGGATGAATTTACTAAATTTAAACTCACCCAAGTTTTCATATTCGTTCAATCCACTACCCAGGCATTCGCTCTCGTCTTTTGTCTTCTAGTTTCTCTTGTGTCCAGAACGAGTCAGTGGTGGTCTATGCCCAGTGGTGGTCTGTTTTATAATGGATTTTTCTATGGTTGGATACGTGCTGGCATTGTATGTGATTGGTGCTACAGTAATGTTAGCCATATGGATTATATACAACCGGACTGATACCATACACTACCCCAGACTCTGATACCACTCATTACCTCGACTCTGGTACCACACATTACCTCGAACTTTGATACCAACACAGTATCTTAGACTCTGATACTGTCCCCTATCCCGAACTTTGACACCCATGTACGATCCTGACACAATACCCTAAACTAATACCACACACTACTCCGGACTCTGATGCCAACACATTACCCCAGACTTTGATACCAACACACTACTCCAGACTCTGATACCACACAGTACCTAGACTCTGATACCACACAAGACTTAGACTCTGATACCAACACACTATCTTGGGCTCTGATACCAACATATCTCAGATCCTGATACCTCAGATTTTGATACCCCATCTCAGAGCCCAACACCCTACCTCAGATCCCAGCAACCCCCAACTCAAAACCCCTTAACCTAGAACCCCCTTGACCTGGAGAAGTGATTACAAAGAAAATAATAATAATATTAAACAAATATTATTATTATTATTATTAGGAAAATGAATAATTACTATTTATCAAAAGGGTATTATTATTTTAGGGATTGATAACCCTTTTAATCCTCTAAAATAATTCGTGTAGTTAGTTACGTTACAAGTGACTAATGACAATGATAAATATTTATAGACATACTTTGACACCTCTTCTGATCCCAGCATCTTCGGACAAAGTTAAGGATTCAAGGTTGAGGTGGGTAACTGTTATCTTATTAGCTTGTATGTGTGTATTCATGTATGATTGATCATATTGCTAGATTATTTGTATGTGTGTATCCTAGCTATGGATTGAGGTTGTGTGTCTCATAGGGCTGCGTGTCCTAAAGGGCTGCGGTCCTTGGCCATTAACTGCGGTTACGGTGCGACTTATTTATTGTGAATTATTCTATGCTGATACATGTGTTATACTGTCTTTTACATTTCATACTTGCATATAAGATTAACTGTTACCCCTGGGGTTCATTCATTTGAACTCCAGATTGCATGAAAGAAACAGGTAGTGGATCGGGATCAAGAAGAAAGGCGCAGCTATAAGGATTACAGCAGAAGGAATTTTGAGATAGTATAGAAAGTTGGACTGTATTATTTTTTTTATCATTCTATTTTTGGATTATTGTACTAAGATACCCTCATGGGATATATTTATGTCGCGAAAAATTTATCTTCATGTTATCTAACTAAGTTATTTTAAGAAAGTTTTTATTCCGCAATTAGGTCGTCCAAATCATTTTGATGCTTGTGCGCTTAAACTCCAATAAATATAGGTGTGTTAAGACAGGGCGTCACACCATTTCTAATTAGTCACATAAGCTTCGTCTTTACACACTTTGAAGGAGATGTGATACTCACTGGTACTTCATCTGCCACATCATTTTTGTGCTATACATTAGATTATGAAACAGAACGTGTCTTGAATAGTTTTGTACCCCTTGAGGCCATTAATCATGTTGTTATTGGCACCAATGGCCAAAACAGTCTTTGAAACCTTAGCTTCGTTAACATAGTTTATGTCATTTTGTGCAGGCACTCCCCTTGGTGTTGGTCCTGTGAAGCCATGCAGAAGGTTACAGAAGGAATTATAGGCCTTGCATGTGGACACACTTCGATGTTGAGAAAGGAAAAAGGCCTGATAATCCTTGATTTGAGGTTATGATTATTCATTGTCGGTTGTGGCTTTTTATTTTAGGCTCTTGCATTATTAGGAGATTGTAAGGCAATAGGCCACTTGTCAGTTTGTGTTCTATTTGTGGATATTGAATCAGTACAATCCATCCAAGTGGTAAAATTGTTTTTACTGCAACTTTTTTTGGCATATCTTTCTCTCCAAATCATACAAAGAAAAGTTGGAAGGAAAGAAAATGGGAGGGAGAAAAAAAGATTGAAGGAAACTGCTATTACTCAACTGTTTTTGGCATATCTTTCATGAATGATTGACTAGAATACGGGATTCTTAAGTTCTTTTTTTTTTTTTTCCTTTGGCCAAAGCCATCCTTAATGTTAGAGTAAAGAATTTATTGAAACTAAGTGGATATTGATAAAATAAAAGGTTTTTGATAAATGAGATTTAAAATTAATTAATTTTATAAAATAATATTTACATGAAAGGGCCCACTATTATTTAAGTTTGTTCAAGATAGTTAGTAGTTGGTTATATATGATATGCTTGTGAGAAAAATAATTGTTGACACTCTTATCCCAGCAGCAGCACTGTAGGTTTTTTGACCATTCCATTTATTCTGTTTCCTATTTTTATTTCTCTACCGAATTGACATAATTATTGATAATAATATTATTATATATACCCCTTGATATGGTAATTTTGATGAAATTGGAAAAACTACAAATAATATATTCTTAATTATCTCACTTTGCTATCCGCCAAGATTAATAATGCAAATATTTATATCTAATATTATAAATATTAGGTCACATGTCACCAATGAGAATTAAGGACAAGATGCAGCAAGGAAACTTTTCAAAGATCTTTGTCAACCAAAATTTATAAATTTATTTTTTTCCGAAATTTACATGATATTATATAAAATATTTTTATCATTGTTGCTACCATTATATTAAGAACTGTAAATTGACACTGAAAGGGTCATAGGGGTGGTCCTTTTTAATTTTTGAACCTTGAAATCAGGCTTAATTATTTGAAAGCTTAATTATTAAGTTTACACAACTAATTAAATTAAAAGAAAATTCACAAGGCAATCAACTTAAACTTGATAAGACCTTAAGCCTTTTTAAAGGTCTATTTACAATGTAAATCTTTAAAAAAGTCTCATATTTCAGACCTTAAAAATAATAAGTAAACTTTAAACCTACTAAAAA
Organism: Acacia crassicarpa; assembly: GCA_034222035.1. NCBI lineage: Eukaryota > Viridiplantae > Streptophyta > Magnoliopsida > Fabales > Fabaceae > Acacia > Acacia crassicarpa. The sequence goes on from JAWXYG010000011.1 coordinate 40,081,911, forward strand.
GTAAAAAACCTACATTTATGTATTTATATCAAAATATAATATAAAATAAATGTAATATATTTTTATAACAAAATAATGCATGTGTGTTTATTTATTTATTTTTTTTTTGGTAAGGCATGTGTGTTTATTTTACTTTTATTATAGTTGCCTCAGTTAATTGCGACGTGAACATTTGGATTTGTTTAGTCATTGTAATATCCCAAATTTTTGGATTTAGAAATTAGAATTAATATGAGGGAATTAATTATGGAAAGATCTGACCTTAATTATTATAAAGTTAATAATTAGAAATTTAAGACATATTTTTCTATAAATTAAGAACAATCCAGTTGGAAGTGATATTTTATGGCAAAAATAGATTAATTGAGGAAATAATAAAGACAAAGAATATTTAGAAAGGATAACTTATGACATAAAATAATGATTAGAAGTTAAGGCCTATTTTCCTTGACTTTTCAGGAAAAGAATAGATAAAAGATAATTTGTGACTTAAAATTCTTGAAATCAATATTATATGGCCAAATGATTTAAAATAATTATTTGGGAAATTAAGAATTTATTTTCCTTGTTATATTTAGAAAATGTCTACAAGAATAATTTTGGAATAAAACTCAAGTAATTCAAAGCCCAACACGTGATGCCACATATATATCAGCAAGATAAAATAAATATACCATTCAGTGGTTATAGGCTTATATACTACATATCAGCCCATTTAATCATGTGGCCCATGCAACTAATTGAATCACTCCATTCCTTTACCAATGGCCCCACACCAGAAACAAAGAAAAAAATGAGAATAAGATATCCCCAACATAAACCCATATGTGACTTTGGCCCAACCATATATCAGAACCTAAGACACAACAAGCAGGGAAATATAGATATTTCTAACTCATATAGACCCAACCATATATGTGCTTGGTTTTTTGGTTATAGACTTCTTAGATCACTAAAATGATACACATCGCTACACATATAAGTAAAATAAAGAAAGGAAACCGGAAACTTACTACCATATATAAATATATCTCTTATGAAGAGAAAAGTAACAAGTATTTGAATTAAGGGTCAAGGTGCAGATTTGCCAACCAACTATTACCTGAGGAGCGTCTGGGCCAAATAACTATTGAAGGGACCAAAATTGCCAATCAACAATTAAAAAGTGAAAAAAAAAACAATTTGGAGCATATTCGCCAACGAACTATTACCCCGTTACTGTCTTGGTGTCTCTGTCTTCTATTGACTGTCATAATGTCAGTGACATCAACATTTCCAAAACTTCTATTGTTGCTGGATGTTCCACTCACCATCTTGAACTCATCCAATAGTCCACAGCGTTCGACTAGCACGCACCTTGCACCCTCGTTCCATCCCTCCGATGCCATAAGCAACAACCGCTGCTGCCGCAATGCCTGCTCCCATGGGTCCCATCTCTATTGGTGTTTTCCTTTTCCAACAAGAAGGCTTAACCACTCTTTTCTTCAGCATTTCCGCCACCGTCCTACGCCAGTGCCTCATATTTTAACTTAATTGTGATAGTTGTTTTTTTGTTTAATAGTTATTTGGTGTTTTTTTTTTTACTTTTAATAGTTATTTGGTGTTTTTTTTTTCACTTTTTAATTGTTGATTGACATTTTTGGTCCTCTCAATAGTTATTTGGCTCAGACGCTCCTCGGGTAATAGTTGGTTGGCAAATTTACACCTTCACCCTTGAATTAAATATCTCTTATGCATGGTATTTGGCAACGTTACTATCAGGTCTTTAAAAAAAAAAAACAGAGAGAAATTGCAGATTCCATAAAAGCATTTTAACACATTTAACCACCCAGTAAGGACTGACGTTCCACCCTATAAGCATGCTGTAATTTGTAAACAACTGCCTAAAATATTGTTCTGGCTAACGTCAAGTCAGGGGAATTAATAAGAATACTCAAGTTATAATTTTCCTAAGGGGTAGTGATTTGCACGTAGATAGATACATTATTAGTAAATGCTTTAAATTTAATGATTCAATTAATAGAGCCAAAAGAGTTTGACAAAATCCTATCTGTTATTAATTCCAAAACCTCTCTATTTATTGCTTCCACTTCTCCATCAAAGTCAGGCTACTTTTTTTGAACACTAAAGTCAGACTACTTTACAAGTCTGATTTTTAAAGTGCAATATGAGGTTTTCCTTAGCTTTACCTACATGATTTAATAGAGAATTTTCCCTGATGCTTCATTCATTAATAAGATGTTATATTATAAATATCCAATGAGTATATATGATTTCATTAATATCTATAGAGCATAATTTATATAATGATTGTTACGTATAACTCCTAATGAAGAAGAAGAAGGAGGAGGAGTTATTAATGATTAGTAAATTGATTGTGGTAGATTGATTTGCGGCATATGTTTGAACTCTTGGAGAAGAAGAATAATAGTTATTAATGGTTAGTAAATTGATTGTGGTAGATTGATTTGTGACATATGTTTGAACTCTTGGATTAGGGGCAGTGTGATAATAGTCACCTTCAGCGAGAGGTAACCACTTTCCACTTATTATGTGTATTAATATATTGTTTATGAGTATTTTGTGAAATAGTTATGAATATCTTATTAGAAATTGCCTTGTGGAATCTTATGATTTGAATTGTGAAATATTTGCATATATTTATATATGTATAGGAAATTGGGATTTGAGCTATTATAACATGTATATAAAAAGTTTTTTTCTTTTTTTACATGAACGTGAAAATCTTGGAAAATTCCTGTTGAGCTATTTATTGTGATAATTATGATAATGGTTGAATTGGGAATAGATGGAGTAGTTATTCCACCGTCTGATGAGGCCTCCATTGATGCATGATGGTTGGCTTTCTATTGTCCCACTTATTCAATGAGAGACTGGCCCACTAGTTCAATGAGGGCTTACGACACCCCACTAGTTCAATGAGGGGGAAAGACCCATGGTCTGAGACATATGCTCTAAGGATTTTGGTTAGTCCTCATCACATGACCAGTGAGCTTTTGAGTAACCGGTAACATGAATGTAACTTAGCCCATGGGTCTAGTCGGAGGAAATAAGGCGGTTCGATTGGATCGATGGGAGGCATCTTGGGAATTGTGTTAATGAAAAATTGTAATACCTAATTTATGATATGAAATTTTGTGATGTGGATATTGGTGAATTATATTTTTAATATTTTGTTATATAAATTGCTTTACTTGACACCTCACTAGCACATATTAGTATTCGTAATAAGTTGAATTGATGGTTACCACATTTTTTAGGTGATAGTTTCCGTCCGAGTCCATCAGAAAAAACCTTAGAAGCTTAGACTACTCTGTTAAAAGTAGTGCATTACTTAGTTGTTAATTAACCCTTAATTAATTATTATGTTAAGTAAAATTTTGAGGACGTTACAGTCATCATTCTGTTAATGAAACAAGAAACATCTCCCCCGTGCGATACGCAGATGCAACAATTTGAAAACATAAAAGCACATCCTCACCATCCACTTATTTAAATCATTAAGAAATTAAATAAAACACAGACAAACATTTAAAGGGGGAAAAAAGAATTGGTTTTCAAATCCAACAACACAAACTTATGTCAAACATTTGCAAAAACCTCAGTAATTATTTCAGCAGATACTATTCCAGTTTCTTGACGCAGTTCCAAGATGGCAGCATATATAGGCTCTCCATCGTCTTCAATTCCACCCTATTATGAAAGAGCAGGAAAGTACATAACATATTATCTTAACAAAAGAATTTCAAGTCATTCTAAAGTAAATAAATTGTTACAGGAAATATAAATACAAATTCCTCAATTGATACCCAAAATACCAGACTCCATTTTCAATAAAGACACTAAGGTCTTCCTAGCTCCCACCAGTGAAGCAATAGAAAGGTACTTTACCCAATCATTAATCCAAGCATACTCTTGAAATAAGTAACTAAACTAATGATCATTTCTAAAATTTTCCTTCTATACCCTTGACCTTCAATCTCCTCCATCAAGCAATCGCACTATACTAAAGTCTAAAGATTCAAAGGTTGATATTGATGGGATTCTACACAACGAAAATCCAGAAAATTCCTAGACTGTTATGGATAACATGTGCAATACTATATAAAGATAAACAATGAATTGAACTCATTAATGATTAGTTCACCACCGTTAATACATGTTCTACAATATGCAACATTAGCAAATTGATCAAGTAACTGAGGAAATAGGCTCATTATAATAAGATTTTTGCATGCACTATTAGATCCAGTTTCTCTATGGCTTTTGATTTCCACCCCTGCTTCATCATAAATTCATAATACACATTTTGGTCAATATCATAACTAACAAATAGTGACTAATACAGCCTAACAAAAGCCCAGGAAAATATGATTCATATGGTAGAACATTTAATTTGACGATCCATACTAGTCGCCCATGGCTAGTTTAATTTTTTCATGTTCAAAATAATAGTTTTATAAAATATTAAATCTGGACCATCTGTTTTTTTTAAAAAAAAATCTGGGGGTGGGGATCAAATACTGAGCAGAAAATAAGAAAAATGATTTTGAGAAAATCCAAAGTCGTTGCTTTTGGCAAGCAAACTTTGTTGGATTCAATTCAAGCTGGGGCATTCATGGGAACAGGGTAATCAAATAATCATCATCCTTCTTTTAAATAAGTAAATAGAGAGTTTACATCATCATTCTCTAATATTACACCTACTAATTATAATAAACTCTAATAAACTTGAATTTCTCTCTCATCTCGTCCTACACCTAGTGTTCCTCGACACTCTCCCTCATCTCTCTGCAGCTTTGAATTCCAACTTCCAAGGAACCTCTTAATTTTTTAATTAAAAAAAGACAGTAAGTCAAGTACTATTACACAACAATGAATGCACACACTATTAGACCTATGCTCTCAAAGATTCAGAGCTATCCATGCAAATTTTTGAAAAAGTGCCCCATAAAGTTTTCTTAGTCGAGAGTAACTTGCAGATTGTTATGAAAATAAGCTTGAGACTTTATTTTTACCCTATGAAAGAATGAACCAACACATGCTTCTTGTTTGATAGCGAGAAGAATCATTGTCCATTAAGAGTCTAAGGCATGTTAGGAAAGAAACATAATCCAGAACAGCTAGATAACAGCACAAATAGACAGCTGCACTTTACAATTTGGATATGTTAGATTGTTCTACCACTACATTGAACAGTATACATGCTCAATTGAACAGTATACATGCTAGACAACACATGCACAAGCAACCATATTGGTGGTCTACACCCCAAACAAAAATCGCCTACAAATCTTTGAAGCAAACAATTTCAGGTTTAAAATGTGACTTATCTGCCGGAAGAACAAACAGACAAATCTGTCAGTGAAGAGTGGAGAATTTCACTGCTACAATGAAGAAGAAATAAGCATTCTCGGAGTTGGAGCTGAGCTTAGGGTCAGGCGTAATGCACTTGGTCCTCCAGCCTACTCAAAATATAGAGAAATCACTATCTAAAAGAGCAAATAAATTGATCAACCTAACCAAACATTTAATAAAATTACTAAACTTTAACCTCAGAAGGAACTTCATTAAAATCATCATTTAGTAAGCCACATTCAGTTGGTTGAGAGGAGCGGAAACACTTGAGTTTGGGTGATTATCATCTCAACCAACTGTTCTACCTCTTTAGGAAATGCAAAACATAAATCTTCCTAGATATAAGAAAGAAACACTATATAAGCAACCTCAAAGAAACCCTCAAATATAACTAAACTCAATATCCATATCTTAGGAATATCAACTTTCAATTAAGTAGCACTTTTCTTTAATAGCTTAGCTGCATTCTTATTTTTTTTAAAAAAAATGACTGATGCAGTGCCAACAATCATATAATTCAACCTGAAACTATTTGACAAAAAAAAATGTGATATCCACTAAACTTAAAACACATAAAGCATATATATGAAACTTAAAACACTGAAGGAACCACAGTTTGATTGGATCGTTACAGGTTTCCCCTTGCAATAACTATTGTCACATGAAACATTCCCATTTTCAACCTTTGATTTAGTTCAACATCTTGATCTAACACAATATATCAAAGTATTTCTCCTACTCATAATTTCATTTGTAATTAAAATACTCTTTCATCACAAAATCAAATCTTTATACTACCAATACAAAATGCATCAATTCTTGATGATAAATCTCAACAACTATCACTTTCTTAGTGTTCTTGAGAATACCATCAACATCAGAATTAGAATATTGTATTGATGACAAGAAAAATTTCAAAAGAAATTTAAAAAGGTCAAGACAACAAAGTGAGATGAAAAATGAAAGTATTGATGACAATAAAAAAATATGCCAAGTAACAAACAAAAATCCAAGAAACAATGGCTACTCACATCTAAGGTAGAGATGAGAAGTAACAAATGAAATAGAGTATATTTAGTATATAAAATCCTTTGTTACAACTATTGACTGGAGGTATATTTGCAAGGCTTGCAAATTCCATGCTCTAGGTTTCTGCAATGGCAAAAAAATTAGTAAAAACAGTCAAACATGTAAACATTTATGAAATAATATAACTATAGATCAGAAAAGAGAACTTACCCCGTAAAGCAAGTACAAGGAGAATAGAGAAGAGCATACAGTGCTCAAAATAGAAAGTTGATAAGCTAATAAAGTTCTGACATATCAGGTAAACTAATAGGAACCTCCTGTCAACACAAACACAAACAAACAATATAGAACCAAACAGAAGATCTATGACAGCTGATACAGGGATTTCCATAGCTATTAACAGAAAGACAAGCTCAGAATACAAATCCTATTGCCTAAAAAAAGAAGATATCCACTGCTATAAACATGACAGACTCTAGTCTAATCAAATACAAATGAAGGAAAATATACCAAAGTTGAAAATTATGAAATAAAGTTTAGGAAGAAAGGATCATCTGTAACCATATTTAAAGTTGGAGTTTATATCTTAAAAACCTTTTAAGAAAATATTAATTCTTCTAGCTCTCTCCATTTCCTTCAAAAAGAGTTCCCAAGCATTCGGATCATGAGGTCATTATGCAATTGGTAAGCCAATTAAATTAGCTAAGCATATTGAACCATAAATAGGATTAGGAGAAAGCCACAACTCATTGCAGAATTAATGTCAAATTAAATGTTTTTGTTGGCCATAAAAACTAATTGGATTTGGATGTCAACTAAATCTTGAATTTACCTTCTCATTAGTCATTACCACTCAATAGGGAAACTTTACGGTCAAGCATATCAGATTTGAAATTACAACGCCCAAGAAGTCCTCTAATATCATCGATCCTCCAGCCCCCAGCAGCTTCTTCTATTGTCTCAAGAACTGTCTTCTCCAGATCAAGTACCTCAGCCTATAAGATGAATCAATAATGTTAGCACTAGGAATATATCAACAAAAAGTATGCAAAAGATTCATCTTTGATTAACTTAATATAGCATTTACTTGATAAAAGTGATACCTAATTTAGCTCAAAAGTATGCAAAAGATTCATGTTCACGTTAAAATGGCAACAATGATACCTGGAATAGCAAACACATACACATCTCCTTCAATCACCTTCCCATTATTTAATAACAAATTCTTTACTATCCCTTCGTCATTCAGCTCAATTTTTTGAATGAGAGAATTGAGATGAACTTCACTACAGAAGGATTGAATATGATCTACAATTGGCATACAAAGTCTTTTTGGGGGGTTCCCGTCCAAAAAGGGCATTTTTGAACCATGCTTCTCCTAAGATAAATTGCAGCAACACCATTTGATTAATGAGAATTCAATGAAGCCAACCCACAAAAGAGAAAGAGAAATTGCAGCAACAGTAAGACACAACAAAATAGTCCATTGGGGAGTTAAAGTAAAATCTTATTTTTTTTCCAACTATACACAAAAGTAGGTCTTCAAATCACATTGCCCATAGCTTGTTTCAGCATCAAGATATGTGCAAGATTATTTATCTCCTTAGATGTGCAGTCAAAATGGGAAAAAATTCAAGAACATTCAATGAAAAAGCTATGTTCAAAAGAAAACTTGGTATGAATAGATACCATGTTTATAAGAGAATATTGCAAAGTGCCTATTGGCTCAAATATGACATAATTGCTGACTCAATTATAACTTTCTTCCCTTGTATATAATTTAAAGCAACAAATATGCTAGTAACAACTGCAAGCAAAGGATATTAATCTTCCCTTATCTTTCTCTCAAGCTTATTCTAAATAAACTGTGGTGTTTTCATCATCCTCGGCAATAAAATAGATGAGAAAGTTCAAGTCCGTGCAAAAAAAAAAATCACAAATAAATACCAGTCCTTCCATCTGGATCACTCCAAGAGGTGGAATAGAATTGTGAGTGAAAGAGGAAAAAAGGAAACCCAAAAATCAATATAATTTGGATGGCAAAATTGCATCACCTGTTCATGAACTTATAATGGCACACACAACTTTAGTTGAGTTTGCAAAAGACTTACAACTACCTACATCTTAGAAGTATATCAGGGTAGCTTAAATTTTTAAAAATTGTTAGACCAAACTAAACATACCAACTGTTGTACTATAAAATATACTGTTAGTATAAACATAATAGACAGCAAAACTAATCACAATTAAAAAAGCATAGATAACAGAAATAATAACGATAGATAACAGAAGCAGGTTCTAACCTATAGCCAATGAAGAGATGATATTGAAGCTTTATATACAATACTGAAGTGAGTAGATAGCAATTAATCAATGAGTCCATTTGACTATCACTATAAACAGCAAAGCTTGCATACTTAAATTTAAAAGAATGGTTAGGCAAAAATATCTCTGTAACAAACCTTTGAATAACAATTCACAGCCCAAAAAAAATTGAACCGATAACAATTATTTTAATAGTATTTAAAATCTTTTTGTGGCAAATGGACTGAATGTTGCTTTGGCTGATCAAATGGGTCTTGGGAAGACAATCCAACCATTTTAAAACTAACAAAAGAAATTCGTATTCTATCACCATTGGATTACTTGTCAGATAACTTATAGCCTATGTAACTTATTCTATAAATTATATATCAACCATAATACAATCATATTGAACAGAATGTCATAGAATAGTATAAAATTAATCAGGTTATAAAAATTAGATATGGAAATATTTCTGAAGCAACATTCGAATAGTGTCCTGCTGCAAGATATAATGATGCCCAATTTGTGATATAACATTCAAACATTAAACACCAAGGCCTTTAAAATCACAAACAATGTGCAAGCATGAGGTTCACTTCTCCAACATAACATATTGGCCACACACCAATTATGATAACAAAAAGTATTTTCTTTTATCTTTTTCAGTTCGTAAAATTAATAAAAGAGGCAAGGAATGCAGTGTGTAAGGTTATTAATCATTTGACAATGTGGATTAAAATGAGGAAAATAAATAATAAAAAAACTTAAGCAATTAGGAAGAAAACACATACAATGGTGAGGCATACCCACAACTTTTGCAGTGACACCAAGCAAATCAGTTCCTGAGTACCTCTGCATGTAATACAGATTGGCAGCTTAAAAGCCTGCTAATGTTTATTCAAGCAACAAAAGGCTTTACTTCTTTTTCTTTGCATTCATGACACAACCTTACCAAGTTCACTTCAATCATTGGAACCTTAGTACTTTTCTGATTTACCACCAGGAGCCATGGGATAAAGAATTATTCCCTTCCAACTTGAAATGATCTACGTACATATAAAATTACTAAGAAGCACATTTTGTGAAAGGTGCAAAGAAATCCAATAACAGCAATATGCTCCTTGATATAATGAAAATAGTGCAGTTGAAGAGAAAATTCATTACATTATGTTGACTACATGATACATTATGCCTTTGCTTTCTTGCCGGAGCCTCAACAAATACTTTCCTTCTTTACTGCACTACATAATACAGGATACACAACTATTCAAAACGGCATTGAAAGGAGATTGTGAGATTTGACCACAGAAATCACGACGTTTACTTCAAGATTTTAGGGCCTTTGTTATTACCCAGAAAAAGCTGTTTCTAACTTATTCAAAACGGCATTGAAAGGGGATTTTTGAAGCGAAGACGTAGTAATTACATACCTGGCTCTTGAGGAAGGAGGAAAGAGCAACAATGTTATCCTTGCGTGAAGATCAAATTAGAGGAAAAGCATAGCCCTATGCAACATTAGAAGCAGGTAATTGCTGTTTGTGCACATACCTGCATTAGAGATCTGCAATTTAATCGATGACAGTTGAAGCATCATCGTCACATCCTCTTTTCTGCCTCCTAATCGTCCTCCCTTCTAGGGCAAAGCTATCAAATGAAAATGGAGAAGAATGGGAAGGTTAGAGTGATTGTGAGGCCTGACGATTGGAAAGGATGAAATAATAAACAGCAGAGAGGCAATTTCAAATTCAAAATCGGGCAAAATGCACAGTGAAGCCGCATCCTTTTTTATTTCAGCACGCCTTCATTTCTGCACAAAGCCGAATAGCTGCTATGTGGAGCCGATACTATTCTAAGTAACAGTAATATGTGAGAAGGCAAACAGTACACGACTTAGTTTGATTTTCCTATTAAGTTTATATTGATCGATAATATTAAGATTAATATACTTAAAAATACACTTTATAACATTAAAATACAAATTGAGAATTAATATAAATTTAGAGGACCAAAGTCAAAATAAATCACAAAAATATTATATTATCATGAATTATAAGGAGTAAGCAATTAGGAATGATGTTCTTCAAAACGTCAACCCCTAGAATAAGGTCATCTGCTCATTTCCGTTAGTAATCCCTCACAAATGGATCTTGTAACATAATTTTAAATATGGTCTCATTGTGATATTTTTGTCACAAAATAAACACTCCTTTTTCCATAAATCCCTTAGTAAGAACCAATGCTAAGTAAAAAAGAAATCTATTTATGATTTTTTGCATCTAGCTTAAAAGAGAAAATGGCACACTCAATACCATGAAAGAAATAAATCTATGTTGCTAATGGAGAACACTCCATATTCACACCCCCTAAATGGGGGGAGGGGGGAAAATGCAATTCGAAAATCTATAAGATGACGGTAAAACCAAAACTAACTTCAAACCATAGTGTAATTTCTCAGCCTATATCACTTCTTTATATTGCTAACAACTAACAGAACCATTACAAAGTAGTCAAAGCATAGCAATTGTACCTAAATCACATTCATTGCCAAAGGCCTGAAGCACAGGGCCAGATAAGAGATCTACTGTGCTCGAGATTTATAGTCCTCCATTTCCACAACAAGATGTTCAAAATGCAAAGCCCTATGAAGGCCACTCCATCCTAAAAATGAAACAAAGTATCAGCACTCATAAGACATAAGTTCTAAAAGAAATCCAAAATGGCCCTTCAGGAAAAACTGGGAATTGACACTTCTTGGTTTCACGACACTTAAAATTCCCCAAAAATCTGAATAATTTTCAAAATAACACTATAAATAAATTTAACACCATTAGAACCGTTTTTAGGCCAGTAGGGTTTCATCTGACATTTTATTTCTAGCGTAAGCATTCAAAAAGAAAAGAAGATAGAGGATAATTGACTGAGACGATTTGGCCTTTAAAATGCAAGCTCGTTGCATGATTCCAGTAAGAATAAATAATAGATGTTTGTTGTTGAATCCATTGCTGGAATTATATTTTGTCATTGTCATCACACCTTGCAGTTCATAGCATTTTCTTTAGCAATACATTTGACCAAGACATTTTAGTAAGAATTGATCGAGAAGCATTGTGCAAAATTTTACCCTAATTAAATTTACAATGCACAAACATATACATATTATACATATATTATCAAGTATCAACTCTATAAATATGAGATATATGGTACATTTAAACTATATTAATTTAATTCGTGAATAGATATTAAAATAGGGAAAAAAAACACAAGAGATCCCTACAAAGTAGTACAAACTACAAACAAACATTGAAAATAAAACATAATATTTACTAAATGCAGAGATTTCTAAGTGTGCACAGTAATCACCATACAAATAATAAAGGTATTGCCCAAGAAATGGCATCAGCAGACTCTCAAAATGCTCTCAAACTGGTTGACTCAGGGCAACGGAAGTTACCACCAGATCGACCTCTGGTTGAAGGACAAGATGATCGAAAGAAGAAGAAAAGGATGGAGATCACTTCAAATGCCATCATGGATGACACAATGATGGACAATGAAATAGAGCAAGACAAGGAACAGGAAGAGCAAGCTGAGCAAGAAGGGAAGCAAGACAAGTCAGATAATAATGTATCCAAGTTTCCTTCTTACCGAGCATCTCTAATGGGCTATAACGGAATTGCTCATATTGACTATGTAATGGAAGAAGAGGATCAGTTTACTGATGATAAGGAGATATGTTGGAAATTACTAGAGGAGACTGAGGAGATGAAGGAGCTTAAGCAAATATACCCGGTAGCACCCTGTACAGAAGAGGAGTATAATGAATGGTGTGAACCATGGAATTATGCCTTAATCCTTACGATGCTTGGAATGAGGTTTAATTTGTATGTGTTAAAGGAGATTCTTATCAAACTCTGGGGATTCTCAAGCTTTGAGTTGATTGATATTCCAAACAACTATTTTGTGGTCAGATTTCAGGATCAGCAACTATGGAGATCACACTACAGAAAGGTATTATATGAAGGCCTATGGGTGATTAAACATCATTGTGTCCTTATCCAACGTTGGACACCCTACTTTAATCCTTATCAAAATCCTCTAGGTAGAGTGGCAACTTGGGTTAGGATTCCTAATGTACCTTTGCATCTGTATAACAAACATTGTATTTCAAGGCTGGGAGATCGGATAGGACGCACACTGAGGGTTGACATGAATACACTCCAAGAAGATCAAACTTCAAACCCAAAAATCTAGAGAGGCAAGTACGTGAGGATATGTGTGGAGTTAAATTTGCAAAAGAAGCTTGTTCCAAAGGTTATTGCAGTAGGGTCTGTGTTTAACATGGAGTACGAAGGACTTACGCTAATATGCTTTGCTTGTGGAAGAGTGGGCCACAGAAGAGAGGACTACCCTTATAAGGGATCTGCTTTGAACTCAATAGGAGATGCTAGGCTGCCTCAGCAAAATCAGATGCAGCAACGTCGGGGACACACCGGAAATGGCTCTGTTGAGAAGTCGCCGGCAAAGTCCATGGAGGACGAGTTTGGTCCTTAGATGATGGTGAGTCGACGTGGCAACCGGAATCGTTTAGCCCAACGGTTTGTTTACAGAGAAACGACGCGAGATGCATCGGGGTCAGGAACCGAGACTGTGAAATCCTCAACTGTCAGACACAGTGCACGCTTCGCGGTCCTAGAGGAAGTGGAGGAAGATGGGATTCAGATGAAGGGGACGGCTAGTTCGAGGTTGGAAAAATCTAAGGGCCACCTGGATAAAAATGTATCATATGGTAAAGGAAATGGTCAAAGGGCTGAAATGGCTTCTAAAGCTAAAGCCCAATATAGACCAAAGGTTCAATTAGTTACTAGACCAAGCAAGAAGCAAGAGGCGAATGGGCCTTCCTTGGATAATCCTATGGGCTTAAGCAATCAAAGTATGGGCTTAGAATTAATAGGCCAAGGGAATAATAATTTAAAAAAGGATAACACCAATGGGCCAACGAATTTGGTGGAGGCTACTAGGTATATAATTGCAAAGAATGATCTAGGCGAAGATGAACAGGGCAAGACAATTGCTCACACACCAAACGGGAACCTCAGTGACAATAATTTTGGGATTGGACATATGACTCAGGAAAAAATTGCTGGAAAGAAGAGCAAAATAAAGGGGCAACAAATTCATACTATAGTCCAAGGAAATATTTCTAATGTTTCCCATCAGGATTTGATTACAGACTCTGGAGGGAAACATATTCACGATGGGCCATTAATAGCAAAAAGTCAACAGGTGCCGGACCGATGGGACCCAAACGAAGATATGGCACCGGATTTCTTGGAGGATAGTGGAACAGCTATGACGGAGATTCAACCACAGCAGCAATGTGGTGGCAAAGCCAGATAGCCCAGGTAAGTATTTTGTTTCCATATCTCCTAATTAGTTATTTTATGATTATTGCTTCATGGAATTGTAGGGGGGCCGGTAGCCGTGCCTTCCACTTAACTGTTAAGGATATTGTTAATAAATACTCTGTTAACATTCTTTGTCTTTTAGAGCCTCGTATTAGTGGTAGTAGAGCTGATAGAGTCTGTCACAGGCTCGGTTTTAGTCATTAGATTCGGGTAGAATCTACTGGCTTTTCCGGGGGTATCTGGATTTTGTGGGATAGTAGTGCCTTTGACATTACCTATCTTACCTCTACAACCCAATTGTTGCATTGCCAAGTCCGTGACCTCAAGAGGAATACCTTGAGTCTTGTGACGGTCGTTTATGGGGAAACTACTCCAGCTAGCAGAGCTATGTTATGGAACTCTCTCCGCTCGCTTGCCAGCTCCAATTCTCCTTGGCTTATTTTGGGGGATTTCAATGCCTACTTATCCATTGATGATAAGCTTGGTGGAGCTAATCCACTCTGGAGCTCTATGCAACAATTCAAACAGTGTATTGATGACACTTATCTTATTGAGGCGAGGATTCAGGGTGATAAATTTACTTGGGAAAATCATGGAGTTAAGGAGAGGCTGGATTGGGTCTTTACTAATTTTAACTGGATGAATTTATTTCCAAACTTCCATGTCAGGCATGAGCTTAAATTTAAGTCTAATCATAGGGTGGTGGTGGTCAATGTAAACGATACGCCCCTAAGGCCACGTTGCCACAAATCATTCTATTATCAGGCTGTGTGGACTTTAGAAAATGACTTCAATGATATTATCAAGGAGGCTTGGCATGAGAAAAATTGGCTTCAAGGCTTGGAGAATTTTCAAACTTCGGCCTCTGAGTGGAACGAAAACAGGGTGGGTAATTTTTCTAAAAAGAGGAAAGAGTTAATTTGGCGTTTGGAGGGCATTGATAGAAGCAGGAGGAGGAATGTACAGACTGGTTTATTCAGACTTGAGAAAAAGCTGTGGGAGGAGTATCATAAAGTAGCTACTCAAGAGGAGATTACTTGGTTCCAAAAATCGAGAAGTAAATGGCTGCAGGGGGTGATAGAAACACAAGGTTCTTTCATGCCTCTGCCGTGATCAAAAGGAAGAAGCAGAGGATCGATGCCATTCGTAATGAGGAAGGGGTCTGGGTTGAGGATCATGAGACAGCAAAAAATATGGCCCATGACTACTTTCTTAATCTTTACACTCGAGATCCTTCGGTTGCAAACCCTGACAACTTCTGTTCGAATTTCCCTATTATTGACACTCACGGTCTGTGTATGCTATCAAGTAAAGTTACCAGAGTGGAGATAAAGAATGCTACTTTTGCTATGGGAGCGTTCAAAGCGCCAGGTCCAAATGGTCTTAACGCTCACTTTTTTCAAACTAAATGGGATGTTGTAGGGGAAAAGATCTGTGACTTTATTGAAAAGTGCTTTGATAATCCCTCCAATATGGTCGCTATCAACAAGTCCAAGATTGTTCTCATACCTAAGGTTGATAACCCTTCATCCCTGAGAGAGTTCCATCCTATATCCTTGTGCAATGTAAGTTTTAAAATTATTACCAAGGTTTTGGCCAACAGATTCAGAGGCATTATGGGGCATCTTATAGGATCGGAACAATGTAGCTTTATTGCCAACAGATCCACATGTGATAATATATTAATTGCTTAGGAAGTCATCCATTCAATGAGAATGAGGGGTAGAAAGAAAGGATTTGTTGCCATCAAGGTAGATATGGAGAAAGCTTTTGATAGGCTGGATTGGGGATTTATCGAGAATACACTTGTACATTTGAATTTGGAAAGAAAGCTTATCAATCTTATTATGGCATGTTTAACCACGAACTCCATGTCTATTTTATGGAATGGGGATGAAAGCACAAGCTTCACCCCTACTAGAGGTGTTAGACAAGGGGATCCGCTAAGCCCCTACATCTTTATCCTCTGCATGGAGCGGCTTGGTCACCTTATTAAGGCTGAATGTCAAGCCTGGAGATGGAAGCCTTTCACTTTCAAAAGGGGGGGACCGCAGATATCTCACCTGTTTTTCGCTGATGATCTTATCCTCTTTGCGGAAGCTTCTTCAGATCAAATGACAGAGATCCGTAAAGTAATGCGAACCTTTTGTGAAGTTTCTGGGCTCAGAATTAATTTAGAGAAATCTAGAATGTTCTGTTCTACAAATGTCAACTTTAATAGAGCGATGGAGCTCAGTCAAATGCTTGGAATTGGATTGGCCTCGGATCTGGGGAAATATCTGGGGGTACCAATCATTCATAAAAGAGTCACAAAAGCCACGTATCACCCAATTGTGCAAAAGGCTTGATCGAAGCTTTCTATGTGGAAAAGTAAATTCCTCACGATCGCTGATCGATCTATATTGGTTAAATCCGTGTTGTCTTCATTACCCAGTTACTATATGCAATCAACTCTCCTCCCCATTTCTACATTAAATGAAATTGATAAGATCTCAAGAAAATTCCTCTGGTCGCAGGATGAGGATGTCAGGAAAATGCATCTGATTGCTTGGGATAAAGTTACTCAAGCAAAGAAACGGGGTGGATTGGGATTCAAAGATCTTAGGTGCCAAAATAAGGCCTTCATTATGAAACTCTGCTGGAATCTCCTCAATAAAAGACGCAGTCTGTGGGCCCAATGTCTCTAGACTAAATATAATTGTGGGAATTCTTCTATACTTAGAGTGTCAAAAAAGAGAAGCTCTTCATCAGCTTGGAAAGCCATTGTCAAGGTATGGGATAAGTTCATAAGTGGAGTTGGGAGAAAGGTGAATAATGGGGCTGACACCAAGTTTTGGTGTGATCTCTGGCTTCCATTTGATCGTCCCCTTGTAACCTTTGTCCACAATACAGCTTTAATTAATGAAGAAGAATCTGTGAGAGATCATGTGTTAAGGAACAGACAGTGGGATATAGCCAGGAGGCAGGGTATCCTTCCCTCACACGTTATTAGCACTATCTATTGAAAGAGAAGGAAATCACCAAGAGGGGGGGTGAATTGGGGATTTTAAAATTCTTTTCGGTTCACCCACACAACAGATAATATCAAGGCAAAGTGGAGATAGAGTAGAAGAGCTTGACACAGATGATTTATACTGGTTCGGTTTAATTCCTTGACCTACGTCCAGTCCCCAGTACCTCTGGGATTTTCCACTATCACTCAAGAACAATTACACCCTTTGTAAACGAAGGACGCTCCCAACCTAGGACTCACTCCCCCTTACAAGTTGTAATTGCATACAACAGATACACACTCTGTAAACGAAGGATGCTCCCGACCTAGGAGACACTCCCCCTTACAAGTTGTACTCTGATTTTCCCAATCTCTAAGCCACCTGACTTGAGATTATTACAATGAATGATTTACAGTGAAAAAGACTCTCTCTCTAAGAGTAGATAATGATACACACTGAGGCTCAATGTATCAAAGATACAATTAAATGACTATACAGAGAAATAGATGATATTTTCGTGCAAAACTTCTGTGTCTGTCTTCTCTGCCTTGAAACTTCAAATCTTCACTCTTTTATAGAGATTTGAGGCTTGTGAACGTTATAGATCCGTTGGAGCTTTTACCAATTCGAAAATATAGCTGTTGTAGGTGTTTTCCTAATATATCTCTTGCTGAAATCTCTCCCTGTTTGTTTTTAGCCGTTGGAAGGATTTTTGCAAATTTGGATATTTGATTTCTGTATCTTCTCCATGTTGATCTAGTCTGAAGAATACTTATTCTTGATTTGTGGAGATATCACATAACGGCTATCAGAAGATTCTGCATAACGGCTCTCCATGAATTCAGCAAGTTTCCTAAAATGACTCTTCTTTTCGAATCTCAATCAAATTCAAGAATCTTTCTGAAATCTCATGAATAAACTTGTTAGGACTGGTTAGAAACATAGATATGAATCATATAAGATCAATTTGCAGCAAACAAGTCAATGGGTAAATCATTTTGAGCATTTTCTGCAAAATTGCGTTTTTCTGTCAGAAACCCCAAAACTCGAGTTTTGATAATCAAAACTGGAGTTTTGAACTGTTCACTCTTCATAACTGGCAGTTTTCAAACCAAAACTGGCGGTTTTCAAAGTCTGGAAATGCTGATGCTCTCGGGTTGACCAAAACTCGAGTTTTGGATCCCAAAACTCGAGTTTTGAACTTTTGGTGTCAAGTTCAAAACATCAAAACTGGAGGTGTTGATCCATAACCGGCAGTTTTCATTTGTGAGATTCTTGAATGCTCTCTATCTAATGAAAACTCGAGTTTTCACTTGCAAAACTCGAGTTTTGCTTCCTCCTGGACTTGTTGAGTTTTCTTGACATATCCACCAACTTTAGAAGACCATATCTCCCTGGTCTGAACTCCGTTTTGGTCCGTTTAACTCTTGATGGAAAGCTCTGTGTGTCTAGTTTCCAATGGCACCGATTTGAGCTCAATTGGATTTGTAGTTTGTGAGTTATACCCAAAATACTGAAGGTGGGTCTCGACTGTGACGTTGATTATTGGGTCAACTTGTAAAAATCATATCTCCTTGATCTGAACTCCTTTTGGCTTGAATTATATATCAAAATGACGCGTTGGAAGTCTAGTTTCATATGCATATATCAAAATGACGCGTTGGAAGTCTAGTTTCGTATGCTTTTGGTTTCGTCTCAATCCGATTTCTGGTTTGTGAGATATCATTGGAACATCAGAGGTCGCCCGTGCTGAACGTGAGACAGTGTGGAGCTGAAGTGCTGATAACAGTCCAAAACTCAAGTTTTCAACTTCAAAACTCGAGTTTTGGTTCTCCAGTTTTCCAAAACTCGCGTTTTTCCCCGAGACTTGATTCCAATGTTCCAAAACTCGAGTTTTCACCCCAAAACTCGAGTTTTCACCCCAAAACTCGAGTTTTGATAGTCCAGAGACCCCAGAGACATTGTAGACACTTCATAACTCGAGTTTTGCCCCAAAACTCGAGTTTTCTCCTCTCAGATGAGTAAATTACAGCAGCAAGGTAGAAAACTCATGTTTAATACTTGAAGACTCAAGTTTGCTCATCCAAAAACTCATTCTTGCTTGTTTTAACTCTGAATTGAATTATTCCAACTTCCATATGATCTTGGAGGCTTCTATCATCAATATAAGAACTTGGATGATAAAATCTTCGTTCTATATATCAAGTTCTTCTTTATTTGGTCTCTTCTCTTCTTTCTTTCAACTCTTATCTCCTTTTTGATTAATCTCTATAATTCAACTTGGATTAATCTACATTAAATACAACAATTCATCAATGTAGGAGATAATTATATTATTCAATCTTTTTGCTTATAACAATGATATCTATATAAGACATCATCAAAACTAATCATAACTAACATTCTCCCCCTTTTTTATGATGTCAAATACCTTAAGAAAAATATGTATGAATATGAGAATACATTAGATGCAACATATTTTTATTGCCATTCTCTCCCCCTTATTTGTCATTAGCAAAAAGTTGAAGTAAAGAGGAAATGTTTAAAGAGAGAAATCGTGAATCCAGATGAGAAAGAGTCAAAGAACTGATTTTCTCTCCTCGATTTGAAATTGTTTTCATTATGAATATGAAATCAGATTGGAATGTTTTTTTATGAAAACAAAGATGAATATAAAAATACCAAAATTTTGAGAGATTTTCAAGACATCTTTCACAATTAAAGCATAGAGATACCAAACATGTGCAAAATTTCTACTGAATATAAAAAGATAGAGTTTAGAAATGCTCATGTTGGTTCTGCAAGTTGATGAATGATCAAAGAAGTCTATTTGCTTGCTGAATGAAGTTTGATTGTGTCGCCTGTTGTTTATACTTAGTTTTGATGATGTCTTATATAGATGTCATTCTTATAAGCAAAAAGATTGAGTAATATAATTATCTCCTACTTAGACTAACTATTGTATTTAATGTAGATCAATCCAAGTTAAATTATAGAGATTCATCAAGAAGGAGATAAGAGTTGAAAGCAAGGGGTATCTGCAGAGGTTATCAATGGATTTTGGTGATAACCAAGTAGAAGAAAAGAGAGCAAATAAAGAAGAAGCATTCAAGGTTGAAGAGAGAGTTGCATTTTCAAGAATGATCAAGAAAAGAGAAGAAAGAAGGAAGAACTTGATGAATGGAATAAGAATATAGATATTCAAGTTCTTACATTGATGCTAGAAGGCTCCAAGATCATATGGAAGTTCAAATGGCTCAATTTGGAGTTAAAGTTAGCAAAAATCAGCTTCAGGAGGAGTTTACTCGAGTAAGGAATTATTCACTCGAGTATGGGACTCAATACACGAGTATGAAGTGTTTTCAGCATTTCTGGTGTCTCTGGACTAAGCTTTACTCGAGTAGGAAACTAACTTACTCGAGTAAACAACGTGATCAGCAACTCTGTTCTACTCTGTTCATGTTCAGCACGGGCGACGTCTGGTAATTCGATGATATCGCACAAACCAGAGATCAGATTGATACGAAACCAAAAGCATTGGAAACTAGACATCCAACACGTATTGGTGACAAAAATTCAAGCCCAAAGGAGTTCAGATGAATTATTGATGAATTTTACAAGTTGACACAAAGAACAGCGTCACAGTCAGGGACAGCCTTCGGTATTTTGGGTATATCTCTCAAACGACAAATCCAATTGAGCTCAAATCGGTGCCATTGGAAACTAGACACACAGAGCTTTCCATCAAGAGGTGAACGGATCAAAACGGATCTCGGACCAGAGAGATATGGCTCTCAGAAGTTGGTAGTCAGTTCAAGGAGTTACTCAAATGCATTTTACAAGGCTTACTCAAGTAAAGGAGTCTTTACTCCAGCAAAGGACTTACAGAGAGCAATCATATTTTTGAAATTATATGCTTACTCGAGTAAAGGATTCTTTACTCCAGTAAAGGCCATCCAGAGAGCAACCAAGTTTTTAAAACTAAATTTGTTTACTCCAGTAAAGGATTCTTTACTCCAGTAAAGGCCATCCAGAGAGCAACCAAGTTCTTCAAACTAAATTGTTTACTGCAGTAAAGGATTCTTTACTCCAGTAAAGGACTTCCAGAGAACAAATAAACTTCTGAATTTAAGCTGTTTACTCGAGTAAAGGATTGCTTACTCCAGTATTGGGCGAGTGAACAGTGACTTACTCCAGTAAGGAAGAACTTACTCCAGTAAAGCATCGGTCAAAACTGATTTTGAATTACACGAATTTGCAATGCCTTCTTGTTTGATCTTAATACTTCCCAGGATTAATCTCTAATGTTCCTAGACATGTTTAACCACTTTATTGGTGAGTTTCAGATGATCAAAACGAAGGATATCAGATCTGTGCAAAAACATCGAAAGCCGTGCAAAAGCTCCAACGGCTAGTTTCTAAACGGCTATATTTCATCCTACAACGGTCATAAACGGTCACAGACCTCTCTCTACCTATAAAAGACATTGACTCAAGCAGAAAAACGTGGAGATACAAGTCTACAATGCCAAAATGCTGATACTCTGCTTCTACATCCTTTTCACTCTGTTTTACTTGTCTAGATAGCTTTGAGAGTGAAATGAATTGTGACTGTACTTCAGTGATTATCTATCCATTCCTTTGAGAGGAAATTTATTGTAAACACATTATCTTTCTGAGAGCAACTCAAGATTGGGTAATCTTGAGCGGGTTATACATTGTGTTGATTACAACTTGTAAGGGGGAGTGAATCCTAGTGAGAGGATTACTTCGAGTACAGAGTGTGTGATCAAGCGGTGTATCCTTACGGTGTGTAAGGGGGAGTATCTCTGTAAGAGATTTGTAAAAGGCTGCACAAGTGCCCGGCTAAACTTGTGGGATTGTAGCGGTTCTCAAGTACCCGATTAAAGCTTGAGGGAAATAGTGGATTGAAATCTCAGGAGGTTCCTGGGGACTGGACGTAGGTCAAGGAGGGCCGAACCAGTATAAATCTGTTTGCACATTCTCTTCCCTTATCTCTTACGTTTCCAGCATATATGTTTGAATGTGTTTACATATATAAATGTATGGTTATTGCTTTCTAAACTGATTTCAGTGTGTTGCGAAAAGAATTTCAAGTTTTCCAAAGTTTTTATACTTCACCCAATTCACCCCCCTCTTGGGTTCAGCCGGAACTTTATGGTCTGAGATGAAGCAGTGGAAGGCTCTCTTCCTTGTTGTGTGGGATTCTTTGAAGAAGATCAATAGCAGGATCATGAGTATCCTGTATAATGTAAATAGGATGAAAGTACTTGCTTCTTGAAGACTATCGCATCTGAATATGATTAGCACTCAGCTTCCATCCTTTGCTTTTTCTTCAAAGATCATCTATGTAGAGCATATCTCAGCTTCAATGATTAATCTCCAAAGTTGCAACACATAACCAAATCTCCTGTTATGAATTGAAAACTTTCTTTGCAAAAGATTTGTTAGTGCAAGCCAAATATCAAAGTATCCCTTTCTATATGATATTTTCCAAATAAGGATAATGAAAGGAAAATATGATATTAACTCATCATCAAAACTAATAGGAGATAATAAATGCATATGAGTATGCTTAAAAGGGTTTTCTTCAAATAAAGAAGGTGAGCTATTAAGATATGAAATACATGTAAATGTGAAGCTCCCCCTTAATGAATGCATGACAAAAAAAAAAAAAAAGAGAGATTTCCTTTAATAATACCAAATAATAGTGTGACACCAAATGTTATGAGGTTTGGAAAAATCTTTGCTCACAACATGGTATCTTAGAATTAAGGACTTTCAAATTCATTGAAATTGGTATAAAGAAATCACTTATGCTTTTTATGATGATAAAAATGTTTAAAGCCTAAGGATCATTTTAAAAATGAGTTTGTTTAGGCTAAACTTCATGAAATAAAATGGAATGAAATCAAGTTAGCCTTAAGAGTGATATGAGAACAGAGAAATGATTATGATATATGAATATTATTGCAAAATACAATACCTCACTCAAGTAATATCGTAATTACTTGAGTCATAATCATTTCTAGTCCGTAGATGCATTACTGGATAGCTATTATCAATTGTTCTGAATGCATCTTAGAAGTTGAAATCCCAAAAAAGCTTTGTGTGGGACTTCACAGTAGTTTTTGCTCATAGCTTGTCATCAAGCTAGCATGCTCCTTATCATCTTGGTTTAAGCCTCTTGCTATTGATGGGAGGTCACTCAATTGAGGCCACAGAATTTGCAGACATAGCCATTGAAATGATCTAATCTGTTTGCCTATGTTCTTTGTATTCAGAACATTTTGGTCAACTCCTGCAAAAACAAACATATGTTTTTTGGTACCCGATGTTTCTTGGGTCCACACAAGATTAGACATATGAACTCTTATGCTCTTTTAAATTATATGATATTTGAGCAAAGAGTATAATAAGCCATTAATAGATCAAAATATATGTTTACCCAATCAAATAGATTTATTCCAATGAATCATAAAGGGTAACAACTAGATTATATTAATAATGTTATTTCTCAATGACAGTTTGTAAATATACTTTATGTAGAAAAGATGTCATTGATAAAATACATGTAAGTTTGAGCATAGAAAATCTTATCCATGAAGATAAGCATTTATCAACTTAAAGTTCAGATTTTTCAAGAGAGATGATGAAATGCAAAGTATTTCAAATCTTGAATGGTCTTTCAAAAATGAAATCAAAATTTTTCATACATGAAGGTTTTTTGAAACATGTTTGAAAACAATGCTCATTGTAAACATTGTGGAAGTCAATAGGTTAGCTGAATATATCCAAATGCTTCAGTTTTAGAGAACATGTTTAACATTGAAGTTAACATGTGGAAGAATTTTCTGCAAAGCAAAAATCATAAAAGTAAAGCATTATCAAGATATTCTATATGCATAATGACTTTGCTATGGCCAAGAGATAATCTTGCTTCTTAGTTGAAAGTCTTGAGAGTATATCAACAATCAAGGCAAGATTATGAATATACATAGATGGTTACTCAAAATAAGGATGGAATTAAATTTGATATATTTGAGTAACACTAGGAGTACTAGGATTCATGGATGATAAAGCACAAACTCTTTAGTCCAAATGACTAAAGTTTCAAAATATTATCCTAGTAAGTTATTCAATATAATGGTTAATGCACATAATGCATTAATGAACATTCATAATGCTTGGAATAGCTTGATCAATAAGGTTTTATGCAATTGGAATAAGTTTTCACAAATTGAATTCTTTTCTGGAAATAAGCTTGAAGCTCATATATGATTAACTTATTTGACATGAGGTCCAAACAGTTAGAGTATGAAACTAAAGAGTTCAAGCAAAACATGAATTCCAAAGATCAAAATGTGAATGGTAGAGAAAACTTAACTGGAAAAATTTGAAGCATATTCAACATTCAGTAACAACATTAACTTCCAATATGAAAGATCATTTGAATGCAATCAAAGTATGAAATATGTTTCAAAACATTTGTATGTACTTTCTCAAAACAGTGTGAGTTGAAATCCAAACAGATTTTATTTTTGTGCATTTCAAAAATATGAAATCAACAAAGTTATGCACAAATTCACTTGTTTGATCATCAAAAAATTTACTAACAAATTGAATAATCAAAGTTAGAAATATGAGTGAATGATGATGGGAAGTATTAAGATTAATCAAGAAGATTTCGCAAATTCAGAAAATCTGATTTTTCAAACTGAGTGTTGAAAACTGGAGTTTTGAAACAAAATTGGAGTTTTCAACTATTCCTCAAAAGCAAAACTGGAGTTTTCATCTGAAAACTAGAGTTTTGGACTATGCTGAAGCAAAACTGGAGTTTTCATCCGAAAACTGGAGTTTTGGACTATGCTGAAGCAAAACTGGAGGTTTTGGAGAAAAACTGGCAGTTTTGAAACTAGAAAAGTTTGAAGGCTCTCAGCCAAGCCAAAACTCGAGTTTTGCTTGCCAAAACGCGAGTTTTCATAAAATATGAAAACTTAGAAACCTCTCTGCCAAGCCAAAACTCGAGTTTTGGATCCCAAAACTCGAGTTTTCATATGTTCATGAAAACTTGAAGTGTGAAAACTGGCGGTTTTGCTTCAAAACTGGCGGTTTTGCACTGTTCATGATTTTCTCAGAAAGCTCAAAACTGGAGTTTTACTTCAAAACTGGCGGTTTTCCTTTGACAGTAAAGAACTTAGATTTTTCAAGAGAAAACTTCACATTTTGGTTTACAATTGTTTTCAACCAACATCAAAACATATTGAAAACTAATAGTTTTGCTGATTGAGTCAGTTTCCAAATCTTTTAACTAAACCAAAAACAAACCAAAAATCAATTTCATATTATCATAGTATGAGGTAAGAATTAGATATCACCGTAATCCTCTTTTCCTCATAGAAGCTTGCTTGGTTGAGATGGATTGATGTAGATAACTCTTTTTCAAACTTCACCATCAACATCAAACTTAGCTTGTTGAGCTTTCTCAAGACTTGGATCATTTCTCTACGTTGCATTCTTGAGAAGCTTTCTTTTATCCTACAAATCTTTTATAAATCTTTTTCTTGGTATCCAACCTTGGATCCAATCATTGTAAGCTTGTAGGAACAAAATTCACATGCTCTAAGAATATAATCAGATTATGATAATTAAACATAATGAATTAGACACAACTTTATGCATGAAAGATGTATTTTTCAATTCATAATGTATGCATAAAAACAAATAAGCTAATGAACATTGTAAGCTATATAAATCTATAGATTCTTATAGTATACATATTGTTTGCAATGTTCATTCTTACAATCCAATGTGTAAAACCTCAATAAATGTTCTAGAAAATACAGTAGGAGGTTTTACCATTGTGTACCTTTTACCTTAGGTACTTGAAGGATTGGCTTTGCATACCCATTGTCCTTTTGGTGTCTACAAAGTCTGTACAAATGGTATAGGCTTCAAGTATCTTCTGTTTGGTATTTGAGAGACTCTCTTCTTCTTGTTCTCCTCAAGGTAATTAAGTGGTACTTTCTGGTAATTCGTTCTTGAGGTGGAATATGCTCTTTTATTTTGCACCATTTCTGCAATGTGTGCTCTGGAGGTTCTCCTTTTTGGTGCATGAGAGATTCTCTGATTCTTAACCTCTTTATGTCCATTCTTCTTAGAATCAATCTGCACAAACATAGCAACTGATGGACATTTTGGTACCCTTTTGTGTTTGGGTCCTTCTGGGTTAGTTTGGCCCTTAGGGAAAACATAAGTTCCCTTTGGCACCCATTGATAATTTCCAACAGGTTTATCTCTCCTATCTTTCCTATGAAAGCATGATGAAGTACTATGACCTTTACGGTTACAATAGTTACATTGTGCAAAAGGATTTGAGGTATGAATAGATTTTTGAAAATAATTCAAATAAGATTTCTGTCCATGTTTCTTCTTCCCTTTCTTTTTATCAAAATCAGGTTTATAACCAATCCCTGATTTGTCATTTGTAAACCTTTGTTGTTTTAAAATCACTTTGAGCATTTCACTACCTCTAGTGAATTTCTCAAGAGTTTTTGTAAGATATAAGTTTCTTTTCTCCAAAATACAGCAATTGTCACAAACCTTTTCTGAAATATTTTCGCAATGATTTTCAGAATTGTTTTCGCAAACAGATACAAAAATGTTTTTAGAAATAGAAACAGAAGAAGAAACATTCTGAATTTGTTCTTCCAACTATTTAATTTTCTTCTTAGATGCAATGAACTCTTTTGCAAGTTTTTCATATTCAGAATATAGTTCATTGTATACAGAAAATAATTCATCATAGGAAGGTTCAGAATCAATTACCTCATTGTCATTTTCAGTTTGTTCTTCAGCAGATAGGCAAACATTTGCTTCTTCTTCCTCATTACTATCTTCATCTGAAAAATCATCTTCCCTTATGGCAGATATATAAGCTTTCTTCATGAGGTGGTTGAACTTCTCCTTTTCTTTAGCTTTCAGCTGAGGACATTCAGGCTTGATATGACCACGCTTTCCACACTCGTAGCAAATGATTTGATCATGTTCGTTGCTTGAAGCTCTTTCGGGTAGAATTCCTTCCATTGGATCATTGATCTAGGATGTTAATCCTTCAAATAGATAACCTACGCTCTGATACCAAATGAAAGAGAAGGAAATCACCAAGAGGGGGGGTGAATTGGGGATTTTAAAATTCTTTTCGGTTCACCCACACAACAGATAATATCAAGGCAAAGTGGAGATAGAGTAGAAGAGCTTGACACAGATGATTTATACTGGTTCGGTCTAATTCCTTGACCTACGTCCAGTCCCCAGTACCTCTGGGATTTTCCACTATCACTCAAGAACAATTACACCCTTTGTAAACGAAGGACGCTCCCAACCTAGGACTCACTCCCCCTTACAAGTTGTAATTGCATATAACAGATACACACTCTGTAAACGAAGGATGCTCCCGACCTAGGAGACACTCCCCCTTACAAGTTGTACTCTGATTTTCCCAATCTCTAAGCCACCTGACTTGAGATTATTACAATGAATGATTTACAGTGAAAAAGACTCTCTCTCTAAGAGTAGATAATGATACACACTGAGGCTCAATGTATCAAAGATACAATTAAATGACTATACAGAGAAATAGATGATATTTTCGTGCAAAACTTCTGTGTCTGTCTTCTCTGCCTTGAAACTTCAAATCTTCACTCTTTTATAGAGATTTGAGGCTTGTGAACGTTATAGATCCGTTGGAGCTTTTACCAATTCGAAAATATAGCTGTTGTAGGTGTTTTCCTAATATATCTCTTGCTGAAATCTCTCCCTGTTTGTTTTTAGCCGTTGGAAGGATTTTTGCAAATTTGGATATTTGATTTCTGTATCTTCTCCATGTTGATCTAGTCTGAAGAATACTTATTCTTGATTCGTGGAGATATCGCATAACGGCTATCAGAAGATTCTGCATAACGGCTCTCCATGAATTCAGCAAGTTTCCTAAAATGACTCTTCTTTTCGAATCTCAATCAAATTCAAGAATCTTTTTGAAATCTCATGAATAAACTTGTTAGGACTGGTTAGAAACATAGATATGAATCATATAAGATCAATTCACAGCAAACAAGTCAATGGGTAAATCATTTTGAGCATTTTCTGCAAAATTGCGTTTTTCTGTCAGAAACTCCAAAACTCGAGTTTTGATAATCAAAACTGGAGTTTTGAACTGTTCACTCTTCATAACTGGCAGTTTTCAAACCAAAACTGGTGGTTTTCAAAGTCTGGAAATGCTGATGCTCTCGGGTTGACCAAAACTCGAGTTTTGGATCCCAAAACTCGAGTTTTGAACTTTTGGTGTCAAGTTCAAAACATCAAAACTGGAGGTGTTGATCCATAACCGGCAGTTTTCATTTGTGAGATTCTTGAATGCTCTCTGTCTGATGAAAACTCGAGTTTTCACTTCCAAAACTCGAGTTTTGCTTCCTCCTGGACTTGTTGAGTTTTCTTGACATATCCACCAACTTTAGAAGACCATATCTCCCTGGTTTGAACTCCGTTTTGGTCCGTTTAACTCTTGATGGAAAGCTCTGTGTGTCTAGTTTCCAATGGCACTGATTTGAGCTCAATTGGATTTGTAGTTTGTGAGTTATACCCAAAATACTGAAGGTGGGTCTGGACTGTGACGTTGATTATTGGGTCAACTTGTAAAAATCATATCTCCTTGATCTGAACTCCTTTTGGCTTGAATTATATATCAGAATGACGCGTTGGAAGTCTAGTTTCATATGCTTTTGGTTTTGTCTCAATCCGATTTCTGGTTTGTGAGATATCATTGGAACATCAGAGGTCGCCCGTGCTAAACGTGAGACAGTGTGGAGCTGAAGTGCTGATAACAGTCCAAAACTCGAGTTTTCAACTTCAAAACTCGAGTTTTGGTTCTCCAGTTTTCCAAAACTCGCATTTTTCCCCGAGACTTGATTCCAATGTTCCAAAACTCGAGTTTTCACCCCAAAACTCGAGTTTTGATAGTCCAGAGACCCCAGAGATATTGTAGACACTTCATAACTCGAGTTTTGCCCCAAAACTCGAGTTTTCTCCTCTCAGATGAGTAAATTACAACAGCAAGGTAGAAAACTCATGTTTAATACTTGAAGACTCAAGTTTGCTCATCCAAAAACTCATTCTTGCTTGTTTTAACTCTGAATTGAATCATTGCAACTTCCATATGATCTTGGAGGCTTCTATCATCAATATAAGAACTTGGATGATAAAATCTTCATTCCATATATCAAGTTCTTCTTTATTTGGTCTCTTCTCTTCTTTCTTTCAACTCTTATCTCCTTTTTGATTAATCTCTATAATTCAACTTGGATTAATCTACATTAAATACAACAATTCATCAATGTAGGAGATAATTATATTATTCAATCTTTTTGCTTATAACAATGACATCTATATAAGACATCATCAAAACTAATCATAACTAACATCTATAGAATGCGTCCGCCTGGCAACAACTTTCCTGACTGTTACACGTGGAGGGCTGCTAAAGATGGAGAATTTTTAGTTAAATCAGCTTACCAATATTTATCAGATAGAGGAGGAGACGGTAGAAATCAATTCTGGTCCCTCATGTGGAAGTGGCAACTTCCAGAAAAAGTAAAATTTTTCATGTGGCAGGTTAGGCATGAAAGGCTTGTAACTAACTCACTCAGAACAAAAGTTGGTCTTACAAGTAACAATCTTTGCCCGTTCCATTGTAATAGTGTGGAGAATGTCCTACATATAGTCAGGGACTGCGAAAGAGCAAGGAAATTGTGGAAAGAAATTGTAAAACCTAACTATTTTGCTAAGTTTTTTGCAGGTAACTTGCAGGTTTGGCTTAATTGGAACACCAAGCATACGCCAGGAAAAGGAAGGTTCCAGAACTTTTCTTGGTTGAGAGTCTTTAGCTTGGGGTGCTGGATCCTCTGGACGTCTAGGTGCAAATCGCTATTCCAGGGAGAGACCATTGACATCAGGGAGATGCTTCATTTATGTAATTACTTATTGATGGAAAGTACTGCTAATCATAATCTATCTCACCAGATTTTTCAATTTAACAGGAATGAAGAACAATGCTGGACTCCCCCATCTGGAGACGTGGTCTGCATTGACGTGGACGGATCGGTTTGACAACAGAATTAAGCAGCGTGCGGAGGTATGATCAGGGATTCTCGAGGGCACTGGATTATGGGATTCTACAAGTCACTCGGTCTTCAGACTATTATTGAGGCGGAGCTATATGCCATCATGATAGGCCTGCGGATAGCGCAACAGATGGGTCTTCAGCAAATTCTGCTTTATTCAGACTCCCTGGATGCAGTCAATATTCTCATGAGACATTGTTGCCATGATGATCATCCGTTAAGGGACATCGTTGGCGAGATCAGGGATCTTCTATTTAGGGATTGGAGTGTGAAGCTCAACTATACCCCTAGAGATAACATTGCATTTGTTGATTACATGGCCAAGAAAGGTCATGATGCCCCTGATGGTGCGGACGTGACTCTTATTCCGACAATTCCTGTGGGATGCCTAGATATAGTATTGAGAGACCAGCTGGCTTGCCGACCACAGTCTGTATCTTGTGTCATGTAACTAGGGCTAGATTTGTCTTCTAGGTCCCCATTCAACTATTCAAGCTACGGCTTGCCTGTACTATATAAAAAATAATAATAAAGGTGTATTTGAACCCATGTGATTAAACATGAAGACAGTGGCGGACCCACACTAGGGGCAATGTGGGCAAGTGTAGAGATAAAATATATATAATTTGATTGAAAATTTCAACAATAAGCATTGGTAGAACAGACGGTAAACTAGTCCTCCCACTCACACAGTCATAGGTCGCGAGTTCGAACCCCACCCTGGTTACTTTTCCCTCTTTCTTTTTCCACTTTTCTCCTCTCCTCTCCCGGCATTCCCAATTCCTTTCTTTTTTTTACTCAAACTCGTTCAGCCCCTAATCTCATCGGCTCCCCCAAATACCATCGTCTCCCCCAAATCTCACTCGTTCTCTCCCCCAAATTCCATCATCCGCTCGTTCTCTTCCCCAAATTCCATCGTGCACCGGCTCTCACTCGCTTCCCCCAAAATTTCCGTCGTCCCCAAATTTGCTTGTTCTCTGCC